>CM053985.1:9087597-9687597 GCA_028641955.1 Protonibea diacanthus
GAACACTTTACCTTGTGCATAGGATACATGCTATCCTGAGAGTAATCACTTTGTCCCTGGCCCTGCATGCCGTGAGGTGCATTGGGTGTTCCAGGTCCAGGACTGGGTCCCATCATACTGTGGACAGAGCCCGGTGAGGGGTCCGGTCCAGGGCTGGGGCCCAAGATGGGCCCTGGGGATAGACCTGCCCCTGGAGAAGGGCCAGGATGGGACATACCACCTGACGTGTCTGAAGGGGTGGACATCTACCGAATTGCTGGGAGGGCACCCGACAGCTTCAGGAAACAGAGGGAGGGACAGGATTTGAATGCCATGCAAACAACACAAGCTCAATACCACCATAAAACGTATGTGTCTTAACCATTTTTAAACCCGTCTCTTTTGTTTCATGAGCTGCATTTCATGTATGAAAGATGCTGAATCATACTTTTTTATTTCAAAAAGCACGCCTTCAATATTGGATTAAAACAACTGCTCATTTTAACGTATAATATGCTCAAAATAGGAAACCCTTTATTATACTCCTGTTGCAGTGTCTGTAGCATTCCACTGTATTTTTTTTTTTTTTTTTTTGATTTTAAGCATTGTGCAAAATAAAAAAAAAAAATATTATATAAATTATATAATATAATATATAAAAACTGAGGTGAGGTCTGTAAAATATTATTTATAAGTATTTTACCAACAAATCAATAAAAATCTTGTAGCACTATGCATACACAATATGTGCTATATAATGTAATTGTTTGGGGATCTGTGTTGCATGTTATTCTCTTCCATCTCTATCGACTGTCTATCAATCTATCGACTTGAATAATGGCATTTGCCTCACATCAGCAGAGTGTCCAGTGATCCCATTATGAATATTAAATCCACCATAACACGTAAATTACAGACATGCAAAGATGCACTGGCTTTGTGGCCTGCAAACTTTTAAGTAAACAAAAGCCTGAGTGACCGCACATGCAGTGCCATCTGCCTCTTTAGCATCAGTATGAGACTGACCACTTAAGTCAAACTACAAACTGTCTAACACTTTCTGCTGTCAAACATCGCGTCCATAGCTACCGGAGCCCAATGTTCGTCTCGTCTGCTTATTTCTGTTTTGTTTATGCACAACATGATGATTTATCTCCGATATCGTATAGGCGCGTTTAGGCTGTCATTACCGTAATTACGACTACTATCAGTGCTGTCCACTCATTTCCACCAAAGGTAACGTTTGCAAAAACAGGCCGTATTTACAGTGTTACTAACATACGTCTAAGCACATCAATTACTAATAACATACAGACTGCATAGCACGATAAAGAGTATATGATAGCTTTCACGTCATTTCGTTGTTTTCTGGCAATCCGTGTACCGTTACAGTAGCGTTAGCTTGGTAACTATCACTTTGTAGAACTCTGATTGGATCATGGCTTCCCAAAAAACTGGTAGCCATCACGGATATGCGGGCAAAATCAAAGTTTAGATGAAAGTCAACCTCTTGATATGACCTTGTCGACATTTCTAAGAACGAACGTGAACTTTAGGTTTACACCCAGATGCACACAGTTTTACGTATACAAACATCTGGGACGTTTCAGGCGGTCCGCATCGCCCGATCGATGGGGAACTTAGCTATGAGCTAGCTGACGTTAGCTAGCGTAGCGATTTAGCCTTCAAGCTAGTCCGGGTGGCGCTGGCTCTGGTTACAGATCTCAAGCCAGCGAACCGTGTCCATGTCAAAAAGTGTGGACAGTTAGCAGTACGCTGAGTATTTACATGCCAATATGTATGAAAAATAAAACGCCGTCAGTCATTTTACCTTTCGGCTGAACTGTAACTGCACACAATTAGCTGAAAATATTATGTTTCTTCAAAATATGACTGCTGTCTATAAGTTCACTCCCCCTCGATGTTGTTTTGCTGACATATTAAACTTTTTCTTGAGCTACCATTACTGATTTGTCAATGTCACCGGAAATCCCACCTATCATCTACAGTGATTGGCTCAATCACGCGTCGATCATCTCATGTTGTTTCTTGGGCGTGAATGTGTCCCTGTAACCATTACTGTAACTTTCTGCTGGAGTGGCTATGACTTCAAACAAGCCGATACTCGTGTAAAAGTTTACTATAAATGCTTGGCGGTCGTGTTTTGGACCTCCGCCATGATGAAATGAAAGTTATATTGTAGCAACTTATGGTTAATGCTGTGATAAGCACCAGCGTAAACGGGAAAGAGTGTTTGCTCTGCTTTCAGCGCTTTATTCTCTTCCTGCTTTTAACAAAAAATGCAGCTATTACAAATAGCTCTGGTGTAAGGTAACGAAGTACGGTTGTGAGGTACTTTACTTGAGTAGTTACTTTATTTTAAATAGATAACTATTGCACGCCTACAGTTATTTTGCAGCTGTTACTGCTTTGCAAATTACAATTTTACATACAAAACCAACAACAAATGTATAAAACATGATGCCACTCAACTGTATATATAAAGTAGCAACAATAATCCAATAATGTAAAACTGAGTGGGGTTTACTGTTGATACATTATGTACATGTTGCTAATAATACTTCTGAAGTTTTATTTAAGTAAACCTAGATATTCAGGGCTGAATTTATTTATTTATTTTATTTTTGGATTGAATTACTACTTTACTTAATAAGAAGAATTGAATAATTCATCCACCCTTTATTTATTATTAGACACATATGGAATTATTGCCCTGCAATAGCTAAACATGATAGGCAATAATCTAGCCTAAATCCTAATTGCAATGTATTTTCCTCATTTCAAACCTACTTCAGTATTTCTTTAGAGGCTACACTTTCCTAAAAGTTCCAAGTGTTCTCCTTAAAAAGAACACAAGATGGCAGCAGTGATCAGCACTTGCTTCAATAAACTGACCTGAACACAGGAGCACCTGGCAGATAATGAATAACCACAGACATCTGAGCTCTAAACAAACATGCCAGACCTAAAGTGATTTAGTGCCAGCTCTCATTTACATACACTAACTTAGTAAGTCTGCTGATAGCAACGTGGATTTTCAAAGGCAAGCCATGCAAATAACGCACAGGTTTAGTCAAGCTCCATTTGCATCTTTCTGATATAGAAACTTTGTTTGGTTTTCATTATGAAAAGGTAAAGCTGTTTTTACTGGGGTATTTGTTTGTTTAAACTCCAATGATCTATTTTTTTTCTGTCCAGTTTGTTTGTACAAAGCACAGTTCATAATTTGTCTGCATTTACATCAAGTGTATCTTATCCAAATAAATTGAAATAAAAATTATAACAAGTTCATGGGACGGTCTGTTTATCTATCCATCTATCTATCTATCTATCTATCTATCTATCTATCTATCTATCTATCTATCTATCTATCTATCTATCTGTCTGTCTGTCTGTCTGTCTGTCTATCTATCTATGATATATGTGCATGTAAGAGATGACACCTAGATGACCTTGTAAGACATTCAAAGCACTTCATCCTGGCAGCCCATCATTTGTATACCTCACATATCAATACACAAAGCCGCACATTTAAACTTTGATCCTAACTTCCCCTCCTTAACAATTCTGCCTTTTCTTATATATCTCCATAAAGGGTGTTCACAGGGTTCCTGAATGTAAATTTAACCAAATAAATAAACCTAATTAACTTTGTGGTAAAACCCACCACTCCTTTCAAGTTCACCGAGCCAGGAAAGGGTTCGGCCGCAGTCATTTGGCAGTGAAAGGACTAGTGGTTGTGGCTTCCATTCACCTTGAAACCCTCCATAAAAATAGGCTCCGGTGAATCACTGGCGTGACATTTTATTCAAAGTCTACAGGTTTTTAAATGGAAGAGCTGAACAATGGAACACGCATTACAAATGCAAAAAAGGGCCCTTAAACACATCTTTCTTCCCGTTTTAGGTTTGATAAATTGCTTAAATCTGACCAGAATCAAGACGAACTCTAAATGTTCCAAAAATGTACCAAAAATACTCAAACAACAAAATGACAGTGTTTCTTATGGGTCTTTGTATTATATTATTATTTTGATTTACTATAATTCATGCCAGCTATAATAATTAATTAATTAATTAAATTACCTTTTATTTAGCAGTAGAAAGTTGATAGCTTAACGTTTGTTTGTTTATTTTACATTCGTAGCGATGTGGAAAAAGAAACAGAATTTGGAAAAAGAAACAGAATTTATTATGTTACAATAATGTAACATAATAAATATACACAAAATGATCCTTTAGACATCCATCAGTACATAATGTTAAACTATGATACACATACTAAAAACAAAAACAAAATCTTATTCCTGTATGTATGCAGTACCATTTACATCAGTAAAACATGCAGTAGCAGTATTGGCCTTTTTCTCTTTTTCTGTAAGTAAAAGATTCAAATAAACCACCAGTTACTTTGAAAATACCCCCAAACTACACCACAAAAAAAAGAAGATTTGAATGCAAAATCTCGTTTATGAAACATTAGATTTATTATGTATTTGAAATTATACACCATAAATAAATATATTTCTGGCACAGGTTCTTTAGCATCATTTATGATGTTGTGATGATGTACTACCTTTAGTTTTAAGAGTCTGCTAACTATAACATGTTGGAACAAAACTGTGTGCTATTAATTTTCAGACGTGATATTTGTATTAAATGATATTTAGGAGCTTTACAAAAGATGAAAGAATTTGGTCTGTTTTTTGGATTAAGTTTTACCGTCAGGCATCAGGCATACATTTCTAGACAACAGGCAGACATAGAGAAACACACACACTCTCTCTCTCTCTCTCTCTCTCTCTCTCTCTCTCTCTCTCTCTCTCTCTCTCTCTCTCTGTTTTTATCCACAGGTGTGTGCAAACAAAGGGTGCGTTATAATTAGTTTTACATGAGCCACATTTGGCAGCTGTTTGTTTTTACTCTGTGTTATCTGATAGTCTCATTTGAATAACCAATGCTTACATTGTGGTGTACTTATTTTATTTCTGAGTCAGATGATGGAGTGGTTGTTTAAACAGAGAAGATAGCCGATGTCAAAATAATAATGAGGCAATATTTACTATGGGAAGACACCGGCAAATGTGCTTGTTTAGAAGCCACTGCTACAGTTTACATTAGATTTGTTGCTACTTGTGTAGGATTTCTATTTTTCCCCAGTCATTGTTCCACTTTTTTTTTTTTTTATTAGAGAAGCATTGCATATAAATTATGACTGATATTAGGAGCTGAAAGAACATTTTCCTCTTGTGTCCTTTTTCTTTGTCTCCCTTTTATTTTTCCCTTCTTCTGTCATCTTTATGTTCCCTCGCTGCATTTTCTTCTTTCAAAATTTACTTCTTACTTTATTTATGCTGATAATTCTCTTTCAGCTTCTTGCTCTAACTCAGCTATTGAAATATGTCATTGTAGAAGTTTGGTAGCCTGTCTAGCACTAGCCAGTCAGTCATAATAATAGTTCTCTAAGCTTGTTTCTATTTTTTTTTCACAAACGACAAATTTGTATATGTGTATGCGTGTATTGTGTATTTGTATACTAGTGGCTAGTCATGGTAGGCCTCTTCTTCTTCTTCTTCCTTTTCAGCTTTTTGCTCTTTTACTTCTCAATTATTATCATTATTAATATCAATATTAATAACAGTATTGCTATTTTATTACTATAGGGAAAATGATGATAATGGTAATACTGGAAGGTATACGGTAGTATTGTTCTCTGACATTCTCAAGTTATTGATGGGAATCCGTTAGTCATCCTTAACACTTATGGGGTATAACATTACAAGAGCAACCCACATTCAGACAGACTGTTGGAAAAAACAGGCGTTTAGTATCTGCATGGTTGACTTTTGGATCTCAGAGGTGTCCAGTTTGGCCCCGGCTGTTGCGTCGTCTCAGAAAAGGATTTCCTAAACATTGCTTTTGGCCAACTGGCTGCTCCCTTTCTCTTTTGGGTTTATCCCTTGGCCCTCTGACCAGTGTTTGTTATTTCTCTCTTCAAGTGCTTTCCCTGACAGGAAAAGTTCGGCAAAATTTACGGGCAGGTGCACCGCGCCCTCCTCCGTCACTCCACCCTCAATTCCTGCCTGCTGGTGCTCAATTTGCGAGAGCTGCTTTTGAGCTCTCTCGAGGGACTGGCGTCTGGTCCAGAGCAACGAGGCTGAGATCTTTTTCCAAGATGGTGCTGGGGTCATGTAGGAGGCTGAGAAGAGAGGAAATGCTGTCAGAGGAAGCCTCTTTGTAGTTGCTTTTGTTGCAGGTGTTCTGCCATTCATTGTTAAAGCACCCTGTTTAATATTACAACCTGCCTGACATCTGGTGGCCCAGGCCGGACCAAAGCAGAAGCGTGATGATCAGGGATGACCTTGCCTGATAATATCGGCTGACAGATTACATATAAGCACAGATGTTGATTATGAGCAGATGTGCATACTGTTCAGTACTCTGACAGGAAATCCGTAACAGTTATGTGTAAATAAATGTTAACTTTAAAGCTATCACAGAATAACTTTCCAAATGATACAACAAAATATGTTTGCCCGCCCTCCAGAATGACACACAGATGTGTTTTTTTTTTTGTGATCTATTGGCAAAACAAATGGCAAAACATTTTCTTGGTGCTTTCGAAATTGCAAGGAAACACACTGCTATGATAAAGGTTTAGTTATGTTGGAAACATAACACATACTGTGTTAAGTTTAAGGGACCTTCTGCACCACGTTTAAAGTACTTTGTTGACTTATGTGCTCATCAAGATAATGTTCATTCAGATGAATGGGCACCATCTTGTATCCCGCTCCTGACCATCTTAGGTGAGGTAAGCTATGTGATATAACTACGTGCATTTACCCAGTACTTGAGCACAACTTTGAATTACTTTGTAAATTTTAAATGCTTTATTTGATAATTTACATTTTTTTTGCCACTTAATACTTCTATTCCAGTGCATGTATTGTACCCTGTTACTGTTGCAACTTTAATTTCTAATTACTTTAGAGTTACAGATTATTCATAATCAATAATAAATATAGTCATACATTACCAAACAATATAAAGTAATTAAAATTAGCTCAACGTTTACCAGCTGAGGGATGAACACATTAATGCATCACAAATTATAATACAAAATATACATTATTCTGAGTCACCATTCTGCATAATATATAATTTTACTTTTGGTAATTTGATTATATTTTGATGTGAATACTTTAACTTCAGTAAAATGTTGAATGCAGGACTTGTCACAGAATATTTATGCACTGTGGTATTACTACAAAGATTCGAGCGTTTGTTCCACCGTCCCTCCAACACTAATCCTTCTCTTTGTATGTAAGTGTTAAGGGGTGGATTAGTTCGTCGTTGCTGCTTTAAATCGTTGAGGGCTCCCTCAAAGAGAAGAGCCTATTCCACCATCTGTAGAACCTTCATCAACCAAGGAAAAAGACATCACAGACCAGGCCGAAACAGTTTGACTGACAAGTAAAGTTCAGAAACAAACAAAAAAGAAAAAAAAAAGAAAGAAAAAAAAAAGAAACGGTTTTTGATACATGTCTGTTAATGACATCTGTAATTGAGTTGTGTCCTCTTCTTTCGCCGCGGGTTGGAATTGGATGAAACAGATGAAACAGAGCAAAATGGTTAGTTTGGCTCTTTTTACCCAAATGTGTTTCCAGCCCTTTCAACTTGTAGCAGAGGCTTGGCTGAAAGTGCAACGCCAGCATGTGTTTTGAACTTGTCACAGTGAATCGGTGCAGCTCAGGGGGGATGAAGTCAACCCTGAATACCTGCCCACCATCAGCGCATGGTGAGCATCTGTGAGCTGTTAAGACCACTTCATCTTAACCACATCCACAGGAGTGGGGTTACTGGTGTTAAGATGTAAGGACGGGTACAATATGTCTATCTGTATTTGTAAAGGAATGTGTCTGTTGGTGAATATCCAATGTTGAAGGAGAAAATGTATGAATGTGTTTTGTCTTGTAGTTCCTCTGTATTGGAACTCAGGGGGTGATATACTGTGGTATGTGTGGCATGCTGGGACTAATTGCTTTTTTTCCACTCACAAATTGGAGCATTTAACAATTTAACGATGGACAGTTTTAGTCTGTAGAAAAGTCATTTTCCACCAATAAATCACCTAAAATGAAAGAAAGAATTCATGATAAAAATGTAATCAGTGTTCACTTTTACAATTCAAATAGACAGCTGCTTCTGTTTTGTAAAAAATATGAGTCCTTGTGAGGTCAAAATGTTTTCCTGGTGTTTGACCTGCAGTGGTTTGAAAGTGAGGTGTCAAAAGCCAAAGATCAACATGTCTAGTGAATCTGTAGTAGCCTGTCTCAGCCTGAAACACACTCTTCAAGACATCATTGGACTTGTCTTCTGATTTATTTGCTGTTGTTTCCTTTTCACTTAAATTGCACTGATATTTCAGAAATATTTCAAGTTTCAAAAACAGGTGGACTACATAATAATAATAGGCATAATATGAATTTACTACTTGTACTGACGATACAAACAAGATACAGTGTTAGTGGTTAGAGTTTTAGAGTTACCCTTGGATAGAAGGCTAGCAGTTTCCTCCTGTTTCAAGTTTTTGTGCTAAGCCAAACATTCACCGCTCAAACATGAGCGGTATAAATGTTCTCTAAGTCTTGGAAAGAAGGCAAACTATTTTAAGGTTTTAACAAATCATCAATGCAAAAATAGACATATAATAGGCATACTTATCACATTTAGCATTTCTTGTCTGCTGCCTTGGCCTGAGCTGGTATGATGGTGGCCAAAAATACAGTAAGAGGGTGGAAAATGTTTGAAAGTGAACAAACAGCTTTGTGAGATGATCCCTGTAAGACAGATTGAGAGACTGACATTTAACAGAACCACAGTACATCAGTCTGGAAATTTAAAAAAAGATCCGGTATACTCTGCTTGACCATCTTGACAGAGATGATATATTATGGTATTGTGTAGTATATTTTCACATGGATTTTGACCTCTATGTCAACTCTGCTCCCTTTGTCTGTGTACTGAAAAGTCTGTCACATGTCTGTTGTCTGTTTGTGGTGTTTTTATTTTATTTATTTTTTTCCTTTCCGTCATTTCTCTGAACCTCTGAACCTCTGAATTTGATATAAAGCTGTGCAAATAAATGTGTTTTTTTGGTGGATTAAATCACTTTTTTTTCAGGTTTTAAAAATAATTCATCACGCTTCAGTTCGAATTTTCTAAGTGGATTATAAACCAGAAAGGACAAAAATGTAGCACTGCTAAATCTTATACTTGCACACTTACATTATACTGTGTATTAGTAGGCATTTATACAGGTTATCACTTGCTGTAATGCACACCATTCTTATCAGAGTTAACAGTGTGTGAGAAGATGATGTATGTTTTGTCAGCCCTGTGCTATTTGACAGCTTTCGAGGCTTAACCCATTACTGAGGTAACGACAGATATGTTTTTGACAAACGGGATCAGGCACTGCCTTCAGATACATCAGCCTTCATCTTTTCACTCGAGTCTCAGCGCTCACTTTGAGAGAACAATATGCGAGATAAGTATTTAGTTGTTGAATTCAAGCCTGTGGTATTTCACCTGGAACTGCAGACGAAAAGCCCATTGACAGCGATGGCAGCCGCCCTCTGCTGCAATTAATATATGATTCCTCCTCTCACAAAGAGCTTGTCAAAGTGCCCCACCTCTCTCCTTGCAGGCCTTTCACAATACAAATCCCCTCGCCATTCTCCTGGTTGCAGTTAAAGGCCTCCGCTGCGCATTCAAAAGGCATTTTACCCTCCTCTCTCTCAGAGCAGATGTGTATGTAACTTTTTCACCCTGCACAGGAATCTTGTGATGACTTGTTGTCATTCGCAAACAGATTGACCTGTCATATTCGTCAGACTCAGGTTTTGTTATGGTATTAAGCAGCGGGAGCATTCATAGGTGTCTGTGATGTTTAGTGACTGGTTCATATACAAACTTCTTCTTGTCTGTAACCTGTGCAATAGCGTGCTGATACATTTTCTTTTGATTATATGAAGACGCTGGGTGTCTTTGTCTTGTTGTTATGAAACTACTTTACACTTCTACTCCATTTCAGAGTGAATATTATATTCCCACTACAGTAAATTTATTGGACAGCTTTACTCTTTCAGTCTTGCATAAGAAGATCTACCAACACATGTTGTTTAACGCTGCTTAACCTCTGTGGCTTGTTTCTTTAAAGGTCCAGTGTGTAAGATTTAGGGTTTCTTTTTTTATTTATTTATTTATTTATTTTATTAGTATGTTTCCATTAATGTATAATTACCTGTAAATAAGAATCACTTGAAATTTTTGTTGTATTAAAATGAGCCCTAAATCTACAGTGAGAATGGGTCCTGCTCCACGGAGTCCGCCATGTTTTTTTTTTGTTTGTTTGTTTTTACAGAAGCCCAGAAAAGACAAACCAAACCCTGATCTAGATATGGACTTTTGATTTTAAAGTTTTTTTTCCTACATGCTTGAGACGTGGGAGAGTATTCAGTTGGTTGCAGTCTGCAAATTCACCACTAGGTGTTGCTAAATCCTACACACTGGACCTTTAAACCAGCTTTAAGCCCAGGTTTTAGTGCCCTTGAATTACCCAGAGAGAGAGAACCAAGGCAGACATGTGTCAGATTCACTCATAGTTCACTACACAGATAAACCACAATGTACGGTATCTTTACTCTATCATAGGCGAACTCTGTGATTTGGTTCATTAAAGCTTTTTTGCAGTTTATTGCTTATTGTCTGCTACTGATGGGTCCTGACAAGTCTTTTGTGAGTTGTACCTTTCACACTGCTAAGTACACATCCTGCTTCCTTTAGTAGGGTTGGCAGCAGAATCCGAGGGGAAATTCTTACTTATTTGTATGAAAACAAATGACTTTCTTTGTCTGATATGTTAGAAAGGGGAGGGAGTGGACCAAATTGAACTTAATCAAGGATTTTCTATAAAGCAATTTACTCATAGTCATTTTGCTCTATTCTTATAAATATAAGAGTTGAGTAAAACTTCCCAAAATGGAAAAGTTAAATTAACTAGATGTGTTGTGATTTTAATGGCACGAGTAACTTTATAAAAAATTATGTTCTTAGACCTTTGTGTTGTGCAATACAATTGTTTGTCAATTTCACAACTCTCAGTTGCCAAAATGCTTTGTTTCACAGCAGTTTAAATTTGACACATGAGATTCCCAGACTATACACAGACCTGCCAGAGGCATGATGAATGTCGCGCTATGAGAATCACCCATCCTGGTCTAATTTTAGTTGTCAACACTGTCCTCAGGGCTGTTAACTTCTCAGGCAAATCTGCCCAAGTTCACGTCATCAGAACTTAGCATGTGCTGTGAACTTACAAGCAGCGGTGGGAAAGTTCTTTGTATGTGGACCTGTAGTATCTTTTCCTAGATGTTATTGTAAAAGAGAAGATAACTGAGCCTTTTTTTGACCTGACTCATGTCGTCCTCACTCTCTTCCTGGAGGAGAAAACATAAGTGGCTCAAGCTGACTAATCGCAGTTCTTGCATCTCTGCAGCCTCAACATGTTGTATTTTTATGGATGTCAGCTACTGTGTATTCTGCTGTGGCTTCATGCTCCATAGCTTCACTGTAACTCCTTAATGCACAACCATAGATAAAGCTTCAGCCAAATCATGCAGCCAAACTGTATAGTCGTCAGAGACCGTTGGCTTACATTAAGACAGTCAAACACTTACGAAAAACATTCTAGGATCAAACTCCAATCATGTACTCTGTCTTGGCTTTGCCTGCAGTTAAACATCTTCCTTCGTGTTCCTTGTGTAGAATACAATAGCTCCAGTATCTACTCAGGATTATTTTCCTGAATGTATACGGTAACTTTAATTTTTAATAATGTATGACGTATTTATTATGTGATCTTGATTTCACCATCCTGCAATCCCAGAAGATTAAGTATGAAGAAATGCTTTTTAATGCTTTGACCATTTTATGACTATATATCCAGAGAATCACAACATCAAACTTTAAAAAAAAATCTTCAAAAGCAGAACGGCCTGTTCCGTCTTATGGAAAAGTTATTTACGATCGTGTCATTTGTAATACATTCAAAGCCTGTATTACCCTGCTATTCATCTCCTGACAGGTTTCCGCTGGACCCAGTGTTACCTGAAAAGAAAAAGCTGAATGCCATCTTTGAGAGGTGTGCTGACATAAGTTAGTTTGATTCTATTTTTATTCCGACTCAAATAACACAAGTTACAGGAAGGAACATCTCTGAAAATCCATTTGAAAAGCCAAACATGCCTGAAATTGTCACAGTGATGCGTTTTCCAGAGGTTTAGCCGTACAGCTGGGATAAGTTTGTTCAGGCGAATTGCTGTGCGAGTCCATCAGTGAAATGTAGACAGGGCTGGCTCTGAGCCAGAGCATAGCAGGGCCCACTGCAGTCATCAAGAGGAATTCACTTTGCAGTCAAAGCAGTGAGGGAGGAATAATTGTGTGACCAGTAGAAACCTGTTGATGAAATTAAGTGAAATGTGTGAACACTGTCAGAGAAACTACGTGGCCTACTGGCAGTTAAACACTGCAGAGAAACATTTTATTCACTAATGTAAAAAATGAGTCACCTCAGTCAATCAGTATTGCTTGTGTTTTATCCTCCAGGTAAATTGAGCAACTCGCTCAAAGATTTTTTTTTTCTTTTTATATGAATATTGAACTAACACAATAGATGCCAGATAACCAGAAATGCTCAGCACCCTAAACAAAAATGGAGAATTGCACGAAACACCCTGAAATGGTGATGTACAGCTTTTTATGGATTGTGTTGCACTGTTGTGTTATTTTTCTATAATTAATATTGAATAAATACTAGGTTGTAGAATGGCCTCAAACTCTGGTTTAATGCTGTCCTGGGTGACTTCTTACTGGGGCTGAATTTCAACACAAAATGTCTTAAGTCTAGTCATCAATGTTTCCCCAAACTGGCAGCGATATATTTTCAACCCTTCTCACATCTGATGCCAGAACACAGATGAGTAAGTGCTGGCTACCCGCGAATCAACATGAATTTATTTGGTGATATCGTAGACAAAGACAAAGTAGACAAAGATGTAAACCTTCAACTCTGAAGTAAATTAATAGGTATAAAAGCTAAGTATCATAATTTTTTTCATTTCAAATCACAGTCTTTACCAAAACAGCAGTAGTGTTGGGAATTCATTTCTGATCTGAACAGACTGAGCAAACTGTGTGAAAATAACTGAATTTACTGTAACAAACCATCAAGGAAATTCAGAAGATGTTCATGGGAGATATAATGAGGGAATGTTAGGTATCTTGATTCAAATAAGAGTATAAGAAATTGAGTAGCCTCAATTTCACTTCACCCAGAACTGAACACCAAAAGGCCAAATCTTTGCTTCGCAAACTGCTGCAACTTCATTGCCAAGAAAACCTGCTAAATCATTTAATAAATCATGAGGAGGAAAAAAGAGGAACTACGGCAGCTGAGGGCAACCGACATACATTAAGCTGGAAGCGATCGGAAAAAAGGTTGACTGATGTGTAAACTAATGTGACTCACCTTTGCAGCAGTTTATGATTTACATAAAACTCAAAAGCCTGTTTCATCAAGTGTTATTTCGTCAACCCCCTGTAGACGTGCAGTAATAACAGCGCATGACTTATCTTCAGATGTAAAGTTGAATTCTTTCCCCTTAATGGAAATTTGTTTTATTGGCACAAATACATTAAAAAAAAAAAGTCTTCGTCATCGTGAGTGTAAATTACAATTCAGGTGAATTTGATCTCTCAAAACAAAATATGATTCTAGTTCCTGTGACTTTAGCAAAGCATGACAGACCAGGTAAAACAAAAAGCTAACAACTGAGTATCAGACAACTCCTGTTGGTTATTACATGTTCAGTTCTTCACATTGCCCTGCTTTTGGATAAAACACACATTTTTACGTGTACTTTGTTTTCTTTTTTTTTTACGATTTTAAAGCAGCAGTTTGATTCTAGCAGAAAACTGCTTCAGTTTATGCTATATGCGCAAACAAGCTAATGCAGGCTGTACTACAAGGAAGTGCTCACCAGATGCTCAATACAGATTTAAGTGAGCGTGAATACAATGTTTATAGTTTTCATATTTTCTCCTTTCAGCTGCGCTGATGTGCAGCAACATGACATGTGCTGAAACCTTCCCATATCAGAAACTCAAAGCACACTCCTATGGACCTGCTTTCTTTTATCATCAGATCGCCACGTGCATGAATCAGAAGCTACAAATGCGTTACAATCAGTTGTGTGACATAACTTTTCAGTTATGTTAGTGGATTAGGTCTGAAACTGTAACGGAGAAGAAGCTTTACGTTTTCATCTCGCTTTAATGAAACCTTCGTCCAAAAAAACGATTGGAGCAGACTCGTTGACAGCACTCATTTTGCGTTTCTTCATGTTACATTTAAAATATTCCGAGTTAGCAGTAACATGGTGTGACTTAACGGGGAACAGGTGGACCTCCTTAAGCTGTAAGAAAATAGCAAAAGCATAACAAGGCCCCTGTGGTTTCCTAAGTGTGCCCTCATTTACCATATATACCCGCATATATCAGGGTTATAATCATTAACAACCAGTTCAGCAGGAGTTCAATGTGCACCCTGAGCTTGTGGAAGCCTGTTCAGAATGGGGTATTTTGGTTTTCCCTGAAACCACACGAGAGAGACTGACCAAATGTTATGGTTTACTTGTTTCACAGAGCTCAATGGGAACTATTTCCTTTCACTGCAGAGAGAAATCAAACAGGATTGAGTTGCAAATAATGGCTTAGTGCTGAAAATGTCCCTCAATTGCAAACGATTTAACATGCATGACACATATTTGAGTTTGAACAGAAAAAAAAAAAAGCAACTCAATCTGACGGTACTCCTGTAGGCGCCATTGTCCCACTTTGCCCCAAAATAACGATTAAGGCTTCTATCAAATATCAGCGGGGATCTTAAGTGGCTCCGCGGCGTCATATTGTCTTCTGCACGCCTCACCTCGGCAAAGAAACGCGATCGTGTCACGCTAAGCGCTGCTGGGGGGGTGGGGGGCACAAACGTACATGCAACAGTTGAATACTTTTAGAAGGTAACCATTAGACTTTTTAAAACATACAGTAACCTCTTCATGCGCTGCTTCTCTGATATCTCTCTTTTGTGCCACAAAGACCACAAACTCAGGAATTTTTACAGCCGACCAATCCCAAAGAATGATGCCACTTTTTTTTTTTTTTTCTTTTGAAAAACATTATACCTAAACAAACACTCCTGAAAAGCTGAATGCATACTGCTTCAGACAGCCTTAAGAGTCACCCCCTGTGCAACAATTACCCCTTTTAGGATTGGCTAATCCTGAAATATGGGCCTGTGACTAATGGCGGAATTTAGCAAGAAATCAGCTCCAGTTTCACTAGGCTTTATTGACTCTAATGCATGATGCAGATACCTTTGGCTATGATGAATGAGCGTGGGTATACTGTCAGGTCCACCCCTCCTCCTCCTCCTCCTCCTCCTCCTCGTCTTTCAGTGTTGCTTTTGTGCAGGTGATAATGAAAAGTGTCAAAGAAGCATGTAAGGCCCTTTTCACTAGCTTGCCAAAAGAATAAGCTGTCATGACAATAATGATGTTGAATGAGTACACTTGAGCTGTTTTATATCTTGTTGTTTTATAGGGCGAGGTGCCTCAAAGAAGTTTTCATCTCTGTCTGTAATAAACTAAATATTGTATCTTATTTTTGAACGTGCGCCAGCCTGCTCTGACATTTTGCTACAGGGGGGATTGAACACAAAGCTACAAGAGCAAGGTTTAGTGTACTGCACAAACAAGATATCAATCAGGATCTAAATGCGGATCTGTGCAGCATCAACAATGTCATGGGTATGTGAAATGCTTTTATTTGACTCTGACAGACATTGTGCTGATAAATCAACCTCTCAAATGTTTCAGATTTTCCGTACTCAAGGAAAATAGTATTACTTTGAAGGTACCAAAGTCAACATTTGCATGGTTGCACCTGTGGAGTGAAAAACATGGATGATTACTACATCTTATGACAAAACATTTAGAGGTTAGAGGATATTTAGGGTTTTTCGATGTAGGGTTGTATGAGGTACTTATGTGTAATCAGTGTGTTGCAGACAGTAGACCGAGTTCAGCACGCTCCCAGTTTGGAGAATCAGTATTTGGTTTGTGCTGCTATAGAAAAAATAGCGGGTCAACACAATAGATTCCATGGAAAAGGACCCGCTCCCTCTGTAGATATAAAAGGCTCATTCTAAGGTAACATTAACATTATGGTTGTTTTTTTCAATCATAATCAGGATTATATACTAATGAAAACATAGTTATGAATGCAATATATGTTATTCCACTGAAGAATCCAAAGATATATTTTGAATTCAAGCCTTTTACTTGAAGCGAAGCACTTCTCCACTGTGCTTGTGGTGAGATTGTAGAGTGGAACTAACTGAATATCATCTTGCCTCATCACTAGGAGTGTTTGGTTTGTCCATTCTGGGGCACTGTAGAAACATGGTGGCACACATGGCGGTGTCTAAAAGACTCATTCTAAAGTAAGAAAAACATAATCATGAAAATTCAATATAAACTTTAAATAATATATTCCATGTATGCCAATAAATCCTATTAAATCTTACACACTTGACCTTTAAGTCAAGTCTTTTTAATACATTTAAATAATGGAATGTTTAATAGTTTTTTTTTTCTCTAAATGAATAACTATTGCATCACTCTTTATAGAGAAAAAATATTAGCCTAATATAAATCAGATTTTGTTTTCACTCTTTCTTTTTTCCCATTAGCTGCTACAGAGTGTTTCCTTCAATGTGATCATGGAGCTCTAATACTGTACTAAATAATCCAATGAGCAGCAGCGGTGGCGGCAGCAGAGAGCCCATCACTCATATTCCTGAAAAGCTTGAATACATATTTACATATTACACACTGGCAGAGTTTGACCGCAACAGCCACCTATGTGTCTTGTTTGATGTCAAATAGAAATTTCTGATGAAAGAAACGGTACCCTTTATAAAAAAAGCTGTTGTATAAACACAAGTGAAACCTGCGCTCTGTGGATTTTATTTTATGAATAAACAAGTGTATATAATATTTAAACAAAAAAAGAAGAACAAAAAGTGCAAGATATATTGAGACAACAATGAGCTTGGAGAAAGTTGCCAAGAAATGAAATAGTTGACTGCAGATAGATTTTATTTATCATAAATTATACTGTTGTATGTTGAGGTCTGAGTACACTGACGATAAAGAAAATGATGCTCAACTTTTTGCAGCCCTGCCAAACTGCATACTTTGAGTTGTATATCTTTCTTGTTTTGTGTCTTGCAAACATCCTTCATGAGCAGAGAGAGAGAGAGATTACATCTTGGCAGTTGCAAAACTCAACTGAATTTCTGACGTGACATATAACAACAGCCAAGAGACAACACCAATAAGTCACGCTCATGAACCCAGAAGGCAAATATGATCGGGTATTATTTTTAAAGCGATGCAAATCAAGCCAAAGTTCTACATGTTGAAAGGGTGAACCTTTCAGGGGAGCTGTCAGAAATGTTTCTTTGCTTTAATCCGCAGTCAGGATTGGAGGAGAAAAATATCAGCCTCCTTCATGTTTTCACGTGTTAATCTCCTGTAAGCTGAAAAATAAACTAACAGCTAAAAGGGTGTGTAGCTGTCAAAATGTGTGTTGTGTATCCTGGATTAACCCCCTCCGATTCGAGTCCGTCAGCAGCCTCCTCTGCTCAGAAACAGTTAAGAATCAGTGGTGCTGTTTAATGACACTGGATCCCTCTTTATTGGTAATGTTAAGTACCAATATGAAGTCAGGAGCCCAGTAATGACCCCCTGGGGAAGGAAGCACTTTGGTGAATGGGGGAGATCATAAACTCCTGAGTATTAAAGTGCTCTAGCAGCTGCAACTCTTTCTTGACAAATGCTCCTCTGATGCTCTCTGAGCAGCCAGTCTATTATGCTGTCACTACGCATGAAACTTCATTTTGATATCACCTCTAACTTCACCTTTTTCCATTTTATACCACAAGATGAGAAGTGTGATGCCACTCTGTATGGTAAATAAGAACCATAGTAACCATAATTGCATGCTTCTAAATAAATTCATACGTGTAAGTTTTTACTTGAAAATGTGAAATAAAGGCATCTAATGTTTATTAAAGCAACAATTAACCTCGATGTATATTATCAGGCCTCACTTCTCTCCAACTAAAATTAAGTTTTCTTGACATCGACTGTGTCCCTCCTGGGTGCGTTTTTGTTTCCCACAGGTTTGTTGGTCATTTATTTTGCAGGCTGACTTCGGCAGTATTTCAGCACTTGTGCTGATAGACAGCCAATGGAGCATAGCCAAACAACATGGACACAGGTGTTGGTGCTGTACATCTGAGATCTGAGGAGCCATCTTGCTGAAGTCGCGATCAAAGCAGAGACCCAGAGCAGGGGGAATTTTCCCATCTGCAAATCAACGAGGCAGTTTATCGTTCATGGTAAAATTGATAGGATGATGGCATTTGGATAGTTTGCAAGTCAGATAAAGATCACAGTCGTCCATCAAAATGTTAACGCTGTGTTACTCATGGAAGCGTGCAAAATAAAGTATTGTATCTCCCAAACAAATTGCTGCTATCTCCTCTATCAAAGCCGGGCCTTTTGTTTAGGAACGTTATCAGCCTTTCAACCATTCTCCTTGTCACCTCAATCATAACTGCCTTGGTGGTGGTTTATGACGATCGTTTATCATATATAATCCAAATACCTGCATGCCCGTAGTGGACAGTAAAGTAACACAAAGATGACTTAAGTTCTGACTTCTTTGGTTAGTTCGGTAGGATCACAAAGAAAAGTGAAAACAGAAAACCGTGGAGGCAACTTAGCATGAAACCTCCAGCATAGATAGATAGTAATCCTGAAGCAATTTTTGGAGAGATAATAAAGGTTTATAATGATAGTTGTGTAGCTGAAAGTAGTTGGCAACAAATGTACTATTTACTCCTGTTTAAGTAACATTTGCTAAAAAAAAACTACAGGGACCAGTTGCTTTCAGAAATGACTGAATTACTGATTAGTGAAGTTACTTCTAATCAGATGCTTAATCAGATGTGATTAGGACACCCCCCACCCGCCCAGGCACTTTCCATTGGAGGTGTGTGGAGGGCTCATCTAACTGGGAGGATTCCCTGGGGCAGACCCAGAACCCACTAGAGGAACAACATAGTCCATCCAACCTCAGGAATGCCTCAGGATCGCCTTAGAAGGAGCTGGAATGCATTGCTGGGGAGAAGCTGCTGCCAACTACAACCTGACCCCAGAGAGGGATGGATGGAGGGATGGATAGACTAGTTTATTTATAATTCTGTCTAAATTAGATTGGATTATATATAACTTTTGTTCAACTGCATTTCTGTATTCTTATATATAGTAGGTACTGCTACATACAGTACAAACAAAAATGGTTAGAAAGTCAAATATTTCACCAAGAGTGGCGTCTTATCACATGTGCTTACAAGCAATATGCTACCACAGTTACAGAGGCTAGTTTCTGTCAGTCTACTGCTCATATTTGCCTCTATATAACTAAAAAAAAACTCTCACTTTTCAACCATTTAGACATCTAGACATTTTTGACCTACAAATCACCAAATCACTGCTTACTTGGCAGGTCTAAATCAGAACAGAAGCTGAGTTAAAAAAAAAAAAAAAAAAAAAAAAAAAAGAGGACTTTGTTTGAAGGATAAAATATAAAAGCAGTCGGTTAAATAATGATTTATAGCCTGCACAAACAGCACTTCCAATCAGGGGTGTGAATGAGAGAAAGGTGGCACACATTTTGAACACACATGTCCAGAGAGGATGTGAGATCAAATGTAGAAGAGTCTGTGGACTTGGCCCTGCCGCCTGCTGTGTGACTGATAGTTTGGTATTTCTACATGTGAAAGACGTACACTTTATTGATGTGTTGAGCCTGTTTCGCTCTCCTCTGGCGGTGGGAGACTGTGCCATGTGTAGATTTGCTCATGCCTCACTTTCCATATGGCCACCCAACTGGAGTTAAAGAAAAGCTTCTTTTCTTTTCTTTCTTTTTTTTTTTTTAACATACTGCGTTTGAGTGTTTCCATTGTGTGCTGCTTTATACTTATATAATATTCAGATTAGAGAAACAATTGAATAAATAAAAGTCCAGTAATATTATCTCATCCTCCTCATCTATCATCCCATGATGACTCAGATATATGTTGTGACCCTATGGATGGATCTGACCCCTAAGTTGGGAACCACTACATAGTATACAGTAGTTAAAATAGCTCTGCTGACCACTCTTTGTGCATTGATTCATTAGTACTGATAATCCAATAATGTAAAATAGAATCATATATAATTCCCCAAACAATTTCACTTTTAGTATTTTTTATAATAATTTTTTTGTACTTCTTCCATCACTGACACAAACTGTTTTTTTTTCTTTTAACAAGCAGTCATCAGTGTCAGATGAACAATGATCTTTGTTTTGACACAAAGACCTGATTGTACTTTTTTGTAAAATCTATGGTTTGCAAGCAGAGGCGTGTATAGTGTGTTTGTGTGTGTGTGTGTGTGTGTGTGTGTGTGTGTGTGACAAAAGGCAAAGGTCAAGCAAATGGTCACTTAAAACAATCCTGGGGGCATTTCTACAGTTTTACTGTTGCTGTTTGCATAAAGGATCACTTCAGGAGAAGATAAGCACCACTGTCTTCCCTGACTTTCCCTGAACAATTTGCATAAATGCTTTGATCAGGTTTCTCTCCTGTCACTGACGGTGATTATGGAGAAACGATCATATAACTTCTTTTAGTTACTTGAAATGTTGAAGAAAACTGGTATTTCAAGAATGTAAGCTGAACTGTTTCGCACCCTGAGGCAAATGACTCTTTTATCTATGTTTCACTTTAGAGAAAACTGTAATTTAACTATTTTCAAGATATAAGTATAGATAGGTAAGATACATACAAGATTAGATAAGTAAGTCACATTGTTTATACCGAGAACTGACATAAATACAGGCAAATAAAACAGCATACAAAAGACATAAATTAAGATAAGAGAAAACTATACACTGCCTTAGCCAGTAGTCCTACATATTAGTCCAGATTGAAATATCTGGACAACTGCTGGATGTGCTGCTTTAAGGTTTTGTGCAGACATTCATGGTTTCATAAGATTCTCCTGACTTTTAGCTGCTGCAATAGGTCAAAAAGTCCTGATCAGAGTCCTAATTATTCCCTCCAGAAAAGAAAGAGAAAAACATATGGGTGTAATACACCTCCTGATTGTTCAAGGGCCATCACATTGTGATAACCTGGTGGTGTTAAGCTGCGGCTCTGTTCTGTTTCATTGGTGTGAAAGGTTGAGCAGGCTCTCACACTTGAATCTATGAAGTGTTTCCTCTTATTTAAAGTATGTAAGAGGTGATTGTTTAAGGCTGGTGGCTCATCTTTGAGTATGTGCATGTGTCTATCTCAGCCTCTCATTGAGTTACATGACCTGGTGATGAGGGGAGGAGAGGGAGAGAAAACACCTGCCTCATCCCCCTGTCCAACAAAGAGGTTATGTTCCAGTGAAAAGCCACCATAAACCTAGACACGGGCACGCAAGCCTTAATCGACCTGATCCCGAGGTGTCCCATCTTCTCTGAAGTTTCTGCCAAAAAACTCCACCTCCCCTCAAGACCCCTCTATATTCCCCGCTCCCCCACTGAGTTCAGGGCTGCTGATGTCTCAGACCATCATCTTCAGAGTCCAAAAAATAAACGCGCACAAAGAAGAGTTTTAGTGCACATGCAAAGATTTGCAGCTTGTGCATGTTTGCTGATAATTTGAGATTCCTCCAGACAAGTTCTCCTCTTACCAGAAATATCTTTGAAATTAAATTTTTTGACATGATGGGAGACTGTCAAGTGCGCACCAGCAGGCGTCTCTGTAGGTGGAAAAAAAAAACGGGGGGATTGTAGCTTCTCAGATGGAAAGAAAAGCAACACTCTCCAGGGAGCGATCAGTCTTGTACTGGAGCGCTTGTGAAGTGCTTTTTAGTATCAGGTGCATCATCTTGAGAACACATCTGACATTCCAGGCTGAATTAGGCTGAAATTCCCACATAAAAAAAAAAAAAAAAAAAAAATACCTAGCAGAGCCAGGTGGCTGACCATTGTGTGCACATGCTGTGTAGAACTAAAACGTTTTGCATGTCTCTGTAGGAGGAATGTTTGGGCAATTTTAAAGCAAGGTCATTTTTTACTCTCTGCCACAGATACTTTTAACTGGGGCTGTCAGCAGAGGCACAATCGTTCACCGACCTGCACGCTGTCACACAAGACTAATTCTTTATCTTCATAAGCAACATGAGAACCGTTTTTTCGACAACATTTTGAGGCAGAGTTTAAGCTAACATCACTTTTAGCAGTTTAAAGTCAGATTTTGTTAAGTGATGTTCCTCGAACAGGTGAAATGCTGCATTGATGATACTGGATATTCACCATTCAGATTGCACTAAATGATAAATATATATGACTAAAATATGTAAAATAGCTCACCCACAATGTAAAATTGATTTAGGCTTGAGTCTGCATCATTTTCATTTGATCAAATTGTCAGACTGTGAGTTTAGATGTACAATAGTTGGCATCATCTAAGGCCTTTGATCTTATATAAGTTATATTTCACACACAGACAGAACTAAACTCCTTTAAATCAACCCAGTCTACTTGAGAAAAGCTTCAATGCTTTTGGCATCCTTTCTTACAGTACTAAATAAAGGTAATAAAAATTGGAAAGTTTGGAAGCCTGAACTTGAAGAGTTTTGAAAGTTTCCAGTCATGTTTTTTTTTACAACCTGTTTGAGGATTAGAGCAAAAAAAAAAAAAAAGGGAGCTTTTTGCAAAGCAGCCACCACTGTGGCAGTCATGGCATAATGGTAAATGCTCAAGTGTCGTGCAAAAGTAACATGAGTATGAAACAGCGACCGGACAGTGATGCATTACACAGCAATATCTATCTAAAGTTTGCTGCTGTTAGCCACTATTCGCTACTTGTCAGGCCAGACAATGTATGGCTGTACCACGAAAACCTCACCGTGCTGAAATGAGAGTGTGTTTTCTTGCTTTTGAATTCAACTTTTTTAATGTAAGAGGAAAGAGCTACTTACTCATGTTTTATGTGCATTATTATTATTATTATTATTATTATTATTATTATTATTATTATTATTATTATTATTATTATGTATTTATGGCTAAAACATTTTAGATTTTTTTTTAGATATACTATATAAAAAACAAAAAAACAAAAAAAACCCTTTTTTTTCTATTTTAGGATTATGTTATTAGTGTCATTTAAAAGTGTCATTTAAAAGAAGGTAATGACTGTATGATATTTTGTATATTTATAATTCTGTTTTCCACTGGTGAACACGGCAGGCTAGCACAATTAGTTAACCTCTTAAATCCCAGTGAGACAATCTTTACAATGACTCGTGCTGTGCGGCCAAACTTCAGATCTACAGAACATAGACATTTTTCACAGCAGCCATTTTGACATGAAATAGTAGGGTCAACACAGGTGTTACCAATGATGCTAATTAAGGTTCAGTTTCATTTATTTCAGCAGAGACTTTCCAGTGAGCCAACATGCACCCTGACTCTGTCTGACCTGAATGGAATGGGATCTTAATCAGTATCACTGGTAACACCTGTGTTTACCGACTATTCTATGTCAAAATGGCTGCTGTGAAAAATGTGTAGTATTTTAAATTATAGAGAAGATCTCAACATTCCAAATACCAAAAAAATGCAAGTACCAGATGTGTATAAAGCACCAAGCATATGCGATACTGTCAAACATTCAGAATAAGATCATTTTAACTTTAAAGGTACTTTAAGGTAAATAAAATATGAAAAGTGGATTTAAGGGCATTGATTTCTTTGCTCCTGTTTCGAGAAACTGTTCAGTTATTCCAATAAAGTAAAAAAAGCTGTTATCTCTCTGTTAGCTGCCTGTCTGGTTTTTGTTTTCCACCTCCAGGATAGTAATTGTCCACATGTTGTTGTTCTCTGAGGTATTTCAACATGACTTATGGCTTGATCCTGAGATCGGACGCCTCTGTTGGGCCATGCCCCCCACCCCTCCCTCACCAGAGCACTCACCCCTCCTTCTGTCCATATGGTTTGACTTGGTTACAGCGTGAGTGTGGTAAGATACTTGTTAAAATGTGGTATGTGGCGGCTGCACTTGCTGAGAATCTTCTTGAGCCGTCTGATGTTTTGTTCTTCGCTTCAGGGGCGTACGTCATGGAGGCTTTTGCTACAGTGAGGTCGTAACATTTTGAAAAAATTAACATAAAGCCAGGAAATGATTATTTAATGCATACACAAATTATGAGGAAATTACAAAAAAAAAAAAAAAAAAGGGATTAGGTACAGCATTTTCACCTGTTAGTGGCCTAAAAGCCATTGAGTGTTTGGGCGAGCAAAAGAAAAAAGGTGAAGCAAATAAATAAAAGTTTTTAGGAGGATAAATATCAACTTGTCCTCCCTTTTTAAATTTGTGGTGAATCATCTAATCAGTTTCCCATTGGACGCCATCATATACTGGGGAGACATCAGGGACTTCTTTTATTGAGTTAGAGCTCTTCCCAGACAAAGATGCGTACACATTTGAACCAGATCCACAAATGAGTCAATCTGACTTGACATTTGGTCTGAGCTGAACATCTGAGTTCCTCATTTCTTGCCGGGCTTTGGCACGATGCAGCCTGTTGGTCTGCAGAGACTAATTGTTTTGGCCTAACTGTCCTTCTTCTCACTTTTAACATCATTCGCAGCACAAGCAGCCGGAGAAAACCTATTGGCTCTGCTCACCTCAATCAGTTCAGAAGGGCTGACACCCAGATCAAATCGCATCGTTCCATAAAACGTGTAATTTATGATCCATTACCAATGTTTTCTTTTTTTGTTCTTTCTCCCTCTCTTCCCCTCTCTTACTTCACATCAGCTCATAATATCCTAACAAAGTCGTTCTTTGATGGCGGCATTTCTCATGACTCCCGTAAAATGGCTCTGCAGCAAGGGAGAGAAAGAAACCATGAAGGCCAAAATGCGAAGAGGCTGAGATGGAAACTGAAGAACTCATCAGGCTCATTCATCTTGTCGGATGTGAAGAGCGAAAATGCCAAGCAGAGAAAATTTCACACTCATCATTCTCACTTATCTTTCTCAACACACACTATGAATCATATCAGATAACAGGTTGTACTTGGAAGCCGCTGAGAATTAAAACAGTTTGGGGACCTACACTCGATAATTACACTCCCTCGCCCTCTTAAGGGGACGGAGTTTGTTTAAGCCTCATTACGAGCTAAACTGAGATCGCCCCCACCAGTTCCCCTCCTCGGCTTGGCAGCGGTGAGCGGATGCCTCTGGCCGACTATCAAACAGGTAGTTCAGGAGATTTATGTCTCTTTGTCGCCCTCGCCGCACAGCAAATGGGACGGGGAGGAAAAGAGTGAAAGGCGATACCTCACTGAAGACAATATCTTGCAGAAAACTTGCCAAAACATGCCATGCTGTCTGGATGCCAGGCGAAGTCAGCGAGTGGCCCAAACTGTTTCTGCTGTACAGTATGTGGCTCCAGGCAACAGATGAAAGACAAGTGTGTTCGCTGAGAACACTTAACAACTGACAGGAGATGGATGAGGTCGGGATATGATCGAAATCAAATGAGTTTGGGTTTGATAGATTACTTAATATTTTATGTGTAAGCCACTATGGACTGAAAATAAAAAAAATTGAACTACTTCCACCCAGTTTCCACACAGACAAGACTTATAAATTTTTATTCTACTAGATCTGTGTTGTGCTTTTGCCATGCAGTTTCCAGAAAACATTTGTCAGTCAAACTGTGTAGGCGGGAAGGAGGTGGGATGAAGGATGAAATCCAAATAAACATAAAAAAAACGCTGTTCTTTTATTTTAGTCTAGAATGTTTCTTCGGTCTTTTTTTTTGACTCAATTTATTTTTAAGTCATTTATTTCAAGTAATTTCTTGTTGTTGTTTCTTCTCCAAGTCTTACAAATTCAAAAATGAACGCAATATGGTAACATACAGATTTGAACAGCCAATATTTTCCTCCTGTTTCCTTTCAGTTTTAGAGATGCTTTATTATTCATTAAATGGAAAAAGACTTTGTAAGTTCAGTTATCAAATCTGATCACATTTGAATCAGAACCTGAACAAAGTTTGTGACAAATTGCAAAAGACATTAAAGAATAAAAATAAAATAAATTGAATTTACCACGCTATTAAACTCTCAATTTAAAGATGTTAAGTTTCAATATCATGGCAATATACTACACATTATCTGAACACAGCAAATTTAGACATATTTTACTGAACTTTTTATGACTTGGTTACTATGTTTTTAGTTATTAATTTCATGTAAACACGTTTTGTGATGCTGTTTTCTTCATCTGATCAACTTTGAGGGCTCTGCTGTCCATGCTCAGAAAAAAAAAAAAAAACAGCTGCTACTTGATGGTGATTGCTAATGCTACACTTTAGTCTTGCTACTTTTACTTAAGCAAATAATCAGAATAATTCTTTCACCACTGCCAGATCATTGTATATATTCACCAACGGCTGATGGCCGCTTGAGTCCAAATATGTTGGAAATATAAAGTGGTCATGTGATATTTTCCAAATTGACACTTTTACGAGGAGCATCTGAACGCTCCATTAAACAACTGACCAGCACACAGTGGGATACTGAGTACTGCAAACTATTTTGTTTCCTCAATGTTTGGGCAGGAAATGACTGCCTTTCCCCTCTTGGAATGAGACAAGCCTTGTTGACCCCATAAAACCATTTCTTACAGCAGGTCAACATATCTGGAGATAATCTCACCAGGCCAGCTTCAGCTTATTTTTGAATCATGACTGGTTTGTCTTTGTCTGTTTTGTTTTAAGATCCATTTCTAAAAAAGAAAAATCCTGAAACACTGGAAACAGCACTGAGAACAGGTGGAATAATCTCACCCCACTGGCATGTATAATTCTTACTGGTATTTTATCAGAAATAAATCATAAGACGTAGAAACTGGAGCTGGTGAATTTGAAATATAAATTTCAGAAGATTAAGCACATTTTTTGGGATGCAGTGCAGTTTTTTTTTTTTTTTTTTTTTTTTTTTAGAACCAAAAAATAACATGAAAGGTCACTGTGCTATGTCTGTGAGTGACGCAGGGAAATGTCATTGGATTGAGGAACCAATATGTTTTGCAAAACCACTGAGAGAAAGCCAAGATATAAGATAAAGTAGTCTAAATGCAACACAGGTGGTTCAGAGTCTTTCTCCATGGTGTGTACTGTGGTCCTCTACCCTGTTATCTCCTGGGGCTCGTAGTAGCAGTCCATCTCTTTCATGGATAAGCGAATCAATCCGCTGCTGTCATTCTGAAGATTCCACAGCAGAAGGGCTCGGTGGTGTGAAACGACACCTTGGGCTGAGGAGAAAAACACTGTAGCTCGGCCTCTGATGTGTTTCACCTCCTTCACAGCAGTTGTTCCGAGGTTTCAACACACACACACACACAGGCTTGCTGTCCCCCCTCCCATGACCACATCATGACCTCATTCCAGTCACCTGCTGCTGAGACCGTGGCTAACCTGCCCTCCTAACCGGAAAATCAGCCGCCTTTTTACAAATGCTCCCTGAAGCTGCACAGGTCAACATGCTACTTGGACGGATACATACCTTAACTTTCTGACATGTTTGTGCACCGAAACAGCGGGTGGAAATTGTTTTGTCTTGAAAAAGAAGAAGAAAGATGATTTGGTTGCATGCAAATCTGAGCTGAGACTTTTAAGAGAGTGAGCTGTTGGTTTGTTGGAGCTTGAGATTGAATGAAAACCAGCTTGCAAAGTTACATCCTGTACAAGGAACAAAGACCGGTACCGAACGAGCCCCACGGGATTCCCTGGCCACTCTTAAACATTTGGAACATTTATGCTGCTTTAAATTTCTTTTTTTTTTTTCTTCAAACATCTTCCCCTTGATATTTGGCCTGTCAAATGAATTTTGTTTGCCAGAACAATTCCGCTCTCTATTGTGAATACCTTTTAAGTACATATGGGGATTTTGTGGTTGCAGTATTGTGTTTCGAGATGCAATTTATTACAGACTCAAAGAGGACGCATGAAATAGGTCATTTCAGCATAGGGATGACTTGTGCTCACGCTGTTAAAGCTTTTTAAAGGAGTACAGTGCAAATGTTATGTTTCTATGCGCTGTTTATATGTGCTGAAAAGTGAACAAGGAATTATGGCTTCAGTGTGATGAAGAAAACTTGAAATCCCAGCGCTCCTCTAAGCCACAAACACGACCAAACACTGCAACATGAAGGGCTTTTGTTGGAGCTGTGTTTCAACACCCCACCACCCACCACCACCTATCAAAATTATCTTTGTGTAACCATAAGAGGAAACACGGTAATTCTCCAAACGCTCACTGGCTATTTTAACTTCTAATGGCAGCACCGGGCAGCTCAGGCCATAGTGGCAATTCCCATGAAATCTCCCGATATTTCTTTCATTTGTTCTCCGTCCACAATTAGTTGTGGTCAGGCTGATCAAAGGCAGCGGTCGGGCGGTTGCATGTGAACCAGCGTCCACTTGCAATGACATCCACAAACCAGAATGAAATATGAAATATCAAGTTTCCACGGATGTATGGACTTGTAAAAAAGAATCTGAGGAATAGGAGGGTTTTCACACTGGGTAATGTGAAACATTTGGTGCGGATTGTAGGCCTCAGTAGAGGGAAGACGAGAGCCAAAATCTGTCTGGCAGTAAAACCAGAAGCAGGCAGAAGTTAAAACAACTGCAGTCGCTGAGTACTGTTGATTTAGACGTCATTACGATTCTTAGTGCACAACAGAATCTGCTGTTGGTTGATACTGGCGGTACAAAAAATACTCACAATGAAAATTTCTTTTCAAAATGAGCTCATTGTGTAACTTTTCTCTAATGAGAAAAACCTTTGTAGTCTCAAAACCAACACGTCTAGCCACACAAATGTATACATTTGTCTCATTTTATTTTTTCTGAATTACGATTCATTTCCGGAATTTACACATTTTACTCTCTTCTTCTCGCTTGTTTCAAGATAAAGAACTGAAGCACAGAAAACAGCACTTGAAACAGTGAGAATCTTCTCAAAAAAAACAAAAACGAAAGACGAACAATGAATGAATGACGTTTTCCAATTTCCTTTGCAATGCGGTCTTCACACATAGGGCCCGACCCAGAAGCCAGAGCAATAACTGTATGTCTATAGCTGCCGTGGTGAAAATGTCTGCACATTGTCACAGTCCGGAGATATACAATGGGTATGATTTAAAAGGCAGTTCAAATAAACTGTACATTAAGCCACACTCAAGAAGGTCCCATAAAACAGTAGGAGTCAGATGACCTAATGTCTAATCTGGTCCAGATAAAGACATGAAACCGTATCATTGAGGGAAGGTATGTTCTCTCATGTGGTGAGTTTAAAATGAAGCTATGCAGTTTTAGTATTACAAACTGCGATTAGTCACAGCTAAAACCCTCATTCATGAACTTTGTCACAACCATCCTATCTGATCCTCATTGAAGCTTTATGCTCCAATATATTAAACATACAATACACACTTCCATTTTTTGAGGGATATTCACTTATTTCCTGTTGTTGCAGGACATCACCTTCCATTACAAAACTCCCACTAAAGGGGCCAGTGCACTTTGTCTGTATTGCTTGTCGGATGGACAAATAACAGTTTAGACCATTTCTGTGACTAATTAAAACCAGCAATCTTACATTCACATCCACAGCGACTACAAACACTTTCCAACACGTGACTAATGATTTGTCTGTCACTATTACGCTGTCGTCTTGTCTCCCTTCTGACCCCAACGGGATTTAACTAAATCAACAACAGTCAAACAAACATAAATAACATCTACTTTCTGGTGGTCTTGGCTGATAAATATCACCGTACGTGTCGCCATGAGGGGAGGTGTACGGACATCCTGCTGACTGGTGTACATGATGGATCTGCAGGCCCACAGAACAAAGCCTGCCTTGGACAAATAGTGTATTTGAACCAAATGGGCCACTTCATCATTCCACAGCAATTGGCAGTAAATGTGGTGTCGGGTTCCCATGTGTCTACCCACCTCATCTCACCATAAATACTGCAGAAAAGTAGACAGGTTGTGTGTGGATGCGGAAGAAGAAGTCAGTGCAACGAGTAAAATAATCGTGTCCCTGTTGTCCCCAAACAAAGAAGCAGACTTTGTTCCAATTAGTGTTGACAGAGACAGGTGTTGCTTGGTGGTTGCTGGTTATTGACCTTTGGAGGCTGAATGGGCCATTGGAAAGCTGTGTAAGCAAATAAATAGCCAGGAGGCTCACGGGGTGGAGTGGGGCAGAGGGGTCTGAGTGTAACAGAAGCTGGAGAAAGAAACGCTTTATCTGTTTAGCAGGCGTCCTCCTTCTCCTGAAGTGTCGGGAGTGTCAGGTTGAGAAGCTTCTTTGCGACGGACGACCATAAGCTTTTAATTGCTTCCTATGTTTTTTTCCATCTGCAGGGGGGAAAGTATACGCTTTCTCTTTCTTATACATCTACCAAAAGGTTTGAGTGTTAAGTGTTTTTTTATGCACCGCACTTCTCAGAAATCACCTGCCAGTCACACATTGTGGGCGGCACTGTGATGTCCTTCTTCTTCCCCGTATTTGGCCAATTTCTGCAGGAGGTGCTCTTCTCCTCTTCTTTTCACCCCAAAAAGCCATGACGAAAGTGTGGCATGTGGTGTTATTTCCAAAGGCTATCAATTCAAAACACGTTCAAATTTTATCTTGCTGTAAAAAGGCAAGTTTGTTTTCCACAAGAAGTTAGGGTTTCAGTGTGTTCCCATTTGCTTGGTTTACTGTTTAAATTTGATACTCATTGTTCTATTAAAGTAATTATAGTGTAGTTCCCATAATAGTCACTAGAGGCTGGATCCAACTGAACCTGATGGAATAATAATTTTGGCTTCACTTCTTCTGATGTGTCTTGGTGACGATTTTGTTAATGAAACTTACTTTTCCTAAAAGACTCCTAAAAGCTAGACCTGTGGAGAGCTGGCGACTTGTCCAAAGTCAGCTGGGACAGGCTCCAGATCCACCATAAACCTGATGAGGATAGGCGGTTACAGACAATGGATGGATGGATGGATGGATGGATGGATGGATGGATGGGTGGGATAGGCTAATGGTTTTCAACCACATATTATGGTCTTCCTCAGAAATTAGCTCAATTATGATGAAAGACTATTTGTTAAAGCATAAAAAGAAAAGGTTATATAGTTAGTTTTTTTTGGAATTGGCATTGAGACATAATGGAAGTTTAAGTGTTTCCACAAAGATTTTAAGTGCTAAATAGAAAAAATCATTCTTACATTATGGAGATATGAAGACAAGGCATCTGTGAAAGGCATCTGTTGGCTTATAGCAACAGCCACAAGATAATTATCACCGAAGCTGTATCTCTATGGAGCCTTTTAGCCTATTTTAGGTATTTTCTTTCTTATGACACAATAACTGTAGGAAGATAAAGTTAGCAAGTAACTATTGAACATATTGGAAGATTTAGCAATTAAAAAGCCTTTTCCCACTGCAGTTGGTCACACACAAACACAACTCCAGTGGGATGATATATATATAAAATACACAGGTGCCAGTCAATCAGCTTTGTTGGTTATGTGTGCTTGTCTTGCCTTATCCCCATTCTTTTGCCTTAAGATTTTAAGTCCCCAGTAACTGACGATGGCTGTGGGAACACTTAATTGGTGGCTGACAAAAGAGACATCACAGCCAGTAATTTTTACAATCAAATGCTTTAGATATGGTTTTCCAATCACAACCCTTTAAGTCAAATTTCAAACCAATTGGTTCTTCTCAGAAATAAAGCATATATAGGACATTGAGTCCCTTCTTGTGTAATGGTTATAGGAAGCACTAAAAACACCACCATGGCAACATTTTATGGCCTCATGAAACTTATAAAATCGATCCAGTTGATTGTTAAAACTCCATTTCTGGAGTGGTAATGCTGGTCTAACCACCATCTTCTTATATAATAAACCTGATTGGAACCACTAAGGGATTCTTTGTATGCTACGACTTTGGCTAAAAAGATCTGTGCACATCTCATGTTTTATCCTCAAGGTAAAAACCTTTGCCAATTTGCAGTACTAGTTTCTACAAAATGACATCAATGGTCATAAAAGGGGTCTTCATACTCAGTTAATCTGTTACTATGGTTTCACTACTTAGGAAGTCTTTAAATAATATTGGCTTATAAAAGTATAATATTGTATTTTTGCGGAATTGGGGCTCATGTTCCAATTTCACATGCCCCCTTTGAGGCACTTAGCTGATCTTTACCAATCTACCAATTTTACTTGGTGGTTTGGTACAGAGCAGAAATTTGAAATCAATGAGAGCTTGAGTTTTTCATTATTTCATCTTTAGAGCAGATCCAGGAAGCAAAGTTTCATAGTTGCCTTTGGAGACAAGAATCCATATCCAAAATCATTACTCAGCGTACAAGAACATATTCACTGAGTGAGCCCAGAGTTCTGAAAATCAAAATGGAATAAAAATGGCAAGAGTATGAAAACGAAGGTAGCATCAGATATCATAGTATGTTTCTATCAGGTTATGACTTGTACGTCAGATCCCAATGGGATTGCTTGCTGCCCATGTAGGATAAGGATTTTTCTTTTGAAGTTACTATAAAGACATTGCATGAATGAATACATCATGCTTTATTTATTCACTATTCACTAAACAAATGTTACTTAGTCACAAGCCAGAGACAGCTTCTTAGTGTCATGATTTTGCAGCGTATAATGCGAGCCAAACTCATAAACCAAGCAAGGACACAACCGGGAGAGTATCATAGTTTAGTCCATGGACTCCATCTGGATAGTGCCTGCTTTCAGTGGCATTTCCACAGGCTGTGGAAGAGTTTGACTGGCAGATTGGCCACCGACGTCAGGTTGCGTTTCTCTAAAAGTTGAATCTGGCTCAACTTCTTCTGCTGCAGGTTCCTGCACAGCCTAAATGCAATAACCCTTAAGCCTTAGGGGTACCATCTTCAATGTGGAAACATACGGGACACCTTGCCAACAGCTTTATACCCAGGGGACACGAATAAGTCTGTGTGTGCCAACAAATTTGTGTTTTTTTATGCGTCACTACAGTCTTCTGCAACTCTCAACATGAAAAAGTGAACAAAAAGTCGATAAGAAAAAAGCACAGGTGCACCATTTATATTAACGGTTAACGCACACACACTGTATTCATTCAGTGGGGGACAGTGCATTTTATTTTTCAGTACAATGTAGTGGATGTTTCAGTCCTGAACTGGGCCTTTTCTAACATACATAACTAGCTTAGTAGTAGTAAACTAGTTAGCCTGGTATGCTAATGACTGCAGCCTATGTTGAAGCAGATAAACACTGCTTAACCCATTCCGTACACTTCTGGCTAAAGGTTAAGGCAAAAAAAAAGACACCACCCTAAAAACTGTTTAAAGTAGTTTAAAGTATCACTTGTACTACAACCTCATACACATTGCTGTGACAAGAGTACATTGTAAATGTATTTCTTCCACCATTTGACAGTCAAAGTCATGGGTGACTGATGTACTGTAACTTTACACTGAACGATTATTAGAAGGATTTTGCTGATTCTCATCCAAACAAAGAAACCGTTTTATTCAAAAAGATTCAGTTCACTTGTTTCAGTTTTAACAACACCATTAACCGTGCTCTTTCAGGTCCATGTCCGCCTGGGAAAACCATGTGAAAACATGAAATAAAGATTTAGGAGGCACATTTCCAACAATGATTTCATCTGTTTCATGAGTTCAAATATCAAATGAAGCAATAGTGTCAGCGTGGGTCTGTCAGCGTGTCAGCTGATGCCTCACTGAACAGCCACATCACTGTAATTTAATCCCACATGAAGTAGACAATTAATGAAGTCATAACTAAGAGCTTGTTTTCACACAAATAAATGATTACAGTATTTAGGTTGTAATTTCTAGAAAATGAAGTAAACAGTAAATAGCATTTGACATCCTATTTTTATTCTTTCCCCATTAGATCACACATCCATGGAAATACAGGCGGTGGATAAGATAACAAGAACACCTGAAAATAAAACACAAATCATCTAACAAGAAATTAAAACTATACATTTTAAAACTACTCATTGCAGATCTGTTGTGTCTCTGGCATTAAGGATTAACACCTTCGGTGTGTTCATATTATTTTGTGTATGCAAATTACATGGAAATCAGATCCTGTAATCTCAGGGCAATCCATCACTGTCAGCTTTAGTAATGGTGGAGAGTATAAAAATGTACGTGGACAGTCAACAATGTTTCCCAACATTCAAACTGCAGGTTTGTATCCTTATAATGCTTTCAAATTGATTGCATTTCTTGGCATTATGATAAATTATGCTTATTTTTCGTCTTTAAACCTGAAGTCACAGCAAATAGTATGTAAATACACTTGTCATTTTATAAATAACTTGTTGCGTCTAACGTTAGGCCACATCTTTATCCCAACATTTTATGTTATCTCCTGTAACTGACAAGATTTAATCACTACATTTGCTTTTTCAACATGTCCTTTCAAAAATTAGATCAATTGCTGATGTTTTTATTGTCACAACACTTTTTCACAGACCACTCGGTTTGATTTGTGGGAAGAAATATTACAACAAACCAAACTTAGCACCAAAAATAAAAAAAAACAAGGACCTCTGCGGGTCATATCCTGAACCTGCTGGATGTGAAACAGATTTTGCAGCGCTGCTCTCAGAGTCAGAGCTCCTCTGTGTTTCCAGCTGGTCACTGCTGCTGCGGGACACTTATTGACCCTGACACCACTTTTGAAAGAGTACACACACACACACACACACACACATGCACACTCCCCAGTTATTGCTTATTTCCTCACATCATTTAACGCCTCTGTTGCACCTGGGGTTACCAGACATGGCCTTCTCAGTTACATTTGACCAGGTTGGGTCACTCCTCTGTACCAAACCACAGAGCTGTTTTATTTCCTCCTGCTCAGGATTAAGTTATATGAGGACTGTCAGCGTCTCTTTAATTCAGCTCTCAGACTTGGTGGAAGTCAATGCGAATGATTTCAGCATGTGTTGAAGAGTCCAATCATTTACTACAAGCAAAGGAGAGCCACTTAGTAATGTTTGAATTTAAATCAGCTTCTCTGAGTCTGAAGCTCTGCTTCAAAAACCCAGTTAAACTGCTTCAAAGAACCAGTTTGTCTGACTGAAGCTGAATTTATACTTGTTCGTTAGGGGTTAAAACGCTCCTCAGTGCCAGATGTAGGCTATGCAAGGACTGATGTAGACCCCAGAAATGTTACTATGGAGCAAGGCTACAAAGGCCGATGAAATGGCATGAACTGTGATTGGTCGACGTGGGCTTGTGTTTTCACATACAAGTTTTGATATCAGTGAAAACTGATAAGTGAAATCAAGGAAATCAGGAAAACTTCAAGACGGTGAAATGAAGACTACATTTTCCAAGTTCTGATCTTCCTCGTCTATGTTTTCATGTTTCTTGTTGTATGCCAAATATTTCCAAAATGTTTCGTATTTTTACAGCAAAATCCCTCTCTTTTCCCCTTCTTGCTGTGATTCACATGAACACTCTGTCACAAAAGTGAATGAAATAAATTAAGACAGGATTACTTCAATAATTTATTAATTTGTGATGATTTCATGGAGCTGGTCTCATTTTTATCAGGAAAAAAAAGAAAAACTTCTCTTGCTCTGTGTAACAAAGTGGACGAAAAAAAATATCAACACAATTACCTAATGGAAGCACAACACTAATGGATCATTTAACACATCCATACTCTAACAGTGATGCTGTCAAGCAGCTGAACTGTAAATCAGCTCCTGTGTCTGATGAATCTCTAGTAGGGGGACTACAAGCTGAAATCTAGCTGAAGTCACATTAAAAGAAACACAATGACAGAATGAATAGCTAATCACAGGAGGCGCTGCACCCTGTTTTCCCTCCAACATAATGGACAACGTTATTATAAGCTCATAGAGAAATTATAAAAGTAGAGAAACTCTCAACTTTGCCAGTTCACTTGATTATGCTGCTTTATTTCTTCGCTGCCTGATGATTTCTGGTTAAAGACAGCTCTGGGAAATGTTGAGACTCTAATCAGGAAAAAGAAATATATTTCTGGCCCTTCATTAAAAGAATAAATGACATCAAATCTAAAGAAAAGTTTCTGCAGTTTTTTCTTTCATTCCAACCCAACAGCCTCGCTTGTCCTCTTCTCTTGTATGAACTCCTCTCTGGCCTCGTGTGATTCGTTCTGGGTGTGAACTGACACTACAGAGGGGAAAAGCTCAGAATAATAAAGTTGTTTTCTGTACTGAGCAGCACTTTACTGACCAATAAAGAGTCCAACCGCCCAGAAAGACTGCAGCGAGCAGAGAGGAGGAAAGACTTTTGTTGGTGGTGCTTTTCTTCCTGTTAACAAACTTGCAGTGCTGTTATACACAGGCACTTCAATTAAGCCTAATGAGGCTTTAGTGCTGAGCCTTTTTCGAAAGAATAATACAGAGAAATATAAATACGTGACTTTTACTTCCAAATAAACCATAAATAAAGCAATGAAATCATTTTTTAAGGCTTTTCGTATTTAGTTTAGAAACATTTAAAAGGCTGTGCTGTATGATCAACATAGTCTAAAGAATAAAAACTTTTAAAATATAGTAAAAAACATCTTAAATTGAACATGGATTTTAATAATAAATAACAGCGCCAAATTAGTTTTCTATTTGTTCATTTACTTCTTTTTTTTTTAGGTCGATTAGTTTTAATAAAAAGTTTGGTTTATAAACTATTTATACGTGCAAATAAAGTCCAACTGTAACCACAAAGGTGAAAATAAAACTGCATTATCATACTGTATTTTTATATTCTTTTATCTAGCCCTACAGGTACAGTAAAGCTGCTTTGGAAATAAACACTACACTACCAATACTGGTCACATCTAATATGACACATGCTGTTTGAAATACCAACACAGCTTGTCAATTTTTCCACTGTTAAAGGAAATGCTTGTCTCATGGAAACAAGTCTGAATGTAGCCAGATTCATGGAAAGTCCCCACAGACCGCCTCTACTCCGACTCATTGGCACCCACCGTCGCTTAATGTTTTCCCCCAAAACACGAAGGATGTCGGCTGCAAAACAAAAAGTGCATGAAGGCGACCGGCTTCGCTCTCGCGAGAAGAGGCGAGCGGATCGCTTCATCTTAATAAAGTCAGAGCTGGAGTCTTCCCCTGGGAGCAGTATGCCGAGGTATTAGCCAATCACAGCCAAACTTTCACTCCCTGCAACTAGAAGAGACGCTGCACTCACACAAGAAAAGGTCTGCTGGGGTCAGAAACATGAGAAGCGCTTGGCTTTTGTCTTCTGAGCATTGAGTAACACAAGCCGCTGGGAGAGTACAGAAGTATTTGCGTGTGAAGTATTAAAATTAATATGCGTTTCCTGCTTCCATTAGCACACATCCATATTTTGTTAGAGACTGTGTGTGACCTATTTTCTTTCTTCCTTTACTCTCTTCCTCGCCTCCTGTGGTGCTGCTATCTTGTTCTTTTGACTCATCTCTCAAACGAACACATCACACCGAGCATCTGTTTCACATGTCAACAACCGCACTGACATTTCGCCGTGGCTTGATGTTTTTACTAGCTGTTCCCAAAAAAAATCAACAAAGCTATCGCGCACACACGCCTGCTTTCTGCATTGGATGACACGCAATAAAAGACGCCGTTTGCCACTTGATTTCTGTTCTGTCGAAGACAAGCAACAAGTCGACGTCTGCTAATCTGCTTTTACGGAGGTGAACACATTCAGGTGTTTCAGGCTCAGATGTAATAATTCAGACCTCAGTCAAACGAGAGCGACAGGCTGTCTTGCTTGCTAGAAATCTAGTCTTTGATGCCCACTCTGATTTAATATGAACACTGCTGCGCCAGTGGAATTAGCTTCCACTAAAGTCCTGTGTTGCTATCCTTGCTGAAGTACGGATACAAGTAGCCAAAAAAAGTTCAACTTTTCATGCCAAGTACATCTGTTTATTGACTTTGCTGATGCCAATGGTAAAACTGGCATTTCCACTGACACAGAACGGCTAGTGATCGATAATGTTGATAGGGTTTTAACTACTTTATATACGTTTTTATACATTTTTTCATAAACTTTTCATGAGCTCAGAAAAATACAGCCCTGTTTTTAGCTTTGTGGCAGCGTATTTTCAAGCTAAGAGGGGTTATAATTTATTTAACAGGTAGGAGAATTTTCTCAGAACCATTAACATCCTTTCATGCTTTAGTTCATCACAAACTTTCAGGTTATGAAGCCAGCTAAGAAGGAAAAATCACTCCTCAGTTAAACACTTATTGTTTTGTTTTATTATTACCCTTCCACGTTTGGACTGTCTTATTACTGACTTGTCAGCACTCTGAATTGCACTAACCTGAATGAACGGTATTTTATACCCTTTTCTGTCATTGTTGGTTTTCCATTTGATGCCTTTTAAGCTATTTTAGTTCCCTTTGATGTGATGTCCAGAAGAAGACTTCAGGTTGTAGTGATGCAGCAGCACGCACAAGAAAAGCTGTTTTCCACCCAGCACAATGTAACTTACTTAAGGTTTTGAGAAGAGCATTAAAGATTCATAGAGCAGTGAGAGATCTCTTCATGTAGAAGAGACGTTGGAAGCACAAAGCATATTTATCTGTCAGGGTTGGCAGAGAGTCAAACTGACCGTCAGGTTTCCACTGAGCAACTGAGATCCAGGCCAAACTCTGATCCAGCTTCCCTTTGAGCTCCATGATTTACTGACAGAATTGATGATTTTTTACTACACCGATTTTTCTGCTTGGATCCTCGTCGGGCTGCTGTGGCAAAGGTGAGATGACTTCCTCTGCCATCTTTGACTTGAAAAATTATGCACCGTTTTTACATCACAGGTATTCTTTTTTTGTGATTTGGGCATTTTTCCAGTTATAATCATTTTTACAAAAACAAAGGAAAATCTTAAACTTATTCTACTTTAGATTTTCCATTGACCTTCTGTACTCTGTACTTTAGTTTTACAATCTAATGGAAATTCATATGTACATTTCTGGTTTCACCTCCAAACAAGTGGTTTTAATAATACGGTCAAACATTCAACCTCTTTTATAATTACCTGACCATTGGTGTTTGTTGCCCTCATGGAATCACCTTGTAAAAACTCCCCACAGCCCTGTAATTATCTAACATTACGGTACATGTTATCATAACAGATATGAGAATAAAAATAACTTTTTCAGTTCTGTGCAACATTCCCAGGAACAATTACACAAATATTAGGAACCTGGGTAGCAGTAAACAAAACAGTCAATTTTCCACCCATAGGAAGTGACATGTGTGATGTGAAAACTGTTTTTCTTCAGTTGGAAAAAAAACATTGACTCATTTCTTTCATTCTTCTTCTTTTCTTTTTTTTTTTTAATTTTAGTTTTTAGTATCTTTATACTACACAAACATGTCTGAAATTTCTTGATATCTGTTCAAGTTATAGTGGTATGAATGAATCAATAATTTTATTAACACAAAATGCTTCGATAAACATTTTGATAATCGTTAATTAAGTCATCTTTAAAGCAAAAACGCACACACACACACATTTTCTGCTTTTAGCTACTAAACTGAGAATTCATGGATCAGTTGATTGAGAAAAATATCGTCCAGATAGATCAATAATGAAAAAATCACTAGTTGCAGCTCTAGTAGTAATACAGCACTATATTAGCAGCAGAAAATAAAGATGGACATGACTTCATCGTTGTATTGCATCTTCAAATTTACAGTGAAGCAGCATTTTGAGAACATGTGGGGCTTTTAATATGGAGATTTCCTGTTGAAACAGGAAGTTTGAGTGGGACAAAACAAACAAATTGAACAAAAGGAGGTAGAAGGGCCCAGTAATATGGTGGTTTTAATTTATGATTTTTTTACAGGGGCGTATCTAACTTGTTAGCAAATCAATACAAGCATCCCTTTCACATTATCACATTGTTTTCTTGTTGTCACTCGATACATTGATAAAAATATCATTTATGGCTGCTTTAAATTGTAGGTACTTGTAGCTGTATAGATAGATAGTGACACATGGCAATAAGATGTTCGCTTGTTTGAAGTATTGTTTTTTCTCCTTCCATGTCTTTAACTTAAATTACAGCTTCTGGAGCTGGAAGCCGCAGCACATCTGTAAGCCAGCGGAAATACCAAAATCTTGCATGCCTCTTTGATTGTTACATTCAAGATATCATGTGTGCTACCAGCTCTGCTGCTGCAAACCATTAGGCTCAGTAACTGGTGGCTTGTAAAATGCGTTTGGAAATCCTGGAGACAAGGCAAAGGAGATGAGATGGGGATTCCACATGGTTATCCAAGGAGATGATAAACAAAGGGAGAAGGTGATACAGTCTAAGTGATATATTGGGCACATGTGGAATAAAAAGAGAAGATGAAAAAAAAAAGACTTTAGAGCGAGGGAAGTGTAGAGGGGAGTCTCTTCTGATTTATTCAAAGCTTCAGGGCTTGTGTATCCGAGAACAAGATTAGTTCAGTAGATCACATCACCCGACATCCTTTATAGATTTCCATCCCAGTCCATCCTGCCTCACCTGGCCCCAACTGGACCAGTATTGTATCTTAACTGAAGGCCAATTTTGAGATACTTGTACTTGAGTATTTCAGTTACTTTATACTTTGCTACATGTCACGGGGACATACAGTATTGTACTCTTTACCCAATTATGTTTATTTAAAAGATATAGATATGGTTACTATTCAGATTACTATCTCAGTATTACTTGTAGTGGCGTATTCTTACATTGTTGTATTGGTCATTTTTATTTAAGTAAAGGTTTTGAGTACTTCTTCCATCACTGACCTCAACTCCTCACACTTACTCAAAGAGCCAATGAAAGGAGGCGAGGGGTCGAGGCAGCTTGTTAAACCTTGAGTCCTTGAGACCTTGAGGTCATCGCCGATCGTCACTGCGGAAAAAAAAAAAAAAAAAACACACAAAAGGAAAACCTCCAGCAGAGATTAATGCACTGCTTTATATGTTCCAATCTAGATTCCAGATCCCGTTTTTCTTTTTTTTTTTATGGCTTTGCGAGCATTCCTGTTCCTATTGTAACCTGCTTGCACGGAAATAGCTGCGTCATACTTGCCGAGGCTGATGATTTGAAGTAGTCGTAGGAGCAGCTGGCCTCTGCCAAAAGGACCAGATCTGGGCAGGTCATCAGCGAGCCCACATCAAGGAGCTGAAGCACTTCAAATCCTCTGTGTTAACTTTTATGGCAAGTGTTTATGCAAGGTCATGCACATTGACTTACACCTTTCTTTTATGTAGGGTTGAAGGGACACATGTGTCAGATGGAAATGTATCTTGTTTGGTCACCTCCGGTCTGTTTTCCTTGCTGCTCAGACCCTGGCACGATTCATTTCGATTATTTTAACAATCACTATTTTATTTTTTATTGTTCTAAAGATTGTTTTTCAGTTTTTACTCTGCTGTCTGACTGTTGCTACTGTTGACAGCAAATGGGACTGAGACAGGGCTGTTTATCATGCACTCTTTGCAGCAGAAGTTAGCTTTCTCTGGGCTAAAAACATTAGCTTTGTTGCTATTCCACCTCAGATCCTTAGGACCTCAGATGTAGTACTGAGTCTGAACCGGCATATACAAGTCTTTCTGTCTTGGTGTGCTTATCATGGACCAAAATCTGTGGCCTTCATCCTGATCTGTTCAACCTCAGTCCTGATATTCTCATCGTTACTGAAAAAACTAAGTCAGCTAATTTCAGGTCAGCTCTTAGGTTGTAGTTCGGCCATGTTTTATATGATGAACATGATGGATATGAACTATGATTTCATTAGTGGACAAGAAAAAAAAATGTTTTTGTTACCTTAGAATGATCCACTGCAGGTCCTCTTCGACAAAGTGGTTTTAAGCAGTGGTTTTATTATTTTTTCTACCCCTTTTACATCACTGAGGGTAGGTTAAATTAGGCAATACAACTCAACTGCCCCACAAACTATCCTCCAAACTGACCATAAAATTGAATCACCTCGTTAAGTTCTCAGTTTTAACAAAAACTGATCTTTAGAACTTTCATGAAGGTAGAATTTATTGCAAAGTTGTTGCATAAGACAGCAGATTAGTTTTAGCTTGGGGCACCTAATAATCTGGCAACTAAGTATATATTTTTTAGGTTAAGAAAAAAGACTAGTAATTCTTAAACATTAAGACTCTGACTCAGATTTGCAAACTGTTCTTGCATCCAAGACATTGATTGATTGAGCACATTACATTTTGGGTCCAATATATCAACTTAATATTTTAGTCTCTGCAGAACTTCCTCTGAGTTCCTTGTTAAAATGACTATATATCGTGTCAGCACCTCCCTGACACAGCTGATTTCACTAACGGGAGACGGAGTGTTCAGCTGAAGCCATTGAATACATTTAGATGCATTAGATGTTCGTGCTCTGATTGCCATATATCCAATACATTTCCCTGTAAAATGTGTTTATATAGTTTATATGTAAAACGGTTTGTGTGTCCTTTTAGAATACATGCAGCAGCCCATTTTAATTTTAAATGTTATTATGAGTGATTGTTGCTTCATTAAATAAATGTTCCTGTGATATGTAGCCTAATCATAAATTCTTAAATTATCTTAAATGTATGCTTAGCGGGTGCTAGGGTCAAACAGCTGCAAGTGTAAAACAAAGCATGTTTTCCTCTCTACAAATGGCTTCTTTTTCTTAACCTTCTTAACCTCTGCAAAAGAAGTCAAAGCACCAGCGCTCTGCAGTGATATGTGGTCATTTTCCCACCAGGCCGTCCAGCCTGTGAGTGAGATTCAGTGACCTGTCGGACCTGCGTGCGTCTGGTCAGCCGTGTTTACACAGCAGCTCGTGGACGCAGCTTGAAGGAGCTGCGGAGTAACAGATGAGGAGGGAGGGTTCTGGCTGAGAGAGGAGGACGTCTTACCCTCTCCAACAGGGCTGAAGGGCGCTTAGACAACCAACTGCACACCAGGGAAGCGCGCACACACACACATACACAGGCTCAGAGGGTGAGTGATACACAATACTAGTGAAACAGAGGATGGTGGGTAAAGAAAACTGCCAGGCCAAAGGGTTACACAGGGACAGGGTTACTTAAATCTTAAAGTTTCACTCTGTGTTCACATTTATGTGTCCAATTTCTATTTAGTTCCAGTTTGCATTCAGTCACTGATTTATATTTATATAGTTTTACATCAGTTTCATTTTGGCCATAATTTATGTAATTCTGATTTCATTTATTTAAAAATATATACAGTACCTGTGCACTGATCAATACTGTACAAATAAGAAGACAGAAAACAGTTGCTTATTGCCACATTCAGGAGGTTACAGAGCAACCTTATCATTTATTTGGAGTTGTGTTTGTGTCCACCTGGTGCAATGTAAGTCCAATTTTCAATCTCTTCCAGCTCTATTTTGGTCTCCACCAAGTATTGGGCAAAATGTCTCTTTTGGTGCTCCACTCTCTAACTGTGTCTGTCTGGCCTTTACTTCTAAGCAGATAGTGCACGTTGGGTTTTTAGATTTTTTCTGCCAAAAATGAGGGTTTTGGGAGCCAAACACTGAAACAATGAGTTGAAACACTCCATAAATCTCTGCAAATCAGCAAAGAGCTGCAGTCATCTTTGTTGGTTCATCACTACACTGTCACATTGTCATTTCATAAATTATAATTACAAAAATAGGAGTTATGCCCACTCTCCTCACGTTGGTACGACTTTCTTTTTTATCTTCCTGTACTGCAAACACACACTTGTTCTGCTCCTCCGTACTTTAAAGTATTAAGAACTGTTTCTGCCTCTTCAACTTATTTTTACCATCCTGAATCTGACATGGACATGACTTCCACAAGGTGGCTTGTTGTTTTACAGTTACTCCAAAATGATGTGAACACAGTACATGGCCAAGTTGACTTTCTGCTTTTAGCCCGGTGTATTCTGGGAGAGACACACAGACTTGAAGCTTAACATCATGCTTTAATGTTTTACCTTACAAAGTACGCCTCTTACTTTATGCTGATTGGTCTACATATCTTAGATACTGCAGTATTGAGTAACACACAGCCCAGAGTTTGATAATCCCTACAGTTTAGTTTGTTCATGTTTGCGTTGTCAGCATCTGCCGGTGAGCTTTTGAGACGAGTCTTCTCCATTTCAGGCTCCCTCACATCGTCTCCTGGTGGATTACCTCAATCGGCCTGCCCAGACTAAAGGAACGAGTAAAGCTAGATGGAATTTTTTTTGTATGTTAAAGACATCAGCGCTCAGCGGACAACCTCAGGTTACAGATGTGGAGTGAATTCCCGTGGGACAATGGCAGGTTCACCACACCTGTAGAGGGAACTGCAGCATGTGGGCTGTTTGTGTGGCACAGTCAGGTGTTTGGGGAAATAGCAGATAGTGGCTTGACTTAGTAAAAGTACTAATAACTTTAATAGTGTTTAATTTTCTGACAGTTAAGTAATTGTTCCAGTTGTTGTCTTAAGTTAAATTTATAACAAAACATCATATTTTATGAGCTCTTTGCACATTTTGTGTGCAGAAATCTTAATTTATAAGTAAAATTGTCAGATAAATGCTAATACTAAATCTCGGTGTCTGAGGGGTGGGGAGGGTCTGACTGTTCCAGGTATTCCCTCAAATACTAAGGAATCTCTACTCCTGCACCATTGAGAGTGTTCTGACAGGGAACACCGCTGTCTAGTAAGAGACACCTCAAAAAAGATCACATGGCCCTGCAAGAGTGGTTCATTTGGCTGAATGTACAATAGGTGGTGCTCTACCCTGCCCTAAAGACATTTAACACAGCAAAAAGAAGGCTACAAGAATTTCTAGGGAGCTTCTGCCCTCAGACCACTTAAAAACAGAAACAGTAGATCAACAGGACTCAGAGATGAGGGAAGAGAGATGGTTGAATTAAGAAAGACGGATGAGCAGAAGTGAGAGAGGTTAAAGGAAGGAGACTGAGGTCTGGTTATCATTAGACCAAATCTGTGTGTGTGTGTGTGTGTGTGTGTGTGTTAGGAACCCTGCTGGGCACCGTAGGGTGTCACACTGAAAAGGAGGCGAGGGGAAGAGTGCATAGCTGGGGGATTTTATATCACAGTTGTAGGAACAAGTATTTGGATTTCATAACCTCTTTCTTCTAACTTTCTTTTTTATTCATTCACCTCATTTGAAAATGTCACACTACGAGTAAACTCACTTAATTTAAAACAAGTGGAACTGTCATCAGCAAAAAGTATTCATAAAGTATCAAAAGTAAAGGTGCTCATTCTGCAGTAAAATGATCCCTGTCAGTAACAACAGCCGTATTTTCAGTTTTGTGGCAATGCATTTTCTTTATTCAGCTTCACAAGTAGGAGAATTTCCTCAACACATAGAGGAGCCTCCTGGAGATGCCTCCACGTTTGTTTGTTTGCTTGTTTGTTTGTTTGTTTGTTTGTTTGTTTGTTTGTTTGTTTGTTTGTTTGATTGATTGATTGATTGATTGATTGATTGATTGATTGATGGTACATAATTCCTCATATTAAAGGAGTGATACACAGTGGTTTAGACCAGTGGACCAAACTGTTGCTTCACAAAATGAAGTTCTGAATTGGGACGAAACTGTGTTTCACATGGATACACAATAATAAATCTGAAGCTGCATGCCAAAGTCCAGAAAGGAGGTTAACTACCAAACCTCTGCTGCTCCAGTCGAACTATTTTGTTCTCAACAGCAGCTCCCGGGGTGTGAAAACTGGCAACTAGTTGCTTAGAAAGTAGCTTGAAGCGTTCGCTCTGTTGTTTCCTCTTTCTTGTGTGTTTTCTCAACCTATAAAGAAGCACTGTTGCGTTAGCCCTCCTCAGGATGACAAGAAACTGGTGCAAATCTGGATGAACTCTTCCAGCTTGTGAGCACCTGAGTGAATCTGAAGCAAAGCTGTGCTGTAAAAGTGAATATTCACTCTTTTGACTTTCCGTGGAAGTAAATGTTAACACAATGAGTTTTGGGAGCTGGAGCTCCAGCTGGGTGGATCATCAAGCTGGCCCCACCAGACCCAGAGAGGGGCGAAATACAGATGCAGAGGTCCTCATCTTTACAAGGACTCAGCCCTCCAGAGACCACCCTGCCACTGCACCATCAAGTCATCTCACTAACACACTTTACAGGAGGTGAAGCTCATCGTCTGCCTCATTTAACTGTTACATCCCTGTGGGAACGACTGAAGGAGGGAAATGAGGAACGGCACGGAGAAGGAGGCAGGCGTGGAAGAAGCTGTTTTTTCAAGTACAGTTTGGTATCAATGCAACTAGTTATTTGTAATCCAGTAAAGACAAAACAGCTTTCCATTTTCACACCACTATAAAATCGTCATTTGATAAAACATCTATATACGAGGCGCACGTTTTTTCTTTTCTTTGCAGTAGTTTGTCAGCCTGTGCTTGCGGTGGAAGACAAAGACAGAGGAGAAACTTTATGAAGAGAGTTAAATCACACATTTAGGAGGCTGATGATTACCAACCCAATTCAACATTGCCAGAACAGTCACAAATAAAAGACAATCAAATCTGGTCCAACTTATTTTTAGTTGATATACATCCCATACATCTGATCAGTGGATCCCACCATCATTTCTTGCTATGTCAAATCACAGGGAAAACAGTGAGCCGCAGGGGAAACGACATGTTGTTTCAAGTAGAATAGAAGAATTAGAATTGAATAGATACTTTATTGATCCCTTGAGGGAAATTCTTTTTTTCACTCAGATTTTTACATGCATTTTACCTGAAATACAACCACACACACACACACACACACACACACACAAAGGGCTGTAGACATGCAAATGTGGAGAGATGGTAGAGTGATGAGCAGCCACATGTCAGGGAGCAGTTAGGTGTTCAGTACCTTGGTCAGGGGCACCTCGGCAGTGCCCTCCATACTTTTGTTCATACTGGACATTTTGGACATTTTTGTTCATACTGACATTTTTTGTCAACATAAAAAAGTTAAAAACATCTGACAAAATGCTGTAAATGTGTGTTTTTGCATGTTCCTCATTCAGTACAACTGACTCCTCGAAAGAAAGTAGGCGTTCAGCATCTCAAATGCTCCTTTCATGTGAATTTACAGTTGTAGAGATCTATCCTATGACATTTCTGGATGTCTCAACCAGAGTATAGACTACATGGATGAGTGTTGAACGAACTGAGCGAACAGTCTGCCGCCCACTGAAACTGAAGCACGTTAAGGGGTCTCCTGTACTCCCAAAACCTCCCTTTCATCTGAGATTTTACACAGCCTGTGACATTTTCTCAACAAGGAATAGCGAAACAATAAACTGAAGCGATAAACGTTATTAGGCCGTTATTGGACAAACTTTATGGATCTTGATGAAAGCAGTGATGACCAGGATGAAGAGTGAACGGGAGCCTTCCATCCACTTGCGTCACCAGTACCTCTGGAGAGTCCCCCTTTTTGTTACAAGCTCTCCAAGTGAAGCGTGACGGGACTAGAAACGCTTAACCATCCTCTTTAAACATATGGGGCCTTTTAGGAGGCGTCCAAGCCGTTACACGCGCTGTGCTTTTCTCATCAGCTGAGTCAATTTGTAGGAAGTGACTGGCTTTGTCATTCTCCCTGGCCCAGTATTATTCTTTGCCTTTTTTTTTTAAACAATACCACAACATATCCTGATGTAATGTAAAAATGGCTCAAATTGGACCATTAAAATGCTCTAACCTCAGCTCAAACTCTCTGTCACTGAAGGTAATGCTCAAGGCGGATACTTAGCAGTAATGGTGAAAGAATGTGGATAGGCCCACTTTAAATGGAGCCATCAGCATGGCACGGCAAGAGGGGAAAAGGAAAGGGATTTTATGATTTCCTTTGAAAAATTGATTCCAATTTATAAGGGGTCCTGCAAGGGTGTCGTATACAGTCCCCCCTCCTAATACTAAATCTTTCAGGCAGAAGCTTTTAAAACTTCAAATGCAGCTAGATCTGCTTACACATGTCATGCTATAGCCTATATAGCCCCCTTTCCTGTTCGGCCGGGCAGCTCAAACGTGTGTTTCATGGATGTGAGGTTTTTTTTCCAGCAAGAAAACAGAAGAGCAGCCCACAGTAAAACGCCGCACATGCTGTCTGGCTTTCCCATCAATCCTTTGGACAGGCTGGGCTCAGCTCAGGTGGCAGCAAGTCCAGTACTCAACACTACAATCACTTTAAGATCGTAGTGGTGAAAGAAGTCCTATTTTTGATACTTTAAGTACTAAGTAGGATTCCGACTGGATGATTTCTACTTGTATTTGGTGCCACTTAAGTAATCTGTGATCTGAGTACATCTTCCAACCACTGCTTTTGTTTGTACACATTTTTCACAAAGTAATCTTCATCCAGGACATAATATATTAAGCATAAGTTCTGACACGAATATTTAATAGCCATCTAAAAAAAACTGGCTGACATGACAAAGCATGTGCTACTGTAGACTAATATTAATACCATTACAGCTCATTCCTAATCCAGATAAATCTTTGTGGTTCCACATTGTGAGTCTTTATTGCACTGATGGGGATTTTTGCTGATGGTGGTCAGATCAGATTATTTCCTTTTTCATATCAAGTGTTCATATATGAAGCCTGCAGCTGTTGTGAGTGTGCAGCACAGGCAGGACATGGCTGTAGAGCCAAGCTCAGCTCACCTGTGGTTCAGCAGGGGAAAGGAGGCAATAAGGTAATTATATTTAAGAGGTTATGAAGGAGCAAATCTGAATGCAGAAATCAGAGCCCCTGTCTGCTGGGCCTCTCAACTTCAAACTGGTCCAATGGAGCCATGTTACTAAATTATATTAAACATTTGCAGTCTCATGTAGCATGGAAACATGGACATTTTCACTAAATATAACAGGTGCATACAGACAGAGATAAGAAATCAGCGCAGTCTGAAACGATCATTTAAGGATCTCGAGTTATTTGAGTCGTAAAAATCTTTAATTGTTATTCTCTGAAAGCCTTGATTCATTATGGACCTCTTACAGCAGATACAATAATCGGTGTTGCAACAGGAGCTGGCTCAGGTCATGGATGTATGAATATTATATATGTCAGTGGCCAATGACAATACTGCAACAAAAACAACGCCAGTGATTGACCTATAAAACCAGACCCCAGTAATACAGCTGCTACTTGTATGATCCCATCTCAATATAAAGTCTATGCGACAGGATGGGAAAGGGTAAGAGACACTTTAAGAGGCACTTTATGTACAGTTGCCTGTAAGAAATGTGTAAACAAACCCTGTAGACAGAAATGGCATGCTATAATAGATCCACGCTCTGTATTCAGGAAAGGAAGAGGGGGGAAGAGTTGGCAGAGATAGCCGAGGAATAACCTAACTCCTGTTGTCCTCCTTCTGAGTGACGTGCATCATTAATTATAATCCAGTGATATATATATGATTCTAAAGTGGGTCATTCTGCATAATAATTACATTTAGTTTTGGTACTTTAAAGGTTCAGTGTGCGAGATTTAAACAGCTCTATTAACAGAATATGGCAGAAATGGAAAATAATATGCATCACTATGTTTTTATTGGTGTTTATTGACCCATAATTCAGAATTGTTATGCTTTGTTCCCTTGGGATGAGAATACTTCATTGTGAAAATAAGGTGCAGCCCTGATAACTGTCCTTTTGAATATGTTTTTCATTTTTCGCTCTTTAAGATTCAGTATTCATTTTTATTCAAGGCCTTTCTAAAACAATCTATATGACGATGAGTTATTAAGCGTATCAACACGTGGCCACCTGGATATTCTAATAGCCTTTCTTAACATACATATTTTACTTTGAGGACTTTGTGTCTCCAGAAGTAAAAGCATTGAAACCGTCTGTTCACATGAAGACTGTGGAGACTAAAGCTGTCGACGCTTCCCTCTTAGGCCCAAAGGAAATGGATATTTTTCCTGCCGTGGTTTGTTTGACCACTTGGGTCATTCTTTACACACATTACTTATGACGGAGGACAAGCAAAGCAGAGCTATATTCTACCACAGCAGCAGGTTTCTGAGAGACGCTACTTGAGAAGCTTAGACTTTGGGAAGTTGTTCCACATGCAAACCACAGGAGTCATTAGTATCACAGATATATACTGTTACATCATTGAATATAATACACTCCCTTGAATCGGAGCAATAATCACCCCATAGGAGATGTGACTTGGAGGGTGATTTTTTTTTTTTTTTTTTTCAAGCAGGGGTGTAAATCTTGACTTCTATTATTGTAACGTGTGCAGGTTTTCCTCTGAAAACCAGAGCTGGGCTATAAGGGGAGCAGCTGAGTAGCACATGTTAAAAGACCTCCTGCCGTCTTCCAAAGACCCTCTTGATAAATTTCCTACAGGTGGAGCAGTTTACCGTGCACTCAGATGCACAAATGTACACTATATGGTATTTTAGAGAGTGAACATAAACCTGATGTTTACCCTGACCTCTGTTCATGTTCAACCCTGGACATACTGGGTAAATAATACTTGTAAGTCATTTTCTTTTTCCTTGTTAGGTTGTTTCTTTCATCGCTGTACATCCGTTGTTCATTTCCACATAAGTATTCACTCAAAAGGTAAAAGGTTCAAGTCTCTTGTACTGTAGGAAAATTACTCAGGTCAAAGTTGTCACAAAGCACCAGGATCTTTTTCCTACAGGTGAGAATATTTTAAGCCTCATTGGTTCTTAATAATGAGTTCTGCAGTATAAATCCTATCTGAGGCCACATCAAACCCCCTGTTAAACGCTGTGCTGGACAGGAAACTGAAGATCCTGTTTCAGTGTTAATATTCAGCAGTGTGTGACTTAATGCAGTGGTGAGTTGGTGTGTCTGTGCTGTGTGAGATCGAAGTGAGGAACAGGCTTTCCTTTTTCTCATCTTTTCTTCATTTGGTGTTTTGCTTGAGTCTTTTCCATAGAAAGTGAAATGAAATATTTAATGACGCTTTCAAGTAATACAGCACGTTTAACTAAAACATCCAGTTCAGAAACTTTCACCGATATGTATTGAAGTAAAAAGTTAGTTTAGTTAGTTTAAATACAAAACATATCTTACAAAATATGATGACCTTTTATTGTATAATATATAAGTAAGTTAGAATTGTGAAATATACATTGTGGTATTGCAAGTAAAGCCTTATCTACAAAAGCACACAAAACAACTCTTAAAGTTGACTTTTAGCAAGTGTGATGTAATCTCACTGTGTTAGACACAGAATTTCTGAAGATGCATGTTTTTCCAAGTGGCAAATATCACATAAAAAAACTAATGCAACAAGTGTTGTAGAATTACTGAAAGTATTTTGAAACAAACGTATGCCACTTTCACCAACACAACTGTTCACCTGTTCCCTAACATATGCCATAATGATACATATTTTTGTTGATACATACAGCTATCTAATTGTATCTGTGCCTTTTAAAGTCATATTGTTAATATTGCTGCTCCTCGATTTTGTTTGCGATGTGACGAAGCCAAAGACAATTTTCCACACTGTGGACAAAAAAACATCCTGACTAAGGATGTGAAAAGTTAATCCTCTTGAATAACAACCCAGTATTTAATTTAAAGATAAAAACATTTAAAACCTGAAAATTATAATATTTTACCTTCAGTCATACAGTTTACAACCATCTGTTCTGTTTGTGTACAGTAAGGCCATACTTTGGCTAACGTGACACATGTGATTTGTGTTGTACTGTACTACAGTATGGAAGTCTAACCTACACCCCATCCCCCTGAAACTGAAGGCACTGACAACACTGCAATCGCTCGGATCAAAGGCAAGTTGGCTGTCTTTCCCAAAGATAGACTTACAGGTGATGTATTGGATGAGTCAAGTGTCCAAACTCTACTTCAGAGGTGGTATCCCCCTGTGTCACGCAGGTTCCCCATAAAACACTTTCATGTAGCTCGGTGAAAAAAAAGTAAAGTCCTGTAAAAATTTAAAGGTGGAGTCAAATACAGGGGTTTTATTTTTCATCTCCAGGCTTTGTATTTCATTTTTGACCCTGACTAACTTGTTCAGTTTCTCCTACTGGGACAAACTTGAGGACAGGTATCACTAACAGAATTCCTAATGTAAACTATGTAATAATTCATTTCCACGACCAGTAAGACATAGTTTCTTCACCCTGGCTCAATCACACGTCGGCTTACCATTGTTTTTTAATTTTTTGACAGATGATGTATGTGGAGGAGCAGGTGAAGCAGCCTGTTTTGAGCCAACAGCCAGGTTAAAGCTAAATTCATCACTCACTACTTCATAGAGGAAATTTGACTCTATGTAATCTGAAAGGCTTGTGGGGTTTCAAACCCAAGACACTCTGCAACTCTATATGACTTTTTAGCCTCTTTGTGCTGATTGTTTTGGTTTTCCTGGTTTTCCCTGGGCTCTGTTAGCTTTGGCCTTGTTTTTTTAGCTTGTAGCTATGTTGTGCAAATTTAAGAACCCCTTTACAGGATTCTCACTTTAAAAAGCTTAAGGAAACATTAAAATTCTCAGCCAGGGCTGGTGTTTTCAATAAATTCATTAAGTTACTGCTTTAGTGTCTAGCTAGCTACAGAAGATAAACTCAAAATCAATGGTCACTGATTAGAAATAAAAAGCCTGCTTTTGTCTACCTTTTGTCTGAAATCAAAGACCCATCTGAGTATATATCTTTAGGCATGTAGGCCTTTCACACAACAACATGCAACAAAGGTCCCAAACAGGAATTAAATCTAAATTAAAAAGAAGTTTTATGAATATAAATTTCAGTTAATAATTTGCTAATAATACGACCTTTTGTTTACTTATGATTTATTCTTTTATATTTATGATCCCTGATCTTTCCAACAATGTTCTTCTTATAAAGGTCATGTTTATGTATGAGATAATAGGTCACAAGAAGAAACAACATTCTTAACTCTTTCCTGGTCTTTGCGCAACGTTTTGGGGCAAGCAGATTTTGTCTTATTCAGGTGTCGGATAAGCGAAAACACAACAGCAAAATGACAAAGAGATTTATTAGACAAGAGCATTTCAGCATCATAAGCACTAAAGTCTGACTGTCACAGCAAAAGACGCCCATCTGCACACATGTATGGCATAAAATCCATGAGGGACAGCGCAAACAGGCCCTTCAATCACCACACCCGGGCAGATAAGAAATGGAAACCAGTTTCTTCACACTGAATTGTACAGGAAACAAAATGTGTTGATATGAAAACAGAGAAAATAGCACAGGCTGTGTTGACTAAACACAGCCAAAGTGTCACAGTGGCAACAGGTTTTGTCAGACCAACTCCAAGGTTAAAGCCTCGCCCTGTACCAGGGGTCACCAGTTTCCACTGACGTAAAATGTTATTTATTTAGGTAACATTCGCACTGAAAACCAGGAGAACAGGGAGGCAGAAAATCTGTTAATTAGGTGAATTGTGGAGGCGGTTAAATTGAGGGAGTTGTGCTGGAACCTGGAGGGTCAGGTCACCAAACTCAACGCAGCGAGAAAAACAATAAAAACAGTACGTTTTCACACCTCAACAGGTGCAAAAGAGGACATGTCAGGGAAGTACAGATTGTATATGCTGCCTAATCAAGAAATAAGTGACAACACCTGTGTGAGTGGACCAATAGACCTTTTTCACAGCAGCCATTTTTACATGAAATAGTAGGGTCAACACAGGCGTTACCAATGATACTAATTAAGGTTCATGTCAAAATGGCTGCTGTGAAAAAGGTCTGATACAACTCTTTGGTTCAAGGTACTCTAGTAGCTGGCACTAGTAGCTGTTATGTCTGGCAGAGAAGACGAGTGCTAGCACGTAGCACGGGTGTAAACAATGCAGGTGTTGAATTGTAATGGTCTTTACAAAAAGTTTTATGTAGTAGGAAATCTACTACCATGACCAACTACTGAAGGGAATATTTAGCTGTTAGCTATCTCCATTGTTTGTTCTTTTTCTTACCAACTTGCCAGCTTTGACTGTTGACTGTTGTTTGATGCAGGGCAGGTATAATGGGCTTAACAGCCATTTTCACTAGGAACTCCCGCTAACTGTAGCCAAAAACAACACCATGAGAGTTTCAGACTCAGCCTAAACAGCAAGCTGAAAGAATCCAAAAAAAGCTCTGTAGATTAAGTGAAGAGTTGGGGGATAATTCCTTCACTTTCATATACAAGTAGTCATGTCTTACAATGTCTTTAATTTAAAAAGAATTAAAAAAAACTTAATCTATAAATTGGATGTTTGTGTTCTTGAGTGTATGTCTCCTTTGTCTTGTCTGTTGTTGAACCTAAAAACTTCTGAGCTCAGACATGAACCTTGGTCTCTGACGTAAAAATGTAGCACCAAACCCTTATTTTTTACCACACTGCATAAACAGTACACTTAATCCTGCATTAACTGTAAACATTGCCCCTGCATGAACTGAAGCAGGTACACACATCCATTACGTTTAATCTATTGCTCACTGAAAAGAGTAGCGTATACCCTTCCCTAAACCACCGGTGTCAACCCCTCATTCACACATGAGCACCATCAGCTCGTCCAGATGAGCCCATTTTGATGGACCAGTAAAAGTGTCCCACTCTGTCCATGCAGACACAGGAAGTTCCAGTCTGGAGTTTGACTGCTGGTTTGAGGACAGATTATTAAATCCATCTTTCTCTCTGGAAGCACAAAGTGCAAAGTCAGCTGCCTGCATGACATGGTGAGACGTCTCTGTGCGCAAGGTGCAGTCTGAAGCGCTCAAAGTGAGAAGATGTTGTAAATAAATCGACTGGAACACTTACGCAGGAAACAGTCATTATGAAAGCCTGGTGATCAAAAAGACATGGATGATTCGCACTGTAGTTGTGCCATGCATACTAAATCTATCACTTCATTTGACTTTTTACATTTTTACTAAATATATATATATAACATAAAAATGAAAATCACATTAAAATCTAAATTGAGATTGAAATTGAAAAATGAAAACAGCATCAATGGCAGATGGAAACACTTTTTTTTATAAGTTTGGATGCAGCAAATGCTTAATGACTCAAAAAGCCTCCTATTGCTCCCAAAGCTTCATGAAACACCCATGACCCATGTAACCCTCCTCACATTATTATTTGAAACAAACAGAAATGTTACATTTCCATTGTGTTTTCTGTATTATACTGTTATTTATTTTTAACCTGTTGAGGTTTGACCATAGCCAGTATAAATATGGAGGTCATATTCGTGACGTCACCCATAAGTTTCTGAAGAGCCGTTGTGAAGCTCAGTGTGTGGTGGCTCCTGCCGCTCTCATTCCTGCCTCTGCCACCTCGGGGCTACTCCAAAAATGGGCAAAGACGTGGAACATCTGTGAATCTCAAGAGGGCTGAGTGACACCTGGGTGCCAAAAAAAAAAAGAAGAAAAATTACTATAGAGATGAAAACCTTTTTTTTGTACCAGACTGTAAATATGTTTATTTCTGCTATGAAATGGGCATTTTAATATAGGGGCTTATGTAGATTGACTTATCCTGTAGCCAGCCTCAAGTGGCCATTTCAAAGAACTGCAGTTTTTGGCACTTCTGCATTGGGTTCACTTCAGATACGACACAGATTGCCGTTTAGGTTTGACTGGCACTATTATAATTACCTCATCTTATTTTTTTTCCACATTTTTTGTTACACAGTTAACGTAATGTCTTCTCTTCCTCAGCTTATTTTTCATTTTGATGCTAGCTGCAGACTATGTCAGGATATAGGTAGCCATTTTGTCAGTTTTATTTTTGGCTTATCTCAGGACTAACAAATAACAACATGTACACGTATGCCGAGACACTTGAAATACAGGTAATCGACTATATGGCTCTAACCACTGGCTCACATAAATATTCTATACTGAACACAGAAAACACAGGTTAGATGAACTCCAACATTCATTTAGTTTTTCCAGGAAAACATAACAACATTAAAATGTTTATTTTGTTTTTCTGCTTCAGTCTAAACATAGACGTTATGTTTGCCTTGGGGGGGGGGGCTGTATATAAGGGAGTGTACATTTGAATACACTTTAATAGGTCTATGCAAATCAGAGCTTTCAAGTGTTAACCTTGGCAATCATGGTGTTTACTCTAGTTAGCATAAGCCAGGTGCGCTAGTCATTTATCACTGTGTTTCTAGAATTACAGCTGCGCCATCTGCACCAACCACTACATGCGGTGGTGCTTGTGAAGCAACAGCCGCAACTGATCTCTCATCTTGTTTTCTATTCATACTGTAGCTACAAAAATGCAGTGAATAAAATCCGAGAGACTGCCGAAGGCGGCAAAGACCACAGCCCTGACAGAAATAACATTTGTGCTTGCAATAAGTGTCCGCAGACTAGTGTGATTGCAGAGGATTGTGATATTTTCTTTGGGTGACAATGCGACACAAAGCGTTTTTCCATAGCATTTACATAAATGTTTAGACTGGCAAATTCCCTGGAAAAGCTCAGCAGGTGGAGAAGATGTTGATGTTTGTGTCTTAAAATAAAGATATATTTGCAAAACCAGAAAATCAAGGACATTTTCCAAAATCACTTTGGGACAGAACGAAGACAACTGTGTCATTGCTTTTTTATAAAGTGCAGGTGCAAACAGGCACCTAATGAATTCAGAGAAGCTTGTTTTTGTCTTCGCATTCTCTTAAGGTTCACCTTTCTGAATACTGGCTGCTGAAAGATTTACAACTATTTGCATAAACTTGCAAATGTGGCTATCATCTGGATTTAAAGTGACTGAATTTGCCTTTCTCCCTGATCCTTACGTGAATGTTTCAAAATTATTCCACAGAAGACGTGACACACCTTCAAGTAGCTTCAACTTGCAAATCGACATGGACACAATTAGTCTTTACAAAGGCTCAGTGGAACTAAATACAGTATAGAGCATACAGAGGTATCTTAGAAAACAAAACCTCTGTTGTTGTTACTTCTCCTTCAGGGCAGGCTGAAGAGGGCTAATTGTTTTATGGACCTGGGGGCCACAGACTGACTGTTTAGTGCTTCAAATGCCAGTTTGTGTTGTAAAAGCGTCTTTCTTTTCCCACTGTGAGCAGAAATACAGGCTAACGCTGGAGGCTACTGAAACAACAATAACAAGAGCACAGGTGCTGGTGGTAGAAGTAATTGTTCTCAACCCTCATGAGGCAACAGGACGCTGTACAACGGACAGATTGTGTTAATGTTGGCCTGTAGCGAGTGTATGTGTCAACACAGAAGATTGGGGGTTCAGATAAGAAAGTTTTTGATGGTAAGGCTACTTTAGAGGCAGAAATTATTTCAGTATAAAACATCTAGTTGTATGCATTTTCCTATTCGGGGTCAAATAATATTTCACGTTCCCAGCTGAAATCTCTGAGCTGTGATATTTCAGTGGTCCAGTCAACTTTCCAAGATCTTCAAAATTATCCACTGGCAAATAAAAGGCATGACATTTTCCTTTTGAAGGTACGTCCATGTTGGAAAAGCAGGCACTATCTGGGTGTGTAAAAATGATCTATGCGGTCACATAAAAGGAAGGTTATATACAACTACCGTCCCTACAGTGGTTTTATGAGGCCATATTGGCACTAGCAGACACTCTTCAGCAAACATACTGATAAGTACAACTACAATGAAAAAGACACAGTAACAAACACTGACTCAATAAACCTCAGCAAGCCTTCAGTTTTAAATTATGACAACTGCTGCTTGACCTCTGACATTAAGCACAGCTCCGGTTTGAGGGGTGTGATGAGGTGATAATGGCCAGAAACCATTTCCTGCATTACAGACTTTGTAACTCCCTAGTTTTCCACATCTGAACACTAAAAAAACACCTTGCTGTTATCTCTCCCTTGTACTTTCAGATTTTCAAGTTAGCTAAATGTTAAAGTCAACCCCCTGATGAGCAGTTGGCACCTTGCATGCCAGCCCCTGTGCGTGAATGTGACAAGCGTAAAAGTGCTTTGAGAGGTCAGTAGATCAGAAAGTTATCATTTTCTGCCTCTACAGCCGAAACGAGAAATGCTCAAACAACTAAAACTCCACTACGTGTTGGCATCTATCATTCCAGTTCATACATTTCAAGTGTGTGCACGTGTGTCTCTGTTTTCAGGATATTCCCAAACCTCCTTCAGCCATGAACCACCAGCCTTTTGCCCCTATCGGCCCCCAGGCCTGTCAGCCCTAACAGCATGGTAATTAAGTGGGAGCAACTTGTCAAAAAGCTGCACTGCTACACATTTCTTATTGGATTACAAGGTGCTGGGAAGGTATGCAGGAACCGGCCGGTGTTCCTCTCCCTGCTGCTGGTAGAGACTGAGAGAAACAACGCGGGTGAAAATGAATAGGGATCCTACCCTTTCCTTCACGCCCGTTGATCACCAATGCAAAATATAGCATGTGCCTTTTATTTCTCGAGTCAAAAGAACCCTCTGTGTGATTTTTCTCTGAATGTGTGTTTGAGTTTGTGGTGCTTAATAGATTCTTAATGTGCAAAGGATTGTAGCGTATCAGATTGGCTGGGAGTTACTGGCGTGACAACAGCAACAGTGGAATGGATGGCTTGCTTCAACACCTGGAGAAGGGTTCATAGATGTATGTGTGTGTAGGTGTGTGGGAGAGTGTTACAGGTTGAGACGACTCGGGTGGTGATAAAGCAATAAACCAACCACACAGTCACTGACAGGGCAGCCAAATGCTATATGGGCAAGAGGGCAGAAGAAGAATGGAGCTGTTGTATCATAGCAGGGGAAGTCCGCGCTACATATTTCATCTGATCACACCGTTTTATTTTCATTTTGTTGAGCTGTTCCAAGAAACAGACACAAATGATTGATTACTGAACTATTTTCTCAGCTGATAGGTCTTTTGATACAAATTTTAACCATGCTAACAGCACTGAGACTAAACTTATCTGCACTGCAGTGCACTGAGCTAAATGCTAATGTCTGGATGCTAACAATGATAACATACTGATGGTTTATTATAGCATGTCATGCTAACATTTGGTAATTAGCACTAAATTACAACACAACTATTTTTCACCAGCGTTGGGTGGGGCTGAGGTGTAGACCAGTCTTCAACATCAAACTGAGGAAGACATTTCTTCATGGACTGACCTTTGGGCACATTGTTATGTTGCACACAATTGTCTAAAATATCATTATACATCATAAATAATAATAATAATAATCTAAACTTAAAGGTCCTTACTTTGTTGATGGCAATGATGGCACCATATAAAACTGTCCATATACTTCTGGCCTTTCAGTGTGAAAACGATCTAGAGCCCAGTAGCATGGATTACCAAATGGTTAGATGAAAAGTAATAAAAATGTAATTTGAGGATTTTTATTGAACAGATGTATAATTTATATTCTTCTCTTATGTTTGTTCTTATGTATGTATTCTCTTATCTCTAATTTCATGTTTAAATGTATGACTACTTACTAACTCTTAAGTTTGTATTCTGCTGTTATAACATTATAATTTATATACATTTTATATAACTTTGTAGGAAATGGGATAAAATACACCTTAAATGCAGTCGAGTGTAGCGTTTGTGACATTAAGCACAACCACATTAGTCTGTGTAAGCAACAAACTGAGCCTTGAAACAAGAGCCACGAAAGACAGAATTCCCAGACCGCTTGTGTGTGTGTGTGTGTATGTGCATGTGTGTGTTTCTCTTTTCCCAACATCACAGCATGAAGGAAAGTCACTGAAGTCGAATGGCAAACGACACCTGCGTACCCCAAACAAAATGCTACTGTGTGAACTACAACTGCTGATAAGAGGTTGGTGGAGGTCGGGGGAGGTGGTGAGTCAACAAACCCAGTTCACTCTGCTGACATGTTAAATCTCACACTTTGGGAATAAGACTGTAAGGACTTCAGCAGATACTTATCAGTGGCGGTTAGTGCAGACAAACACTGTCACCTTCTGCTCAGGAGCCAACTGCTGTCAGAACAGCCGTGCGTGAACACACACACACACACACACACACATTGTTAAGTCATAGACAAAACAATATCTTCTTTGTGCTCTTGTTATATCTCAAGATGTGTTACTCAAGGGCTGTAAATGTTTAAAATGGGTTGGGGAAAACATTATAATTTCCATCTTGTTGACAAAAAGGTGTGGCATTTGTAACCCTTTACCGTCCTTTACTAAGTAAAAGATCTAAATATTTCCCCCACCAGTGGTGACAGTTTGCATTTCTTATAACCCCTTTAAATACCTATAAAAAAAAAAACCCACAAAAAACAGAAAATTCCTTACTTTCTGACAGTATCATAGCTTTCTGTACTATATTCAAATTTTATGGATGCACGTTTTGATCTCCATCATCCCATCTCTCCGAAGTTCAGCCTGACATATTTGGTATTTTTGACCAACGTTTGGCTGCACGGCATGTCCCACCACTGGGTCAGAGGGGTTCAGGAGACAATGTTAGTGTAGTAATATTGTGTTTACATAGCATGTTAAACCTGACAGTTGAAGGATGTCAAAGTGTCATGTTTGGGCATTACGGTGACATAGTGGTCTACTGTATGAACTCTTAAGCACTTTGCGTGTAACCTTTTAGCGTACTGTAGCATGTAATGTTCCTGGTTTGAATCCATCCTGTGACCTTTGTTGTACGTCTTCTCTCTCCCTAAATTTCATGTCGTCCCCCATTACACCATCAGATACCCAAATAATCTTTAAAAGGAGTAAAGCTAAATAAATAGAAGAATGTAAACCCAGGGCAGGAGTCATAAATCGGACTTCATAGACATAATCTTAAATGTTACTTTTGTTTTAGCCAGGGCTTTCAACATCATCTGACAGACTTCATCGGTAGATTGGGTTTATTCGGTTGTCGTAGAGATGAATGAGATATTACCGACTTTTCTCTATAATTTCTTGTCTGATATTAAACCAACTATAATTGTTCATGTTCTTTCATATCTCTCTCTCTGTCTCTCTCTCTCTCTCTCTCACACACACACACACACACACACGCACACACATACACACACACATACACTATACAGGCTACTTAAAACGATGTCAGCTCTCTCCATTGACACAAAATGTCATCATCAGGCCAAATCCAATTACAGCAGGAACAACAGGAATCTTTGAAACAGTCACACATCCACAATCTCCTCCTTGACATGAGATTTCTCAGTGGGCTTAAGACTGAAGAAGAAAAAAAAAAAAAAAAACGTTAAGTGACAAGAAAATAGAGCTTTTGTCAAAGAGTCGAGTGGTTCAGCTGCATTCATGCTGATGAAACGTGAGCCTTTGTGCCAGAAAGAAGAGCTTAGTGCCTTTTTTTTTTTTTTTTTTTTTACCTCTCGTCTTGTTCATTATTGCACGGATCAGTGTTCTGCTGCTCATGTGAAACCCATGTTTGGAGCTGTCTTTCAGCGTGGGCACACACACACACACACACACACACACACACACACACACTGAGAGCCCGTAACTGGAAAGGAATGAGTGGAGAAATGCATCTTGAACGGATGAGATGATGCTGCTCATAGATTTATGAGGCTGATATCATGTTTCAGCCTCTGGAGATCACAGTTAGACTACATAGACTCTGTCACATCCACACTTCATTTATGTGTTTTGCTTGTGTGATTTGTGTAAATGCAAATCACCAACATCATAAAAATAATGTTCCTGTAATGACTCTCAATGAGTTTATAGCTTTATGATCTTTTGTTACAGGAAGTTCAATATTTGCTGGTAAATTTACATAGAATTCTGTCAATTAAATAATTAATTGACAGAATCTAAAATAAAATCAATTAGAAATAACCATTTTGCCAAAACTTCCTCTTTTGTATGACATATTTAAGGTTTGAACATACAGTAATAATAAACTGAGCCCCAAAATGAAAATATGTTACATAAAAATATAAATATGAGGCACTAATGTCTGAAGGACAGCAAATATGGAAAGTCAACAATAAACATTTGAACCTTCATTTTGTATTCTAAATTTCACATTTTTATAAATGATGTCTAACCCTAACCCTTTTTTTTCAGTTTTTCTTATGATTACCAGGACCTTATCGTGTCTGCTTTTATTTTTTAAGTATTTTGTATTTTTCACACACTGCAAACTCAATATCTGCACTTATTTTGTAAATCTTGATATTCACAAAATGTGTTAAAATTCAATATTTCAAAATAAGATCCTGTCTACAAATGACACTTAAAAATCAATTTTTTTTTTTTTTTTTTTTTTTTAACAAAACTCACTCAACTTGCTGTCTTTTCTGAAGTAGCTTTTCTGATTATTCTTATATGGTGTGAACTGTTTTGGTATGAATGTATTAGTGGGTACAGACTAACTTCTGACCTAAACAAAAACCTGCTCACAGTTAAACGCGTCATAACTTTGAGCATAAAATGAAATACAAGACTTTTTATGGAAAGAGTTCAGTCTTATAAAGTTTATTGACATGAGGAAAACATTGGGATAATGTTTAAATACTCTACACAATAAAGTTATTAAACATGCACATGTAAAATATAATATACTGTACATAAATATTACAATGAGGAAAAAAAAAAAATTCTAGCTGGTCTTATTTCTGATGCAGTGCCTGTGTGTTTAAGATTTTGTTTGACCCCAAAACCAAAACTCGAGATGCCGTCTAACTGAGACAAACCTGACATTTATAGTGCAAGAAAACACACTTGGAAATTAATGGAATGCTCGACTCATAGCAGGTGTGGGTCTCTTCAGTATGGCTTCCACAGAGAAAGACAAAGACTCACTGGACGTCATCTTGGTCCCCACGGGCTTGGACAGAAAGTCTTTGGCGTACCTGTCAGTGATTTTAACGGCCTGAATGTCCTTTGCGGAGCCCTCCCTGAACTTGCGGGCGGCCTCCTCTAAGAGCTCTTTGCAGTATGGAGCCCTGAGCTCCGGAACGACCATGCCGCTGTTTTTTTCGCTCAGCGAGTGCTGGATGAGTGAGTGAAAGGAGTTGAGTTTCATGGAAAGCTTAGCACTGTCCTTGCTCAGCTTGTTCAGGACTTGGCTGGAGTTTTGGGAATGAGTATTGTTGGGAAAGGATTGTCCAAAGCTCCTCTTAGGTGGAGAGAAGGCTGAGCACTCCCTCTGCCCTCCCTGGGTGACACTAGAGGGTTTGGGATCAGCCCGTTGAGGGTCTGATGAGTCCTGCAGCGCAGCTACTCGGGATCCTTCCAGTTTAGCAGCAAGAGCGGCCGCAGCCTCCTGCTCTGGTGGCTGGCTCTCGGCAGGCATCACCTTGGGCTCCCACACAGCACCTGGCTTCATGTTCTGCACCGCTGTGGCATTGAACAGGCACTGCTGGTAGAGCAGGGCATCACCAAGGTTGGCTGCGCTGCGGGGCCACATCATGAAGCCACCTCGTGATGGCTGCAGGGGGTAGTGGCGGTAGGTGGTGGCCACGCTGACGTTGGAGGAGATAAGCTCGACATTGGCTGAGCCGGCAGGGTACTGCATGGACAGATCCAGGCAGTTAGGGCCGAGGAAGTTGCACAGCTCCTTGGGCTGCGGCTCAACCTGAGCCGCCGGCGAGTAGGCCGTCTTGTAATTGTATTCTGCAGCATGGTGGACCATGTTGTTTGGGAAGAGGAGTGAAGCTGTGGCCGCCTGGCTGTTCTCCAGCATCTCGCGTTCTTTATACTCCCGCTCCAGCATGATGGTTTCCAGCTCCTTGTCGGCAAAGGCCCTTCTTTTCCTCATGCGATCGCTCAGAGGTGGGGGCAGGGATGGGTTGGCCGCCAGGAATGGATCAGACTGTACCGGACGGTATCCTGTCATCAAAAGAACCCCCATTTAATTCAACTGTGTTTATGACAGTCCGTGTTTTTTGGATTCTAGCTGGTATCAAACATTCATGCAGAAATGTTTCCAACAATGGCAAACATGCACAACTGCAACAAACATAAATATAAATCATGCCTAATAATTCAATCATCCTTGTATGTTGTGAAGGTGCTGAAGATGTTTGTAAGAGAACTTATTGCTTGCCAAAAAAAAGTTTAGCAAGTCACTGCTTACAGATGTTCACAGTCCTTATCATTGTTTTGGTGTTGTTAATGGAAAAAGATAGAAATCCAAGACAAGCTACAGATTTTATCAGAGTTAAACAGAGACAGAGAATGAGCCAAGAGAAACAGAAAGATCACAGACAAGCAATTCGAAGAAATAAAACATGTCTCTTTTCATCCGATCTGCTGCCTTGTTACCTTCGAGGATGCTTTTGGCGAGCATGGTAGACGGTCGAATATGTCGCTGATATATCGTCCTTCTCTCTGCTGGAATCTGTTTCCCAGGTATTCCTTTCTTATCCTGATGAATGGAGAAAACAACAGTAGTAAGGACAGGCTTTCTTGATCCTTTAAAAGTGCCTACTTTGTCACAGCTTAAGTCACATGTGTTTGGATAATGAACTCAAACGTCTTAATAATAATCTACATGAAATACAGGGCCACGATGCTGTTCTCTGTTTTTCTTAGTAATAAAAACAGTTTTTAATTTTGTTTAAGCAGGATCACTATTTTTGCAATCCAACATGAAGAATAGGCCTACCAATTATCTTGAAGGAAAAGATAAATAATATACATGTAGAATACATATAGTGAGTTTAAAAACGTTCACTTTGAATGAGAAAAAAACAATACTTCAGATAGTATTTTCACGAGAATGTCACAAGCCAAGAAACAAAACACACTCAACAAATGACTGCACACACACACACACACACACACGCACACATTCAAACAGAGAAATGTCCATCTGGTACCATCCTTAAAATACCACAGTTGTCATGGTTCATTATTTTACTGCAGACATTCTCAATTATTTGGATATCATCGCCAAAAGCACAGATATTAGGGCCGCACTCCCTGAATGGGTACCGTTTTATTTTGAGGCGATCGTACGGAGGGACGGAAACGTATAACTGTCGACGATGGGGAAAGAGTGAGACAGTGAGAGAAGCTACGATCAAAACATTTCTTTTTACACTCTCTAATCAAACTAGTAATCTATTAGTAGATGCATATGTGCACATGACACACGACAGTCCTGACTCTTAATCCGAGCAATTACATGCCCAGACAACCCTGCATCTAAAATCCTTTTTTTGAAGTAGCTATCGTTCGACTTTGCAAAAAAAAAAAAAAAAAAAAAAACGCAGGGACTTTGAGGTGGGTGAACGAGGAGAAGAAAAGCATTGTGAATTTTTGTTTGACAGTTCATGTGCATTCAACTCATAACTGACATCACTGGCACATGCAGGCACTACTCAGGCTGTTTGATTGCTTCACCTGGAATAGTTGCTAAACACTGAATACGCCGGTTTAACAAACCAAAAATGTCTTCCCCTTTTGAGCCCTGTTATGCTCAAACATTTCCCCTCTTGATGTTGCAAGTAGATGTAGCTCAAATAAATTAAAAAGAGTTTGACTGAAATATGAAGCCATTGCTAACATGTCATTTATGAAGATTACTTAAATGAATGATTGTTTCTCATTAAAGACGTGGGGTGGAAGAGTAACATTTTCACCATAATTCATGCCACGGGTGATTGCAAGGCAAGGAAATCAGAGGAACTACCCCACTCCAAGAGGAAATGCCATCACCTGGCTATATACAATCTAGAATTAATAATAATGACGTGGTGATTTATTGTGATGCCATTGGTGACCCAGTGTGTATAGAAAACAATGACTGAGCCATGAGGATGCATGAAGTAAATAAAGGAGATACATGAAAAGCAAAATCAGCATCTCCATGGATATTCCTGCAGCAATATATAAATGCTGCTTTCAAGGACAGCTGTGGTGGATTAGATGTTTTATGTTATTGTTATATTGTGTGTTTTTAGCATATAATCAGTAGCTACTGTTGCTAAATAAAAGCACTTTAACGTACCAAAATGATCCACTCTTTAAAGTTAGGCACAGCATTTGAAGGCCTCTTGGGCCTGGACACACTGGCATACACACACACACACACACACACACACACACACACACACACACACACACACGCATCTTACCTCCGTGGCTTGTTGCCTTCTCAGGGCCACCTGCGCCGCCATCACCCGCTGTCTCTCCACCACCAGCAGGCAGTTGGCGCACTGGCAGTCCCTCCAGCGGCAGAAGCGCTTGTGTCCCTTCAGACAGGACACCACGCCGTGGTTGCGACACCGGGCGCACTTCGGTGTGCGGCTCAGCTTCCTCTGGTCCCCCGAACACAGGCCGCTGGGGCCCGGCTTGTCGTCACTTCTACTGCCGTCTCCGTCGTCCTCAGAGGCCGTGGGGCCGAGCGGAGCCGAGCCGGGGCGGCTGGAGGAGTCCGCCAAGTCATCGCTCTCCGTCTCCAGGCCCTCCACGTCGATTTCAAACTCGCAACCGGCGTTGTCTGACATGTCTGCCCGAATCCTCCGCCGGCTGTCTTTACACCCAGTTTATGTCTGGAGAAATAAAGATTTAGACGTGTGAACGTGACCGGCACTTAAATTAAATGATCACTCAACATCACCTCCAGCAGGCCTGTCTACTTCAGAGGAGGTCAGGACTAACAGGCTTAGTGATCATTATTTTAATATGATGTAAATTCACTTTTAAAGCTTTAGCATTAGATTGTTTTACCTCTGAGCGAAACCTAAATCATCATCAATCTTCACATAAAATCCACACACGAAAAAAACTCACAAATAAAAAATAAATAGCTTATTTTTTATTTATTAAAAGGACATAAATATAAAACGTATTATTTGAAATAAATAAATAAATGTATAACAAATAAGAGGAGGGCAAATCTTTTTGATTTAAAATCTTCTTAATTTTGTGTCCTACAAATCTTAGAAAATATTAATAAGCACATATGAATATCGATTACTGGAAACCTAAATGAATCACACCAAGAAACCATTATTATGATTTATGACATCAGCCCATTAATAGCCTCACCACACTTCGGTCATCGCTGCTCTCGGTGCCCAAAAACAGTCGTCTTTAGTCGGACTGGGTTGTTTGTATTTATATGGTTACTTCATGCAGATGATTTGGTCAAACTTCACAGAGTTTGGTAGCACACATCTTTATGAAATATTATTCTCCCTAAGACTTCGCTAACTGACCTGTAAATTAAGAAAATTAAAAAAAAAAAAAAAAAAAAAAAAAAAGCATGAGAGTTTGAGAGAGCTTACCTCCACAAGTGGACTGTTGTCCAAGTTTCACAGCAGTGTGCTGAACGTCGTTCAAGCCGTGATGAATTACACGTAGACAAACACGCGGTCCACGCTCTCGATAGACTTGTAATGAGCTGCTAATTGAGTGGATGAATGAGCGCCACACTGAACACATCCAAGTTCCCTCTGAGGCAGACACACCGAGCGCCACTCCTATGAACCGCTTCGGTCCGTGCTCCCTGCCCTCTGATTGGCTGCCTCTAAACAAGTACCTACCAATAGGATTACGATCTGTTATCCTGGCGGTGGGAGTTCTCCTAGTAACGGTTAACAGTAATTTGATTACCTTTCCTTAGCAACCAGGTCATTTTTCAGAGATAAAGTCAGCTTTTTTTTTTTTTAATAAAACATTTACTTAATGTTAATGTTATTTACTTATTTTAATTTATTACAGCCCACAATAGGCTCATGTTTTATCTAATTCCCGAACTAATTATTTAAAAAAACAAAGCAAACTTGTTTAACTGACTGTTTCCTGCGTCCTCAGTGGATTCTTTGTCTTTTTGATGGTTGAGATTTACATAATGGACGTCATACCCTTTTTAGTTTACAAGAAAACGTTTTATTGCCCAGAATTATTACCTTAAAACGTATCTTCTTTTTTTTTTTTGTGAAATAGGCTATTGTTAGATTAATTCTACTATTACTAAATTATTAATCAGCAATGAAAAGAGCCTTCATAGCAAAGATATTTGACCTAATTAGGGGTGACAAACCGCCTCATAAGGTTATGTTAAAAGGAGTGTTAACTGAAAATAGCTTACAGTGCCACATGTCCAAAGCAACACATTCATTCCTTAAAATCTCTGTTGGCTTCTTTAGCCTTTAGATTTATGTATAGGCTAAAGGCACATGAATATGGCAGGTGACACAATTTAAGATAAAATACACAGGCCTACATACAGTGGCCTTTTCAGGTCAGTTTAAACACACCAACCTAATTATTTTAAATGAATTAGTCACACTAGATTTAAAATGTGTTGAAAATATACAAATCATTCTTATAGATGCACCAAACTAAAAGTCCCCTGAAAAATGGTCTAAAATGAAGGCATTAGTCACACCAGAAATGTCAGAAATGTGCTATATATCTGAGGGCCACGATTCGAGTATTACAGTAGTGCCAGGCAGTTTACATGTGTCCTGTGTAAAGTGCTGGATCTCTGTCAGTAGGTATTTACACAGATCACAGTTTAAACTGAACTGTGATAGAGTGCGGGTAATAAATGTGTCCTGCAGGTTGTTACAGTCTGTCCTTCTGCCAGAAGTTACTGAGGATGATTACAATGTTTTCACAACAATCACACCTGGCCAAAAAAAACCAAAAAAAAAACACTATGTCAGCATGCAGAGTCATACACACAACAACAGCCCAGGGAAAAAAAAGCCAAAATATAGGCCTACCTACAGCCTGCAACCTTTAACTGAGCCTACATCTTGTTTTATCAATAAATCCAAGTCTTCCTTTCTTAACCCCTAAAAATCAAATCCTAAAAATCCTTAACTTATTTTACTCCCTTACAATTTTAAGAAATCTTTAATGACAATAGAATATTAATCTGAAATGCATATCACTTTGTATGTTAATCCTTAATGCACAAAATAAAAAAAATGTCAGGCTGAAGATTTTCATGTGAGGACATTTTCATCAAACAGAATAGAAGAACACATTTTTCTAAATTAACCTACTTATAATTAACTTAGTCTTTATTATTATTATTATTATTATTATTATTATTATTATTATCTTTTTTTTTTTTATCACAGATAGATTCCTGGGTGTGACCAATGAGTTCTGAATTTAAAAGAGGAATGTCGACAGCTTTCTATGCATGGCTCTTTGTTTGCAGCTTGTTGACTGAAAGCCTGACTCAAAAAAGAAGAAGAGACATGGTAGCATTTACTCAGTGCCAATTGACTTCCATGGGAACTGACAACAGGACAATACAGACATCCACATAGTCTACTGTAGCGTGAAAATGGCCTGTTGACTTTAACCTTTTGTCCGTTTATCTACTTGCAAAGTGAAATTAATCAACAAAGCAAAGGTAAAAGGAGAATGTATTGTATATTCCATTCAGAATGAGGGTAGGGTAGTTACCTCTTTTGTCCTGCATGAAATCCGGCCTGACTTGAAATTAGTTTTGGACCTTTAAAATAATAATAATAATCATAATCCAATAACAATGAACAACAATCTGTGAGCATTATATTAAAATTTAAAGGTATGCTTCTACTATTTCTACTTCTTCTGGTATTCTATAATTGAATAAGTTTCAGGAATTTTCTACATTTCAGAGCTTGTATTTTATCTTTTTTATATCAAAGAAAAATTATTTTGACGTTTTTATATTTAATCCAGTCAGGAACGGTATCCTGATCAATATTTCTTTAGGTTATGGCTGCTTCTTTCTTTTTATGCTGTTCAGTGTGGGCTACAAATTCAACATGAGTATTTTGGGGAATACTACATCTTTTATAAATGTCATAATGTTCTTCATCAACAGTTGTCTTACTTTTTATGGTATCTCTGTGATGAGAATAACCCAAGGGCTTAGTACAACAATGCGTTCATTGTTTTTGTGTTGTAGTTTTTTTTGTTTTGTTTTATTTTGTTTATACCTTGGATTGTTGCAACAGTAATTTCAATTGTAAGTCCTATTATACACCTTTTTATTATTATAAATTATTTTAGCTCTAGAGTTCAAGAAAACTGATTTTTCGACTTTAATTAAATGCAGAAACACATTTTGACTTTTGTTTTAATCATCCCTCCATGTAATTTTTTTTTTTTTTTGCCCCCTTTTGTTTTTTCTCCAGACGAGGACAGTGCCTTTTTTAACGGTTCCTCCATGTGTTGGAGGTGAAGACGTCAGGCATGCAGGTGCAGCTTTATTTGCCACTTCATCTTAATTTATTATGGAGGTTATGACCGGCCACCCCAGGCTGCCGTTTCCACATCAGGAATGCTTTGAAGTGGAGAGCAGGCTGGACGGTGGAACAGGAGGATCCACACAGAGCTGGACCCTCCAGGTGAAATGTGTTGTCTGTGTCTGCTGCCTCATTATGGCTCAGCAGTGTGGGGCAGGGGGATCCAGGGGTGCTTGAATAGGTTTTCAAGGGTCTTTTAAGACCTTCCAGGGGTATGTCAGAGGGTCTTGGAGAATCTAGAAGAGGCTCAGTGGGACTCTGAGGTGGTTATTAGTATTTAAGGTAGTTCCAGAGGTCTTTAAGAAGGCTCAAATTTTCCTTGAAGGGATTCCATGTTTTCCTACAGGAGTTCCAGGGCTCTGGAAATCCTTGAAGAATCAATGAAGAATCCCTGTGAATCTTTAAATGATTCCAGGTATTATTCAATGGGTTTTAGGTGCTTTGCAGGAGTCTGGAGATCCTTGAGATGGTTCCAGGAACAATTGCATAGGCATATCAAGTCTTTACAGGGGTCTGGATGTCCTTCAGGAGTTTAGGGATCCTTTAAGTGATTCCAGGATTTCTGAATGAGTTTCAAGAGAATCCTTGATAAGCTTCCAGGGTGTCTTCCAGACATTATTGAGGGAGTTGAAGTGGTCTTTGCAGGGGTCTTGGCCTCTTTTAGAAATTTTCAGCATCCTTGAAGGGGTTTCAGAGTACTTGAAGGAGATTAGAAAAAAAACGATTCCAGGCAACTACTGAGGCAGTTTCAGTGGTCTCTGAGAGAATTCAGAAATCCTCAACAGGTTTCCATGGATCTTTAAACCAGATATTATTGAACAACTCTTTGGTGGCTCAAAGGATCTTTGGGAACTTTGCAGGGAATTTTGAATAAATTCCAGGCATTCTTGGTGGAATTTCTTAGGTCTGTGGATCATTGAGAAGTTTACAGTTATCACTGGAGGGGTTTAAGATGTTATCGAATGAATTCCAGGGGTCTTTGCAGGGGGTTCAAAAATCATTGCAGAGCTTCCAAGGATCCTTTAGGAGATTTCAAGAATTATTTAAATTTAAGGGTCCATGGATCTTTAAGGGGGTTTCAAAAGGGTATTTTAAAAGAGTTGCAGGCATCCTTGAGGCTTTTCCAAGGATCCAGCAAGGATCCAGGGAATCTTTAAAGCGTTCTGGGCATTACTAAAATAATTGTGTGGAACTGCAAATGGGGTGTCTGGATCATTGAGGTGTTTCATGGATCCTTGAATGGATTCCAGGTATTATTGAGTACTTTCAGGGGTTTCTTTGCAGGGGTCTCAGGCATCATGATGTAGATATAAGTAAAATCTATTAACGTGTAGGATACAGTAAGACGGGCCAAAAATGTACAAAATGTAGTGTTACAGGTATTTGTAGTATTACATGCTCTTCTTCTATGTTAATGTTTATTTAGGGTGTTGTCCATGGAAATCACTCAATACACTGCCTTCAAGTAATATGTTTTTAATGGGTGCAACCTAGAGACAGACACAGACACACAATGACACTTTCTCACACGCTGTCCAGTTTACTTTTGGGGTTGATTGAAACAACAGCAACTTGTTGGAAGTGTCCCACTGTGCAGGCCGTAAAGTGTAACAGGAGCTGTGTATAGACAGAAGAGCAGAGTGGGATCACTGGGGATCCTGTTATGTTAATTAGCCTCTGATGGACCAGCAACACATGCAGTTAAATACATTGCCAGGCGGAATGGCATTTGTCTCTGTCTGAAGGGGTCTGACACCTCGACCTCTCTGTGCAACAAACAGGAGGACGTGTCCTTCAGCTGTGGAGAGTGATGGTGGAAATATTCAGATCCTTGACATAAGTAAAAGGACTCATATCACACTGCAAATTATAACAAATATAAGCATGTGAAGTTTAATCAGATAAAACTTTATTTTTACTTTACTTTTACTTTAATTATTGAAACTAAAAGTTCAATATGGATAAATGGACTGATTATATTCATCTTTACATTGTTTTGTCCGACCAGTAGTACAGTAGTAGTTTATTTCTAACAAAAGGACATATTAACAAACTTGTCATGTATTTTTGTGCAAAAATCATACTAACCAGTGAAGTAAAAAGTACATTTCCCTCTGAGGTGTAGTGGAATAGAAGATATTCAAGCAAAGTACACTTACCTAAAATTTGTACATAAGTATTTCAAATAAATATAATTAGTTATATTTCTTACATCTCACTGGCTATGGACGAATCACATCCTAAATTTTTACATTAGTTTGGACTCAGACTAAAGCTCACAACACAATTTCACCTGTATGTTTTCTTTTAATAATATCTAATAATATCTATTTGTCCGGTCCATTAATGTGTTTTGTGGTGAATAAGAATGTATGTCATTATTAGTGGAAGGAAGCAGTATATGAAAAAAAAAATCTATTATTTAAGGAGCACATTTCTTTCAGCTTCATCACATATCCTCATTTAATTTACCTTTTTATCATTGTGATATTATTTGCCTGCAACAAATGCATCTTGACAAGCCAGGATGAATTGGTCTAATTTATGTCAACAATTTTCCGCGCATGAAGTTTCTGCTTCATTTAATAATGCTTCAGCAATTGCTGTTAATAATAAATAAATAATAAAAATATCCATATTAGCATTTACCCAGTGGTATTGTGCACATTCTGCCCACTGGGCAGACTGGACAGGTAAACTGCATTCACACAGATCACAGATAAAAACTGCTGAGCAAGGTTTTTCATTAACAGCCTGGGGACGTTTCTTGGTTCCCTCAGTCATAAAAAATATCTTTCTGGGGATTTTACTTGTTTTGTTTGTTTGTTTGTTTGTTGTTTTGTTTTTTGTCTGTTTGTTTGTTTTGTTTTTGTTTTCTGGGTCTATTTTACATTTGCATTTTCATTTATTTATGGATATATCTTTGTTCTAACTGAGATTTGGCTTGATATCAACATGCATGCTGTTGCTAGATTTTACCACTAGATGGAAGCATTTCACGGGTTCAAACTAAAGGGGGGACAGAAGCTGCTGCAGGAAACGAGAACGGATGAGGAAATAGGCTATAGATGTTAATGACGGGTATACAAAATGTAAAACAAAAATGTTTCTGAGTACTGTACCAAAGTACACTTTGAGGTACTTAAACTTTACTGTTTCCATTTTCATACATCTTTATACTTCTAATGTACTACAATTGAGACATTTTTTTTTCTTTTATTTCATAACTTTAGTTAGTTAGTTACGTTTCAGTTTCCGATTTAACAAATACATTATGGTTCATTGTTATATTTTTAAGATATCACACTATTGATTAATCGATTGATTGGGAAAATGTCAAGTCACGCAGCATGCATTATGCATTTATCTTTTATTGAGATTTGGCCTGCAAAATCAACATGCTATTGTCAAATTTCACCACTAGATGGCAGTGTTTGACAGATTTATATACAAAAGGAGACTGCAGCGGTTAGATTCTGCTGCAAGGAAACAGATGGGTAAACACGGCATTTTATAAAGTAATTACAATGAACCACACCTTTGCCATCTGCAACACTGAAGTAAAAAACACATTATGCATCAGTAATTATAATCCAATAATATATAGTACAGTCAAACGTTTGGACATAACTTCTCATTCAGTGTTTCTATAAATTCCACTTTCGTCATTGTAGATTAACACTGAAAACATGTAAATATGAATACACTTAGACCAATTACAGCGGCACCTGCTAAATGTATATATGATTTCAAATTTTCCATACCACTGTTATTATAAAGGCGAAGGGTAGGTAATATAAAGGCGAAAAGTAGTGCAGTAAAAAGAACAATATTTACCGCTCAATTTAAGTGGGCTACAAGTATAAAGATGCATATAATGGGAATGTTTCAAATAGTACTTGTAAAGTACTGGTAGGTAAGTACAGTACTGAGAAATAATTTTTAAAAATTAGTTTACCCTTTATAGTAACCCTGAGTATTTCCTCATGTGTTCTCGTTTCCTGCAAGCACGGACAGCTTCAGTGCCTCTTGGTCGTCTCTTTTGGTTCAAACCAATGACAGTACAACGTTTTAACCTGCGCAATGCTTCCATCTAGTGGTGAAAACTGATAACAGCATGTTGATGACACATGCCCAGTTTCAGAATAAAAAAAATATCTAGGTAGATAATTCACTGCATGAACGCCTATGGACCCCTCTCTGCTTGTTTTTATGCAGCTGTCAACATATCCACATTTCTATTTATTTTGTGACGAGAGTATACAGTCCCATTAATGAGAAGTCTGCTTGCTGATCTTTCTAATTGTTGAGAACAGACTTTATTCCGGTGTACACCCTGAGAAAAACCTACTAAAATGATTATATTTTGAAAATAGACATGATGTGTTATGGTCTCTCAGCTGCATAGGCAACAGGCAATACTAAAACGCTTCTATATTCCTTTTGCACCAACATATGGAAGCCCATTTTATTTCCTCCATTTTCTCGTGGTGAGAAGTTCATTTGTCGAGATATCGAGATAACAAGACTGTTTTCCAGAGATACTGACATAATTAATTCAAGATCTTGAGATAATGAATCAAATATGATCGGCCTGAGAGTTCCATCACAGGTGACATCATGCTGTGACGGGTGATGGATGTGAATAGACGCTGTATTGCAGCCTGAGTAATACAGCGGGACCCCGTCTTTTTACACTCTTTGTACTGTTCAACAAACAGCTGGGACAACACACGTGGTCAACAACAAGCTCCTTCTATGTTCAACAGCTTCATCACTGCACATTTCTTTTCTCGTTTCCATGAAAAACCTTCAAAAACCAGCTGTGTTTGTTTGTCCTACAGCGCCTCCACCTGAAGGAGAGGAGCAATGAGCAGCAGTCACAGCAGTCAATGGAACAGCACACACTCAGTAAACTAACAGGTCTTTCTGTCACTGATTCAATGAACTTCATCCAGAGAGTTGGTGGGTAATAAGAAGATAACCACTAGATGAGGCCATTTTTTTCTCTATGTATATCTTTTTAACTTAAAATGGGACATTGAAGTAAATGATTTCTGAGGGATTTTGTGTCTGTCCTGCTGTGTTACTTTTTCAATCTTGCCAAAATGTCATCCCTGTGTTAACGTGACTGAAGCCTAAGAGGAGAAGGCATCTGTGTAATTAGGCTGTAGTGAGTTAGTTGTAGTTAGTCTGTAATGAAGATTATAACTCGTTTAACTGGGGTGAGTCAGAACAACCAAAGTCACTTCATGTGGAAGTGAAAAATAGAAGCAAAGGTTTGATTTGAATTATTATTAATTACTATGATGTAAATATTGGAATTATTCTCCTCCACAGTTCTTTGTTTGTTTAGCCTACTTTGAACCCTCTGAAAATGATGGTGGATCATCTGGTGTTAGTCTAGTTTTTAAGTTAGTGGTGAAGCCAGTGTTATATGGATTTTAAGATTGCATTGAATCTATTGATACTAAACATGTCATGTTATTTTACTGGGAAAGTTGTCTTTACCACGAGGTCTGTGACCGCTCAATGATTGCTCGTAATATTTGCTTTGCCGTCAGACAGCTGTTGAAAGTTCTAAAGTTAGCACCAAATTAGAAGTTTGTCTGACAGCAAGATAAACACAGAAAATATTCTTAATATGGTGTAGACTTAAACAGATTGATTTTTTGGAGATGAACCTTTTCACTACTTCTCGTAGTACCTCATACAACCCCACTTCAAAATACCATAGCTATACCTTTGTAGGTGCCATATGTAAGATTCTGAGGTATTCTCAGTTTCAGTTATGATTATTTTTAATGTTAATGGGTGAACCAGTTGTAATGTAGCTTAAAAAATGAACCCTTCAAATGAATTTCTCAGTTGCTGATGACTGTGAGGGACTAAAATTAATTTTGCATAAACAATTGATTGCAGAATTAATTAAATATTTGAATGAATATTACATTCTAATCTTCACTTATGATATAACAGCTAAATTCAAATCCCATAATAATTTTAGGAGACATGTTTCTGTAATGTCATCCTAAATTGAGATAAGACACAGACAGATGAAGTTTCTGCAAAATATAACAATATCTGAACTCTGAATTTTTTTTTTTTTTTTTTTTTTTTTTTTTATGTTTTTTTTTTTTTTTTTTTGATTGCTTTTTTGAGGTTTTTGAGGTAGGGGACTAAAACTTTTTTTTTTTTTTTCCGTCTTTCGACGTGTGTGGGAACCAGAGCACCTGGAGAAAACCCACAAATCTTGATGTTACTTTAGTCCTCCCTCCTCTTCCACCTCTCTGGTTTCCTCAACCCCAGAAAGTGACGGGTTCTCTTCCAGACAGAAGGTGTTGGTGCTGTCCTGTCTGGAAGATTTCCCTGAGTCTCTCTCTGGGATTCGAGGGCCAGTGCAGGACTGATGGTCTCCTGCTCCTCGCACTGCTTCTCCTCAGCCTCCTTCGGTGGTTCGAGTGCGAGTGCAGGACTGATGGTGTCCTGCTCCTCGCACTGCTTCTCCTCAGCCTCCTTCGGTGGTTCGAGTGCGAGTGCAGGACTGATGGTTTCCTGCTCCTCGCACTGCTTCTCCTCAGCCTCCTTCGGTGGTTCGAGTGCGAGTGCAGGACTGATGGTCTCCTGCTCCTCGCACTGCTTCTCCTCAGCCTCCTTCGGTGGTTCGAGTGCGAGTGCAGGACTGATGGTCTCCTGCTCCTCGCACTGCTTCTCCTCAGCCTCCTTCGGTGGTTCGAGTGCGAGTGCAGGACTGATGGTGTCCTGCTCCTCGCACTGCTTCTCCTCAGCCTCCTTCGGTGGTTCGAGTTCGAGTGCAGGACTGATGGTTTCCTGCTCCTCGCACTGCTTCTCCTCAGCCTCCTTCGGTGGATCGAGTGCGAGTGCAGGACTGATGGTCTCCTGTTCCTCGCACTGCTTCTCCTCAGGCACTTCAGTCTCCTTCGGTGGTTGGTTGTCATCCTGGCCGGTGATGTTTTGGAGAGCCTCTCTCTCAGCCTTCAGCTCAGTGGATAGCATCAGGTTGAGTGACATCTGAACACCGAGCTGAGTTTTCAGCTCGTCCAGCTCTCTCCCAAAAATTGTCTCACTCACAAGGGCATTTTTCTGCAGGACAGCGATCTCTTCTGCCATCTTTTGATGGATGGCTTCCTGCTCAGCCCTCAAGTTGTGGTTCACACGCAAGCCCTCTGACACTGAGACTGTGTGAGCCTTGACTTCCTTGTCAAGCTCACACTGGAGCTTGTCGGCCTGCTCTCTGACCAAGATGACGTCGGTTTCATACTTCTGGGTAATCTCACTGTGTGAAATGCAGATCTTGTCCATTTCTTGCTGGATAATCTTGTTCTTCTCCTTCTCTGCCTCCAGCTCGGCAGACAACTTCTCCTGGGTCACTCTGTGTGCCTCTTGCAGCTCCTCACACTTTGTCTGAAGAAGTTTCTTCTGCTCCAGTTCCCTCTCGAGGTCAGACCTAAGGGCATCGGCCTGCTCTTTGATTTTGGGAAGATCATTTTCATACCTTGCATGGAGCACTTTGTATGAAATGCGGAGACGTTCCAGTTCCTCTTGGAGAAGCTTGTTGTTGTTCTTCTCTGCCTGGAGCTCATTGTTGAACTTCTCCTCATTAATGATGTGAGCCACCTGGAGCTCCTCGTAGTCCACTTGCAAGAGTTTCTTCTTCTTCCTCTTGGTGTTGTCTCTGACTTGGTTGGCAATCTTGGCGGTGCTGAGAGTTTCTGGATCGGTGTACTTCTTCAGTCTCTCTAGCTCTCGCCTTGTCTCTTTTTCCTTGTTGATGAACATCTCTTTCAAGGATTTCTGTCTCTTCAGCTGTGCTTTTGTCTCCTCCAACTCTTGGTTGAGTTGGCAGCTGGTCTCACAAGAGCAGCGGCGTACGGTCTGCTCTTCATCGCTCCTCTGGTCACCACTGGGATCCCTCGGGCGCTGCATTTTCTTTGGCTGGTAGAATCAGTCACAAAGAAATGCTGTAGATTGCAGTTGTAGATCTCTAACGAACAGATGTATTCTGTATCAGTCGTTTGTCTTTTCTCGCACTTTCTCACCGTGGTGTCACGTATCGAAAGGTCTGAAATGAAATGATACTGACTGAAGAGCCGTGGTCTTATATACAGACCTGATGATGTCACAGCTCACTTTGATGTGAGTTCCATTCTATTTTGCTCTGATCTGTGAGTTCCATTTGTCCCTCCCCTTTTTCTCTGAGTTGTTTTTTTTTACGTCACCCAGTGCTACCTGTGCGTGATAACGTCACGTTTTAAAAACTCAAACCACCAATGCACGGTACGTGGCGCGCTCCTGTAATCCAAGCTATTTCGTTAGAGCTCAGGAGCTCTGAGCTGACATGCGGTCCTCACCTGTCATCATGGAAAAATAAAATATATAATAAAAAATAAATGGTTATATTTATCAAATGGTTTGAACTATAAACTAATTTTCCATTTAACTTAAATCGCTGAATTTTCACGTTTCCCGTTCAAACAGGAGGAAGCGAGGCACTGTGCGGCAGCAGCAAGCTGAGCCTCAGCCTGGATTGCGCAATCCCTCACAAACTGCTCTGCCATGCAATGAGAGCCTGTTACTGTCTCTCTGTGTGTCGCCAATCAAATGTTTCAAACACTTTTAATATATGCCCCCTCCCCTGACTTTCCATAGTGTGACCGATTTGGTAATTAGGTGTTACTAAAACACAAATTATTTCCATTCACTGACGATTTATGAACTGTCTTGTCTTGTATTTCCTCATTTGCCATTTCATATTTAAGTCATCATTTATTTTAACTCAGATGTCTAATTTTCAGTACTCAGTATCAGTTCAGTATTGTGACCAATAATAAACTGTAAGTGGTTTCCATCTACATCATCTACAATTTCAGTTATTTTACATTTGCTTATGGCTATTAAATACGTTGGATGTAAAATGTAAAAGCAAAAGTTGACATTTCACATGTTAAAATTGCAGTACAACAATTACCCTAAACTCGTAAGTATTAAGGGCTGTATTGCAAATGATTTTGATTTTTGAAGTTAGAGCTGTACAGTCAGGAAAGTGGAATAGATTTGCATATGTTTATAAGCCGTGTTATGCTAGACAAGCTAGATAGTTGGATACCCCTGGATTCTGGATCATGGACTGGATTGGATTATGTACAGCACCTCTTAGTAAGAGAGTAATAATAAATTAGTATGTATTAAATTAAAAGGGCCTGACACATTACGAAAATACTTGGGTTTTTGTTGTTTTTTATCGGGAGGAGCATTGTCCTTTTTTTATTATTATTAAATAAGTAATTGCAGATGATATTGGGACGTTAATTCAAAACGTAATACACTTTTATTTTTTTCGGTAATTATTAGTTCACCCGATTCACAGCGTGTGATAAGAAGAACACGCTTGTGACTCCCGCTGTCTCTAAGCAACGCTCTCGGCGTCCTTGCCCTTTGCAAGGGCTTCTGGGAATCCGAGGCCCGAAGGTTGAACGACCGCCCTTTTTTGGAGCAACGAGAGTAGAACAGCGGTACATGCGTCGAAGGAAACATTATCGTGAAACAACTTTTTGAAGCAGCGTAACCAAACCTGAGGTATGTATAGCGACGTTTTTCGACGTGTACATCGACCCGCGGCGGTTATATTCAGGAAATCTGTCCGGGAAAAGTGTATTTTAATGCGCGGTTTGATGACGTAATGTTGATTGTCAAACACGAAATGGCGAGCGTGCTAAGAGGCCCGTTACCCGCAGCTCTCTGCGGCTACAACATGCTAATCTCCGTCATGTTCCTGTATCAGAAAGATTATATGGGTATATCCAGTCCTGGTAAGTTTCGGTTTATTTCTCGAATGTTTTAAAAGACGTATTCTTGTCTTCTGTGGCGGCACGGTGTGTGTGTTTGCTAGTTAAGCTAACATCTATCGTTAGCTTCACTTGCAAAGCTGTTGACGTTAGCCGAGTGAACATGTGTCAGCTCACTGGCTGGATTATGAGCGTCGCACGACAGGAAGATCCAGCAGGGTGTGTTTTTACACGTTATTTCGGTGTTTCTGCTGAGCGTATCTTTTAACCAGGTTTGGTAGTGCTGTGGCTCCCATGGGCCACCGTGTTGACTTCCTCATTCTGTGCTATATTGTTGCGCCTTGTAAAGCTTTGAACACTTTTCGTTGCTCAGTCAGTGATGTGAATGTTGAGTTAGACATTGTTTTCAGTGTGAAGATGCAAATCACAAGTCAGGTCGCATCAGACACAAACTATTAGATAGATACATATATACTTTATTGATCCTGAAGAAAATTCAAGCATCCAGTAGCAGCATGCAAACATACATTGAATTTACATTCGAGTTACCTTTAACACAGTATCCGTATGCTTAAAATGAACCTGAGATAGATCTGAGTTTAAATATGTACGGAGAAGTTAAACATTTGCAGAGAAATTAAACATTTGCATAGCATTTAAATGTGTACAGAGGAATTAAAAGTGTGCATGAGTATTAAACATATGCATAGAAGATAAATATATAACTGTGTTAAGAAGTTAACCCGTGCTACACATCTATGCAACAACTATATAGAACTATATAACTATAACTATATAGAAGTAGAAAGTGACTGTAGAAATAAAAAATGTTATATACAAATAGAAAACTATGTTAAAAATATAAAGTGACCGTACAAATAAAAATGTTTTATAAAGAATATGAGAAAAAACTACCAATAAAGGGCTGTGTATAACTGAATAGTATTGACTTTATAGTATTGACTCTTCACAAAGCCGTGTCTTTTGTTTGTAATAATGCATCAAAGCAATGAAAATGAATTTGTAGTTATACTATACTATAAATATATTTAAGTAAGTATTGTATGGCCCATCTTTCTTTCTCCCTGCAGAGAAGGACAAGGTCAATAATGGCGGCTGAGGTGGAGGTCGGGGTGGATGGAAGCAATGAGTACCCAGCACATTACAAAGTCATGATGGACAAACTTAATGAACAACGACAGCTGGACCAGTTCACGGACATTACCTTGATTGTGGATGGTGAATAGGAACACATTATAGATTATCTATGTGACGTCTTAAAGAAACGCGTATGCATTGCTTCTTATTTCCTTGTTACTCGTCTCTTGCAGGACATCAGTTCAGAGCCCATAAAGCAGTGTTAGCAGCATGCAGTCAGTTTTTCCATAAGTTCTTCCAGGATTTTACCCAGGAGCCACTGGTGGAGATAGAAGGTATTCTGTGTTTCAATTAAATAAAAAGTCAGGCAGCTCTGCAGTTCTTGGAAAGAAACTGAATCTGAGTAAAATGTCACCATGAATAATAATGTCTCCACAAATGTGTAGCTACAGATATATTTTCCTGTGTTTGTTAGTGTGTTGCGCAGAACAGTTTTTCCTCACTGCTGCTTCTCTGTCATACTCTTGACAGGGGTGAGTAACACGGCCTTTAGCCAGCTGATGGAGTTCACTTACACAGCAACACTAGCTGTATCTGGAGAAGAGGAAGCCTATGATGTCTGGAAGGCTGCTGAATACCTCCAGATGCAGGAAGCCATCAAGGCGCTCAGCAATAAGTGAGACTTGCACACACCTGAACTGTCACCTGTCACTCCTTGTGCCACTCTGATATAATTTATGAATGTCATGGGGAAGTGGTGTTTTTTTTTTCAACAAGAGCTTATCTTCTCTCGTAGAATAAACGAGAATCCTTCTGTGACAGCAAAGAGCAAAAGTAAAAAGAGGAAGATTGCTGAGACATCTAATGTGATTACAGAAACCCTGCCTTCAGTGGAAGAGGAACAGGTCAGTATGTTCATGATAGATTCATGATTCACACTCTGACTGGAATTTCAGTGATGGGCTGCATTTGTCTAGCACTAAAATTCATTCTTAAGCAGTAGACTTAAAGCAAAACTGCCTCTTACTTTGTTTAGCAAATGTCAGGACTGAATGTTTTAATATTCTGCAGGTCGAGATTGAGGTAATAGGAGAAGGGGCCATTGAGGTGGAAGAGACTGGACTGGAGGAGGTGGTCGATGCAGCAAAGAATGCTCAGGCATCGGATGACTCTGCTCTGGCTCTTCTTGCTGACATAACCAGCAAGTATCAGCAAGGGGAATCTACACTACAGGTCATTAAGAAAGGAGGAGTAGAAGAGGTATTTGTTTGTACAAACCATAATGTTTGAAGTTTCAGGTTCTTTAGGTTTATTATTATTAGTAAACAATGGATAAACCGTAAGCTTTCTCAACAATGCCTGTTTGTGCTTGGCAGGAGGTGGTGTATCAGGAGGAAACGGTGACTGCCTCCAAGGTGCTGGAGAACGTTGAGGTCGTAGAGGTCCAGATATCCCAAGTAGACAACATGTTCCGCTGCACCAAGTGCGATCGTAGCTTCAAACTGTATTACCACCTCAAGCAGCACTTAAAAACACACCTGGGCTCGCTGGAAAAACCCCACGTATGCAGCCACTGCGGTAAAGCCTACACGCGGGAGGGCGCCTTGAAGCAGCACATCAGCACGTTTCATTTCGATGCAGAAGAGCTGTCTCGAAACCAGAAGCCCCAGAAGAAAGTGCACGTTTGTGAATACTGTAAAAAACACTTTGACCACTTCGGACACTTTAAGGAGCACTTGCGAAAGCACACTGGTGAGAATGAAAAATAAACCATGTTATGTTCTATTTCCTAATATGCAAATTGTTCAGCTTTATTTATTTCTATATATGCATTGCTGACTTGTTCCACATCTCTGCATTGAAATACATGCTTGGCTTTGTATGTCTATCTGTAGGTGAAAAACCTTATGAGTGTCCAGATTGTCACGAGCGATTTGCAAGGAATAGCACACTGAAGTGCCATATGGCAGCCTGTCAGAATGGGGCCGGAGCCAAGAAAGGACGCAAGAAACTCTATGAATGCCAGGTACAGCTTGTTCAGAATCAAGTCCATCAGTTGCTCCCCTATAAGTGTCTACAGTAGAAAAAAAGATTCCTGTATGTTTATTTCACATATAGTAAATGTGCTTAATGGAGAAAGACACAATGCCTGGACATCTGATATCTTATATTCCTCTCCTCTGTCAGGTCTGCAGCAGTGTATTCAACAGCTGGGACCAGTTCAAAGACCACCTTGTCAGCCACACAGGAGACAAGCCCAACCACTGCACCATGTGTGACATGTGGTTCACCTACCCAAAAGACCTAAAGGCCCACCTCAAAGACGTCCATTCCACTGAGGACAACAAATCAACCGAGGAAGTAGTCATCACCGACTCTGCCGCCGCCGCCCTCGCCATCGCAACGCAGAGCATAGAAGGAGCTGAAACAGTCCTGCTGGATGATGGAGTCCAGGTGGAGCACGTCACAGTGGAGCCCGTGGACATGATGGAGATGGAGGAGACTGCAACAGTTGTGGTGGAGGACGGAGGGCTGGCAGAGATGTGCGAGGAGGACATGGAGAGATTAAAGCAAGCCGGGGTGCAGATCCAGGTGGTGCACGTGACCACGACTGAAGTAGATGGGCAGCAGGTGGTGAACTCTCAGGTGGAAGTAGAGGTGGAGGGCGAAATGATGAACGTCGAGGAAGCAGAACAAGCAGTGGCTGTATGAGAATGTGTCTTAAATGACTTGCAGGATGCTCTTTCAGTCCTGAATGGCTGCATTATCGTGTAGATGATATTTGTTCATAAAGAACACTGCATGTGGGATAAAGCATGTCACCACAACAGTCCTGCTCTGTGCCATCGCATTGAATGATTCAGTTCCTCCTGCACTCACTCTTTGAACTCTGAGTTATGGAGATGTATCATTTCCTGCTAATGATCCTGTATTTATTTAAGCTGTTTACCATGATTATCTGTTCTGGTTCTTGCTTCAACAATCACTTCTCGTGTCTTTCTGTTTTCCCGTGTGTCCCTATTTCATTTCAAGTTCATATTATGTTTAAGTTTTGGGTCACTTGCCAAGACAATTTGACAATGGGTGAAATGTTCTTGTTGCAGCTCATTGAACAGCTGGTGTATGGCGCTGATGTCATCAGTGTTCATGCTACGGTTTTGTTCAATCTAATTTTCATATTGACTTTTGGTGTTTTTTTTTTTTTTATAGGAAAACTCATATGGAATAAAATAAGTTTCCAGAGTGGGCGTAAAAGTCTTGCATCAATTTGATGAGAACATGATAATCAATATATTTAGAAATGCTGCCAAGTTTATTATATCTTCACATTTATTTGTTTACCCTTCCTTTTGTAATCAATATTTTTTTATATTTGCAATGGATTGAATTTACTGTATTGTGAAAGGAGTCACTAAAAGTGATGAACCCATAGAATTATCACCCTGCCCTTTTACTCTACATAGATTTTAGATCATAGATTTTTTTTTTTTTTCTGGTGTCTTTTCTGTTCACGCTTTTGATTTTACAGCTGTAACTTTACTACTTTTATTTAGTCCCACTGCTTTCATCAGCATTATTTCCAGATGTAGCGGGCAGCTGTCCTCAGCAAAAAAAAAAAAAAAAACCTGATAAACCCACTGTACCCAACACCAAACAACACATGTTGCAGCTGTGTGCAGCAGAAGAGACAGACATTTCACAGAGGAGTTGGTGGAAACTGAGCTGAAAGAAAATAAATATTGTACTTTAATTCATTAGGTGGCCAGAAATATGACTCAGAATAATTTCTAAAATTGCTCTGTCACTGGTGAAAGTCTAAATAGAAAGCTGTTTGCTAACAGCCTCTTTTCATTTCATGAAGTGATTCATTATATCAATATTACGTATTTACACTGCCCCCAAGTGGCTAAAAAAGTCATTACAAAATCTTAAATTTTAAAAATCTTAATCAAAATCAAAATCTTAAATTAAAACGTAATTACAGAATATTAAACCATTACATCCTGAGCTTATTGCCCATGCCAAAGACAACAGGTTGTATTACAGTGAATAATTACACTAAAGCAGTTAAACTACAGCTGTCTGGACTACCTATCCAACTCATAGGCCTATCTACAATATATACAGTATGCAGCACGTGTAAATAATCTATAATTGTCAAGGACCTGCACGTCAGATGAGGTTTTGATGCAGGGAACCCCATCAGTATCAGACCCCTCTTTGGATCCTGTTAAGGCCTCCTGCTGGTTCCCTGACCCCACCTTGAACCTCTGCAGTGCTAATAGCCTTGCCGGTGACCATGGTGCGTGACATACACAGGTCAAGTTACCAGGTGAGTCCCGCCGTCTCGCACTCTGGTGGACAGCTCCTGTGGTACTGAATTAAAAGTCATGCTGTAATTCTTGCTTCTCATTGGATAAGAGACGCGCGGCGCACTCCTCCGGCCGCCGCGGATTGGTCGCTTCACCCGCCAGTCGAGCGGATTTCCTTCAGAACAGACTGAACCGGGGGGAGCAGTTGCTGCAGAACCAGTGCGCTCAATGTCACCGGAGAAGATGATTTTACAGCGGGGTCGGTGAAGAGCTGCTCTCCACGGGCTACGAAGACATTCAACAAAGTAAGATTCACAAACGTGTCATGCGTGGTGTTTCTGTGCTGATGGTGTGGAGAATGAGAAATGCGGTGGCTCACAGGGAATGGCCTGCTCCGAGGAGATGTTTAACTGTTGACTGTCATTGAACACCGACAAACAAGTCACTTATTTAATGCAAGATTTATTTTTCTACTCCAAAGCAGGTTTGCGTTTTGAAAGTTTCTGCAAAAATAAAATGTTTAAATTTTGTTTAAACGGTCACGAGACATCAGGGGTGGCGACTCAGCAGTACCTTGAGAAACAGTCTCTGAGGAGGTGGTAGCTAAATGTCGTGGCGTGGTATGTTCTCATTCTATTTTCATCATATTTTCCAATGTCGATATCAGCCTCACCTCTGAGAGGGGTCACTATGCATCAACTTGGCTAATGCACGCACGTGACGCACGCGCACGAGCTATCCAAGATGTCAACTTTGCGGGATCTGACTCGCCCATTAACCTTATTCACTGTCTTAAAGCACACAGTGTAAACACAGGAGTTTATCTGTAGCACTTGTTGCACTGTGATGGAGGTTTATCTATCTTTATTGCAGTATGCATCATGACTGTTTTTGCCCCTTTAAATATAGTTTGATTACTGTCATCCTGCTCTGAAGGCTTGGTAGCAATGGATTGTTTTTTGTTTTTTTTTTTACTAGTAACACAGACTCAGCAAAGATTTACACTGAGATAGATTACAAATGTGTTTGTCAGAGAAAAGCAATGACCTGTGATTATGAGGAAAGCAAAGGCCTAAAACTAGAACTGATAATTGTGATTATACACACTGACTGGTGGATTTGGATTGTGTACCTTTTGTGTTTGCTGATAGCAAAAAAAAGAGGGGAGAGATTTGAATGACTCAGCAGCCGGATTTGGATACCATACATTATATGTCTTATCAAACTGAGTCATCAGAATGCCCAATATATTGTCTTTAACTACACGATATGTACATTCATAGGTAAGCACAACAAAATCTGTGTGATATAGCTCCTAGGTAATCTTTTCAAATCAGGTCATTCTTCTCAGTGTAAACCTGGATGAGAAGCGGAATACATTTCCATATTTTTAAAGCAAAAATAACCCCTAGTGGGGGATCTGTTTACATCCGCCCGAATGAAATGTGTTCTTGATTTTTATTCTTTTGATGGTCAATCAGTCAGAGGACATGAAACATTGTGCTTCGTGTGTTCTTTCTTTGATGCAAACCTCTTTGAAGTGCAGACGGTGAATAACGTGCGACCTCAGATGGCTCTTTTAAAGCAGGAAGAAATAATTGTGCCAATAGATTTTTGATCCGATGCAGGATGTGCAGTGTCCCCTGCATTATGTTAGTGTGCTCCCTGCACACAGTGTCATGGTAACTTTGTTAAGGCCTCAGAGACTCTCGCTCTCTCTACAAGATGTACTGGGAGCTCTGGAGTAAGACGTGTTGTGTATTGTCGGGATTAGGGAATAGGAAATAAAACATGCTACATGTGAGATGCAATAGATAGATAGATATTCTCCTCCTCGTGTATCATGTCTGAATGTTTTCCAAGTGTGTGTAGCTGCCTGAAGCCTGTGCAGCTGTAGTTTGCTCTCTGTGTGTCAGGGGGAAGGGATTTAGAGGTCAGTCTGTTTTTCTTTTTTTTTCTTTTTTTTTTTTTGGAAATGTGAAATATTTGCCCCATAGATTCCAGAGAGGCCTGCCTCTCTGTTCCTAGGGCCCGGTAGTCTTCATTGTCGCAGCTCTTTCACTGTTGAGCTCTTTATTCTCGTCAGCCGTGCGTCTCAATTAACACACTGGGGAGCTTTGTGTGGCGAGAGCTCGCCGTCTGTGTGTGAGCACACTCGTGTCTATGCGTTTACACGGGCGTGCTTGTGCGTGTGTCTGCCCGAGAAAAGGCTGTGCGCGCGTTGTCTTTGTGGCTGAATGCATAACGGCAGTGAAAAAGAGAGAATGGGACGCAAGCACACGGGCAGAATGGAGGAATGGACGTAAAAAAAAAAAAAAAAAGTGAGGACCATTTTAGGGACAAAACAGAGAGGAGGAACTCTTTTTACAGATAAATGTTTCATGTTGAGAGGCAGCTCCTCTGTTCTCTGAGCTTGTCTCACTACAGGCACAGACAGGCGTTTAGGAAAGAGTGTCTAATTCTTGATCCACAGCTGCTGTGGATGGGCCCTCGTATTTTCCGTTGTTGGAGTGTGTGAAGAGGCTGCTGATGCTAGCAGTGTGATCAGCAACAGAGTGCACCAGGCCTTCTCTTTCAGGATCCTCAGACAAATGATTGACTGTCTGGTGAGTAAGGACTCGCACTTGGCAAAGCTGATAGTGTTTGCTGATGAAGGCCTGGTTGTTTGCAGACTCATAAACCTGTTCGTGGTAAGCACTGTACTGCCTTAACTGGGTTTTTGAATGGTACGCCTGGTACATCAAGTTGGGCCGACTGGATACAACCATCCAGCCATTCAGTTTCTGGCGCTTATCTGGAGGCCAGTTCGCAGAGGCAGCAGGCTTAGCAAGGTGGTCCAAACTTACTTGTCCCCATCAACCCTTTTTAGCTCCTCCTGGGGGATCCTGAGCCATTCCCAAGCCAGCTGAGACATATACAATCTCAAGCGTGGGGATCTCCCACCAGTTACCGGTTGCTTATAATAAGAAGGAACAGCTCCTGTTTCTAAGGGTGAACCCAGCCACCCTGCAAAGGAAACTAGTTTTCCTTTTTTAAACCACAAAATTGCTTGTCAGTAGAGACTTGCTTTTACTCTTAAGACATTTTGTAACTTTAAAACTGATTAAGATTGCTTTCTTGGTCTGACCAGTAGCCAAAAATGTATTTAAAATGATTTTAAACAGATAAAAAAACAAATTGTATGAAGCAGTAACCAGAGAATCTGTGTTGACTTGAGGTGCTTTATTGGTCAATTTACCAGCCAGCAAGAAATTGCATATTTGTAAGGTTTCCAATTCTTCCACTGGCACTCTGTTTGTGCTCCGTCTTTGTGTTTGTATATAAATCCATCAGTCTGCTCGCACACATAATCGACATGGGTACTCAGAGGCTCAATGCAGCACCGTAGAACTGTAAACATATGTGACTGTGTGCTCTCTTTCTTGACACTCGGTGTCAGTTAATGCGTAATCCTCAGCATGAAAAAAAAGACAAACAAACACGCGCGGTCAGTGTCCATCGCCAAGCAACCAGGTAGATCTGTTTTCGAGTGGAAGCAAAGCACAAAGCAATCTGGGTAACTAGTCATCTTATAGATCCACAGTGGGGATACTCTCCACTCAGATTATCAGTATATATTAATATGGTAGTTGTCTCCTATTTGTGAAAGTCATTTTAAGAATATATGTATAATTATAAGTGATATTTCAATGAAAAAAGACAAATTGCAGAATATAAAACAGCAAAATTGTGTCAGACTGCTGTTTTCCAATAATTATTTTAATAAATGGCATTTTCTAAATTATTTTATTTAAGTATCTACTATGATGGTGATTTTGTTCCAAAACTCTCATTGCTCTCCTCATATCATTGATGTGTTTATCTCAGGCATGGTTGTCCTCTAGTCTTTTATTTACATTCATAAAAGGCTGGTATTCAGCGCTTGTTGCTTTGTGCTGTAAAGTGGAGGCCTCTCTTCTCTTAGCAAGTCCTTTTAGGCCTGCCTGAGATCAATGCTTAGATATTCATGGCCACGATGGCAGGAAGGTGTTTGAAGGCTGGGAGACTGCAGGCCTCACAAAAGAGAACTGCTTTGATTTGTCTGCAAGGCTTTAACATAAATTCATTCATCTTAATATAGAGACGGATGAGAGAACACCTTCTCTCAAAGCAACGCGTTCCACTAAGTTAACCATTTGTACTCCTGTTTTACTCACAAACCACGTTTTGTCACGTCGATAACATCTTTTTTTGAACACCTTACTCTTTTTAACTGTATAAAACTGCACATGTGTTCTCCACTGGACACCCCGTCACAGTATATTGTTTAATTGCTTTTTGCAGCACTTTACTGCACAGTTTTGTGTGATATGGAAGGAAATTTTCTCAGAGCAACTTTAACCAATATCCATATTGCGTTGTCATAGCTATACCTCCAACTATTGATTAGTATTGACACAGCTGTTGCCACTGAACTTAATCACCTCTTGAAAAAAAACTCAGCACTGTCGTTTATCTAAAGAAATTAAACATAGGGGTAAACAGGAATAATTAGTGTATGCGTTGGGGACTATTAACTGCAGATCAATACACATTTGGAGTGCAAATGAGTTTACAGCACCAGGACTGGTTAATCAAAATTAACTACAGGGACAATGTTCATCCTGTTGGATATACAGTAAATGATGTGGCTTATTTCTGTGTTTTTGGACAGCGATGTGGGGAAAAAAAACTTAATCGGGACGTAGCAACACGGGCAAGTCTTGTTTGGATCAGCTCATGCGTTGGATTTGACCTTTGCACGGGTTTAGTTGATAAAGAAGAAAACTATAGAGTGTTATCCTCTAATGCTTAGACAGCTCAATTGCCACATGTATTTAAACTGTGAATGTGCCGACACTTGGCATATGCTCGGGGAGGATTGTTCGGGTTAAACGTATTGTTTGGTTTTATGTCATTCACAAGACAATTCAGGTGTCAGGTTGAGTGTTGAACAATTTACTTAAGCTGGTTGAAGGTATTATGTTTGTGCTCTGTTATTCTGTTAAACACTGCTATAAGAAGATGATAGAGAGCCAGCCAATCCAGTTTAGGTCACTCCGGCTCAAATGACAGGGCTTACATTGTCAGACACAAAACCATCAAATCAATAGTTGGGCGCAGTTAAACCTAATTATAAATTACTATGTAATTTTAAGATAATTAATTAAAATAATAATATTGTGGCATTTAAAAGTATAGAAATAAAAATAATAATTGTTTATTTTATGTGGCTGATTGTAAATTGCTTTACATTTCTGCAAATTCAGGGTTCACCTTCACTTCATATTCTGTTCCGCTCATGGGACATTGTTAGAGCTTTGTTTTCGGAGCAACATGCAATTATCACCTAATTACAAACTTATCCAGCAACACACACTGTACTATACACGTACACATACACACACAAGGGAGTGACAGTCGTCACTCAGGCTCTCCATTAGAAATGAAATAGGTTAGTCAGGTTCCAAGTATCTTCTTGGTGGAAGAAAGTGCTGGGGATCTCTAATTTGTTTGTTTTGGCTCTCATGGCAACCTCAACCTGCATCGCCCCTGGCGCAGGACTCAAGCACTAAATTAAGTAAGGATTACAATACGCATTAACAGACACTCAAGCAGATACTGCACAGGCACACTTGTGTTGACATGTGCGCACAAACTCTTTCCCATGGAGGGTGGAAACACATGTATTCCGTGGTTTTGCAATGATGCTTGAGCCATAGAACAAATGATTTTCAAACACAAGAAATGAAATTAAAGGGAGGGCGAACCACAAGCACCAAAACATAAATGACGTTTATTTTTGTATCTCTCTTGTGCTTCATTCCAGGTTGCCTCACTAAACGCCCCATGGCTGTATCCTGACACTATCATCTGTTCAACCTCTTTTCCTCCAACCCCCCCATCCAGCTCCTCTTCCCCCTCCTCCTCAACCTGTGGCCTATTTATACCCTGGAGACTCAAAAGAGCCTATTAAAGCTCTGCAGACCTCTTCAGCATAAGACAACAGTGAGCATGAATCCGATAACACATGGCCGATCTGATCTCCAGCCTCGTCACCGTTTCTTCAGCAGCTACAAATAAGAAAAACTAAGGCTTCGACCAGTGGAAATTTCTGAGATGCAACAACAGTACAGCTTTTCAGAAGACAAATTGTCCCTGATATTCCATTTGGAAAATTTTTGATGGGTCCATGGACTGGAGGTTCTGCCCTATTACCCTGAAATTCTGGAAAACACTCATTCATAACATTTGTTTGTTGACTCAGTTGTCTAAACAGCTATGTGATTTGGACAAAGACAATGGAAGAATTTACCTTCCGAATCGCTCACATATCTGAAGGTAAGTGAAGGTTTTTGTCCCATATGAATTTGTTCTATCTGCTTTACATATTGCTCTGTGTGCACGTTGTTAAAACAGACTAATTCTTCATCTTATAACAGTCTCACAATGAAGATATCAATAATTTGATATCAAGAACCGCTATACAGTTTTTTTCTTTTTCTGCATCCAGCCCTCCACCATTCCCAGCCATGAGCTAAGCCCACGCCAACCTGGGCGTCCCTTGCAGGATGACTGCTGTCTGCCCCTCTGAGAGCAGCCCAGAGGGGGCTGAAGCTGGGGCCGCGAAAGCTGACTCCAAGGGGTCAGGGGCAGCAGGCACCGCTGGGAGCATCTCAGTTTCTGGGGCCGAGACTGGTGAGTCTAATGGAGACTCTGTCGGAGGTTCAATTGGAGGCACAGCTGTGGTTACTAGTGGCCAAAGGTACGCCCGCTGGAGCCGTCAGGACAGCTCAGACATCAACACAGACGATGAGGGAGCCACGATCCGCCGCCTCACTCCACTGGAACGGTTGAACCTGGATATGTGCCAGGATGAAAGGTAGGGATCAAGAGATGAAGCAATAATCATCCTTTTTTATCAGTATTTATTGTGTTTCTATTTACTTTTTGGCTTACAAGGGGGTGAAAATCTTACTATGATTGCTCCGCTGTAAAGGATATTTAGTGTTGTAATCTGATCCCAGGGTGGTCCGAGAGCTAACAGTGGGCAGAAGAATCGGCTTCTACAAAATTCGAGGAGAGATCGGCTGTGGGAATTTCTCCCATGTCAAGCTTGGAATTCATGCCCTCACTAAAGGTAAGAAACTACAAGACACTGAAACACAAATGTTAAAACGGTTTCAGTCAAATAAAGGAAAAACATTGGTTGAGGAGTGGCAATTATACTGACTCCTTACTTACATAATACTAAAATATTAAATAATGACTGAATAGCCATCCCCGAAAGTTTTAACACATCCATCTTTATAGATAAAAGTCTTAGGTAAGCTCTCATTTGCTCTCTGCTCCGGCTTTTTATTAAATTTAAGTGATAATTTGGCTGATGAGCTGTTTCCATCAATGGGCTGCAACACTAACAAGTGTGTCCTTATGTAGCAATTCACTAACAAGACGATGTGTGCCTGGCCAGGGGGCTGATTCAGCCACAAAGAGACAGACTGTCTGCTGCCCTTGAACAGATGGATTGATTAGAGATCTCCAGTTTCCTTAGCGACGGCTAAAATTGCTGCATGCCTCATCAAAGGCTAAAGAGAGGGAGGAGAATGAATGTGTAGCTGTATGTGTGTGTGTGCGTGCACTATGGTTTTAGGCGTGTATGCACTTTACTGTATGCCTGTCCTGTGTGCCATGCTGTGTGTGTGTGTGTGTGTGTGTGTGTGGGCATGTAAGTGGTATCATTTAGTCCTCCAAAAACAATATGAGCTTGCGATGCATTTTGAATGCTCCTATTGAAAGCTATGTCACAGCTGAAAGGGAGTCTAATACCAGTCTGAATAATGCATACTGACGCACGATTAGATATCTCAACACCATTTTGCCACTTAAGAACTTTTCTGTATTCAGTTACCTGATGTCTATTTTACTTCGCTTTATAAATCATTTAACCCAGTACAGTAAAGATATCAACTGTTTAAATCTGATATGTTTATATATTTATATAGTATTATAGGTAGCTTGATCTCTGCCGCCTATAACATTGTGCACACTTTGAAATGGACACTATATTTTCCGAGGTGGTAAGTTAAATTTGATTCCAGGACAGTGTCGCTAACTCAGCACCCTTTGTCCCTGTCAAATTAAATCTCCATCCTGTCTTGACCCTCCACGTGTGCATATGTGCTGAAGTCACTGCAGTATGACAGAAAAAAAAAAGAAATTCCTTCAATTACAAGAGCAAATTTCCTTCTACTGTAGAGCTAAAATTGAGAATTGACCCCCTGGGAGAACATAATCAAGAAAATTGGTTTGTGAGGACGGCTAATCCTCCAACAAATTATCTAATGCAGAGCATCAGGCTTGATCACTTGATCACTTGCAGTTCTGTGTTTGCAAGGTGGGACTGGGCTCACATTTTCCATCCTCTATCCAAATAAGATTTATGTAACACATCTAATGCTTCAGTTATCAGTAGAGTTATTTTATATCTTTTAAACTTCAACATAGATTTTTTTTAAGAATCCTTTTTTTTATTTAAAGTCTCTGTTGAAATGAAATGTCACTTTAATGCTTAGAAATTGATATGTACTCATCTGTATAAAGGTATCATTGATCACTGACCTTCATCTTCTTCCTTGGCATCACCAGACAAAGTGGCCATAAAGATCCTAGACAAAACCAAGCTGGATCAGAAGACGCAGAGGCTGCTGTCCAGAGAGATCTCCAGCATGGAGAAACTACACCATCCCAACATCATACGCCTCTATGAGGTCTGACTCATACATACTCTTATATTGATTTTGTCATCTGATCCAAAGGGGCTTTATTAGTGATCAGTATATTTTCTCCCCTAGGTTGTGGAGACGTTGTCACGGTTACATCTGGTGATGGAGTACGCAGGCGGAGGAGAGCTCTACACCAAGATTACTACAGAGGGGAAACTTTCAGACACTGAAAGCAAGATCATTTTCGCTCAGATCCTCTCTGCTGTTAAACACATGGTCAGTGAAAACAAAATCTCAATTCTCTATAATCTATATCAAATTTAATTACAATAGTGATCAACTAACTGATAAGATTTATTACTGGGTTAAGAATGCGTGAAATAACATCTGGATTCAAACAAAATGAGTGTATAAATTGATTTTTCAATAATAAATCCTGTGTGAATTATTGTTAAACTTGATGGATCAAATATTATCTTGCCATATTAAACCATATTAATTCCGGTTCTTGACAGTTCGGATCATCTTTAAGCTGTTTAATTAACATGAAAATAGGTGGCGCTTACCTCATAATGCAATTTCTCCTTATTGTCCCACAGCATGAAAACAACATCATCCACCGTGACCTGAAGGCAGAAAATGTCTTCTACACCAGCAGCTCTTGTGTCAAAGTGGGGGACTTTGGCTTTAGCACGCTGAGCCGCCGCAGTGAGACACTCAACACTTTTTGTGGCTCTCCGCCTTATGCCGCGCCTGAGCTCTTTCGGGACGAGCATTATGTTGGCGTCTTTGTAGACATCTGGGCCTTAGGGGTGATGCTGTTCTTCATGGTGACAGGCACCATGCCGTTCAGGGCAGACACTGTGGCCAAACTGAAGCGATGCATCCTGGAGGGGGCCTACATCCTGCCCTCGTGGGTGCCAGAGGCATGCCAGAGGGTGATCAGGGGAATCCTCCAGCCCATACCAACTGACCGCTGTACAGTGGAGCAGATGATGGGATGTGAGTGGCTGCTCCCTGTGGACTTCCCGCGTGCCATGGAGCCCTTTAAACTAGATCCATCCTACCTAGCAGAGAGTGAACAGTCTGAATTCGGGGAGGAAGAGATGGAGGTAAAGGCAGCTCTGGAGACACTAGGGATCACGTCAGAACACATCCTCAACAACCAGGGGAAAGACTGCAGGAGCTCCATCACAGGGGTCTATAGGATCCTGCTACACCGTGCTCACAAGAGAAGGGCTATTGAGAGCATGCCCGCAGTCACAAAAGTAGTTGGACCAACTACAAAGAGTAAAAAGGAACGATTAAAAGTGTACCGTAGTCTAAGGCACACATCTAAACTCTGTGTGATTCTGTGACAAAATACTTTCCTTCACTCTGGAAATGACTATAGTCTGGGATGAGATTGCATGAATTTCATTAGAAATAAAAAAAAAAGTGCTTTTCAATCCAGCAGATTAAATGGAAGTCATGGTATATAACCCCACTCAGCTCCTGAAATCTGGGATTTCTTACTTTAGTATCTTTCTTCTAGTAAGTAAAATTAGTCTCTGTGAGAATGTTGCTGCCAGTGAATCATTATTGTCTCCTCTTTTGACAGGGACCTGTAATCCTCATGAGATTTGGGAAATGTTCTGAAATATAATTTATTTAAGTAAACATAATGATGATTAAATGGCATATATCACATTTTATTTGGGTCATGAAGGCCAGATATTTATAGCTCACACCCAGCCTACACTCAGCTGTACTGGGACACCAATGGACCTGATGAGAAATCATAAAAACATGAGTAATCAATGTAGCATGAATTAAGGAAAAGAATTAGAAATCCACAACATTATGCCGAGATGATAAACTGGTGAGACATGCAGTCAGTACACGAAATGTGGTGTTTTTAATGTTTAATTGCACTTTTATTCAATGCCTTAGTTTTCTATCAAGTTATGAAATCAGATAGACTGATTTCATTCTAGTCCTTACAGTTTGTGATGGTAAGAATAGAGATTTCAAACCTTACCGTTTTATGTGATGTGTCTCTATGAGATGCTGGACTGATTGACCTGAATGACCTCACTCTATATTCCTCGTGGCCTGAAAAAAGCCAATAAATGTCATTAAGCTACGAATACTAACATACCAACCACCAAAGTTGTAGTTGTTCATGTGGCAAAATCCATTTTCAGTTTAGACTCAGACAATGTTGGTATGAGTTTCAGTAATTAGGTTTTTTAATGATCTGATGCCATGTTAATGCTCATGTGTTGATTCAAATAAATATAAAATTGAAATGCATCAGTCTTTTTTTATGAAGCTGCTTTTGTGTTTGTGTTTATGTTTTATAATTTTACCACTACATACACTCTCTACAGGTGCATTCATGTTTTACATCAAAATATTATGATATATTAACACTTTAGTGGGGTATTTGTATTCTATTCTATTTTTAATATAATAAAAGTAATATACAATATATTTAAATTATATATAATATTATTAATAATAATGATAATGCAACAAGATATGCAGCAATATGGATACAATCATGACTACAGTACATGGTAGGGTTGGGGTTAGGTACTACACTTCCCAGAAGCACCGAGTACACCGAGTAAAGACCACGTACTCATGTCCGCCTTTACGTGATGACGCAATTTTTGCCTTGTTGGAAGGTGGTTTCAGTAGGAAGCGCTGTGACGGTAGACGATAAGAAACGCTGAGTAGAGAAACTGAAAGACATACCCACGCAGACGGACACACTCACTCGAATGATATTTTGTCTCTTGTCGTCGAAAGGTAAGAAAATGAATGTCCTAAGAACATAGACTGTGTTCAGTGTTTGCCGGTGTGTTTAATCTCACGAGGGACCACGCCCTCCTAACATTAAAAATCATGACAGGATTATTAAGCTAACATTCACGAGCTAGCTGGCTCCTCGTTATTGGCCGTAGACATTTCTTTGTTTCTGCCATTGGACTGTATAATACAGCATTTTTTTTTAGCCAGTGTTAATGTTAATGAATCACGTTGCTCGCATTTGTTCCCTGCTAACATTGCAGTAACTAGGTCGTTTGTGACTTAAATGGATATGCTGTAAGGCATTGCTGTTTTGTTTTGCAAGACAATAAAGACGCCTGGCATCTCGGTGCACTCGGCACGTCATGCATCACAGAAAATGGCCTTTTTTTGAAGGTTAAACATCTTATTTGTTTTGACACATGATATTGCATTCAGATCTCGTGACAAAGGCATGCGGGGGCGGGGACTCGGTATAAGATGAGGTCATGGTGGGAGCGTGGCAATGATGCAACATTAGGCTGTTTACACGGGCCTTTCAGTATACGTGTCATGAACCCATTGGCGGGGAAAAAAATAATCTCTTGTACACCCACACCCAAATATTGTGGCTGCCGACGTCAGTAATCTTTTTACTGTCTTAACAGTGTCAGCGTGCACCTGCAGCCTCCACATAGGGGTTAGTGTGTGGGGCAATCTGCAATGGATCACTTCTGTACTTTTCTATCAGTGTACTGTGTATTATCACTGTGCAGTCATAGATAGTAAAGCAGGGTGATATTGGAGGAAAAAAGGGAAACCCTTCTATGACAGCATTTGACTCAAAATTTCCCTTGATATCCAAACTAATATGATTTTATTTTGGGTATGGCCAAAATTTATACAACATAAAGTCATAGCAGAGGTGTGTGGTATGATTTTTTTTTTTTTTTTTTTTTTTTTAAGCAGTCATATTATAATCAATAATGTGGAGGCATTCACTGTTAATTTCAGTCAAATTAGCTCAGGCAATGCATGACTCATTAACTACTGCAACTAATGTTTTCATTACCAATCTTGTTTTTTTTCGTCACAGCCTCTCAAAGTGACGACTTTTAAATTGCTTCTTTTTCTGACGAAAAGTTGACTAATTAATTCTAATGTCATGCAGTATATAAAAGCAATACATAAGAAAACACAACATTCCAACATCCCAGACAATGTCTAGTCTGACATCTTACTTGTATTATATCAGTCTTGTACTGTTATTATTATTATACAGACATTGTTAATTAATAATGTGAATGCTGTGGTCTATACGCAGATGTCAGTCACTGAGGACCTTCCAGACATGGATGGAGCAGATCTGTTAGGGCTGCTAATACACCATGGAGATGATGGGTTGACTGAGCCTCTCTTTCCTGATGAGAACGGCCTTGAATCCTGGCTGTGTGAAGATGTAAGACACGACAGGAATGAAGTAGAAACCTAGGATGAAGTTGATTTAGATTTAATTTTGGATAACTCAACATGCTACTATTGTGTATTTTCAAACTTTATGTAATGGTGAAAGTTCTTGCTTCAAATGCGGTTCCCTCATTTGTTTACATATATCATAGGTATATGACTGCATTTTCAGTGCCATAGGGCAGCTAAAAGAACATGTTGAGTATTACTAACTGTGTGCATTTTGATGTGTAATAGTTTTTTTTTCCCTCTCAGATGCTGACAGGTATGGACACTGAAGACTTTCTGACCAGCTTGCTTGAGGGAGAGGACAACATGGACGCCCTCTGTCCTTCTCATTCTCCCTTGGGCAGCGACAGTGGCATTTCTGATGACTGCAGCACTGGGGTTGGAAACAACAACCTTCTGGGATGCCCAAGTCCCCAGGGAAGTGATAGTGACGTTGTGCCAAGTCCCAGCTACTCCCAGCCCAGCCCAGTGCACTCAGACCCTGCCCTGGTCCCTGGAGAACTGCAGACAGAAAGCCCGGAGGCCTTAGCAGTCCAGGCGGATCACAGCTACTCCCTGCAGAGTGGATGCAGGGACATGGATGTCCTGCAGAGTGTGAGGGCAGAGAAGCCAGATACAGATGTCTTCATTGATCTGGGTATGTGTAATCCAAGAGTCCAAGTTCTCTTTGATTCTGACGTCATTTGTGTAATGCACATTTTTCTAGGAGGTGTGCTGCATGCCTAGCAGATAAGAGTAGCAGATTAAGTTGATTTCAAATATATTTCTCTTGTGTCAGACGATTTGGTGAGTGAGGAAATGGAGGAAGACATTATCAGCGAGCTGCCCTGCACTTTGGCCATAGAGGATTCAACACAGGATTCAAAAGGTCCCAACGAAACAGACCAGGTCAGCTTTTTCATCATTTTTGTGTTCTTTTTTTGGTCAAATCAAAGGGTTTGCTTGAAGAAAACATCTGTGGCGTGATTGTCGAGCTGACTCTCCACCATATGTTACAGTGAAGAACCGGGTGATTAAACATCTTTGTCTTTCTGCTTCTAGTTCCAGTTTAAAGAGATTGTGCTTACTGAGGAGGAGAAGAGGCTTTTGTCAAAAGAGGGAGCAACTATTCCCACACACATGCCTCTCACAAAGGTAATTGATGCAAAAAAATGTTGATTTAATTGAGCTTTTGGTATTGTCATGATGCTGAGTGCCATTTTAATCTGCTCTGGGTAAGAACATCCGCCAAGTGCTGGAAATGTTTACATAATAATGAGCATAATCAGGCTACATGCTGCTCGTACAGCAGAATTATTGTTGTTCATTTTTGATGCAGTTATTGTACAACAATCATGAACAGTATAACGTTTTCATTGTTTTGCCATATGCAAGTGTTTTGTCTTATATCTCATTGTGATAGCTATTTTCGTTGGTGGGTTCCCTCAGAGCTTTTGCTGGATGAATATTCAAATCTGTTTAGCCTTTCTGCAGCACAGCTGATGAGGGCTGCTATGTACACATTGTCATCTGTCATGTCAACATTCTGGTGAAAGCTTCCCTCTCTGTGTAACAGGCAGAGGAAAGGACCTTGAAGAGGGTCAGGAGGAAGATCCGCAACAAGCAGTCTGCTCAAGAGAGCCGCAAGAAGAAGAAGGTGTATGTCGACGGACTGGAAAACAGGTGAGATGAAAAGGCCAACGTTTCTACAAATGAGAGAGATTCCTTAACACAGATGCAAAAATATCTACATCTTGTAGGATAGCAGTCAGAGTTTGCACTACCCTCCCTGTGTAAATTCATTCTTCTGTCGCTGGACTAGATTTGGCAACTAAATTTTGCAGCGCTTCAAGTCAACAGACTTATTTTTATATGAGGAGTTATTGCTACTGTCAAGCTAGCAAGAACATGCAGGGATAACTTAAAAAAAACAGCTTGCCTCGTTCCCTGTGACTAGTTATGCTAGTGTTGATATTCTGTGTATTTGTTTTTTTTTTTCTGTATAATACTCATATTTACATTTTTATATACTAATTACTGAAACAAATGTCTGTCCACAGGGTTGCCATCTGTACTGCACACAACCTGGAACTACAGAAGAAAGTCCAAATGCTTCAGAAACAGAATATGTAAGAACCCTTAAGAAATATCACTTCAGCATTAATATATAATAACACTTCTAGAAAGTGTTTCTGAATCTGCTGACATCTGTTACAGTAAATCTGTCGTCTTGTTTCCTGCAGCTCATTGATAGAGCAACTGAGGAAACTACAGGCAATAGTGAAGATGTCGACAATGAAGGCCAGCACAACCAGCACTTGTGTTGCGGTAAGTTTGACGAGTATATTAACATATTTTTTTTCCCTCCCCCCCTTATTTTTCTCACTTTAATGCCAAGCTCTTTGTCATGCTGCAGTGTTTTTGTCCTCACTCTCTCTTTGCTTTGTCCTTCAGGTGTTCCTGCTCTCGTTCTGTCTCATCATCTTCCCATCAGTCAATCCGTTTGGCCAAAACGCAGAACAGAAGGATTTCTACACTCCCTCTTCCAGTAAGTTATGATAATCATGATACACACATGAAGGATTTTTCATGACAACATGTTTTCAAGTGAATATCTTCCCTGGCCTCTTGCAAGTGTAGTGCTGTTTGATTCATTTTATCTTTTTATTTTGAGATTTCATGAAATTCTTCATCAATAATGCAGCTTTAATGACTGAGCTTTCATTTTCTGTTCATTATTGCAGGCATCTCCCGGACCTTGCGCTCAGTGCCACCAGAAAGCACCGATGCCAGATTCTATGTTCAACCTGATGATGACGAAATTCTCTTACTGCCCCAAACAGAGGGGGAGATCGTTAAAACCATCTTCGCCGGTGGTCAGAAAAATCACACCCCAGACTACCAGACAGTGGAGCAGCCAGATTCAGAAACGGGAGTCAACAGCAACTCCTCGGCAGACTTCCCCAGTTCGGCTCAGACTGCAGAGATGGCACCAGGGCCGGCTGGTGGAGTGGGGGGCTTACAGGAAGGACCCATTGATGCTGCAGTGGCATCTGCTGCAGCATATGAGGTCACAGGATCCAAAGATAACTGGATAGACCGGAACCCCCCTTCTGTCATATTACAACAGCACCGCTCAGATGAGATGTAGTAGGGAGTAATTGATCAATATAGCCAGCAGAGGGAGCCATATTCCTAATGTATTAGGTAGCAGAGGGAAGCTTGAACTATAATGGGGGGATGGGAAAATACCAGTAACTATATCAAGATGTATGATCGGTCTGTCTGTCCCTACTTTTCCCCTCTAACAGCCCTCTGGTGTACTACTGTTTCTTTATTTGCACTTAGTTCTGATTTCCTTGTTCCAGTGGGCAAAAAAAAACAAACAAAATTCTAAAAATTGGACCGGAAACGAACCGGCAGTTGACTACTTCAAGAGAAGTATGGCCATATTCTCGGGAGACCGTGTTTGGCTCTAGTCTGTCAGCAGATTTAGATGTTCACATAAACTGACGGACTCTCCCATAGTACATTATTGTGAAAAGAAGTAGTCCACAGCAAACTAGCCAGGAACATCCATTGCGTAGCAAGAAGATAGGCTGCTTGTTTCTCATTACGCTTGATCACAGTTGTTGACCACAGTAATGCTTAAAGCCATTGCAGGACATTTGGCCATTTAGAAGACTTGTAAAGTTTTGTTAGTATTTCCCTTGTAACAAGGGTATCCATGCTCCTTTTTAATTTTGGAATGCTTTGTTTTTATGTTGTACAGTAAAGAAATAATGTCTGCGAAATAGAACGTTAAACCCCTCACACGTCATTCTTAGCCAGTCCCAGCCAGTCCCTACCTCTCAAGTCTCCTCTTTTTCAACTTCATGGGACAGCTCTTACCTTTCTAAACATGTCTGAAATACCTTGTATCGGAATAAGGGGTTTGATATATTTGCTCAGTAAACCGTGTTGCAGTATAATATACTCAAAAATGTAATGACCTGTCTTGTCAGTGAGGCATTTTTGTTATTTTTTTGTGTATTTCTTATGTTACTGTTAGTAATAAATGGAAATTAAATGGTATTGGAACTGCTTTTCATTATAATCAACAGTCAGTTGGCTTTTAAATGTTGATCATGTTGTACAAATGCACTGACATTTGACATAGTCCAAGAAGGGAATGTAAATAAATTGAAATGATTGTAGCTCTTCTGTACATTTGAACTCTTTATGTATAAGACATGTCTGGACCTCTATTATAATAATAAACTTTTTATAAATCAGAACATCTCAGATTTTTCCTTGAGCAGTGTCATTGACAAAGAAATACGAGTATTCCTCAACAGCTCTTTCAGCTCGAGGCTGTTGATCACAACCTACATTGAAATTAAGCATTACACTTGAACATTTGAACTGTTTTTCAGGATTCACCTGAGAAGTCATCTCTGTACACTGCTGTTTTCATAATCTTCCATTAGTCCATTTTCAGACAAATTTGCATTCAGGAACTTCCAGCGGAACCACAGTCTGAAACAATTTTCCACAGTGTGTAACCACTACAGTTTTGGGGAGTTGGGTACTTTGCACAGGGTCATGTAGGGAGACTTTCTAATTCATCCTCCATTGGGATTTTCACAGCCAGTTTGGGATTTTCCCCATCCTCTTACCCAAACTGCAGACTGTATTCAAAGCGGTAAAAGCCACAAAATTCCTACAGTTTACATACAAAAAAAGATTGTGTATTGTCTTACCTGCATATATCAGTTGCATTTAAAGTACTTCATGCTCATTTACTTGTATGTATAACACAGAGAGGATGAGGAGAGGGCAGGTATTTTCACTTCATGCACACTCTAAATTCTATACACACCGTAGATTTTTGTTGAATTTGTAGAATGTGCCGGATGTATAAGTCTATGTTGTCTTTGTTGTTTCTGTACTCCTCTGTTCACCTTTAAACAATATTGATCTGACGTTAGACATAACCTCAGCTGTCGGGGAAAAACAACATAAACTGGTTTGTGACTCACAAGTGTGAGGCTGGAATCGTGAGTCATGAGCTTATTCAACGTGTTGACACGAGTTGTGCAGAAGGAGGGAGGGGGAAGTCGCAGTCTCTCTGAGCGGCCAGCAGGTGGCGACGTCAGTCCAGATTTCTCCCACTTGGAGGCTGAGTTCAACTGCTGCATAGATGGTTCAGATTAGGTTAAAGGTCATTGTAGAAATTAGCATGAGGGACCTTCATTTCAAACAAATGTCAGTGTGGTTTACTGTTTGACTCATCATTTAACAAGAAAACGACCTACAACAGATGTGTTCCTGTAACATTTTGTGGTGGGGTTAATGTACCCCCTCTGTGTGGTATTGGGGGTGCACGTTGTTTTTGTTTTTTTTTGTTTGTTTGTTTTGTTTTGTTTTCTGTCTGAATTACTCATACGTGCTAAATTATGGCCGAAGAAGTTTCAAGTTGGGACTAGACCAGCCAACCGGTGTGTACACATGCACAGCCTTCGGCATCTGTCTGAAAAGTGAATGATGTTGAATGTAAACACATGCAGTCTGTGATAAGGTAAACTCGCCTGAAAACACTGCTGGCCGTGGCGCGTGGCGATTTGCAGGAGGGGACCACGCGCATCTGTCGGGCATCTGCCGCAGGGGTACTGAATAGAGTGTGTGGTGTGTGTGTGTGTGTGTGTGTGTGTGTGTGTGTGTGTGTGCGTGCGTGTGTGTGTGCGTGTGTGTGTGCGTGTGTGTGTGTGTGTGTGTGTGTGTGTGGGGGTAGTGGGGCACACACGTACTCACAACCTCCAGCTCAATGAATGGGCCGGGGGCAGGTGGAGTACGTGACTATTGTCGCTTCTTCTGGGGGGACGACACGCGTCAAGTCAGGCTGAATTAGGAGTCTTTTCAAGAGGCGAAAAAAAAGAAAGAAAGAAAGAAAGACACTGGCGTGTGCCGACCATAAGCTGTTTTGGTCACAAATCCTGAATCAAAAAAAAAAAAAAAAACATCTCGCCGTATTTGGGTCAGGACGGGCTTGTAGTTGTTGCAGCTCTGCGGGTCAGTTCTGTAACTACCGGGCAGAGCGTGAACTCAGCAGCACGTTGGCACCCTTGAGTAAAACCGGTTGTTAAGGATGCACGCGCGTGCAGGTGTACCATCAACAAGCTGTTTATTAAGGGCAAGAAAAGGCTAGACTGCAGGGAAAGTTTGGATGGGCTATATATAACACAGCAAGTGATTCCCCGACGCTGGGGAAGTCCAGTTCTTAGATTGTTCCAGAATTAACCATGGAAAAGATTCATTTCATTACCGGTTCCGCTGCTGTTCCCCCCCACAGGAAAGGTTTTCCTTTAACGGATCTGCGTATTCAATTACACTGTCACCTGTAGGATGATCTGAGATAGACCTGCTATTCCCCTCACTGGTGCATAACATTTATATAACCAACAAGCAACAAGATGGCAGAGTTCAATAACACGTGTGGTAATCATGATGTTTATTCAAAAGAAATAGCACATTTAAAATGGCTCAAATGCGCGTAATGCACGAGATTTACATGTATACCTTATAAATTCGGGTCATAAACATGTCAGACAGAATATTCTGTACTGTGTCATGTTCAGGCTTTGTTGTGTCTGTTTGCAGTCAGTCCGAAAAAGTCCATCGTAAACAGGACTTTTAGTTTTTGTTCACTGTGGTGATGTTGGATGTTGACAAAGTAAGGAGGAATTGATGGTGGGCGGTGGGAGAGGAGAGGAGGAGGGGGGGGGATTTCTTGAAAGGTTGTAATCTTGCCCCACGTGGGGTTGTCAACATGCCGTAACTGCCCGGGGACTTTTGCTTTCCTCACCCCGGCTGCTCTGAGCCAATGGCAGGATGCAGGAGCGGAAAAGACCGCCCCTTGCCGAGAAACTACGCCGAGCCCGCTATAAATCCACCCACAGCCTGTTCTGAGCTCAGAATAACGCAAGAGACTACACCGAGAAGCACACAGACTTTTTTCCCCCCCCGTTCACTGCAAAATCACCGATCGCGCTTGGATTATAACTATGACTCTGGAAGAGATCCGCGGACAAGAGAACACAATGGAAAACACTGATAGGTGAATATTTTACACACGGATCCAACCTTATTGAAGCCGTTTTCTCGATGCTTTGTAACCGTTTATCAAAATGTGATCTGTGTACTGATGATCTGTGTTCTTTCTTTGTCAAGGGTGCAAAGTGCAGGCGCAGCCCTGGAAGAGCTGCTGGTCGCTGCTAAGAAGCAGGACTACCTGACAGTTGGAGTTTATGAATCTGCTAAAGTCATGAATGTGTAAGTATTGCAGTTTGTTAACCGTTTAATTGTGGGGTTTTTTTTAATGTATTTTTTACGCATCAGCATGAGAGACCACGTTCTGACCACCTATCTTGTCTTTCCCACAGTGACCCAGACAGCGTGGCGTTCTGCGTCCTCGCCACCGATGAGGAGTACGAGTGTGACATCGCTCTTCAGATCCATTTCACCCTCATCCAAGCTTTCTGCTTCGACAACGACATCAACGTGGTGCGAGTCAATGACATAGAGCGCCTGGCCGACCTCGTGGGTGCAGACGAAACCGGCGAGCCCAAGGACGCGCACTGCATTCTTGTCACGGTACGTTCCCGGGTGCACCCACTCAGCCAGTGATTCATGCATGCATCACCACCCTGTCTGAATTTTCTGCACACGCTACTGCAATGTCTGCACATTTTATATCTGTAGCATGTGTTCTGATTCTAATTTTTTATTTTATTTTTTTTAAAATACAGAGCCCCAGTGCAAACCCATGGAAAGACCCTGCTCTGGACAAACTGAGCCTGTTCTGTGAGGAGAGCCGCAGTGTGTACGACTGGGTACCTACCATCACACTTCCAGAGCGCTGAAGTGACATTCCACTACAACTATGCTTCACATGATGATGATGAAGATGATGAAAAGAAAGTCAAGGAGCTGAGCTTCAGCTTGGGGGGGTGTCAAAGCCTTTCTGCCTCACATGTCATGGATTAAGAGGCAGTGGCTGCAACCCGCTGCAAGAGCACAATGTCTTGGTGCATTCTGGGTCAGCACGTTGGTTCTGGATTACCCTGGGGAAGGGTTCAAAGTTCAGAGGTCAAATGTGGACTGGGTCGGGTGGAGGTGGAGTGGACAGACTGATGGACACTGAGAAGGATTTTGGACTGTACTGCAAAGTGCATGAAAAGATGACGATGATGATGTTTTGACCCAGATACTGCCCTAGACCAAAGGCAATGGGGGACCAAGTAGAGAAGGTCACAGAGATGGAGACTGTGCAAGAAATGGACATATGAAAGTGCACAAGCTGGACTGAATCTCATGAGAGGGGAACAAGGAAGATGTTGGTCCAGAAGAGGGTATCTGAAAATGTCTAAATGGACTTTACTTTTCTTTTACCAGAGCAGCTATCAGGGATTTCTTGGAGTAAGCAGAGACTTTGCTTGCAGATCCTGATGTGAGCTGTGTCTGTATCTGTGACACCTACTCATGGACTATTATTTTTACTTTGAAATATGCAGACAAAACGATGCAATATTCATTTGAATTGTACTCATTTTTAATGCTTTGTGAATAAACCTTTGAAATCAAACTTAACCATCTCTTTGTCAGAAATGTTATTTCTCTTTTACAGAAAGTTTCACAGGCCATCGGCACTAGGCAAAGCTTAGGTCGGCTAAGCTGCAGCAGTGTGTGACAAATTACAGCAGATTGCACGATATAGACGTATCAGGAAGTGTTACATGACATCAGCTACCAAGAAGGAAAGAAGAAATAGAGAGAAAAATGTAGGTGGAAGACGGAAAGTTGGGTGGTTTTGAGAGAGATTAAATACAGAGGAAGACAGAGTAGAGTAGTTGCAACACAGTGATGCTTGTGACATGTGCTCTTTCCAGACAGTGATCTTTTACTGCTCATAGACCAGCTGCCTTAACACGACAGCTTGCACAATCGCTGAAGCCAGAATCGAGGCCGAGGCTGGGGGGCTTGCAGGAAAGAGGTTTCTTTTGTTTCCTATGCGCAGGCAGCTGAGGCTACAGAGGTCTGTGTGTCAGTGAGAAGTGTGCTTACTTGTAGGTTTGTGCATCCAAGTGGAAACGGGAGACTTTATGGCATTAATAACCTAATTATGCTCTGCTGTAGAGTGCTGAGGTTAAACGTTACACATCAGGCATGCACTGTTGGGGTATCTACAGTACTGCATATATTTAGTTCTCAAGTCCAGTTTAATACATCCAGGAAAATTAATGCAAATCATTGCATGGAGCATACACTGGGAAAGTGATGAAAAGTTACATGCATTTTTGTATTCCTGTAGACACGTGCACACACACAGCCACGTGCAACCACACCATAGAGAGTGGATAGGAACTGGAGCTGTGCTGTAGCAGAATGAGGGTCAGCTAGATCATCAGTGGCAGGTAAAGGGGAAATGTGTGTGTGCGTTGCGGTCGGCTCAGAGCTGAAGCTGACAGTAAAGGGCGGCCCACATCAAAGAGACAGCAGACTTCAGAGGAACTCATCTCGCTTTTCTTGGCACCACCTCAGTCTCCAGCCAACCACTGGTCATACCGTACATGTGTGCACGGCTGAACACACAGGTGCATGCAAGCATGAACAGACGCGCGCACCTGTACATGCACAACCACACACAGGAGCACAAGCACTGCAGTGACTGATCACAGTTCAGCGTTCTAAGAACAAAGGAAGCTTCACTCATACAGATTTACAAAAAAGAAACAAGTAGTATAGAAGAAATAGAGGGGCTTTCCATGGGTACTACTATCTGCACTGCAGGCATATGGAAGAGAAATAAATTACTATAAATGCTGACAAAATCAGTCATTTTCTTACATGCTCTATCAGATCTGTAGTTAGACTGTGAATAAACAGTATGGTGAGACACTGATATAAAGACCATTGTGGCTTCAGATGACTCTTTGTCTGTGGCTGCACACTCAATCACATTATATAGCATCTATCACAATATCTTGTGGAAAACTACCTATACCTAGCTAAAGTTTCAGCCTACTCAGAGGGTAGATCGGGACATCTTTTAAAGGTTTCAGACCGTGACTAACAATGAGCTGTTTCCAAAAGCACTCAAAGTATTTAGAGATATTTTTTTTTATCTACACAGGTCAATGTTCTTTGGGTAGCAATTACTGTTTTCTACCATGAAATAAAAAGACTACCAGCAACCATAGCAGAGGCAAACGTGTCTAATCTTGACCCGTTTTTGTGCAAAAACAATATTTAACGCCCCAGATAAGACCCATTTTCTAAAGAATATAAATGTTAACGGTTTTATTATGTGCTCCGAGTAAACAAGAGCTGGCTAAGTGAATGGTTGTTGCAATTAAATACAAAGTGTATTGTTGACTAAATCCTTGACCTACTTTGTATAAAAGCTACATTTGTGGTCTTTGTGATAGATCAGATTTTTCTTTGTGCTCTCTGAAACATAATTTCTCCATGTCTGCATCACTCCTACAATATCTGCTATTTTAACCTTCATTTCTGTATCATAAAGTCATGCAAGACCTATGCCAGACTAAAAAACAACAACATGTTTTTTTTTTATGGTATGTCCCTTTTGGCTACAGGTGTATGTGGACAAGCAGAGAACAAAATAGACTTCTGGAAAAGGATTCTTTGCCTCTGCCGCTGCTGCTATTTGTATGAAGTTAACAAACATCTTCTCCCTGTGCTGCTTAAGTGCCAAAGCCTGGAGCAACAGTCCAGACTGTCGAGCCAGCCCGACTGTCTGCACGAGGTCTGAGCCAGAGATCTCGAGCTACGATAGACTGAAAGGGAGGGAGCAAGACCAGACAGATGTGTGCTCTGACACATCAGTGTTTTCAACTGTGGCATAGAAAGATGGTAAACATCAAACATTGGTTTACTCCAGAGTGCTATTCAGACTGTTTTTCTTCTTCCTCCTGTATTTAGTGCTGATAATGAGTTTTCCTCTATTACCTCACATGGGAAACAACACCTGACAAAATGTTCAGTTTGTTCTACTGCAGATACAAAATGTACTTACCGTCTCAAAGGAAATATTCAAAAACATCTTGGAAAATGTGCTCATTTGCTCTCTTGCTGGGAATTAGAGGGAAGGAGTGATACCATACCCATATCTGTGAATATGAAGCTGCATCCTGCAGCTGCTTAGCCTAGCTTATCTTAACTTAGCTTAGCCTATATTAGCTTAGCTTAGCTTAGCTTAGCATAGCATAGCATAGCATAGCATAGCATAGCATAGCAAGAACTGAACTGGTGACATGGGAAAACCACCTGGGTCTATTAAAAGGCAGCAAAATGCACCTACCAGCAGCATTAACACAGTTTGTTTAATCCAGACCAAAATTAGTGTAAAAACAACAAGTTGTAGTTTTACAGGGTGTTATGTAAATGTCTTTATTTATTGGCCGGGTGCAATGACTTCCTGGAGGCTGTGATGGTTGGGAACTGCACAGTGACATCAATAACTCCAGCTGCTGGTACCAGCTCTATATCGAGAGAGGTATCAATCTTGTCATCTAACCAAGATGAAAAAGCTTATCTCTTTAAGTATGTGTAAGCTGTGTTTAAGAGCAAAAATTAGTCAGAGACTGAAATAAAAAGTCCCAAAATTAACCACTGTTTTCAACTCAGCTGTGTTTTTTGTTTTGTTGTCATCTTTCATTTTCAGGTTGGCTTTTAAATGTTCGCTAAAATTCCCAAACACTTAAGCCTCCTATTGGACATCCAGGCAGCACATTTAAACAAGCATGCTAAAGAAAAAAGGAAAGAAAAGAAGACGCCAGGAATACTTGTTAGAGCAGCCCTTTGTGTACAGTTAAACTTGTGGTATGTGGATAATGCTAATCTTGTGTGCCTCGCTTGCAACAAATTGTGTGTGCGAAGAAAATGCACAATGTTAATGCACATAATGTTTGCTTGCTGTTTGACTATTTTACCCCGGGTGAAATGTTACAGCACGTGTTTCCATATTGGGATATGATTCCCAGACTTGTGGTTCAACTGTAAATGCTAAATGCTTCAGAGGGACTTTAGTAGAGTGATACTCCGCCCTTCCCAGAGCCATTACTTTCATGGGGAACTGTGGTCCCTTCTTCCCATTCCCCTTCTGCATCTCACTTACAGTAACACAGCAGGATGAGATTACACCATGAGCTGGCAGGCAACATCCCCTCTCACCCCACCCATCTCTCTCTCTCTCTCTCTCTCTCTCTCTCTCTCTCTCTCTCCCAGATTGGTACCATGAGCTCAGGGTCCAGCTGGCTAGAGATAGATAGATAGATAGATAGATAGATAGATAGATAGATAGATAGATAGATAGATAGATAGATAGAAAGACAGACAGACAGATAGATAGAAAGACAGACAGACAGATAGGTGGGTGGTTGGTGTTGGGTGTCTCTAATCTAAGTATGTGTCACTCACTGGAGAAATGAGCTGCACCCTAGCTGCTTCTGCTCCTGCTGTTGCTCAGCTTACAGTGAGCTCACTCCTCCAAACCAGTGCTGTGAGCCAGCACAATATGCAACTTTCAGAAGTTCTTAGACTCACAGTGGAGGGAATTTCTCACCGCTGCGGTGGCCAAGGTGATTCCAGTACGACAACATGTGCACAAACCGAGGCTGCTGTTTGTGAGAAGTATGACCTTAAACGGGTGGTTTTTGAGTTTTGTGGTTGTGGTTAGTTGCTGAGGTACCTGAAAATGTTGATGCATAGACATGTACACACAGAGACACGCACACACACTCACACACACCTAGGCACCTGGGATGACCGCACCACACTGAGAAGGATGACATCACATGATGCAAACCTCTCAGTTCAGAAGTAATGATCACGGCTGTCTTTCTACGGAACCTATAATCAGACCGAGTAAAACAGCTGTGTGTGAGCCAAGGGGAGGGTGGCCAGGTTACAAACACACTCACACAAACACCTGACCTACACTTTAGAGATCCACTGTGTCCCCTTGGGGAGGGTAAAGTGACACACACACACAGCAGGTCATTTGCAGATGAGGTCATGACACACACTTAACTGCTGTTAATGTGAAATACTACTCTTGGATCTGGTAAAAACCAATGAGACAATTGTCTTAAATATAATAATAATAATAATAAGTGGTGAGCTGGGCAGAGAGAGTGATTTTGATTCCCTCCTCTATTGGTGCAGGATATAATCGTTTGAATGTTTGCTTTCAAATTGGCATGTCTACAAAAATTGCCCTGGGATTGCATCAGGGTGTTTGTTCACGAGCAACTGAATGGATTGACTGAATGAAACGTGTGATTTCTGAACGCAGTATCTATATTATTTGCACAAACACGATTATGTATGTGCCCTCATTGCCTTTTTGCAATGAACCTCTGCTAACCAGGGCTTTATAAAAATATGATATGACAGAAGTGATCCTACATACACTTCAACCGCTAAACTTAGATCAAATGTTCCAAGTACTAAGTGATTTCTAATTTGATCCCTGCCTTCTGGTATTTCACATGAAGTTAACACCATCATAACAAACTAAAAAAAAAAACACTCTGAGATGAGTAAACAAGTAACCCTCTTGAGCAAATCAAGAATGTGACCCAAGTCCACAAAGAGTGATCTGATGCCAAATGCATTGATTAAATGAGACCGGGGCTGCAGGCGTGCCTCTTTATATAAGCTGCAATGAGATAACTGTAAAAGGCAAAGGCTATTTCAGGACAACTGAAACAGCTCAGAGTGTCAGAGTCTTAAAGTTTCACCTGGTTTTTCCTTGCACAGCAGAGAACAGAGGAGGAAAAAGAAGGGTAGAAAATAAAAGCCAAATATAGCGTCAAATACTTTCAGATTGTGTTATCATTCCCCAAAGACTACGGTATTTAATGAATGCATTGTGCTTTTCCCCTTATCCCCTGTCTGCCTCTGGATTCTGTTCATATTTTCTGGTTTACTGTGTCTGCCAGTCTGGCTGAGGTGGGGCAATGCTAAGTGATTTGCCAAATATGGGGAGCAGCCTGTAACCTCGGCGCGGCTGACACATTACTAACATAGCTGAGCTTATCCTTCTAGAAGCACATGTATTCAAAGCCGTGCCAGGAATCCCTTCTCATAGTCCGCAATCCTCATGTAGAGCAGCAGCGGGCCGGAAGGCATGTCCATAGAAGTGCAGCCTGGAGAAGAGGGGAGATACAGACATACAAAGTGCAGACATACAAAGTTGCACACTATTTGCTCATCTGATGATAGAGTCTGTGCTGTGTCGCGGCATGCAGACAGAGGGGGCAGGCTGTGTGACTGGCTTGATTCAAGGAGAGATAGAAAGGGTGTAAAAAAGAAAGACATGGACACATTTCATGGATGGTGTAAATTCCACATTCCATCACGCTTAGGTCTGAGGCTATTTCAGGCTAAACAAAGGAGTATCTGAAATAGCAACACTCATTCTTACTCATGGGGATTGTTTAAGTCAAGAGCTATGTAAGCAAGGCATGCACCAACCACACTTAACAGTAAAAAGGAGAGAAACAATAAGACGCTGTCTAGTGAGTATTCTCTGTATTTCACATCAAGATTCTATGCAAGCATGAAACAAACTGGTAATAAAAAAAAAAGTTCTTATTCTAAGAAAGTTCAAAGTGGCTTGGTGCAGCTAGGGGAAAGGTGTCAAGGCAGCATGACATTTTTTTTTAGAGAGAGAGCGAGAGAGAGCGAGAGAGAGAGGGAGATCACAGAGTAAACAGTGTGACTGCCAAAGTGCCTCTCTGCTTTCAGTGCACATGCTAATTTGAAATCTCAAGAGAGAGGTTGAGCAGCCAGGGAGGGACATGGCCTGCCTTGACACAAGTCGAGAATGAAAGAAAGAGTGGGAGATAGAGGAAAGATGTCGAGAGATCAAAGAAAAGAGAAGAGCAGACTGAGAAGTAAAGGACAGGGGGAAAGAGGAGGATCCCTGACGAGGGCCTTGTTTGCTTGTGCTGTGTCGTCACTCGATTACGGGTCAGGGTTGTGAGGGGAATGATGATGCAGCAGCTCATCACCACAGCCTCCTGCTTGTGCAAGTTGTCTTTCTTTCAAAGTGCGTGTGTGTGTGTGTGTGTGTCTCAAACTGCATACATACACACAAACATGCACACGACAACAAAGGCATGTGATAACCTTGGCTGTAGGGTTAAATATTAGGTTGACCACAACATGTTTTCAGCTCTCCTATAGGCCTGTACACCTTACATGTGTTCTTATGAGCTGAAAACATGCTCCTTGAACTGCTAAGGTATTGCATAATAACGTCAGTTATGGACTAACAGAACATGTTCTTGGCAACATATCTTATCTAATGGTGCATGTTCTCCAACAACAGCATCTGAGCAGTCACTGACAGATCAAAACAAAGCATCTGGCTGCATGTGCCTTACCTGCCAGCAGCGAAAAGGAACAACCAGTCTTAGTACAGCTGATAAACATACGCTAGATCAAGCATGTTTGTTTTTTTTATTTTAGAATAACAATGTGCTAAAGGAATGTGCAAAAAAAATGTCGAGAACAGTTGGACTTGTAGTCTTTCATGCGTGAGAGAACCTTCATAAGTTTGCACACTGTGGCGCCACGTGCAGCATTTCAATTTGAAATTCCTCCCAGAGGATGATTTGAAAGTGCAATTAGAATTTTGCACAGGGTGCAAAAGGAGAGAGACATGTTTTTCAAGGACTTTTCAAAGGAATGATGCAATTGCCCCTCTTCCTTGCGCTCGTTTTTTCATAGCAACATACCATACTTAACCCAGTAACACAGTGAGGGTGCATGGCAACAGTGGTTCAGTTTATCCCACCTCCTCTCCCACTCTCCTATCTCTGTACCTCTATGGATACGTGCCATCATAAGGCAGATACCTTTGCATCTAAACAAGCCCCATGTTTATGTGGGTGCACTGTCATTGATGAAAAACAAAAATAAGCTCTTTTTGTTTTGCCGGTGTTACTTAATCTGCAGATATGGAGGGACAGGCAGAGTGGAAAACGGGAGAGGGGGGAAGGGGGCAGTGCTCCAAGGTCCGGGTACCAGCCAATCGGAGGGCAGGATTAGCTAGAGGCAGGCATAAACAGGAGCTGTTGCTGTTGGTAACAGAAATTTGATTGGTCGCTGGGAATTCTTGCTCAATGGGATAGGTGTCTCCATGTGTGGGTATTTTGATCACTGTTATGAATGTGTTTATCTGCTGTTATGTTCTGTAATAACCTTGTTATTCTTCCCCCTTCTGTTTCCACTTACAGAGGTGGTCCAATCACTGGTGCCATACCGTAGTAAAATATCTGAGCTGCTATGTACCACTGAGTGCTTAATCCTCCTGAACTTTGGTTACCTTTAGCTGCTGGCCAGTGGAGGAAAGGCCATATTGTGCTAACAGAAGTAAACACACCCCGCAGCACAAAGGGCTGGACATCCCGTAAATATGACATGTGTAGGGGAAAGATGTGACGCAAGAAGACAGGTTATCGACACTACTGTTGTTCATGATCCACCTCTACCTGCTTTCCCGCACTGATTTTGGACTGTTGTTGACTTATGTACTTACATACATATAAAAACACAGTTTAGGACCTATCGTCAGAGCCCTTTTGCCTTTGTGTTTTCTCTACCTGTACAGTTTAGCTCAGATTTGATGATTCATTGTCATGAAGTCACACACAAACAACATGTCCAGACCTGCAAATATGCAAAGTCCTTAAAGGCGACAGTATAACATGTAATCCCAGAGGTCAACCTCAATCTGCCTGCACCCAGTCACACTCTGTTTACCACAGAGTCAGATGGAGCACACAGTGCTGCACATGCCGGCTTTGTTTACATGCGGTTGCTTCCTGAAAGGGGCGGTGCCACACACCAGGCATTCCAATGTTGCTTTGGAAACAGGGCTTCCACAGTAGCCAATAGGAGGGCGGGGATTATGACATGTGTGTTTGTGTGTGTGAATTAATCAAACAGCGGTATCTATCTGGCAGCGTGTTGACAGGGGGAGATTTTTTAATCAGCTCACTCAGGGAAGAAAACACACTGGGCCATAATACCAGGATCAAACTAAACACACGCCGTTAAGCCAATTAAAAATCAACAGTCTAATCTCTCAATGAAGGGTTATGAGAGTTATCTGTGTGTGTGTGCGTGCTTGGATTGTTTGTGATAGCGTGGTACAGAGGATGTGTACGTTTGTGCATGAGCAACTGCCACTGTAGAAAGCAGTATCCTGATTGTGTGTTTTTGTGTGCACGTGCTCGTGTATGTTTTCCTTATACAGCTGTTATTGTCATGACGGAGGTTGATTGCTGGTTCTGTCACCTGCTTAAGGTCCCCTTTACCGTCAGGATCTCGTTGTTTTCCAGTTACAGTAACAGTCACTTTATCATTGTGGACACACAAAACACAGAAGCTCTGCTATCTATCAATTATGAAATAAGAGTTATAAAACACGGCAAACTCACACAGGCTAGAAGACAAACAAAAATCAAGCCATATGTGGACTGACGAAGGACAATGTAAACAAAGATGGCAATGTTTGTCGTAATTAAGCGTGAATTCTGATTTAGTTTGATGCAAAATTGCATTTTGTAGGATAAAACAGCTCAATAGCAGCAGCTATCTGCAGACATTTTCATATATTTGCAGAGGCGTAAAAAATTAAAAGTGTAAGTGTGGTCTGTGTTTTTGTGTGTGAACATGTGCATGTGTGTTACCTGCCACACAGGAAGCAGCTGCAGCGAGTAAACTGAAGTTTCATAAGAGTGTGCAAGTGAGTACATCTGCATGTCGAGCGTTTTACTCTTTATTTCCTCAAAACGGGGTCGTCTTTGTCATTTCTGTCTATCCTTTGTTCCTTCCGTCTTAAATCCACAGCCAGCTCTTCAGCTCTGAATATGGCCTCAGGGCAGGAGAGGAGTAATCTAATCAGTAATCCACATTTTTTTTTTCTTTTTGTCCCCAGACAACCCACAAAGCATGTGAGTGCAATCATGTTTGCCTAATCACTGGAAAACGGGGATGTAGGGATTGAGTGACAGTTTGTCCATAACAGCGAATAACAGGCAAATTATACTGAGAAGTTTCTTTCCACCTCCACTGGGAAGTGAAATGAGATTAAAAACAGCCCCCTGGAGCTGGAGATTCAGTGTCTTGCTTAAGGCCACTTCCAAATTTTGAGCGGTGGCGGACAGAGATTGACGCAAGGTCCAGCTTGTTGTATTGCATTTTTTTTAGGGGGGGGGGGGAAGCCAAATAAAGTGGAAGAAAAGATTATCACATGAAGCAAGCACCTTGAAATAGTTAGGAAACACTGTCTTTTTCTTCAGACAGACCTCTTTCTTCTTGAGTCCAATATGAATCTAAAGTGGCTCCTTTGTCCCGGTCTAACAGCAGAGTGCCAGACAGACAGTTTATGAAACAAAGAAAGGGGCTAGCCAACCACAACATCCTCCGCAGACTCCTCAACTCTACCCAGCAACTACTGTACACTGACACTGAACCAATCTGTTTATGTTGCAAACAAACACAGGCATGTATGTGTGCTTACAGACATGTACCCAAACCACAGACAAAAGCCCTCACTCGTTTGTGAGTCAAAGAGGGTCTGTAGGTTTTTAAGTTTGCATGAATGTACGCGCCCGTCTGTGTAGATCCTGTGTGTCGAAGCGGGGCGCATGCCTGCGTGTGGTGTATAAACGCAAAGAGGAATTAGGAAGTTCTGCATTCGCTGTTCCCCATTAATAATTTTTTAACAGTACGTTGTACTGTGTACAGTGGTGTGTGTGTGTGTGTGTGTGTGTGGGTGGTCATAATAATATGCAGACATACATGGGGGCTCCGTGTGGGCAAGCTTTATACACAGCCCCAGAGCAAGGCAAACTCTCGCTGACGTCTGACTTGGAAAGTGACAAAGACGGACTTTGTTGCCTTTGTGGGCGAAGCGAAAGAACCCAGCCTTTGAGCGTCCCGCTTTGATTACGTATGTGTGCGTTTGTGTGTGGGTTAGCGGGTGGGTATGTGTATGAGCGTAAGGGAACGTTAATTCCTACACCAAATTAAAGGGTAACTCCACTCTTGTTAAGGAAGTTATAATGCTAAAATCCACTTCATGAGTCTAGATGATTATAAGCCCTCATTTCTCTTGTTAAGAAAGTCATAATGCTAAAATCCACTTTGTGAGTCTAGATGATGATAAGCCCTCATTCTTTCTTTTTCTTCAGCGCAGAGCATCTCCAATACACTTTAAAGTGAACAATATCCACACACAATGTGCAGTGCAGCTTGCAGCTTTCTCCCTTGTGTCACCTCCCTCCCGTGCTGCCCTCCTCCTCCTATCCCTGTCAAGGTATCTGTGCTATATAGGTCTACATCTTGTGTATGTGCGTGCGCGCGTGTGTGTGTACAGTCTGCTGCACAGACCATTCGTGCCATACCCCTTTCAGCTCTTCCAGTGCTCTATCTTAGCAAAGCCAGACATGAGTCGTCTCGCATTCAAATACAAATCCTCTTTGTTGGCATAGATTCAGAAACAGTGAATGTCTCCTCAGACACACACACACACACATACACACGCACGCACATGCATAAATGCACGCACATACAAGTCCCAGAGGGCTTTTTGCCTTTGATCTGGATCACTTACTCAACCATAGACAGTGCAGCAGGTGTGAGGCAGCCGTCAGGTGCGTGTGTATATGTGTCATCAGCCATATGGCCTTTTAGTTGTTAACTACACACCTAACCCACCTCATCCACCCACTCAAGCAAATCGACCTCTACACATACACACACACACATGCACACGCTTGCTTTCACTCTGTCTCTAGAGCAGCTGCAGTATTTAGAAAACACTCTGACTGGTGGACATACAACCAAGGGCAAATCACAGCAATTCCTAGGCCGATGCTCCACCAATCAGACGGCTGAGGCTGAGTGCAATCAGCCGCCGAGCCAATCGGGGTAAGACAGGGGGATGTAGCCAATAGCAGCAGGGGCCAGAAAGTGAAGCAGTTAGAGATAGAGATAAACCAATCAGAGTTTAAAGATATGAGTCCATTGATGTGTTGTTTTTGAAGCTCTGCTAGGAACTTTTTCTTTATAGCCAAACATGCAAGATCTTAACGCCCTTACTTTGTAATCCTAACTTCATAGCTATTAATATGCTGGGGAATCCAACCTTACACAAGGTCGGTGTGTTGCAGACAAAATTTTTTTTTTTTTTTTAAGGATACTGAAAAAACTGACGGTAGATGTTGCAAGATGATGAAATCACAGAAACAGGCAGAGCAAACAGTATGTTTTTTTTTTTCTCTGCTTCCGACAGATTGGCAATTTGAAAAAAAAAAGGGACTGTACTTCGTAACTGTCTGTCCACACATGGCCCCTTTTGTTTGTGTGCCTGCATCGCTTTATGTTTCTGTAAGTGTGTCAGTGTGTTTGTCCCAGGTCACCCTAAACCGTCCGACTTCATGGACAATAAAGCAGAGAGGCGTGTCATTGACACACGTGCTGCCAACTGTTGCTGAGACACAAAGCGAACATAAAAACCACTTTACTGACTGTGAAGGCCCCCCTCCCCATGACCACGGCACACTCCAAAATCATGAGCAACACACACCCCTATCCTGGCTCCTTTGTCCTAAATGAATGAGTGCAGGGGTGTGTGCGTGTGTGTGGATGTGTGTCGGTGGATGAGTGTGTATGTGTGGAAGGACAGCTGGCTCACTGGCTCCATCAGTAGCAGCTGCCCCAGCCTCGGGCCCTCAGGGTGGAACAGTGCAGATTAGAGGGTGGCTGGAGTGGGGTGGAGTGGAGTGTGTGTGTGTGTGTGTGTGTGTGTGCGTGTGTGTGGCAAGAGGACGTGTGCCTCTCAGTCAGTGAATGGAAAAGAGAGGACCTCTGCCCTTCTTTGTCCCATCCTGTGTCATTTTCTTTTTCATAGCCTCCTCATTTCTTTTTCTGTTTCTTGTAATCCCAAAAAACAAAAGGAAGTGCATTTTTCCTAAATGGACAATTAGGATGCAATGTAATTAGAGGGAAAGATGGAGCAAAGAGAGAGAAGGAGGGGGTGGGGGGGTGGAGGAGACAGGGGCAGAGACAATGAAAGTAGCCTGCGACAGCCAGTCCAAAAGCTAGACAGCGGGATGGAGACAGCGACAGACATGGAGAGTTTTGGGTCCCCACTGGGTGCTGAGTGGGGGCCAGCTATGGTGGCTTAGCGACAGCTGTTACTCCTGCCTATAGGATATCTGAGCCAGGCCCTTTCAAAAATACAAGGCTGTGATAAAGAATGGAGTGGGCACTTTTCTGCAGTATGTGCGCGTGTGTATGTGTGTGCAGAAGGAAAAATAAAGAGCTTTTGAAATAGATGGGTGTGGATTTTTGCCAAGACATAAAGAGTGGCACACTTCATCTGAATGTCTCTGCAAATAAAAAGAAAAAAAGAGCATTCGGGGTGGACTGATAGGAGGGAGGGAGGCAGACAGACTTTCACTACCTAAAGAGCTGTTTTATAGCCTTGTTTTCATCCACATCGATTTATTAAGACACAACGGCATCCCCAGGACTGAGCCACAGTTTGTTGACACAGAGGAGTCATTCAAAGCTCCACAACAACATGATATTTGCACAGCAGCGAGGGCTTGTGAAACTCATGCAAATCTGTTCGTCAACAGCGCCATTCTGGTGCCGTCGAAGCTGTACCGTGAAACGTCATGAAAGGTACATGGAACTGAAGGTTAAAAGCTTTAAAGAGCGTTGAGTCATATGTTTGCAAAATCCAGGTGATGGAGATAGAGAAATTATGGAGAAAAAAAAGGATTAATGAGCTGAGGTCTAACTTGAGAGTGACCTTCAGAGAGAATCGTGCAAAGTCTTTCTCCATGCTTTGTTTAACCGCTTTCATCAAATGCTAATGTAAGACTGACTCCCAGCTGATTCTTGGATCTAGACTCTCTTATACACCCTCCACACTTCTGTCCTCCTCCTCCTCCTCCTCCTCCTCCCCCTCCTTGTCCTCCTCCCATCTTACATCCTCTGCATGCACTACAAACCCAGTGACCCTCGTTGCCAAGGCAACACGTCAGTCTGATCCAGAGTGACAGCTCTATTCACGTTGTCATTGTCTCCCATGACAACCAACGAGCAATGTTTAATTAGGGTGAGGGATGCCCCAGAAATTAGAACAGCGGTTGATTCAATTACGGATCCTTTGTCCTCTCTTTGTTTATTACACACGTTGTTATTAGCCGTAGCCAAAAAAGTCGTTTGTCTGAAAACATAACTTCGACAGGAAAAGCAAACAGAGGCACAATGCTTCTTTTTATTTTTTTCTTTCAATTCTGAAACTGTGTTGCCTGAGTGTATTCGATCCCACATGGGTAGTGTGATTAGGATAATGACTGCCTGTGAGTGGCTCATTCAGAGGATGCCAGAGAATGTGCTCAAAGTTATATCAACAGCAGCAACTGCCTAGGGTGTCTGATCTGGATTCTCCCCGCAAGCAGCGAGCCAATCAGCTGACAGGAAACTTCCAGCAGATGAGAAATGAGATGACTGGGATCAGATGCAAGTGTGTCTTTGCAGGAAGTGACTAATCTAATTTTGGCTTATCCATCATCTAAAAAAGGGATTTGACCTAAAAGGGGACATATATCTGGTTAATATTATATATATTAATTAATATATTATTATGTATTGTTCTTGCATTGTATAATATGTTCAGTACATTGCGTAACAAATTTTAAAAAATGCCAGGTTGATATCCAGGTCACAAACCTGTTTATGTTTTCACATAACAGATTATGATGGGCTTAAGTTTCAAACAGTTTGGATCTTGAATAGAGCAAAAACCGGAATCCATAGCTGTTTAACAGCTGTATCCACTGCTGTTAATCCCATAAAAAAATATTAGTAAATGCAGGTTAATTTCATCCTCAGCTGTCAAGGAAGCTTTCCAGGGGCTTCTTTGCGTTTGGCAGATATAATCGGAAACTATTCAGCAGGTAATTACAAAGTAAACAGGACACAGAGGGTGATTTTATGCTGAATTTAAGTTTAGATATGCTAGCTTGAGTCACCTGGACCTGGATGAAAAGTTACAGTATGCATGAGTGAGAGTGCTTTGGATGAATGACTGTACAAATGTTGGAACTTGTTATGCGCTCTGATGCATTACTATATTACATTTTCTTCCTTAGTTGTCCTCTGATAATCTGACGAAACAACCTGAAAATTCAAATCACTCTGCTGTCCACCACTCTGCGTATGCACACCAGCTGTTGGCAGCTGCAAGGATGTGCTTCCTTTTCTAAAGGAGTTACAAACCAGTAATGTTGAGAACCTGTAATGTAACACAGTGAACAAGACTCTCTTCATAATCAATCACTAAATGTTTGATAATTATAAAGACATATCCCCTTGACAAATCCTTGCTGGTTTACACTGTACATTTCCATCATCATACTAATGAAAAACATCCCTGATGCCCGTATTTATGAATGATTATTAACAAGCAGAAAGAAACCATGTCAGCTGATTGTGATGACCTTTGACACAGAGGAACTTGGGCACCTGGTCTGCTTTTCCTGACACACTCCTCTGTCTGTTTCTACTACACTTTTGCAGATTTCTATCACACATGCATGACAGATTGGAAAACTACTGCAAAAGACACACACACACACACACACACACACACACACACACCTGTTCACATCAAATAAAAGCCATGCTTCTGCTGTTGTGTATGTAAACACACACATATGGATGCAGAGCCCCGCGCAGGCGTAAACACAAAGGGAATATACTTTCAGTAGTTTAATTGTCAATTTCTCCCCTATCTTGACTGTTTGCACTTACAACAACACACGTTGCTGCGTGGCTGATAACAATCTGTCTACCTCGCTATCTACCTTTATAACTGCTCCTACCTGTTAAACCCCCTCCCTCCAGTTTACTTCTCTGCAACTCCTGAAGTCCTGATTTAAGCAGACAAGTTTATTAAGACCACATCCTTTATATTTACACCAACACACTGGGTAATTGCTGTTGGAGGGGGAGAACCTGTCTTACCTGTATGCTACCGTGAGCGTCTAGCCATCAATCCACCATCCGCTCTTGTGTGTGCATGGTTGTCTGCTGACTGGCTGATCTAATCTGATCCAACTGTCTAACTTCTGACGTAATTCATGACCTCATGGGCGGAGAAGCACTTTCCAATATGCTATGAGGTTATGAGTGTTTACGAAGGTGTGTATGAGCTTTAGAAAGCACTTTACATACACAATAGGCATTATTTCCTCCATCACACATGATGATTTAACACTTACCGTGGATGTTTCATAGTTATGGGACTGAAGAAATGAATGGATAATTTCATCATGACTGACTTACTAAAACACACAGATATGGAAAAATGTTACGTCGTGTTTGTACCCACAACAAAAATCCACTAATCCTGAAAAATCTGCAACACAAACACTTTATACTTATTTGTTCTCCTTCGTTTCACGAGGCAGCATCGATTTGTTTTTGGCAGCTTCACATACTAAATGCTGAAAATTCTTCTTAATGCGTTCAGGTGTTTTCCTTACAGCTTACAGGGATCACAAAAGGAGGAGTGGACAGACAGCACATAGCACACACAGACGCACGCAAAGATCCACAAACACAAAGTTAACATGCTAGCAAGTTTTACAGTGGCCTGAGGTGGCAATTGAGGCTTGTAATAAAACTCTTTACCGTAAGATTGCTGCACAAAGGCAGGTGGGTGTTTGCGTGTGTGTATGTGTCATGGGCGTATGAATGTTTGGTGCAAACACTGAACAGCATAGCCAGGTGTGCATATGCTGAACCCTGTTCCAAAATCCATACAGTGCTACATTTTACATATGCTGTGCAAAGAAGGAGTAAGGTGGGCCGTGGCTCTTTAAGGTCTTACTGAAACTATTTATTGTATTTACTCACAAGACAAACAGCTTCATGTATGAGAGTGAGGGTATATACAATATGTGTGTGCTTACATGTGCAGAGACAAGCACTTGTAGCCAGCAGTAATTGCATCTGACCTGTTTTGCAAATCTGCACAGTCATACCTGCTGAAATATGAAACACAATGCATTCTCTTTTGGAAGCGTGTAAAAGAAAAAAAAAGGCCCCTGGAAAGATAAAAATACTTTCTGCCTGGAATGCATGAGCAGTTGTCGTTAAGGTAACATGATCTGAACGAAACCTTCGTCAGAACTGCTTTCCTTTTTCGTTTTTTTTTTTTTAAAAAGCATTGGTGTGTGACGTAAACTTAAAATCTGCACAGGCGTGTTTCTTCTTTAATCTGATTGTGCGCTTGTATTCTAGCATGTGCACCACGCTACACATGCACATGTAACAGGCAAACTTAGTGCATCAAAGGATTCAGCACCATCTCCTTAACCTCAAGAGGCGGCTTCTTGCAGCTCAGGTATGGGGTGTTTTGTTTATTCTGCCATATCCAAGAAACACTCAGTATTTCTCAGCTCAGGTTCAGGTTGAGGTGTGAAACTGGACTCTGCGTTGGCACACTCTCACACCTAAGTAACAGTACACTCAACCTGTCCATGCTAGACCCTGAGCCCCATGGTGGATACTGTGACAGAGGAGAGGAAAGGTGAAAGATCAGCCTCGCACTCCTGTGTGACATGAGGCTGTCTGGAAGGCACTCTAATCCACAAACCCGGGGGGGATTCCATTGGTCTTTACCCTTTAGACAGGTTAGCAACCCCTGCTTCAGGGAAGAAGTCGAGTATTGAGGAGAAAAGGGAAGGTGAGATGTTAAATGCCTGTGTGAAATTTGGTCTTTCACAGAAAAGAGAGAAAGGGAATGTTGTGTGTGTGTGTGTGTGTGTGTGTGTGTGTGCCTGTGTGTTTGTTTGCAGATGCCAGGAAAGGCACTGAGAGGTGAGTTCTACAGAGATCACAGGAGAAGCTGGAAAGTCCAAGCTGACTCACCATGCTGTCACCTTCACAAAATGCAGGGAGAGAGAGCGAGAGAGAAAGACAGACAGGAAGACAGACAGACTGCAAGCACACAGTCTGACTATCCAGCTGAGGTATTATTAGTTGTGTTCATGTTTGCTGCCAGCTAGCCCCCCCCCCCCACACCATTCCGTCGGCTGCTTGGAGCAGCCACACGGCAACAGTTTTTTTTCCTCCCTCTCTTTTTGTTAAGCAGGAGAGCGTAAGATGTTCGAGAGCTTTGAAGTCTGGAAAACAGAGAGAAGAGAAAGAGAGAGAGAGAGAGAGAAAAAAGGGATCTTAAGATGAACAAATCCTTTGATCATGTGTCAGGGAGTTTTGCTCTTTGTTAAGGAGATGAGTGAGTTAAAATAACTATGGTGATCTAGAGTCATCTAAGTCCACGCTCGGGCATACAGTGCTTTTGTGTGAACTCAGATCTGTCATCAAATCACTTTTGGATATAGATTAGTTGATGCATTTGAGCTTTGGAAGATCTTCTCTGAGTGAAAAGACAACAAAGAGATAGAGAGTAATCCCTTATCAAATGATACATTTACTGGAGGATTAATCACATTAGAAGGGCAGATAAGCTTAACCTCCCTAAATACCTTTCCATGGCACAAAGCAAAATAATCTTGAGGCACTGTTGCTGGAACATCATCACACATTAAGAGCTTGGTATGAGTGGTGTACAGTTAAAGACATCTCGTGTTATTATTTCATGATATTTTTTTCTGTGTTGCCTCAGCTTTAACCTAAAACACCCAGCGTCCTAATATAAACACATTAAAACCAGACAACTCACTGAAGTGGGATTTTTATTGCTCTGGCTAATGCAAAATCACTTTGATGTGATCATCAGCGGTGTACACGGTGAACTCAAACACCATCTAATGTGAGCCAGACAGCCCCCTTTCTCAGCAGAGTAAAACTTACCTACATCCTGTTCTGCTCTACTGGCCAGTCTTGTGAGGAAAAGGGGCAATGGGTTGCTGCAGCCAAGCATAAAATAATGGACTTCCAGCACAGAGCCATGTTTATATGGCTCTCTAAAACCATAAGACAGAACTAAAAATGTGAATTTGTTGGGGTGACTCTATCTCCAAAAATCAACTTCAAATGCGCTAAGAAAACTAGCCTTATTTTCCGCATTGTGGCAGTGCATTTTTGAGATAACCCAATGGGTTTTCGTATGGTGTATGTAGCTTAAGAAGCAGATTTGAGAAGTGGAACGTTTGCTCAAACCATAAAAAACTCTCCATCCAACATGAAGATACATTGTTTTCTTTGGACAGAGAAACAAAGAAATGTCAAATCACTGGCATTTTCTTTTCAAAACCTCTAGGAGCCAAAAAAATTTGCCCTAATCCAGGACCTTCATATGATACATCAGAGTTCTTAGCAACCTAAAAATATCGATCGATAAAATATCAATATCAGATTTAACAGAACTAACCAAAATGCTATTTACCCCTAATTTTCACCGGGTGCGGCCGCAACGCTGTTTTGGTCTGTTTTTCCTGCTTCATACTCCAGCAGTTGTCAGGAGTGCTGCCCCTCATGGTTAGCAGCAATATTGCAATGCGCTAGGAGCATGACAATTGTTAGCAATTGCTGCAGTGACGCTGCAAGAGCCAACATTCAATCAAACATTGACAAGGACACAGTGGGTGGTTGAAGAAAGATCGGGAAGGCCATTCATGTCACACGATTTGTGACTACCTGTTATCATAAAACGTTCCATGTGTTCCATGGAAATGTCAGGGCTGAAGGGATCAACAAAGGAAAATAAGGTTAGAGAAGTGGAAAGGAAGGGCGTCTCTTGAACAAAGGTTTTACGGTGTAACCAGGTTAGAGATCGAGCGCTGTGTGAGGTAGAACTGCATAAACCATTTTTTCCCTCAGTCACCTGCATTTACCTTCTCGCTGGCACATGGACAGGCATGTTTTTCTTTTTCTTTTCTTTTTTTTTAACAGCCAGAGCTGGCTGTAAACTGGGCTGAGGAACAGGGGAAGTTGATTCCAGCTGAGTACATACAACACAGTAAAGCCCACAACCAGCTGCAGAGTGACTAATCTGCTGAGAAAAAGAGGTCGGAAGAAGAAATTGCACCGTAATTCCATAAATTTGCACAGTCTCTCCGCAACCAAACATGCCCCCTCATATAAACTTCCTAATAAGTAAAGGCAACTAGCCTACTGTGCATGCCTTCCCACACAAGATGGCTCAACTGAGGAAGCAGAGGTAGCAAGAGTTAAAAGGAGGTGAATTCATTGTGAATGTTACCGAGAAGAAACCGTCAGCAGTGTTGTTCTCATTCCTGTAAATAGAGGCGAACTCCCAGCAGCGCCCCAAAGAGGATACAGTTACTTTCTTAGTAGTACTGTGTCTCATGCTTTCCAAGTAGTCTCCCTCCTCCAGTGGGAGAAGAACAAACGAAACAGCACGTTCTTGTCAAATGAAAACCAGTTACAGTATACTGCTGACACAAAACTAATCCAAACTAATCCACTGTGCAGTGCGAGGATGCAATATACTCTAAATATCTGTCCATGTATGTATATCTAACAGATCACTTTCTGCAGTCTTATAAAATAAACAAATATTTTGAGACATTACATTGAACAGTAGCAGCACGGAATACACGCAGAAAGATAAAAGTAGGTTATCCAAAGCATGCACAATGCACATACAGACTGTACAGTCACACTAAACAATACATTCTCTCAGCAGCACTTTATTAGTTATCTCCAGCTATCCCTCCTCCCCCCCCCCCCCCATGCCCCCTCCCCCACCTCCTCCGTCAGCTCACTAAGCCCTCTGTGTGGTGTCTCTGGAGGACCTACTGTGTGGCAGCAGTCAGCGGTAAAGTTTCATAAACACAGACACACTTGGGGTGACAGATTTCCACTTTGCTTTACATTCTCTGTTCCTGACATGTGCAGACACATGTGGCTAATCGCCATAAATGGATCGAGGGCTAACTGAACAGCTACAGTATGTGGATCGTGATATAAGTTTAACATTTAGAGAGAGTGAGGGCCCCCCCCCCCGCCTCTCCGCCTTTCTTATCGAGTCTTACGAGCCACGGCAGCTGCCCCACGCGCATAAAATCTTCAAATCCACACTGGACAGGTAGTGCCACATGTGTGGAATTAAAAGCCTCTCGGAGAGCCCGGTCTCGGGTTACCAGCTGCACGCGACAGCTGCCTGAAAAAGGATCTGGTTTCTGGTGGTTTTTGTACAGTTGGTGATAGATGTGCAGCAAAAAGCAGGAATTGTTAACCCCCTCCACAGCCCTCCTAGTGAGTAAAGGACAGTTTGACTGTCAGGGACAGGAGGAGCATTATCTAACCCCTACGAACTCAGTAACACGCTCATTAGAGAGAAAAACATATGGCGCTGAAAAAATGGTAATGATGCTGAGATGTTTGTACGTCATGGTTAGCTGAAAAAGTACAAAAAAGGTACGTCGTACTTGCAAAGTTTTATGTATATTTATACATATTATTATATCTTGTTTTTCTCTGTCTTTCACTTCACACTCAGACGACGTCAGATAAAGGTTTGAGAATTGCTATCAGACGGCACATGTTCCATAATAGTAAAGGTGAGTGGTCCACATGAAGCAGGCAACATACCAAACCCATGAGCTCCTCACTGTCACAGTCATTCTCATCTGATATGAACACAATAAACATACACACACACACACACACACACACACACACACACACAGCTTAATCTCCTTTCCTCCACAAGACAGACTGAGAGTCTGTACAGACTGTGAGTGCCTGGCCTTTTCTTTAACAATAAGCACGCCTTAAGGCGCATGGAGAACAGGCTCTTGTCTAAGAATACTGTGCTGGTTGGGAGATAAAGGCTGATTCATAAGGGGTGATGACGAGCTGTGAGGGTTTATGTAAGGAGAACTGCAACGTGTGATGCCGTCTCTGACTGCTGTACGGTACTACCTATCTCTGAAGAAAGACCTATCTGTTTGCACTGTATCTCCTGTTTACTGTTCAGGGAGATTACAGATACTGCCAAAGGAGAGTGATGTCATGTTTCCTTGTCTTTCTCCATTTGCACTTATGAATTGGATGTTATTCTCCGAGATTTATCTAAGGGTTGAATACTGTCAAGGGAAGAGGAATGCCTGTATCTGATTGAAAGAGTGACAGACAACAGCATTTATATTGTTGAACCATGTATCACACACGTAGGCTTGTGTATCAAATGAAATAAACATCTGTAGATCCTTCAGATGTATGTAAGGGCAATTGTTTATTTTTTATGAGTCAGAGGAAAAGCTGCAGGCTGGCATTGACTTTTAATTGTGTGATCTTGCAGGAATGTCTTTTCAGGGTGTGAATCACTCTTTATCAGCCTTCCTGCCCATGACATAAAGTGAACATGCTTAGTGGGAGATCTTGTACCATAATGCCATGTAAATGACACCAATCAACACTTAAGTAGACACATATGGTACATTGTGCACACAAATATGCTTTTATTCTACCGCTACCTCAAGATTACCCGCTCCAATCGGATTCACTATACTTTTGCGTGCTCGGAAGCAAGACTATAACTTGAGCCAAACAGGAGCCACTGTGGCCACAAGTAACAAGTCAGCGCTGCTGACTTTGTTTCAGTGGCCAACCATGGTGCAACAGCAAACAAATCCTGCGCAGAAAGCACTGTGTGTGTGTGTCACGGTGTGGCACTTGTATGTGGATTCAGACTTTTTAGGAGTCTGAAAAACAAAAAGTGTAAATGAGCACACACGTGTGGATGCATGTATTCACCTTTCTGGACGATGTATCTAAAGAGCAGAGGACCAAGTGCTTCCACGACAAGAGCACGTTAAGCCTTACGCAATATTATGAGCGGCGTCCCTCAGTTTGTCACACTGAGACACCATAAACCCTGCTTTGTGCTCAGTTATCTCGTATTCCAGCAGTCTAATCATGTACTGATTTGCACCTCGAATGGCAGGTGAATGCAATTAACGGACTGCTCGGATAAGAAGCCGCGGCTCTGATGACCACAACATTAGTGTCGAGCACGTTCCTTGTTGCCTGTTTGCCGTGTAACCGTTTGACTGTGTGATCCAGGGTTGTGTAACTTTATGGGAGCACGGGGACACATCATGCTGTTTGTCTGGCAGGGTGCTGCGGTCTCTGTTTGTGCATGGTCGCATGTGGAGTCGCAGAGAGGAAATCTGAACTGTCACATGGCATCTGCACTGGGCGACAGTGCTCCATTGTTGCATGTAACAGCTTCCCTGATGTGCACATTCTCACATCAACAGGGGCAAAGAAAGAGGGGGAGATAAACAGTGAGCTTAAGTAGAGTTAACATGGACGGGCTTTTGTTGCTTGTTTGCGTTTATGCCTAATGTTAACAATAACCACCCACCCTGTGTAGCTCAGTATGATGTTTGCCTGTTAGTTCAGTTCAGCAAAGCTGGGTCATGAAGTCCTCTAACAACAGTAATGAGGAAAAGTCCCTGTCTGCTGCTGACTGTCCTGCAACATGTGCAGAAAAATCCCCTGCTGATGAATATCTGCATCAGCTGTTCACAGAATGAGCTGTTTCTTTTTATCTTAAAGATGGTCCAACCATGACTCTGTTATACTGTATGTACAGTACTTTTAATCAATACATTCTAAATGTCTCACAAGAGATATTTATTCACAATGAATCCTTTGTTTTCTTGGCTTTGTGCGGCTGTTCCCTTCGTAAGAGCAATGTTCTTTTTCCTCAAATGCTGTACTGTTTGCAAAAGTGTTCTTGTAGAAGCAGTCACATTTGCACATCAAAGTGCATCTGACTGCTCTTTGAAATGTCAGAGCCTCACAAGACAGACAATAATGTGTATTGATCAACCTCACTGGGGCTATTAGGTACATTGGATAAATAGATTACCAGCTAGGTCTTTACAAATGGACAAAATAGAATATAACAGGATGCTTTTCCATCCGACTAAAGCTTCCCTTTAGATTCCAGTTTGTAGGATCTAAATATTTAGAAATAGCATACTTTTCATTCCCATTATCAGATGGTGAGCAAAAATGATCTCCCGCACTGTTAACAAAGAAGGCATGATTTTCAACAAAGATCCAACTTTTCCTTATTAGGTATGGCTCACTTTTTAGACTCTGTGTTGGCTAGTTGATGTGTTTTTTCCCCTTGTTTGTGTATAATGTTTTTGTTTTTTTTAAATTTATTTTTATTCTATATTTTTAATCATGATTATTTACTTATTAATTATTATTATCATTATTATTTGCAATAGGCCTGGAAACAGAATGTGGGGCAAAGCGATCTGTCTCCAAGCAAATGCTTGTGCAAATCCAGGCCAACAATTGTCCCCGTCCTGTCATAACCAGAGAGAAACCACCGAAAAATGAGCAGCACCCACATGACCTGACCGCATTCAGGCTGTAATTTTGTTTTGTTCACAGTTTTCCAGTTCTTTTTATTTTTGGGGGCAACACTGTAACAGTGGGCTGACCAAAATATACAGATCATGTTGAAAACACTTACCACAAATATTTATTAGACTATTAGGACATGCATGTTGCATATTTGCACAATAATATGGAGGTATTTGGTGGTTGAGCACATTTTAAAGCATGTCAAATCTCAACTGTATTTGTCAGTTATTGTTGGCAGTAAAATCTTGTTTCACCTGCTGATGTCTATTCAAAGGGGAAAAAGCACCAGGGCCACATCAACCTGCCACATGCTTCACTTTTAGTACATCATTACGCTGTTCTCCTGTGTTTCTCCGCTTACAGGAATACATTAGTTGACTGAAATGTGTTGAAAAATTAGAGTGAATCTAATTAGGAAGCTGCCAGAAGCAATACTGCCAACGGATTTGTGAATGAAACGGGGTTTGTTAATATAGCACGCCAAAGGAAATAAACAGGAACATATAACAGGTACATGTGAAGTTCCAGTGACTCATCAGCACCCGAAATACTGTGTCTATTTTTGAACGCTTTGGCTATGAATAAAGGCAGTGTGTTGCTACTTGATATCTCCTGTGATTCTGCCTAAAGGGGAAACAAATATATAAAAGGAGATCTTGCTTTTGGGGAGTTTTGTTATTTTTCCTGCTTGTGACATACGGTCATAGATGCATTTATGACACTTGGAGTTAGCTTAGCTTATTTATTGGCTTCAAGGACATAGAGAAATATAACGTCTGCATCAACGAGCAGTTCCATAAGATTTCTAAACTGTTCTAAACTGTTACCTGCGTTATCTTTTGGAACCAAAGTTTCTTTTTTTTATCATGACCAGGAGGAGGACAAGGAGTTTTCTGACCATATCTGTGGTCCTATGGAAACAGGAAGTGGATGATTAAATGAATAATAATGTCACCATTTGACATATATTCAGACATAAACCCGATATAATGAGTTTGTCTTTGTCTGGGTAAGTAGGTCATAGGTCATAAAATATCCCAAAATCCTAAATCTGGAACAGACTGTTGGATTATTGTATACATGATCTGCCTGTTACATGCTAACATCCCAGAACGCAGATATCTTGAAAGAAACTTTTATCTACCTGCGCTCCTGTTCCTACTTCATCCCACCATAAACCTCCCACAGCCCTCCTCTTATCCTTTGTTGCGACCACTGCCCACTTCATGCTGCCTCATCTTGCTGTCATACCACTGAACCACACAGTAAACACCACAGGACAGCTCAGCCTCTCAGCACTGTGGCTATCAATATCCAGAACCACCTGAATAACATGACTCTCATGTACTGTCATTAGTCTTGTGGTCTCACATGACGACAATAACGGTGGTCCACTGAAGGACACAAAAGTGTACTGTATATGTGGTATGAATGGGATCGGCCATTCTTGTGAAATCTTCTTCAAAAGGCCTTTGTTTATCGTGGAGATTTAGTAGAGTATAAATGAGGTGGAGGAGGAGGAGGCAAAAGAAGAGGAGGAGAGAGCTGTCAGGACTGTGAGAACCTTGAAAGCAAACAAACTCTGTATGTGTGGGGGATATTATTTCTCATTCTTGGGAGTCACTCTTATCCCCTGCAAACATTAAACTGTGAACAAGGCCCACTCCTCACTCTGGACTCCCTCCAGACAGCCTTGTAATCGGGCAAGTTCTGGATCCAGAGTATCTGTTCCTTGACGTAGAAGGAGCCATAACTGGGCAGCTGAAACATGGGCAAAGTTTATGCTGTTCCGCTGCTAATCAAGACCTTCACCAGCTGATTATCCAAAGGACACAGCCAACCCCTCCGTGGGGCCCACACAGGGACACTGGGCCCAGCACTGCAGGGAGAGAAAGTGTGCGATAAAGTCACACACAAACTGATGCATCATTAGCAGACATACAAAACAAAACATACACAAGCACGCACACACTGAAGTGGGGGTGGGGGGATTTGCCTCTGGCCTTCAGTGGGGGTGTTCCTTGTACAGATGTGTTTGATGTTTTCTATTGCCTTTTGTTGCATCAGCACAAGGCCGTCTTTGTATGCCTGGTGCACAGTGTTGCAAAGTACCAGAAAACTCCGGACTCCAGGATCAGCAGTATCTTTGACCAGGCCTATGTAGGGCGGCGTAATCTGGGTTGCACGAGAAGATTACCGTAGGTAAACTCAGGACTCAGCTACTGATTCTGTCTCTTACAGCTTTCTGCAGAGCAGCCAGGCTGTCTGTGATCACAGCTACTAATGAGTATGTGGGTGTTCCATTCAAAATAAAGTGGTTTACAAAACTGTCAGAAGATAAAATGATGTTTCTAATGAAAAACTGGATTCTATTTTTTTTTTCATTTTGTCTACACATTAAAGAAATAGTGAGGTCCACTTTTTTGTGTGTCAGTTGTGCAGTTTCCAGGCAACTGGTGGGAACTCATCGCATTCACTGAAGCTAGCCAAATAATCATCTAGCACATAACTACCACAGCTTGTGTGTTTTTGCTCTTTGGTTTTTATATGGAAAATGATGATGATAATGATGATGATGATGATGATGATGCGTTGTTTAGTGAGCTTTAGAGGTGGCGGTGGACAGAGTGAGACTGTGGTTGTTTCCCTCTGCTTCCAGTCTTGATGCTAAGCTTAGCTAACCGGCTGCCGACGGTATTGATTACATCATCTTACTGTCAGCAACAAAGAAAATGTTGCATTCATGAAAACTTGAAAGCAGTGTGTACAATTTAGGACCTATGCATATTTATAAAATGATAATATGAACATAATGAGTCCACCATGTTGGACTGCCATGTTTTTACAGTGGCCCAGAGAAGACAAACTAAACACTGGCTCTAGATAAGACCCCTTTTTGTGGCCACCATAGTTTCTCCTACCATAGGAAGGAGAGAGAGATGCCACTAATCCTACACACCTCCACACTGGTCCTTCAAGCAGTTTCACACAGCTTGTGGCGACTGCTTGTAAATTACCAGCAAGATTATGATTTTTTTTTTTAGCAATGTCATGAAATTGTTTAATTTAATTGGTTACACTCGCAACAATAGCTAGATTATATTCTGAGAATCTGATGCCAAGTACAGTTAGCACTTGCCACGCTTCAGAGAAAACATTGCGTAGACATCTCACATGATTATTATTGTGTTTTTTTTTTTTTCTCTCTCTTTTCTTTTTTTTTTAACACACTGGACTTTGTCATAATCCTGCACTGCTCTGCATAGTCAAACAACCCTTTAATAAATTCAGCCCACAAAAGGCCACAGTGTAACCATGTGGACGTCAACAACACAACCGCCACATCAAAGGCCACATGGTCGAATACAGTACATCCCTGAAAACAAAAACAGAGCAATGCATCCAGATACACATGTTTACATATTGACACATACGCAATCTCAGAGGATCAGTGCTCTTTAAAATCCCCCTGGGATGTTTTTCACAGCAAGAGCCAGCGGCTGAATGCCCCCCTCCTGAGGATTTATGACTGTGTGTCACTGTGTGTGTGTGTGTTTATGTGCATGAGAGAGTTCAGAAAAGACAGAGAAGTGTCTGTTTGGAGGGGTTATAAATGCAAATGTAAAAATATGGCTAGGAAGATCAGATTGTTCCTGGCTAGTGATGTGAACCTGTTTTTGACTTCCTGTCAGTCCTGTGACACGACCTTCCTGTCTCATTTGTCTTCCTCATTCTCTCTTTTCACACAATTTAAAGTTGTCCCCAAAAAGTAGAGGGTAATTCAGCTTCCTTATTCAATATCTGTGCCACAGCTGCGATTTTTCCTTCCCCTCTTTCTCATCTTTTCTTACTCATTGCTCTCATTTTTCTTGCCCTTCCACTACATTTTCATCTCAATCTCTGCATTCTTTAACCAGGAGTATAGCAGTAATATGTAGCAGAGGGAATTTAAGCATTTACTAATCTGACACTGAGGGATTACAATCTCTACTCTTTAAGGGACAGCCACCATTCATAGACAACCATATGGAAGCAACAGATCGTGTCACGGTAAACATAAAAAGACAAAACAATAGGATTGCTTTTGTTTCTCTCTGTCTTTTTTATTTCCATGCACACACACACAGTTATAACACAGTTATTTAGGAAAATCAGCAAAGTGAGGAATTACATCCTAGTGGAACCAATCTCTATGCATCAGAGAGATGTTGTTTTAACCCTTGATTTTCTTTTGTCTTCATAAATCTCCCAGGTTGGAAACGAGGTTGGGTTGTAATACCGGCTGAACCCCATTGTTTTTTTTTTTAAGTTGTAATCTTTTGCACAACCAAAGAGGAAGAGATAATGAATGTATGGAGATTAACTTGTAGGAGCTTAAGGTTAACGATGCCTACCAACAAAAGACCTGCAGGCAAGTGATCCAGAGGTTGTCCCTGTTTGTGTTTTAATTGTTGTGTGAAGAGCAACACACATATTGCAGATATACTGAGAGCAAATATAGAAATTCTCAAATTCTTGTATTATGGAGATTCTCTACTTAAGTAAAAGCAGCAATACCATATTGATAAATCTCGCATCCCAAGTCGCAAGTGGGCCATGTTAAAGCCTCCTCTGTTGAGGTAGCTGGTAGGAGCTGTGGTCAGAAGGTCAATGGTGCCTGTTGTGGCAGCAACCTTGCTGGTGGACACCAATGGTGAAGGAGGCCATCGGGTTGAAGAAGGAGGCCTTTCAAGTTTGGTTGGCCCAGGCTTGAGGCAGCAGACAGGTACTGGGGACTAAGTGGGCTGCAGCTTCTGCAGTCGCTGAAGCCAAAACCTGGCTATGGAGGCCATGGAGAAGGACAGGACTTGGCTAGGTGAAGACCTGCTGTCCTGAACTGGGGATATTATCAAGAGGTGGAAAGAACACTTTGAGGAGCTCCTGAACCAGATTAATATCTTATACCTCTAATTAGTCCTCTGTGGAGGAGGCAGAGTTTGGACAGTCTTGGCTTACATCCCTCTTCAGTGTCACATGGGAGAAGGGAACAGCACTAGTGGAGTGGCTGACTCCGGGTGGTGGTACCCATTTTCAAAAAGGCAGACCAGCAGGTGTGCTCCAACTGGGGTTTCACACTGCTCCGCCTCCACAGAAAGGACTATTCTAGAGTGCTGGAAATGAGATTATGACAGATTGTCAAACTTAGATTTTGGCCTGGATGTTGAACAGTGGATGAGCATTTGAGCTCCCATTTCCCTCCCAGCACCCCTGCGAGGATCTTGGAAGTGTGACCATCTAGTCACGTCATGTGTTCTGTGGACTTGTGAAAGGCTTATACATCCCTGGGGGATCTTGTGGGGGGTACTAAGACAGTATGGGGTACAAGGGCCATTGTAATGAGCCATGTGGCTGTGTCCATATTCCTGGCACAAAGTCAAATGTGTTTTTTTCAGGGAGTTAGACTCCGACAAGGTTGATCCTTGTTTCCAATTCTGCTTATAATATTCATGGGCAGGATTTCAACGTGCAGCCAGGCTGAGGGAGAGTGCCCAGTTTGGGAAGCCTCAGAATTGTGTCTCTGCTTTTTGCAGATGATGTTGTTCTGTTGGCTTCACCAGACTGCAACCTTCAGCACACACTGGGATGGTTTGCAGCTGTGCTTGAAGCAGCTAGAATGAGAATCTCCAAGTCTGCCCTTGGTGCTCTGCTGGAAGATGGTGGAATATTTTCTCCGGCTTGGGGGTGAGTTGCTGCCCCAAGCAAAGGAGTTTTGGTCTCTTGGGGGTCTTATTCACAGGGTCTTATTTGGTACAGCATAAGCAGTAATGAGACATTGTGGGGAAGAGGGAGGCTAGTTGGAAGGCAAAGCTCTTGATTTTCCAGTCTATGTTCCAACCTTCTCCTATGGTCATGAGCTTTTGATGTTGACTGAAAAAATGAGATTACAGATAGAAGCAGCCAAAATGAGTTTCCTCTGCAGGGTTGCTAGCTCAGCCTTAGATGTAGGAGAGCCTGGGGCAGAACTTGCTGGAAAGTAGAAGATTTCATTCCTGAAATATAGTGAATTTGAAGTATAAAGCATAACAGAAACAACATAAAATGTGCAGTACTTGCAGCAAAAATTGTACCTAGTGACTTTTCACTTTCTGGACTTTCCTTACTGCAGTCCAAATGTGTGTACTATTCAGCTCCAGTATCTGATGCAGGTCTGATCATGGTCTTCAAAAAACTTTTGAATTTAAATCTTCAAACGTGCAAAGGACAAAAAGCCAACACAAGTTCTATTGAAGTACAGAGGGAGTTGACTCCACTTTGGTGAAATGCAGATCTAATGGGCTTTTTGGGTGGTTTGATGTTCAGCAGCAGGTTTTTCCAACATCACACACTTGTGTCCGCAGCTGTTGGTGTAAGCATTTAGTGCGTACCAAAAGAGAAGGCCCCACGGGGATTCCCTCGGTGCTCTCTCTCTCTCTCTCTCTCTCTCTCTCTCTCTCTCTCTCTCTCTCTCTCCCTCTCCCTCTCTCTCTCTCTGGGCATGTGTGCAGTGTAAAATGAATGGAATCAGTGGTATGCGTCCTCAACCCAAAAGCCTGACGTCTGCAGTGTGGAGTTTAGCATAACATTCCTGTGGAGACTCCTCCATAATCAAAGAGCTTGTTGGAGGGGAGTTGGAGAAGCAGCTTGAACACTGAACAGAGAATAATGAACAGTGGAAGACTCTCGAACATATCGTATGGCTGTGAGCAGATTTTTCAGATTCACATTTAGACAAAGATTTTCTTAAAAAGAAGATAATTGCAGTGACAGCTGTGTAACAGACTGCATAAAGCAGGACAGAAAGTGTGAGTCAGTCTGTGTGTATGTGTGAGTAGTTATTAATAATGCAGGAGAGAGGAGGCTTGGACTGCAGTTTCAGTACTTACCACTCATACAGGGTCACAGTTTACGGTAATTCTGGCTACACTTTCTTTCATTCTGATAAGTTTTTGGTCATGGCAGCAAAATCCTTCTCCAGTAAATCTTCTTAACTGTGAAGGCTGAAACATTTCTGCGTATTACAGATTTAGTGTGTGCGGCAGATTGTGTATGCTCCGTCCATGTGCTCCCACTCACAGTAATGAGCTTCATAACAGCTTGCTCTGCATTACAGATGAGTTAGTTGTGCAGCCAGCCCTCAGGGTGTCTTCAGGGTGTCATGTTTGAATAACACTGACCAGGCAATTAATCCCAGAACTAACCATCTGATAAGTAGCTCATTATCTTTGTTAACACACACCCTGGAGGATTAACATGAGTGAATGTGTTCTTATAGAGTGAGTTTAATAGCAGAGAGTGGGGAAAGGTCACTTACTAGCTTGCTTAATTTTCAACAGTTGTACAGACACTGCATATTTATTTGACATTTAAGAGTTTTTGCCTTATGAAGTACAAAAAAAAAGAACAAAATACCATCATTTTGTGAGGTTTTTGTTCGGGCTTGCAGCTCTTGCAGGTCAACCTTTTTCGCAATTTATGCAATCAACTAATCTCTTTACAGAGAAAATATTCCCCAAGAAAGTACATGGATGAATCTCCACTGTCAGAGCAGATTCTCCTTATTCACATTGTGGGCAGCTGACTCATCCTCACCTTCTGTGTCGTTAACCCTCCTAATGAGAGCACACGGGGGTGCTAATGGTCAGTCTGTCACCTGGTCACATGGTTGGTTCAAATTTTGACTATTGTGGGAGATGAAGTAGCAGACCGTCTCTCTGAAATTTGTTTTGTTGTTGTGCTGAACTCTTTTTTACAGTTAAAGAGTTAAAGAGTCACTGTGAGATTTCACTTCACGCCGACTTTATCCCTGACAAGACTTCATAAGATATTCCGAACTTCTGTCACCACCCTCAAATCACTGTGAAATTACCTGCTCCCCTCACACTATTATACAGTCAGTGATTAGCAGCCTGTACATGATGTGTCTGCACAGAATGCAGGTGTGCAGAGGCGCAGCTCTTTACAGGACTTTAGAGCTATTTAATTATTCCGCCAGGAAGACACAGTAGAGTAGAACAAGAAACTTCTGGGTGTGTTTTTCAGCCTGTATTTAGCAGGAGAACTAGACTCGACAATTTGATTACGCAAAGCAGATTAACAATTACGTTTATTTGCTTGAATTTAAGCAGGGTGCTTTGCATGTCATTTGTATTAACAAGGTGGAAGCTGTCCTCTTTGTCAGCTCACCCCAGGAGTTCCTAAGAAACGGCCTCCTATTCTGTACCCGTCTATCTTCTTGGTTACACCCATTTCCTGCGTTTATCTGGGCGGGTGTTGCGTGATCATTGTTAGAAAGGTGTCACTCATGCTGTAATACAGACTGAATGGGCTGGGCAGACAAAGGTATTCATTAACACAGATATACTGTGTCTGTGATCCCTAATGAAAGCATCCACCAGGCTTCTGTAAAAACATACTGAAAATCATACTTGGATAACACAATGGTAGCTAATTACCCTGCAAACAAAGGAGTGGCTGGATTTCTGGGCTGTTTGCCCCATCCACAACTTTGTTCAACTCATGCCATGTCTCAGTGCCTGCCTTTGTTCTCGTGACGTTTAAAACCAGTTACTGGCCATCATACTAAAGTGAAACATCTGTTAGCTTGTTTCCCACCGCTAGAACAAACACCACCTTGACAGAATTTCCTGACGTCTAACACGCACACGTCAACGTGCTCACTTAACCACACCCACACCATACAGAGCGTGTGATATACACAGGGGCACCAAACAGCTCCAGCAGGTGGTTATCTCTCCTGTTCTGACCCATGACCTGCATGTTCAGCTGGGGCTGGTCACATGGCCTGATAGTGAACCATCAATCAAGGTGAAGGAGGAAGTGGCACGATTTGGCCTCACTTATCAGCCTGAACATGGGGGACCCAAGAAACATTGTTGGTTGGGTGTGAGGAGAGTAGAAACCACAGGGGATTTTATGACATGTGCATCTGTGTTTGTACGTACTTTAGTTTGTTTTGTGTGTGCAGCTGTGTTTTTTAACCCTAATACATAATAACATGAGTTGCGTCATCGTTAAGTGTAGGTTACTCTGCTGCCTTTTACAACAAAAGTTGCAATGCTAATAGCTCGAGCATGCATATGATAGACATGTTGAAAAAACAAAAAAGATAAATGAATGCAGAGATTAATTAATAATAAATGGTTCATGTAGAAATGGTACATAGCCCAATATGAAAAGTTTACAGTTGAAGTGTTGAATAGCCTTATTGAGTTTACTTACATTTGACATATTAGCACTGTTTTTATCATTTAAAAGTGAATAATAGAGAACAGTAAACATGCTGAGTTATGAGGATTGTGCTTTGCTTTCTAACATTTTAGAAACAGACAAAAAAAAAAAAAAACATCTTCTGAAAAACCAACGTGCGCATAAATGGTCATTTCTTTGTTCTTTTCGACCTAAACCCACACCCTTGAGCTCAGTTGTGGACATGAACATCGACGCCAGGGGTACTGGTGCTTTTTCGCCTATGACACTATTTGTCCAACATTTATCTGTCCGCCATACGTATCAACAGTGCGTGTTTATGAGGACAGCTGTGTCACTTATGCCTCCCTCCCTCTCTGCATTCCCCTCTCTTTGCCTCTGACTGGCCACTCTGCTGTGACAGATGTATGCAGATTTTTGCAGCTGTGCTCTCACCTGTTGGCTGAGAGTTAATGAGACGTGAGATGCCACCAGCCGACCAGCTAAAAAAAGGGGCTTTCTAGTGTGCAGCCACAAGCTGGGCGGCTCTGACACACAAAGGAGGCAATACACGTCTGCTGCTTGACACACTGACCTGGTTTTACTGCCTGTATACAATATATTACTTTGAACAATATGTAATCCTTTGACCCCTGCAACACTTTATGATTAGAGGACAGATGAAGAAGATCCTCGCCATGTACAAAACCCCTTTGATTTTATATATTGTGAAGTGACTGCTATATGCTGTTAATGTGAAGGTAGAATAGATGTTTATTCATAGCCTATGCAGAGAACAGTATGTATATAACTACATATTTTTTGATGTTTATGTCTGGATGAGATTTAACTGTGATTCAGCTTTATTGCAAATAGTCATTGCCACACAGCTGCCGAGTTTCTCTGTATGTTACAAAGCAGCTAATGACAACCTTTGTTCTTCAAAACAACTCACCCAGTCTAGCCTGACTCTTTTTTTTTTTTTTCTTCCACCCAGTGTTTGGAGTGCACACAGGTTCACACCCCTAGGCTACATGACTGTGGCATATGGGAGGCACAAAGTGGGAAAAACTGTAATCGAGAGACTGGAAAGAATGGGATGAAAAAGAAGCAGAAGAAGGCGAAGGACGGTACAAAGAGAAGAGAAAAAAAAGGAGAGAGAAGAAACACGGAGATAGTGAGAGATGAAAAGAGAGAAGCGAGGATGAGTGTTTGATGTGGTTTAGATGGCTTAGTACTGATGGCACTGCACCCAGTGAACTCGCACTACTGCAATCATTTGCTGTTTAAAAATCAGTCATAAATTCTTCTTTTGAAGGGGGCAACCGCCGGAATATTAGATCTGCTCCTTTCAAATACACAGAACCTGCTGCTACATTATGAATATTATAAGTATTCAGTCTTCGGTCTTTTGGCATGAGAAATGATGCTGTCAAATTAATAAAAAAAAAAAAAACAGCAACATATAACCTCTGAAATGTAGTGGAGTAGAAGTAAAATCTGAAGTCTGAAAGTCTGAAAATAGTAAGGACAACTGTTCTTTAGATCTTTACCTTGTCTTTACAATTTGCCTTAGAGGTCAAAGACCTCTGTTTCCCCTTTCTTGCCGGATACTTGTGTTTTAGCAAGCTGCACAGCTCGGAACACAACTCTGTTGTGTCTTTATTTCTAAAGACACAAGTTTAGAACACTTTTTTCTGGCCAATTAATGCACACACTGACAGGGAGCCCACTTTGTCTTGCAGTGATATCTCACCACCAACACATGCATATAGACACACTGTCTTTATAGAGAGGCCATACGGTTGTTTTGTCAGTGGTCAGAAAGACAATGTTAGGAACATCTGGAGGCTGCTAATCACCTTGTGTCACCCCCTGAAATCCCCTTGGACACACACTAACACTGAAATCCCTCCAAAAAAATATGCTTTAATGAGCAATAATGCTACCACAATGGCAGTCCCCACCTTCTGTATTTTAATCCTGGCTTGTATGTTTGTCTGCATGTGTGTGTGTGTGTGTGTGTGTGTGTGTGTGTGTGTACAATACACCCTGATCTGAGTGCCCATATGCTGGCTCCTTTGAACTCATTAATCAAGGATTGGAATCAGGGGGGGGGGGGGGGGGGTGATGAAAAAAAGGAGGAAAAAAAAGACATACAGGATTGAACAGGATTATGGCAGAGCGGTTGTTAAAAAGTATTAATTTAGCGCCTCTTCAAAAGATCATATTTGGTCAGAAAGATCACAAGCATTGTAGCCCTAAGCTGGAAACAAAGAGGTGGGGTTTTGGAGCTGATTGTGCATATCAGTGCAGAGAGAGAGAGAGAGAGAGAGAGAGAGAGACAGAGAGAGAGAGAGAGAGAGATGGTATCAGGGAAGGGAGTTAAAAGAAAAGACCAATAGGAAGGGGAGTTTGGTCGTGAGGCAGAATGGGGAAAGGAGTCACAGAGCAGTAAATCACTTGTAGGAGATATGACAAAAGAAAGTCACGCACAGACAAAGGGCTTTTAATAACACAACACAGACAGAGACTTCAACAGGAGTGGAGTTTACACCATTTAAAATCCCCCCAAGTCCAAAAATAACAAGGTCCATGGAATTAAATTTTTACCCAGATCAGGTTATAAATGCCGTGTGTGGGATAGCCAGGCCTGTCTCTGTGTATTGTTGCCACTTTGGCTATATTTAGAAAGCTTTCCCCCCACCACCTCATGGAATCCTTTCCAAAAGCAAATTTAAACCTCAGTTGTAGCTGGATTTCCTGCTCAGGAAGGGTCAGGTGTAGACTGTTTCCGAGTCTTTTCTTTCTGCACAGTCATTATGACAACAAGCACCACGTCAGCAACAATAATGCCTCTCAGTCTCCCCGCGCTCCTAACTCCTGTAATCTTGGCAATGCTGAGGGAGACTGAGCTCTGTAATAACAGCGGTCTTACCCCTATTGTTTATGGTTTTAGGCTCACTATTTTTAGAGTGGCAGCTCTTTTTTTAGCCACCGCGACACAAATAGATCCAGTAAATCACAAAGTCCTTATTGTGTTTTTAGCAAAAAAGGCTAGTGATGTCACGAATGAGGTAAAGTGGCTGTGAGTAAGTAAATAGACCTGCCTGCAGCTTACACAGGGTATTTTTGGAATCAGGGAATCCAGGTGTTTTTTTGTTTTTTTTTTACTCTAGACCACTTAAGGCCCTTTGTCGTTTCATTTTTTAGATGTAAAAAACAAAAAGGGCTATTAATAGACAGACACAACACACCTTTGTTATACCATGAATTCAGCAATAAATTGTGTCTGCGACGCATGCATTTATTCTGCAAGCTCAGACTTGAGTTCAGCACTTTGAAACAACTCTTTAACAATTGCTCTAAAGCAAGTGAGAACAGATACACATGCTTGCAATAAAAATACACTTCAGTGCTAACATCTGTAACCTAAATAGACAGGAGACAACATAATAACATGATAATAAGCATTAGGCAATTTTGTGTAACATAAGGTGGTTATATTAAATGCAGTGGAGAAATACAGTATTATACATCTGTGAAGAGTCATGGGGTAAAGTAACTCGATGAATATTATAGGTTCTTAACCTTTCGTTTGACGTGGCGGGAAAGATGAAAAACAAAGGTGTGATCTAATCATTTGTTATCATTTTTTGGACTACTCTGAGTTTGATCTTTTTAGGCCTCCAGCAATAATAAATGTCACTTTTGTGGAATCATAACATGACAAAGAAACAAAACTTACGCACAGTACTGGAGTAAACATACTTTGTTACTTCCCCCACCCGCGCTTTTACTGTCAGCTCAGGAATTCAGACCAAATACTTTCAAGAAAAATGTATCTTCACATAAAGGAAAGTCATAACACCCCTGGGCTTTATTGCAAGAATGTTACTCACAGGAAAAATAGCTACGATAAGGAGTCATACCAGTCTATGTCTCATTTTGTGCCACGACTAATATCGTGAGATTGTGTAACTCTCACTCTCTACAATGCTAAGCCCCGCTGCTCCACACAAATGTCACGTTGCCACACTGTTTGTCTGTAATTGCTATTTCACTCTCAGCCCTCTGTGGTTATCCAGCACATTGAAGCTCACAATCAGTGCAGGCAGATCTATATAAAGAAACAGCTGATCAGCCTGGATTTGAAAACCCGACTGTTTTGAGAACAGTGCATTTTCAGAACTGCTCATGTAGCAACATGATTTCCCCCTCTGAGGAGCAGAACTTTCACAATGACACATATCTTTTTTTTTCTTTCTTTCTTTTTAGGAGGTAAGACAGGAGCAACCCAGCAGAGACTCTAGATTTGCAGCAAGTGGCTGTTGCATGTTGCTTCTGCAAGTGTATAGATAATAAACCGTGGCTGTCTCCCGCATGTCATTCCCCATCTCTCTCTCCCCACATTCCTGTCACTTTTCGGCTTTCTCTATCAAAAATAAAGCTTCAAAAGGCCAAGAAAATATCTTTAAAAAAAAAAGATGACTAGGAGCTTCAAAGTTTCTTTATTTCAGTGAACATGAACAATAAACGTGCATTTCATCATCTGAAAACTGCTTTGGGTGTTTTATTTGCAGATGCATCGGTTACATGTACAACTTCCCTGATGCCATGCGGTGGGTTTGTACTGTACATCCACTGGAAAGAGTTCAGGAATGTATGAACAAATTGGTTCAATCGGCTCATTGAGACATTCGTCAAGTTGCACTTGATGCAGCTGAGAGCATTTGCTGAAAATTGGTGTCAACAGGAAACTTTATTTTTGGTGTTAGGTCACGTTACTGGTCTGAGTGCTTTTGCAGATCCAGCGTTTTCTTGACTGTAGAGCGTCATTGCTCATGGACGGAAGCCTATTTTTATTTTACATCATACATCTTTGGTTTGGATAAATAACTTTCAGTGTTCAGCACATCTATTTCTCGTGGCAAACAAAAGCAATGCAGTGAAATGCAACGTGCAGTCTTTTATTTTTCTGTTTAGGCATCCAAAAATGGCGCGGTCCATCATGCACAACAGCAAAAATCAACTCAGTCAAACACAATCTATCACATAAACAAACAACAACTGCGCATTAGGCCTCATATCTCAGTGCCTCCAATGCTCAGTGCAGCTGTCGTGGCTTGCCTTTGAACTACCTCAAAAGACAATTCAGCATCTAACAGACCCTCTTCTCTCTAATTACAGTGTCTCTGTATTATAGGGCAGGCATAGAAATCTTAGTATTCTACTTTGCCAGTACTTTGTAAATGGTAGAATCAGAGCTGGCTTGAAACAGGAGCTGTTCTCTCTGGTCTTGATTACCCTGCTACTGAAGCTGCTGTCTTAAACCCTCTTTTAAGCACACTAATTGACCAAAAACATTTTATTATGTACAGTAAAGTCTGGGGGAGTAATTGCAGGAGTGGAGATGGTTGCACATATAAAATAACAACGCAGGTTCCTTCGAAAGTTTCAGCAGCAACAGTGATGACTTTCTTTAAAATGGAATTCATGCGAGAGAAACACTATAGCTGTTCAATAGAAAACTGCTTTTAAAACAGAGCTGCACTTTAGTGTAAGGTTACTTTACTGGAATGTCGATATATTTTAAAAGAAGAAGCTCTGCAAGACCATGCACATTGTCTGATTCATTTGGAAAATTCTGCCGCATAGTTGAAAACCAAGCAAGCAAGTGTGGAAAAATACAGTTTCCCATCCACTTGATATCCAATATGCTTACATGTTTTTGTATTGGCACCTCAGGGTCTCTGAAGAGTAAAGACTAAAGCATTGTGACATCCCAGACTTCAATGGGTGGCTTTATCCACCTTTCTCTCTTTTCCCACCACTAACACAAAAGAAGAGATGTAGGTTAAGATATCTGGACCAATACATAACTGTTCGCTTGACCTGCTTCCATCGTCAAGCGGGTACCGGATTCGATACAAACCATTCGATTTGACCTACATCTGTCATTACAAAGGTGTGCATGTGTGTCACCCGAAATAGATGGGAGAAACAGAAGAGGCAGATGGATTCGAATAAGAAAAATAGAGCGATGCTTTGCATTTGTACACATCCGGAGTGTGAAAGATGATAGCGAGAGGGGGGTGAGTCATACTGTATCACTGAGTAGTTTTTTTTGTGCAAGCATGTGGATCGAAACTACTGGGAGAGCAGATTTTAAATTGATACTTTGAGCTATTAGTCATAAAGCATTTGAGGAGAGTTGTATGACAATGTAGGGGGTAAGATGGAGGAGAGAGAGAGAGAGAGAGAAAATATCACATATAGTAGATGTAGCAAACACCAACGCATACGCACACATGCCTACACACAAACACATTCACGCTTGGACGTGTAGGAGGTTTGAATAAGTGGCTCAGGTCTGCGGGGTGTATGTGGGTGTGTGTTTATGACTGTTGCGCATGCTTTGTGCGTTAGCAGGAGTTTGTGTGTGCATGCATGTCAGTGAGTGTCTCTGGAAAGGGAAAAGGAAGTGTTTCAGAGGGAAGTGGATTAACAGCAGGATGCAACAGAGACGCTAAACAGCCGTCCCATACGCCTGACTGGAGGTGAACAATACACGTGTATGTGCAAGAGAGAGAGAGAGCAGATGATGGAGGCTGACAGAAAGGAGAAAGGGACAAGGGGAGACAGAAACAGCGAGAGGAAGTGACATAGCTGTTTAAAGATCAATGTTTCACATCAGTTTCATCAACAGTGCTGCACGATACAAGCATTGGGGTCTTCTTTTTGGTCTTAACCAAAGGGGAAAAAATACCTTTCTCATGTTTTCATTTGGTTTTATTCAGGCTCTCACTAAGAACAGCCTCGAACACACCTGAAAACAGAATTCTAAATAAAATTTAGAATTTCTAAATAGGTTTACTAGATATTGTTGGTAACCTGTCATCCCTCCAAGGTTGGAGGTATTGAGAGCAAAACAAAACTAATTCCACTTCGCTTAAGTAAGCACAATAGACTGCAGTCTTTGTCATAATTTTTTCCAGTATGAGCTTGTTTCCTGTCAGCGTCCGGATTGTTTCCTCAATACCAATGAAGCGCAGCACAGTGTACTAGGAACTGGCCAAGTCATAGCTGGGAAATGTGCTCATGAGCTCGCGGATTGAGCAAATCACAGCCAAAACTGAATTGCAGAGGCCATTAGTGCTGATTCAATGAGGCTAAGCTAATTTGTGTGGATAGTGCACACATTTATGCATGCCCTGTAAATCTACGATTTGCACTTCCACAAAGAGTGCACAAAACTGCGCATGAAATACTCTGTTCAAGGTCTCAAAGTACACTCACACACCCACACAGACACATGCACACACAGGTACACGCAGTCGCTCACAGCCATCACACCGTTATTAGCAGCGACCGCTTTCTCCTGTTCTTTTTGCAGGAACAGGTTAAGATTAGATCGTGCTTATAACTATCTAGAGAGAACCAGATCCTACGTGAGCTACCTCTCGCCTGAATACTGTGGATTATCTGTCTGCACTGCAGTGGACAGCCAATAGAGCATGAATGTAGGGCAGCCAGGGACGGAATATGTGGTGCTTTAAGTGGATGACAGCTCAGTAAATATCCCCTAAGATGTCTCTCTGTTGTTCCTCGTGTACTTTTCCTGGCAGCTTAATACTGACTGGGGCTGGAAGGGTTTATTTTTGGATGCTCTGTTCCTTTTTTAAGTGACTATTCCTTCTATTTCTAGCAAACCACATCTTGTGGTTTCTATCTCTGGCTATCAATGTTTCTAAATCAAGCAACGTCTAAATCTGTCAGAGCTTAATCGACTCCATGCTGGTCTTGGAATAATCTCATGTGATTGTGGTTATGCAGCTGAAGTCAGACTGCGAGACAAGCATGAGGTGGAGTGTCAAACTACGGTCTGCCACTGCCAAATCATGCATTTTTCATAGTCAGTCCAATCTGTTAACCTTGTTACACTATCAGAATATCTTGTAATTTGTAGATTCTAATAGAAACTGTGAGTTATGACTGCAGTTGCTGTAGCGCAGAACTGTAATTGTCAGCTTGAGCGCCTGCAGTTCGCCAAATAACAGGGTTGGGATGCGACAGTTAACACCTATTTAGCTGTATGACTGTCTGTCTGCCTCTCTTCCCATTTAAAAGTTTGGTTTTATGCTTCAACAATGTTCAGATGTGACGGCCATGTCATTTACAGATACTCCTTATGAGTGTCTGTCTGTTTTTGACTCACAGGATAGGAGTCCCTGCAGGGTGGAGATCAGGGTTTGATTCAGACAGAAAGATGGCAAAAAGAGTAAAGAGGCTTGAAAAGTTGGTGGGAACGAGAAACATACTCATTTTTGAAGCATTGACTGACATAGAAACATTATAATTTTGGATTAAAACCCTTCAATTTGTGATTCTAGCCACCCCTGCCTGTCACAATGAAACCTTTGCAGTCTACAGTGACAGCATGAATATAACTCTGTCTGTTCACCGTAGTGTCTGGGCAGAGGAGGGAAACGTGTGCATGTAAATGGAAATTCAGTTGTGGGTGTGTATGTGTGTGTGTGTGTGTGAACCATCTGTCTGAGGGGGTGTGTATCTATGTCCCTGTATGTGTGTGCTTGTATACTTGTGAACAGTCTGTTTGCGGGTGTGTGTGAAGAATGAATTGTCAGTTACAGCATTAGGTCTCTATGTGCCAGACACCTGAACATCACCTGGTCCCTAAAATCAAACCAGACGAAGCAAAAACACAACACAGACACAGGACAGCATAGGCACGCACACATGTAAACACTTTACTGCCAGCGCCCCGCTAAACATGGATGTTTTCTGAGTAAAGAGAGACCTGCTGAAAAGCATCAAATTAGGTTTCTTTGTTCTAAATTAATGTGGACATGCATGCAGACGTGTGACCACATGGCAGACGCACAGAGCTCAGCTGCAGATTAAACATGCAAAGCACTCCAAAGCACAGGAAGGATCGTTTCATGTCGAATTCCCGCACCCACACACACAAACAACATGGATAAAACAGCGTCAGAGGAAATGCAGTTTGCAGATCTTCAGGCAGTCCGACTGAAGAAAGCAGATCTAAGCTGTAGTGATGAAGTGCCCTCAGCTGTCTGCACAGCCAGAGCTTTATTTTAAGGGCTTGTGCTCTCGCAGGGCGATGTCCTACTGCAACCTTTTTAATAGACTGACCGAGGCCTTACACAACCCAGTCTTGTTTACAGGAGTCTGCGCACCAACCCTGGAGTCCAGAAGGCATTGTAAAGAAAAAGAACTGTGCAGAAATAAAAAGACGTCTTTGATGCAGTTTTTAATGTGACGTAATTTATGCTTTGATGATTTGCCTTGCAGTACGTAGCGCTGCAAAACATTCATTCCAAGGATACAAATGAGTGCGCTGAATAACCTTTTCGAGATTAGTGCTATCATCTAATTTCTAAAGATCTAGGTGTGTTATGACAGCATGCGCCGGCCCAGTTTTTCTTTCGATCCCGCTATCACCTTCTGTCTTGGATGATTAGATGAGGAACTTCTGTTTATGGGATTAGTGAGCCTTTCCACCTGCCGCAGCATTACGGGTAAAAAGGAAACATCTCTTCAAAGTCAGCAGATCCCTCACAGTCTTAAAACTCCATTTCATTAGCTTAGAGGAGCAGCTGACACCGGGGGTGCAGTCATGTGTGTCAGGCTGACAAATCAACAGACAGAGAAGAGTGTTTGCTCGCTTGTGTGTGACAATGAGATTACAAGAGGGTGAAATTGAAAGACAAAGGATTAAACATAATATGATACTTTATTGATCTTATGTAATAAACTCTCATCAAGGTCAGTGGCGAGGGTCAGCAACAGAACATCTCCCTCATGTTGGCAAGGATTCAATGTTTTTTTCAAGTGCATTTCAACAGGACAGATGCTTGCTGGCACGGGAGGCTGAATCAGTCCTGCAGCTGAAGGACAATCTCTCTGAACATGAACCCACCCTGCGGCTCAAAAGAGGTTGTGTTGTCTAGCGCTGATTCTGCGTGGGTGCTTGATGACTGTGGTTGACACCAGGGTCACCCGCAATCGCATGTGGGGAGTGACAGACCCCAAACAACTCAGTCTACCTCCCAACCTGGTTAAGAAAGCCAGAGCACGGAGAACACAATGCTGCAATCCTAAATTATGATAGGTAAACTACCAGACGCACAGACCCAGACAAACATCTCTCCTCCCACACACAATCACACACAATCACACACACACACACACACACACATAGGGACACAAAAGGTCCCCCTCTGGTTTTGCAAATCACAAACAGGCCCACATAAACCCCCCTCAGAAAACACCTGTACGGAGACACACCACACAAACAATTTTTCCCATGTGCCTGACATGTCACATTAGTAGACGTGAGTACAAGAAGTCCCTTTCACTGCAACAGAAAAAAGCAGGTCATCTTTTGCCATCGGCTTGGCTGACTTGGAACATATTCATCACCATATTAAGATGTTTTCAAAAAGATAATCAATGTGCATTTGATGTCACACTTGAATGGACGAACACAGTATACAGATTAAATCATTTATCACATGCTGTATGTATTCAGAACTACTTCTTATGAGGAGAAGTAAAAGAAGCAGTATTCTGCCTCGAGCTACTGAGGTTGGCAAATTTATAAATATGGAGAAAAACAGATTATGTAAGCTGTGTGAGCTCGGAGAAACGGAAAATGAGTCAGCATTTTGTATTTTTTTTTTTCTGTATTGTGTTGGACATAGTATGACAAGACATTTTTCATGAAGTGGTGATTCAGTTCCAAGTTAGCTAACTTTGTCTCAAATGGGGAAAAAAAGGGGGAAAAATGGAATGGCTGGAATTTTGCAGCATGCTTTACTGGAAAATTATGAATGCTATGTTGTTGGTATTCTCGGTATTCCTTTTTTGGGCTTTTTGAAGTTTTTTTGCACTCTGGTTCTGGTTTTGTAAGCCCAAACATCAAATTTCATGCCACTAATAATGATATCACATTGTCTTTATGTAAGACACATACAGAGTAAAGGGACTTCTGCATCCATACAGAATGTTTATCTTTACTCCTACACTATTTTTTGCTCCCACATAGGCATGACAAAGGTAAACAGGGAATACAGAGAACTGGAGCATGTGCAAGACCACCATGGTGGCTTCTGTATACACTGTGGGGTCTCCCATTACTCATAATTCCTGTGAAATTTTATGCCTGGAACCAAGTGCTGCGTAAAACAACAAGACCAGTGGGACAATGAGGGCGACAGGAAAAGGAGAAAGAGTGGGAGGGAAAAAACTGAAAGGGGAGATGAAAAAGGCAAGAACGCCAGAAAGATGAGGGACTGTCTGGCACACAGGCCGGGCATCCTGCCTCATATTGTGCATGCTGTTCATGAAATTCTACGAAATTTCAGTTTGACCTGCAGGATTAAAGGTAACTGTCAAGTGGCTTTTATTTGGTTGTGGGTGCATTTGCAGGAAACTAGCAAAAGTCGTATACAGTGCCTGTAAAATGGCCTTTCTATCCTCCGGTGCTCACGTCATCTCCTCTGCATGCGGCCAGATAACCCGGGAGACAAAGGGGTTTCCTGTCAGTCAGATAATCATCAGACATCACACTCACTTCCTCAACCCTGGCAGCCACTCTGACTGCAGGGGCACGAGACTAATATGGACACAGAGGCTGATCCAGGGCCAGTTTTCACTTTTTCTTCATGGTTAATGTGACTGAAGTGAGAGCTGACTCCCGATCTGAGTCAATAAGGGCCATGACTGGTGTGAGCAGATAGGTCAGAGTTCATCATACTCCATTAGAGGGGTCAAGCCAATGACCTGTGTCTTTTTGGCTCAATACGTAGTCACCAGTATGTCAGTGAGATCTAGGTAAAAGATACTGGTTAGGCATTCACTTTGCAAAACATGAAAACATTTAACTTTCATGACAGGTTAACACAAAAATCTTTGATCTGATTCAGGATCAGCATGTGAGTCATACACATACCCCCTTTTGAATTGCAGGAGTAATATCAGTATCATATCGAACTAAAGGGAAGAACAATAGAGATGTAGGAGAGAAGTAGAATAACTGAATCCAAATCATATTACAATGCATACAAGATAAATCAAACAAATATTTCTACATGCATCAGTGAGTGTAAACCACTGCACTGCACTGTAAGTGGTACTGTGTGTGTGGGTGTGTGTGAGAAAGACAGAAACCAGGTCACTGCATGGGGGGATTCCTCCACTGAAGGAAACTCCGCTTTGCTCGCCGTTCTCTTTACAACAAGACATCATGGCACCACAGCCGTGGTCGCTGTCATTTCTGTAAAAGTTCTTCTATCCTACATGTTAATCTGGAAACGTGGAAACTTCCACAACCAAATGTTTAATACTCATTTAACATAATAAAATACGCTTGTAATATTTCGATGCCCTTCAAAACTCAATTTCAAATTGTTTATGCATGATAATATGTGGCATTACAGGGTGTAGATTCTCACGTCAAACGGCTCACCACATGTTACCACGCACGCCGACAATCCCCCCCTACACACACACACCCACCTAAGGGTTGAAAGCATCCCAGAGAGAAAGAGCCATGAGTCATATGCCTAACTGCTGTGAGGTTCTCTCCCTCTCTCTCAACTCCACACCATGTGGTCTGGCAATGTTTTAAGATGCTGCACTTTACGCACTCTGACTCACCCTGCTTCTCTGGCTGAAAAGGTCACACTGACAGCTCATAATTGCACCAATTAGACCCTCTTGGCCAGAAAATGTAGTAGCATCTCATAAATGGACAGACCTGTAGTAATTACTGTAACGTATAGGAGAGAGAGAGAAGAGTAGACAGCAATATGAAGATCCTACACCTCACATTAACAGAAGAGATCAAAAGGTCAGCACTTTTTTATGACTAGGTGCTTTGGTGTTTGGTTATCAGTACAGAAAAATTTCTGACAGCTAAAAGTCAGAGAAACGCCACTTGCTCAGCATTGAATCAGCAAAGCAGGGTATTTTCCTTATACAGTTGTTCTGATACCCTTTACTTATCTCTCAATGACAATACAGAAATATGGTAGCATTTGCAGGCTATGGCTTTTGCCTGCTGCAAACCGAGGAGATATTGTGATTTGTCTGCAGTTTCTTTTGCATCTAACCACAATGTGCCAATTGTAGTCAGGAACGGGTATGACAGACATTTCAGAATCTGCGTCTGCTCTTGATCTTGATCTTAAGGCTCCATAAGACAAAACCAAATCAACAATACAACAATACAATAATCGATGATAATGATTATTATGATGATAATTATTTGTTGTAGTTTGAGAGTGTTTTTCTCTTATCCTAAGATCTTAACTGATCACTGATGACTTTTCACACCTATGCCAAGATTATAACATACGTGTGATGACCTATTACTTCACTGCCTTAACCTTTCATAACCTTTCATAAGCAGAAAACCACAAGTAATTTGATATCGCAAAAAGATTGCACTTGGCAATTATGTGCCAAGTCCAGATGCAACTGTGTTTGAAGTGCAAAATTCTTAAAGTTTTTGAATGCTGCAAGGGGTCCTGTTGATCTGTAAGGTTTTTTATTAAACCCCCAGCCAAATTTGAGATAGCATTTTTAATTGCTTTGTTTTGGATTTATATAGATTATAAAAAGCATAAAACATCTATATAAAACAGTTCTTTGCAAAAATCTGGCGAGGGTTTCTTTTGAGGGTTTCATTTAGACTCCTCCAGAGAAAATGTTGTTTTGTTTGAAGCACATTAAACAGCTTTGGTTCCTAAGTGAAGAGCATAACTATCGGCATGGTGATTTCCAGCAAATCATATTTCAGTAACTTTTTTTTATAGCTTGATCTTAATTCCTAGGTGCTAGAGTGAAAGCTGCTCCGCACAACATTACCACGTTGGTGACAATACGAGGCACATAAAGGGAGTGATACACTCCCTGATACTCGCTGAAACAATGATGAATGCCACTTGCAGAAAATGTCCCTCTATTGTACTCCATAGACCAGTTGCCGTGGTGACTAAGACCAGCGCTGTGCATCATGAAGCTCATGTTCAGCAAAAGTTCTGTTGCACAGAGCGCCTGCTGCCTCCTCAAAGCACTGAAGGCCAGACTGCTCATCGTTACACAACTTGACTGTGCTCTCTGTTCTCTTTTCACTTCACTGTATTATGTTCTGTCCTTTTCTTCTTTTTCTCCTCTCACCCTGAGTCACTGCTCCCCAGGGAAATGAGGGGGGTAACGATGAATCATTCCTGGGGATATGAAAAAGTGCGTGTGTGTGTGTGTGTGTGTGTGTGTGCAAGTGCGCACGTGTGTGTATTTCATGGGTGACTGTGTGATTCAGGCGTGTGGGCTGTGAAACCTGAGAAGTGGGCTGAGAAAGAGAGGAGCAGCAGCACGATGCAGACAGTAAAGGGCAGAGACCCTCTTCTCTGTCCCCTTTTCTCCTACTCTTGCCCTTGGGGAGATACAACAGCTGCACCACTCCTTAACGGACACACAGTGCATGAGACTCTGGTTTATGATGCCTCATAAGAGAGTAAAGGGCCCAAAAGATTATAAGTGGTATGTGCATGCGACACAACTTCATCTCTCGTTTCTTTAACCCAAATATTACCCCACTGCTACAGCTAATCAGTATTTATGTTCTATCTGACCACCAGTCCACTCCTGTTTTGGCCATTACAGAGCCATTCACAGAAAATCAGTCCAGTTTGCACTTATCCGGGGCAGGGTTAATGCATCTTTATGGGGCAGGACAGCTGTCTAGTCACTCTTACACAGCCCAGGGGACGGCACAATTACAACACATAGACCTACCTCTGACCTGGTGACCCCTCAGCCTGCTACTGATTGACCTTCAGCCTCCTATTGACAGTCCAGCGTGTGGCTCTTTAGTAGGGGGGAAGTATGAGGTGGAGGTTTTTTTGTCTGCACTACTCAATAATGTACCCTGACATCACAGATTAGTTCCAACAGGGAATGCAAGTAGATTTTTACTTTCAAACAGTTCACAAATAACTGGTGAAACAGGAATTATTCATTTATTTTTGTTTCCTGAGCAATCTCTAAAGCTGATACTGCTATTTTTTTTCCCTACTTTTTTCTACCCATGATCAGCTCCTCTGTTTCTGTCACCGCAGAATATTAGGCTAATGCACAAGACTAATAAGTAGCCGTGTTCTTTTTACAAAGTCACAGCAACATTTCTAATGGGTGTTGACAATAGATGAAGCTAGATTCTTCAAGTGATTAGCTTTTCTTCCGAGTGTGGGAGGAAACCAGCGTGCTGCAGTTAAAACCACCTCAACATGTGGACAGTATCAAAAGTTGTGACGTGAAAGTACAGAGCACTGATCTGACTACTTGATTGGAGGGTTTGCAGTGCATGTGAATGGGCTGGAAAACGTGTGTGTGAAGTTTATCCCCAGATTTGTGAAATCATGTCAACAAGGAAAGAGAACAGTACATATGGCACCGTGGGTAGGAACACTGACTCAAATCAAACATAGCAGGAATTGCGATGATTTAGGCCAAATTATTATTGCCAAATTACACTGCGTATTGACTACTCACTATTTACTATAATGTTGTGAAATGTAAATGACTAATGGAGTATGGGACATGGAGTGAGTATTTACTGTTTTGATTTCTGCAGAACTGGACACGAAACACTCCCCACGCACATTTCTTTATCAATTTGTTTACTCAGCAAATATTAATAGACATTGCATTTGTAAAGTTCAATAAAGCTGATTCCAGAGAACATCACAGGCAATCAGGAATGCATGTTCTGTACCGATCCTAAGGCACGCCCAAATGAAGTTTGGGCATGGCTCACAATTACAGTGCAATCAGCTATACTTCATCTTTAAATATATCTCTGTTCTACATCCTAAATAACAGACTGGCCAAATAGAGATACAGATAATAATATAATATATAATATTATTGTGACGAAGCAAATTCAAAACGTTCTCTGACCCCAAATCTATCAGGCCTTTTGTCGAAGCGACATTTTTAATCAAGTCCTGTTTTGTTACAAGCACATGGCTCAACAAGACAGCCTGTTCCACTAGGTGGCTATTTTGAGAGTCCCTCCCTGTAAATCAGTTATAAAAAAAAGTCATGTGAACTCAAAGGCACAAGTAGTATCTTCTCTAGGTTATCTAACTGGAGAAAAATGTGGCACCACTCCAGCTCTACAATGTGTCTAAGCTTCTGCCACTGCAAACACTCTTTTAAGCTGTTGCAATATGGGCGAATACTTAATGTTTATGGGTTTTCCTGTTGAAATGGCCAAATACTGTACAGTCATCGCTCTTGTCATCACTTGAAACAAATATAGCTTCTTGGGCACAGAGGAATAGGAAATGTGCTGCTGGTAATATTTAGTTGTTACCGTAATAGCAAGTGACCATATGAAAAGAAATGGCTGTGTGCTTTTACTGAAAACAAATCATGGCACACATTAGAGGGAAGAGAGAGAAATACAACCTCACAGTGCTTTCTAATAGCTATTGATCTCCTTTCCTGCTCTCTTTGGAGAACATCATTAACCGTGTGAGTGTTTATGTGTGTGTGTGCGTGTGCACAGTTATTGTAGTGCGTTTGCATGTGCATGTACGTGTTTGACCTGTGTGTTTTGTGTGTTTGTATGTGTGTGTGTGTGTGTGTGTGTGTGTGTGTGTGTGTGTGTGTGTGTGTGTGTTTGTGTGCCCTTGCGATCTTTTGACAGTCTTGGCATGGGGCACCATTACAATGGCCAAAGAAGACACACAGTGTTACTCTAGCTTTGTGTTCCACTCTCTTCACTCTAGGTCAGAATGTTCTGCACCATTTTCTTTGTTCCATTTATTTACCACCTCTCCTCCCTCCACCTCTACTCACCTCTCTCTCTGTCTCCCTCACTCTCTCTAATTGACCCTCGCTGCGGCGTCTTTGCCCTACATGGAAACCAAACAGGAGATGACTGTTTGAGGACTTAGCATGTTTGTATACGTCCTGCATGCGTGTATCCGTGTTTGGGGGTTCTCGTCTATCACTACTGATTAAAAAGCATGCGCGTACGTTGCAAACAAAAATGAAAGCCCACCTATGTCAACTCTGACTCAGTAAACACTTCCCACTCTCTGTGTGGGGGAGGTGAAAGTATTTGGTACATGACATGGGGGTTTTTGGACACCACAATATAGTGAAAGGGTGCACAGCTTCAGATCCTCATGGGACCTAAAGGGACATTTGTTTTAATAAAAAGGCAGAAAGTATGCAAGCTAAAAAAGCGCTCCCTTACTGTAAAGAGGCACCACCTAGCAAGAAAAGGTCACTGGGGACTGAGTAATGATTGAAAGTCAAAATCAGAATTACTCTATTCTCTGTTCCAAGTAAATGTCCCTTCGGTAAAGCACCCCTTATTGCAAATGTTTAACACCTGCGATCTGTGACTGCTCTGTGCAGATCACTAGTTTTTCAGAGGTCTGCACAGTAAGATGAGAGCTCTGAAAAGCAGTGATGGGAAATGTTTGGAGCTTTACTCCTGACACACAATACGGCACAGTCAGACAATGCACAGATGACTACTTTGGTGGACTGAAGTTCATCACTGCTGTTTGTTGTTACCGTAAGGCTAAATTCTCTGCATTGTACAGCACTCGTCCCCATCATATCACTGGCTTGCGTGCACATACTGTAAACAGGTGGTTTACATCTGACTGCGTTACACACAGCAGATGAAATGGGAAGAATCCATAAGCTCTCATGCTCCTTCCCCCCACCTCTGACCCACTGCTGGTTCTAGTCAATACTAAAGTGTCTAATAGAAGAAATAAAAGTTAGGGGAACTATTTGAATTCTGCCCTGAGGATAAGTGAGCTCCTGTTGTAAGCAGCTCTTTCACAGTGACCTTTTTAAGGTTGGATTGGATTTTAGCTTCCTGGTGAGAGCTGTTTCCAAACGTGCAAAGTTGCAAACAACACAATTACAGAATTTTGGTTCACTGGTGTATTGTTGTAAAAGGGGGGGAATAAGTATCAGATCATTCTTACCTGCAGGCTATGGACAGCCCTTGGTTAGAGAGAAAGAAGAGCACCATAGTTTAAGAGGGAGGATATGTCTGAGAATTAACTTTGGTGTGTTGGCATGAAACCAAGGCAGACAAGATAGGTGCAGTAGTAACACAGAGGGAAAAGGGGCTCTGGGGGAGATTCTTTTCAGAATGCCCTGTACAAAAAGGTTGAGGTGATGCTGTACTGAACCTCACTGGAAAGACTAACAGGTTACACAAGCTATTATATAATAGGCCCCCCACCCCCACCCTAAATTTGAATGTTGTACTCAGGGGATACATCATTTTTGCTTGTTAAAAATCCACAGTTTGCCCTAATTGGAGTTCAATTTTTTTGCATCCTTACTCGGTTTCAAAGGCTGCTAATGCCAACAGTTCCAAACATAGACGAGCCTCTTCAGCAGCCAAGCAGTCAGCAGGCCAGTGATGTCACAGCAGGGCATGCCATAGCTCCAGAGATGGACGCTGCCGGCGTTCCACTGCATACCAACACCACATGACCCCCCTCCTCCCCGCTACTAATAAGGGAGAGGGGATTCAGCTCTAAAGAATACAACTACAGATCATCACACTGTAACAGCACCCTGTGTTCTCTCATTTTGTCCTTCATAGTCAGATGACAACATGTGACAAAGACAATTCTCCATTCTCGCTTTCACCCCTGACCTTGTGATGGGCTTGCAGAGAGCTCGATCAAAGCAGATCTGGGTTTGAGTGTTGTTGTGAAGGGCTGCAGAATTTCAAATGCAAGGCATGTCACAATATGCTATCGGCCATGTAACCTGAGTGCGGTGCCTTGAACACACTGTATAGATCATGTTTTGCTACCTGGCATGTCACATCTGTATCAGTTTTCAGATAAACATCTAAAAAGAAACATGCAGTTGTTATTAGCCAGGAAAGTATTTCATAGCACTTGATGGGAGAAGCAGAGATGGGAAACCTTTTAGAGGCTGATCCATAATTAGCTCATTAAACCAGGCTTGAAAACCCCTGCAAAATTCTCCAAGACACTAACTCAGCCCTCTGCAGTTGAGTGCTAAGACAGAAAGCAGAACATGGTGTAAGGAATAGCAATGCTATCAGTTTCCCTATTAGAATGGTGAAGGCACAATCATGTTCTAGAAAGTACTGAATTAGCTTTGGAGTCTAGGAAAACTTGTCTGATTACCAAGCATCTGCTGACATCTGCTGGTCACATTAGAGCAACTCACCACTGCTCGAGACACACACCCAAAACATTCAGCTGCAACATTGCAACATATTTTCAGTTCTTCAGTTTGGAAGTTAATCAGCTGAATACATTTCTCTGGATTAGACAGTCAGGTCAGAGCAAGTTCACCTTTGAATTCCAGTACTTTTAGAGTTGGAGTGAAATAACTACGAGACTGACCAGTCTCAAGAAACATACACTGTAATAATGGAACCATTCCTTGAGGTGGAAATTGGTCTAATGACATTTAGCCACAGTCAGAAGCAGTTTTGCTCAGCTCTCTTCCTGGAAGTATGATTATGCATCTTGTTGTGCAGTTCTAGTAATAATATCCACACAGCAAAAACTAGGAGTGATTATTTAAGCTGTTATGCTGGCTGTTGTTGTCACATGCTTTCCCGGAATCCTCCTGAACGTTAAGTGTTGATTTATGGCAGGCTGCCAACTTTCAAGCAGCCAATTGTAGAACAGTACAGCATCTTCCCCTACATCGGCTGATATTTCCTGCCCACCCTCCTCCTCCTCCCCTCTGCATTATTGGAAAAGAGAGCAGACTTTATCAGGAAACGGACGCTCTGCTGATAAGCTCTTATTTGGTCAAGAAGAAATTCACAGGTTTCATTTCTACATTATACGGGCAATACATTTATCAAACAAAGGAATTCTCTGTCTGTTGTATCGCTCAAACATCTAATAGCTTCACATGTTGTCATTGTTTCTTCTTTAGAGTACTTGTGTACACTAAATTGGAAGCTTTGTGGTAATTTTCTCTGAAATTCTGAAATACGTCTGGAAGACTTTGCTGCCCACGCACAGGCAAACAATGCTGCGCAATGCATCATCCTTCATTCCAGCTAATATTTCTAGTATTCTTATTCCTGGAAACTCAAATATAAAGTACTACACTGGAAAGGAAGATCTTGGAAGATAATATACCTAGCTCTTACTGGTTATGCATGAATAATGTATGTGTTCCAGCGGGTTGTTAAGTGTAGTTGTAATCATTATCTATTTCTATATTTTAGTCTGTAAGCCCAAAGGGAACAACTCAAGTTCTCACCATGTCTCAGCATTTCAGTTATTCTAAATACTTTTAGTTTAGAGTCTACAGCTTTGCCAGATTTGGCACAACGGTGCCAAAACTAAAAGTTAATGTCATCATTGCTAACATAATCAATATGCTAAAGTGCTGATGTTAACAAAGTATAATGTTTACCAAGTTCGCTGTCTTGGTTTAGCGTGTTAACATGCTTCAATTTGCTTGTTAGCACTGAATGCAAGTATTGGACAAAATATTGACTTGATTATTGTGCTAGAGGAAAAGTAAAGGGGTCACCAAAGTGACTGCAAGTCATCCTGAGGGACAGATTAAAATGTAATAGCTATGCCCAGTTGTTATGAAGACATTTTACTCAAAAGCACAAACGTGGCTATCCATGTGGCACTAGATGAAAAGTAAGTAGGCTTCTTTCTCTGGGAACTATTAGCGTTTGTTGATCCATCCAGTAGTTATTAAGATATTTCAGTCTGGACCAAAGAAGTGCTGACTGACCAACAGACCAACATTGCATGCCGTCGAGCACTGGTGCTAGTGTGGCTAAAAACAGCACATGTTCTTTTTGTTCTAAGAATTTTCAAATGAGTATCGAATAGGTATCAAAGTCAAGTTGAATTTATTCTTGTACAAGAAGGAGCGTTTAACAGTGCAACACACAAAAGGGGTTACAAAGAAAAGGGCTCCCTGTGGAGCTCTAACAGTTAGTTCTTATACACTCTCTAATGGGCTGTCTCAGACACCTCCCCATAGATACAGATGGCATCATAAGTTTTTTGTTTAATTTCCTTTAATAGTTAGCATTTCCCCAATCTAAATATCGCCACTCTGACCTGTCCCTGACCCTTCTTCTAGACTTCCTCTATTTACACATTAACTTGGATTTTACCTTACCTGACCTTAGCAATATAGTCATATTAGAGAAGTGAACATGTGAGGAGTAGAAACTCACGTACACATCTCATGATTTAAGACATTTGACAACACAGTATGAAACTAATTTTTACAACACTTTTAACCTCCGGCCTCTCTTACTATGGACTTTCTCACAGTGTTTGTTCATACGTAATGAAATGTAATATATTTTCTCAAAAGGTGAAGTTGCTCTGCAAGCAACAGAGTGTGACGTTTGAAATATTGGTTTTTCCCTCTAATACCCCTCTTTACATTCAGGGAATGGAGTAAAGATTGTAATTGGATAAGAATATTTAGCCAAAAGCAATAAGTGGAATTATTGATGGTCCATGGCTGGAAGTTAAAATGCATGTAGGGCACTTTGTGAGTGTTAATTGCTAATGTCAGTATGAAAAGAGAATAAGCAAAGCTCTCTTTTTGCTATTTTAATTAACTTCATAAGATGAAATTACCCAGAGATTGAAGTCATTGTCTCCATTCAAACACTGAAATTACAATGCATACATCTTTTAAATGTTAGAACAATGTATAATATAGACACAGACTTAACTCGCTTTGTAATCTCTATAGCAAGTGTTCACATTTACATATAAATGGAGGCACATCGCTGAAGTAATATTGTCCCAATGGTATATTACTGCCATCTACTGGTTTTAATATGACACTGTTATTATTTTTTTTTTTTTTGGTTAAGAAAGCAAAGAAAGAAAAATATCTGGATCTGTTTTCACATGTGTCAAAAGACCCAGTTTAAAATCTAGAGAGGCTGAGCATTTTTTTTTTTTTTTTTTTTACATACTTTCCTCTCTCTCTCTCTGTCTGTTAGTTCATCTGTCTAACTGTCCATTTATTGTGTTAAAAATCATCTCCTGGTGCTAAGGTTATTATCATGGGGAGTTCATGGGAAATGTTGTTTGCCAAACCCAAGGTGGGGAGCTCATTTGCGGACTAGTGCACTTGGTAAAAACATCCTGGGCTCCAAAATCATCTAAAAGGCACAGGGGCCGGTCTGCAGATGCCTGGACACAAGGAATAACATAGGAGTGAGAATATAATGTACTGGCAGAATGTGTCAGTAGACATGTTGGCTAATGGTGTATGTGGTGTAGTATTATTGGAATTGTTGGCCTGCTCTCTTCCTTTTGCAACTATTGAGCTATGTCCCAGGTTGACTTCTGGGCTCTGCTCAGCATTTCTCAATGTAAAAAGAAACATAGCAGGAAATGAAAGGAGATGATAGAAGAGGGAGATTTAAAGGTACATAAATAAATAGACTCACTAAAACTGTACCGCTATAATTCCTCCTGTTTTCTGGATAAAAACGACACTTTTTTGTCACTGTCAGCAACAGGTGTGTTGTGAGAACAAGTTCCACTGGGGCGTGACTGCCCTCACAGAAGCATGTCAACAGCACATCAATAACACACACTCGCACACCAAACCATACCGTCAGGTCCACAGACAGGAAACTGTAATACCACATGCTTCCTCTCCCACGAAACCCTGTTACTGAACCAGACCACCCAGACAGAGACTGCAAACAAACACCAGCTCGTATCATATGTTGCTGCACAGAGACTTGTTGTCATCAACAGATTCTGGCCTGTGCTCCCAGGGTACGAGCTACAATGTCTTTATAGTTACTGATAGCACTGCGAAGCTGAGTTGATTTATTTATGCTGGAGGTGCTGTAAAACACGTGGTGAACCATAACTAGGCAAGAACATTTGTTGCATTTGTCAGGAAGAGGTGATCATGATGCAACATAAGATTCCAGACACATTTGTTATATTGTTGTATATCATGTATTGTTTTTTTTTTTTTTTTTTTTGCCAGTTGGGTGGAAACAAGCTGTGAATTTATTTATTGGTCTATTGTCAGAGACTGTCAGGACTTGTTTTAGAACTTTCACTGACAATAGCTGCATGCTGCGACAAAAAAATATTATTATTATTATTAATTACTAATTCTGTGTCTGGATCTATCTGTCTTCAGAAGACTGAAGGAAGTGTTCTGTTTAAACGTACATTCACTGGCCACATGAGGGCAGTAGATGTTCTAGGATAACAAGGTTATTTAAAAATGTGTCACACTGATGGCGTACTAAGGCAAAAATCTATTGTGCCCAGCCAGGGAAATACTGTATAACAAATATAATATAGACTGAAGCTGTGAAAAAGGCAGTTAATAGCTGAAGAAAATCAAGCTATTTAACAGACCTCTCTTCTTTTCTTTGATGGGTATCTAAATATGCTGACCAGACACTTTTACATAAAAGACATTTCCTCTCTATTAATTATGATTTGTGAGATATGATGTGACTCTACATTTGAAGAAAAAAAATAATAAATCCTCACATTTGCAGCTGCGCGGCAGTTTGAACCAGCTTTGAAAGTGCTGAATGTAAAATTATGCAAAATAATAATAATAATAATAATAATAATAATAATAATAGAATGGATAAAAAATGTTTCCAGATTTGGCTTGCCATGCAGCTCTCTGTACAGTGTTAAACAACAAACAACTGTTATCTGTACTGACAGGCTGTGTTTGAGTAATGGCACCACTGAATCCCACACTGAACCACAGGATAGAGAGAGGGAGGGGAAAAGACAGCGAGAGAGAGAGAGAGAGAGAGAGGAGGAGGGACAGGGAAGATTGAGGGATCTTAACGCCGGCTTTAGTGAGAGACTGTATAAATATATAGGGAGAGGAGAGAGACACCTTGGGGGTGTGGATGTGTGCACATGCATGTGTCCATGCCAAGGCATACAGTGTATATCATTCTGGGCTGGCAGTCTCCTGGCAGAGTCTCTGCCTGATAGGTTATTTAATTCTGCCAGTCTTTGAAGATGTGGGCCGGGCCAACCTGACAGCCCGATTCTTTACCTGTCACCACACTCAAGGTGCAATGGGTAATCTGTATAAGGCTGACCACCCACACTCGCAAACACATCCGTACATACACACCAGCGCAAACGCGTCAATACGCTCACGGTAATACACACTCATACACCAACATAATATTGCTCTCCTGCTGTGCAGAGATGGTTTTGTAATGCCCCAATGACTCAGTGACAGTCTGTCAATCAATCAAACTCATCCCACCCCATCTCACCTGTAAATGAGTGTCTGTCCGTCTCCTGGGCCATGATAGGCTGATTGGCTCTGTCAGTCACAGTGTCAGGCAAATGTAGATCAATGGGAACCATTCAGTACAGTGCCCTGTAGATTTAAACAGATTTCTCCACAGTCATGCACTGCTGATGGCAGATGTCACCGAAGATGGACTCAGCTTCAGTGAGCTTCTGAGCAATGTGGCGGCGCTGGCTGACTGGGAAATGCTTGAGCCAGTAGAAATAAATATGAATATAACAAATCAAAATGGAGGACTGAAAATGAGGTTGACTGTAGACTCATGACGCTTTGCAAAAAAAAAAAAAAAAATATGTACAACATGAAGAGTGTAAATAAAACTTACATGTCATGTGATGTATAATGTAAATAATATCCAGTCCTCAAAATGTATATATACACACAGAAAGTGTCAGGAGCTGTGCAATTATGCATTAATTTATACATAAACAGATGAATAAATAACATTAGATGAATATATACACCTCATTAAATGCATTTCTAATGCATATGATTGCATTAGAAAAACTGACAGATTTCCAAGGGCAAAAAGTTTTTTTTGTTTCTTTTTACCATCAACAAAAACCTTATTTATTCAGAATTTATAATGTTTTTTTTTTTATTTATTTGACATGCAAGTTCCAAGACGATGCAAGTTCCAATACAGGGCATGAACTGATGTGCTGCACAGAGAGTTTATAGTTATTGCTTCTTTTCAGCTCTTGTCCCCAGTTGGACTGTTACATGCATGTTATAATTAAAATAACAAAAGATGTGAATGAAATATCCCTACCACAATACACCAGTATGCATATATCATACACCTTAGTAAGTTAGGGTACTATTAGATAAAAAAGGATACTTTTCTGGTTTGCTTTTAGTGAATTGTAAAAGATTTTAGGTCTGGAATTAATTTGATTTCATGCAGTAATGCTTTCTAGCTGACAGCCCTTTATGGAGAAAGCTGATTGTCCAAATGTAGATGATATTATGTGGTAATTTACAGTTCATCATGCTCCTTGTTTTTCTGTTACTGTCATGTCTTTGTATATATCTGGAAAGAGGATCTGGGGTTTTTCCACTAGTTTCAGGGCCTCACTGTAAGGATATGAGGTCTTTGACTGTAGGTAGTGATGCTTTAGTCCATACTGCCTGTACTGACATATGGTGAATGCACAGAAATATTAATAAATGTGTGCAGAACAGAAGCTAACCTATCATTCCTGTTAGAGAATAGTTTCAGGCAAGATCCTAAATGTCTGTAGCTAAGTCATTTGTATCATGTCATATTGTGCAGTCTAGATAAAGCGGTCTTATTGTATCACAGAGGCATAAATTCAAGCTGAAGGTTACGTGTATCAGTTCATCATAAGTGCAATGGCAAGTATTTTCAGAGTTGTTGTGCACGTCTTTATTCATCTTTATAATCGGAGTGTCCTGGACCAGTGAATTGACATCTGTGGTGGAAGAAGTTCTCAGATCATTTTGTACAAAAGTACAGTAGTAATGCAAAAAATATTTTCAAATTCAAAACATTCTATTCAATTTAGCATTTGAAACTTTACTTTTACTTTTGTATAACTTTTCTGCTTTATAAAGCTATACAGCATCAAACTGTGCATCATGTACCCCTCTTGTTGTACTTTACAGCATTAAGTCACATCAACTATTTCACTGATTTTGGTGAAACTGCATCATGTTTTTTTAGAAATTTATTTTATTTTATTTTATTTGCTTTCTCTCTGATGTCCTCCAGCTGCTCGGCCACATCTCTCAGTGATCACATTTCCTGATGGACACTTGTGCAACTCATGCAAACTGCTGTTAACTCATGTTAGCTTAGATGGTTAGACAAGCTTTCTGGACTGCTGGCTCAAAGCAGTGGGGGAGTGTTACTGTTTGGACCACAGGAATTTTGATGGTGTGGGAAAGCGTCCCCACCTGAAAACCCCCTTTTGCGGGGAGCAGAGCTGGTGCCATGCCAGAGCTGGGCAAGTTCTGACAATGTAACCAGGCTTAGCTGCCTCTATGGACATGACAGAGGCAAAGAGACTGAAGAGGACGTTGCTAATAAGAGAATGGGAGAGAGTGATTGAGTGAGAAGCCGCAAGACAAGTCAGTCTGGGACTGATTTGTAGTTGCTGGTGAGAGCTTTGTGAAATAAAAGGCTGAAAGACATCTGGGCAAGGATGCTGTTGGACTAGTAAGTAATGTTAACTGGCTGCTATGTCTTGTGTTGTTGCACCTGCCTGATGTCTGGTTCTGTTATCAAAATTGTCAGCTCCATAGTTATTTATCATAAGAAATGCAATAATAACAAATGCGCGCAACTGTCCATATTTACGACAGTGGTATTGCTGACGACGGCAAGGATTTCTGTCCATACTCTGAAATAAATGGGTATTTACTATTGAGTGTAACCGTAAAACATGACCATATCTTCATTTTCATTTATTGTATTCAATAGTTACGTTATGATCGTACAGGTCAGAGGCAGTAATACTACTTAACTATTTTTCTTTAAACCATCTACTTGATTCTACCAGAAAGCCTTTGTGTGGTCGTCAGTCCTCAGCTAAAGCACCACAGATCACGTAAAATGACAGAAAAATTATTCAGCACCTCAAGGTTAAGTTACTAAGCCAACAAACTCAGGCTTCATGCTGCTTGCAAAGTGATTTTCTCTTTTTTTTCATGGTCTGAGGGTAAAATCAATGAGGCTCAGTCCGGTGAGATATTAGCTGTTTTTCCAATTCATTTATGATTTGAAACACTTGATGCCCTGAGACAGCTTGATACACTGAGATATTGAGGTGATAGTTGCTACAGCTTGCATTTTCACCTCATAGATTGCATCACTTACTCTGAACAATCATTTTCGCTTGCAATCTCTGAAGTTCAGATTCTTGTTCAAGTGATATGTTAATTTAATCAGGGCTTTTTTTTTTTTTTATGTATTCATCTCGAGTCCAAAAACACTATGTAAATCCAGGCAAAATGTGTATAGGCTACAAAGGCACCAGCTTTGAAATTGTAAATCAAATCTAAATAAGTAGCTGTTCACAGCTCTTAATTGCCAGCAGCTACTTATCACAGTAACTATGGAACAATGTCGATGCAGTAAGAAAATTTGCAGCACAAAACTGACCAGAGGAAATCAGCACAATTGGAACATGTCTTTAACTGATCATGTTCTTTGGTTGAAACTGTACCTGATGAATACTACATGGAGACTGAAACAGGATCTGCAAATGCAGTGTGTTAGACCGTGAATGTTACTTTTTTTTTTTTCGTTCATTTTTCATTTTTTTATTCATTCTGTAGGCCATACTATCCAATCAAGGTTTCCATTTTTTAAAGTTTGCTGCAGACAAACTGGACCTTGGGTATAATAAGTATCTACATCTTATTCATTGTTCCTGTCTCTGAGGAGGAAAGTTCTAGAAACTTGAAATGAAGTCTTACTAGATGTTTTGTTTCCATGACTTTTGAAAAATCTTCTCTATTAACTTAAAAGCTGTATTTTAATCAATATTTTTAATAACTAGACTATCTATAGAATTATTGTGTGCAGTTCCTCTCAGTTCTACAGAGTCCTTCAGCATCTTTAAAGAGTATTAAAAAGCTTGTTTTTGCTGACCTCCAGTGGATGAACCCAGTTAGTACAGACGTACTCCAGGATACTGAAACTAAAATCATCATTGGTTACATGCTCAACAGAGAACACGACTACTTCTGACCAATCACACCTATCGGTGATGTTGGGTGGAGTCAGAGGTGAAACAGGCTTGAAATTTTCAACCAGACGGGGCAGCAAAACACTGTTTATCAGTCTGATGTTACTTTACTCTTTTAGCCCATTGTTGTGGTTGCACGGCCAACAAATGTATTGGTGTGGTTCATTCCCACTGCTGTCATCTCAGTACATCAGCAGCAGACAGCCCGCATAACCCTATTGTACGCTAGCTGGTGATTATAGTGGGACGTAAAGCAGCTGAAGAGCCAAATACTTTTCTTAGAACGTGGAGACCAAAAGACAGTTAAAAGGAGAATGATGTGTGTGTGAACAGTTTGCCAACACATTAGCAAAATCAACTTTAATTTTTAATCCTAGCCCTGACTATGCATGCAAAACTTCTTCAGAATTCTGACGGTAAGTAGACAAAAAAACCAATAAAAACAAAACATTTAACCTTCTAAGATCAGCAGTAATACCATCAGGGGCAGTGCATGATTTGCTCATTTTTTAACAAGTGGATGGCCCTAGCCCATAACCTTTAAAGTAAAAACTATATCTGTCATCTCTCGACTGCAATATTTTGTGCTTGGTCTGGGTGTATATTTTCAGCAGGATAGATGCCACTAAATGAATAATAGAAATGTCATAGGAATACCACAGTTGACGGTGCCTCTATGATCCTCTCACTCTTCCTTGACTACATGTCATCTAATCACGAAGTTGATGCTACTATACAGTATATAGTACACAGTATATAGTAGTACAGCATGATAAAGTGTAGTGTGTTGAGTATTTACAATATAGTTTAGAGAACACTAAAACTAAATAACCTTGCTGCACCTGCGCTTCACTCTCTGCTTACGAGGGGATGGAGGTGAGGGGGATGAGCGGTTAACAACGGGGATGGCGTCCCCCTTCGGTGACGGTCATTTGAGAACATTATAAAAGTATCACCAGAGTGGTGGTAATGTACTGAATCCCGCAATGATGAAACAAATCTAAATCAGATCGCAGAGCTTCCCTCGGTGACTCACTCTGGTAAACAACAGACAGGGTCAGTGGCCACAGGCTTATATGTATTGGTAGAAGATGAGAACCTCATCATAAATATGTTGGAGCTGTCATGCTGAGTGCTGTGTGAGGTCAGATGCCCTGAAGCATTGGACGAGAGGTTCACACCAGGTGAACTTGAGGAAACTCTTATGTGAATCAGTAGTCCTGTGCTCTATCCTCCATCTGGACTAATTGCCCTACTTGGCCTAATCATACAAACATGGATGAATACTAAACATTAGACCCCTCCTTTTCTGTCTTTACCCCCTTCTTGCTCTCTCACTCTCTCTCTCTCTTTAGCTTACACATTCAATCTGTTTCTTTACCAGCACCTTTTATGCTCTCACCCACTCAACACTCTGCTCTTCCTCTCTTTCGGATGCTTTCTCCTTTCCTTCCTTACTTACTCAAACTCTCTGCTTGTTTTTTAAGAGGGGGTAGAGAGAGACTGACTGGCCACTTCAGGGACCAAAGGCATGAGGTAATCCAGGCAGGATTGTAGGCCTCTTTTGTCCCACATCTCAAGACTTCCCACAGCTCCATGTGGGAAAGTAAGACCACCAATCTACATTCAGCGGGAAACATTAGACTGAATAATCATGTTGACAGGTGAAGAGGAACTCTTTTGTATTTACAGAGGAAAACATGGTATAAAAATGTTTTGTTTTCGAGTACCCTTGAAGGAGCTGCCGCTTGCCAGTCCTGCCACAGCTAGTATGTGAGTGATGAGAACTACGGCGGGCATATTTTCAGCTTAGCTACAGCAACACAAGACAAATGTAACGTGAAAAGGAACAATCTTTAATGAGAACCAGTAACTGTTGCCCAGTAGCCTTGCTTGTAAGCAGAGTCAAAATAAAACAAATTGAGCTCAGTTTGAAAGGAAATCTGAATTTTTTTTCCACCTTTAAATACATAATACTGTACGTTTTCTTCAAATATGCCCAAGGAACACGCTCTTTGTGTTTTTGCTACCATAGAGCACACCACTTTATTGAGTGCTGCACTTTATTGAAGAACCTTGATGCAGAAGCTTCACAAAACATGCACAATGCCAGCACTGGGGTGTTGAGTTCAAACTTTTCAAGATGTATTCCTATTCACGTAATCCACTATGTACAGAAAAATAAAACTCATTGGCTCAAACAAATGAAGTCTCCAGAGAGAAGTCCATAAAATGCACTTGTTCAGCCCATGTGTTTGCTAACTGCTGCTGAAGCTGATAAAGAATGTCCTCACACTGTAAAGTCCGTACAGTACAGAGGCCCTGCTGACAGCGTTCAGCTGTGCCTCATACCCATTACATCACGTCTATAAAGACGCAGGTTTCATCTTCATTACGAGTAAATAAAAATAGCAAGCATCTGGTCAGCAGGTCCGTGTTGAGACAATAGCTTCATTCAGGCACACAGCCGCAGCTCAGAGAGTTTAATCGATAACAAACACGAGCGAGACTGCTGGATCCAGAATTGAATAAAAGGAGAATTCAGACATATATGTGATATCGAAAGTGCGGTATTCTGAATATGAGATAAATTAAAGACAGAGGAATACACTTGGTGGGAGGATGAAACTAGGAAAAGTTTGTATTGGTAAACTGTGTCTGTGTTCATTTAATCCACAGTCTAAATATAAACATCATGTCTGCTTTATGAGATCATCTATGTCCTTCTCTTTACTCCATAGTTCCTCACTGTACCCCTATCCACAGCCTTAGCCAGAAGAGTCACTGAGCCCCATTTTCACTGATTGCAATACACGAGAGTCCATTCATCGCCATGCATGACATAATATTTTCCATAAGCGCAATTATACTATTGATTAAGCCGCAGAGCTTCCTTTAACAGTCACTTGGTATTATTCTCACGCAGAACATGAAACATCTATGTTTTTTCTGTTGACAGAGCAGATGTCTGACACGTCTGAGCCCATCCTTATCACGGGCCGATAGACTGTTAGTGAGCTGGTTCGCAGCCGCTGAGCCGAGAAAGACAAAGAAAGCAAGAGGACAAAGAAATGGGGTCAATTTAGCATAGGAGAGATTTAAAAAAAAAAAAAAAAAAAAGAGCAGAGGACAGGATTTATGTCAGAGTACTGTAGCTTTTTGTTATTACAGTATCATATCACTCTCTGAGCTGGTAGGTCCCTTGTAAAAATGTGTAGATATCATGGGATCATTTAAGGCAGTTGTTCACAGTCTGGGAGTTGGGCCATTCTTACAATGGGTCACAAGATGATAGCCAGTGTGGGACATGAGGGGGGATTCTTCTCTAATCTCTGCTTTTTCTCTTGCGAAATAGATTGTTTTTACCCCAGCTGGCCTCTAACTTAAAGTCAAGCATTCAAGGACAAGGGGTCAAAAGCAGATATCACTTCATAGCAACGGTCACAGGCATAAAAGGCTGGGAACCACTGATTTAAGGTACAGAATAACAAGATTTATTTCATTATGATACCAAAACCCTCGAATATATCTCACTTTTTTATATAACAGCAGAGCAAGACTTTCATTTTTGATGATCTTCCACATACTGTTAATGAGAGAAATATAAAGTTAAACTTCTGGCCTCGGGTGACATGTTGAGGGAAGGCTTTAATGGCGTTCCTGCATTAGGCAGATTAAACTATCTTTCTCTTAATTCTACCCTCATTCTTCACCTGGCCCAAATGGCCTGCCAGTGATAAATAGAATATACTGTAACCACAAATAAATCACGTCGAAACAGACGCAGATGCAGCTGCTGCTGACCGAACGTCCGCATCGTTTACCATGCACACGATGTCTCCGTGAGCACATGTGCATCTTGCATCTCCTCTTTCTTAATCTCCTGTATCGCCGAAAGATAGTTTTATCCCACACTCTCCCAGTGTCAACTGTTAATCTAGAGCCTTATCATCGTGTTCCAGCGAGAGCGCTGACACGCTAAGTCTCACTCAAGGTCGCTTTAATGCCAGTTTGAGGTCATTTTGCCTGGTATGGTGCCTCAGAACTCCTGCTTGCCCAGTAGGGGCCTGGCGTTACTCTCCTCAATCATGGACGAATTTACGATCCGAGGATCGAGAAATCGTCTCCCATATGCTACTGAGCCTCTCCCTGTGTTTAGCCTGCTAATCCCCACAGGAGATGGGGAGCAGCAGACCATGGTAATATGGATGGAGAGAAGGTAAGGAGGAGAAGCTGTGGGAGGAGGGAGGGGATGTGACAGACAACTCTAAGGAGGAGAGGAGAGGAGAGGAGAGGAGAGGAGAGGAGAGGAGAGGAAAGGAGAGGACAGTATCAGTGTCAGCAGCGAAGGTGGCCCTAACAAATCAGTGACAGTGGGGATGAAAACTCATAGCCACAGCACTTTCCCTGAAGTGTGTGCTATCAGATAAGCTGAGAGATTTAGTTAAGACTTCATATTTAGAGCATGGCTTAAGCTGTGAGACGACGTCTTAACTGTGGTGATGCCAATGTCACATTGTGCCTGCTATGCTCCATTTGTCAAATAGGATTTTATCTGCTTTTTCATAGCCATAATGCTGCATGCCTTTGCCGAATTATCCAAGACCACATGCAACTACAGCTCTGATCTGATGATCTCCGCTTCCACGTGCAGCTGATGCAACTCATATCAAGAATCCCTCCTTAAAATATCTCCAGCTATCATTAATATTCAACCAGTGAGAGAGGCAGTTGAAGATATCACTTTGTTTCACTGTAACAGGGCCTGAGCGCATCCAAATTAAGTCAATCATATATCAGATCCTTGCATGAATCACATTTACTTCTCTCCCATTGCACTTCTCATCATCGTTAGCAACAATAGCTGTAGATTGTCGTAAAGAGGTTTCAGAGAGAGGCATCAAGCGAAGCTTTCATCATTCTCCACATGTCAGTTAGTAATAATGCTGCCTATAAACAGCCACATTATAATCATCATCATCCGCCCCTTGAATGTAGATTGTGGTTTAGGATTATGAGCACTAGGAGACATAATGGTACATAATGCTGTCTTTAATACAGTGCTGGGATCTGTTATAAAAATCTTCCAAAACAGAGAGACTGGATGCCTGTGAGGTCATCTTGTGGTTCAGGTGGAAATCCAGGTGCGGTAAGAGAAAGTAGTTGTGGTCAGTGGGTTCAGCGTTTTTACAGTGGAGCTGGGGAAGGATTGGTCCAGATCCATTTCTGTCTCTAATACACAGTATTTTTGAAACCATTAATCAGATCTGAACAAACTTTTGGTTTTGGCCGATTTCTTGTTATTCACTGTTGTCTATTTAAACAATATCTCACTGGATTGGATTTTATGAAGCCTAATATGTGATGATTGCTTTATTGTGGCATTTTCAAATGTCACTGATTAGTCTAAACACTGATTTGTTGTTGCACTAATTGAGACTTGCAAGACACACAGAGTATTTTGCACACACACACAAAAAATGTCATTCATGAAAAGCTAACTTGAAGTGACAGTGTGTTTACCTCTGTGGCACCTTTAATCAGTGTGTACACAAAGTGTGAATAGTGACTGATGGCACAGAAGTGCAATAAAGAAAAAAATTGTACTAGTCCTCTAAATGAATTTGTTTAGTTACATATCAAATCACATATTTGTGATAATCATAATGCGGAGGAGAGAACATTTATTTACAGTTCACTTTTATTGTCTTTTATGTGTCTCAGTTATTGGCTACAATTTAAAGGTATTAAGCAATTAGACTGTCACAAGGTTATATACTAATACTTGACATGACTGGTGACCGGAAATATATGTGTGTAATATAAGAGTCACGGTGATGACGATGTTTCACCTTTTTTTGTCAATGAGTGTTTGAGAAGGGTTGTGAACATTTCAAAAATGGATAGTCGTGTTATCTTAGAGTCGGTACTCCATGGAGACGAATTTAAAATGTGTCTCAAAATGAACACACCCTTGCACCTGCTCGCCTGTCAAACTTTTGTAGGCAGTGGCAGACAATGTAATATCAAGTTTTAACAAAGAAACAGGATTCTTTGAAAAACAGAACACCCACAGCCACAGATTGCCACAAATTTAAGTAATGAATTCAAAATGAAAGTTTATTTTGAGTGCAGCGTGTATGACCAATATGCAAATAGACAGGATGACACTAATTGTTCATTCACAGATTTTAAAATATGTGTAACTCTAGTGTGAGTATTGTTGCCACAGAGTAACAAGACCCACAGAGCAGAGCAGCACTCCTTGCAAATTGAGTGTAGATCTAGAAAACAACATGATGGTATAATGAAGAAAATAGTCCACTTTGAAAATGACTGGAGTTACTCAGACTGGTGTACTCTACACTACACTTGGATGCAACCCAGACTATAGTATGTAATATTTTCTGAACATACAGAAACACTCACTGGAATGTAAATGTCTTGTCTTTACCTGTATTTCAATTGTGTGAATGATTGCTGAGGCACCTGTTTGCCTGTCAGCTGAGGTTTGCTCCGGCCATCTTTTCATAAATTGCTCTTTAGCTTGCTGAAAACGGTCCACTTCCTCCACACACTTGAGGCCAGCTGAAGTCTTCTCTGTAAATGAACAAGCGAGCCAGGGCTTGAAGTGACGGATGTGCAGCACGCGTCAGAGGTAGACAAATTGATTTTCTTCGGGTGGATAGTTCTGGTATAGTGGCTGCTTTGGGCAAGAGAGGGAAGGAGAGATATGTCAGAAGCACTTGGCCGAATGGGCCCAAGAAACAAGAGGAAATGGAGGCACAACAAGGTACTGAAGCCTCACTGTGTGAGGCCTTAGCTGGAGCAATCTCTCAGCCAACACTAAAAACATTTATGTTTTTCTGTGGGCAAGTGGATGTTGGGATTCACAAACTGAGATGAGCGCGGTGAGAGTTGACAGAAAGAGTAAGGATGCAGGCAAAAACAAAAATTTAATTTAATAAAAATTTAGGGGAACTGCAGGGTCTGTCTGTTCGTTGCTAGGAGTTACACATAATATTACTTATATATATAATTAATATTGATTAGTGTAACTTTAAAGACTATGAAAATAAGGAAATAGTACCTATAGAGAGTATAATGGCAGTCTCATAGATTGGGGTGTGCTTTAGTTCATGAAGTTTGATTAGATGGTTTGTGCACTATTGAAAAGCAACTGTGGAGCATGGCTACAGCCAATTCCACTATGTCACCCTCCCAACAGGATTACGACTGGCTGGCAAGTTTAAAGGTGCAGAAAGTGGAGAGTTCTAAAACTGTCACTCCAGTGGCGATGCTTGGGTAATTAAAGCTAGCAATTAAAGCTTTTATAATCAGCACTGTCAGTGAACTGGTGCACCAGGATTAACGTTCAGAGTTGCACTTTAAATTGCTGAACGCACGCTGTGCCAAGGAATGTTTTTTTTTTTTTTTTAAATTCAGCTTGAATAGAAACGGAGTGACTTATAGTATAGGGAACAAGGGAGGGTGATAAAGGCTGATGGAGAGGGTGGAAGCTGGGCGTTTGCCTAGATGTGTCTGTGCATAACCATACACCCATATACTGCATGTATACTGCATATGTGTTTTTCCTTTTTTTTTTTTTTTGAGTGCGTATTTGTGCCAGTGTTCCTGGGCCTGCAAAGTAACATGTAATTCATCATCACAATGAGAGAGAACAGAACATGTCCAAATGTTGTTTCCAAAAACAAAACTAATAAATCATAATATATCCAGGCTTTCACCATATGGTTTTGAGGAGCTGCGATGCATCAAGTCATCTCACTAACAGCACTCCAGTGTGTGTCCGGACCATGAGAGAGCCCTCCTTAATGGTTAGAGTGATAATGCATAATAAAGACACATAAAAGTGAGATTTAACTTTCTCTATATGGTGCTTCGTGGATGAATGTGTCTGCAGACCTTGGCCAAGGGGAGTCCTAGCAGAAAATAATGTTGTGTCTCTGTTTCCAATAAAACAAAACAGTAAATTATTTACAGCGGGCCACTGAGTGCGCATCCACCTCATTTGTATTCCCATCGCTACGGTGATAGATGTGACATCATGGTGATGAATGAAAGCGTAGGGATTTTAAAAAGCGCTTCCTCTGGAAACCAAGGACAGATGGTTATTTTTTATGAGAGCTGCAGAATAATCAAACCAAATGAGCGGGACTATTTTGGTAGACAGATTTGCCAGACATGAAGGTGGTTGTGTAAATGTGAAAATGAAGATGTCAGTTTTCAGAAACCTTGCATGATAATTTTCTTCACAAGGTTTGAATAGTCACACCAGGATAATAAAAAAAAAAAAAAGCAATACACAAACCGAAGTTATAAAAGTCAGGAGGGAGGATTGATTAAAGATTTTGATTATGTATGTTTAGTCACAAATCCCTGAAGTTCCCACTCTGTTGGAAACTAAATTAAATTGTTTTCTCCGCCTGTCATGTTCAACTTAAACTGCATCTCTGACCTCTGTTTCTTTTAGGCAATTAAATTCCCAGTGTCAGCTATGGCGCTTGTCCCTGTCAAGGAAAAAGAAAAATTCAGCAACATGTGAACAATCCACACCAGACATGCACACACATCCACACAAGAGGTGTAAAAAAACCTACGCTGTAGTTTCATACAAATTTGTTCTTTCACAACCAAGGTCAGCATATGGGTCTTAAAAAATAAATTGCCTCTGAAAGCTTTCCCAGCAGATGGCAGCCATCTTGGCTTATCGGTGCATAGGTGTGATTTTTGAGCTGGGTTGTGCTCCACCGCAGCCTCCCCTGACCGGCTGATTGAACACAGGTGTAACGGCTGAATTACAGTCTCACTGTTGGACATTAACCCCCCTATACCTGGACTGAAATAGTCATTACTGATGACACCCAATGTAATTGCTAATTTTACGCCTCAGCAGGCACATTTTCCACTCGTCTTCTCCTCATTCAACTCCTCTTTCTTTTCTATACCAGTCCGGGCTTAAGTTATTCACCTCTCTCTTCTATCTTTCTATATCCCAGTCGTAAGAGCAATTTATACGTGTCTCTCTTACTAAGGTGTCAATCAGCAACCTCATGGGTGAACCTGCAAGGAAAACATAAACTTCTCATGCCCTCTTTAGTTCTCTTCTCACATGTAACTATATCTATGTGGATGTGCGTAAGCATTCATCCACTTTCTGTACTTGCGTATCATCAGCATGCACTGTGAAAAACACCCTGGACACTTCATTAGCCTACTGCTGGGCTCATGCATAAGCACTCATAGGAGCAATTTAGAGTTTGTATTCACCAAGACCCCAGCTGTAACACCCTGAGAAAACACACAGGGAAATTAGGTCCAGGCCACAAAACTTCTTCTTCTTCTTCTCTCTCTCTCTCTCTCTCTCTCTCTCTCTCTCTCTCTCTCTCTGTTTCATCACAAATCTTTACTAACAACTGAAAAGCACAAACGGATTCAGGTTTAAACTATATCGGAACTCAAAGTTTCAATTGTGATAAACTGAAAGAGGAATTGGAACTGATCAGTTCCTCAGACATGTCACAGAGTATTGTAGGCTTCCACACTGCCAGAGAGTTAAAAAAAAAAAAAAAGACTCTAAAATTAGATTTCAGAATCTCTGTCATGAGATTACACTCACCTATACAGTAGAAGCTATTTGACAAAAAAGAATGAAGGCACTTGACTGCCTTTTTAAACCTTTTTGTTGCTGTTGTTGCAGAGTCAGTCAAATAAAGCCCACAGGATATTGAACTAGATTTTGACAGTGGGAAGCATGTAGCTGACAGTGGTTACACTGATTTCCTGAGGCACACTGAAATAACATGAAGGAATATGCAAAGAAGCTCAGCTGTTCTAGGATTTCCAAAAAATTAGAGTGGCTGTTTACGCTGCTGCTTTTTGGTCCCAAGGAGCAAAGAAAAACATCCACTCCTGAGATCATTTGCAATTCCCACCATCGGCGAACATCAATTAACAAGCAGGGCCGTGTTAGATTCACAAACATTCATAAAGTGAACAACATGTCTCCGTGTCAGAATATCTGCATTTGAAGTCATTTGTAAAATGGATCTGACTGCATGAATTAAAGCTTTTTTTTTTTTCTTTGCATTGCTTCTCACCTGTAATCAAATAAGACCTCTGACACTCTTAAATGATATGTCAACTCAGGCATCCACCATCCCAATCAGCCTCGTGTCACTCATAATGCCACACTGGATAATTATTCTACTTAATCTTTTGTGTAATTCTCACACGATTCCCCTATTTGCCCTCAATAAGCGACAACATGACATTAAACCCACCATTATCACATTGTGCTGTGAAAGGTTAGTGTGCTTAGCAAAATTAGGGGGCGACATGCATACCACAGAGTACAATAGGGCTGATGTCCTGCTGAAGAAATTGCTCAGAAAAAGTGGGGGAATAAACGGATCCTCTGCTTTGCACAAGGCCTGTCATTAGTGCTGCTGAGACTGCTGTGGACAGAAAGGCTCTTAATGAGACTGGAGACTAAATCGGTGTAGCAATACCAAGAGATTTAACCAGATTTAACCCCTAATTTGTCCTGAACAAACTCATCATAATGAAAATCTTACTGTAAAAACTGTAAATATAGAAACACAACACATATATTTTCTCCTGTTATAGCGGTCAATATGTCATTCACAGAATATGACTGCATAAATATCCTGTTGTTATTATTCAAATCTTTTCTGCCACTAGATAGCAACTTAACATACTCTGTAGAAAAGCCAGCAAAATTCAGAATACCTCCCAAATATATTCATATCTCAGAGCAACAACACAGGGGTATTGGTATGCAGGAGTGTTAGTAGAGGACAGCTCTTTTTGTTAAGGTCAGTGTGACTTCTGAACTGCTGCATCCATCCAATGACTGACAGAGTGCTGATAGAAGACAGATGAGAGGCATAAAATGTATGAACATATTTTCATCCTGGAAAAAAACAAAAACAAAACAACAACTGTAGATGCTAAAATAACCCCTCATGTCTGAACCAAAGGGAGCAAAGGTCTCGATCTTGTGTTGGCACTGGCCACATGCTCATCTGCATTTGCACTGAGGTCAGCTCCGCTCACCGGGGGGAATCTATGCTCAAGGATGAAGTGCAGGTGAGTGGACTGCCCTTGAACAAGACGACACGTGGCCGTACATAAGAGAGAAGTGGTCAGGATAAAAAGTACGGCACCACAAAGAGAGGTGTTTACTTGAACAGATAAAAGAGCGCACATGTTTGAAAGGGTTTGATAAACAGAACAAATTCAATTTAGATATGGAGATCAAATCCATCAGCTTTGAAAACAAAATTCTTTGGAGCAAACAAGGGTGGAGAAAGGCTTGAGTAAAATATTTTGTGGGCTGAAAGGAGAATATATTAATGCCTATTACTATTGGTAGACCATTTTCATGATTTCATGTGTCCTTACAATTGGCTGTTTGCATAACAGCCTTCTCTTTGCTGGTCTGAGCTTTTGGGCTGATGATAATATGAAAGCTGACACAAGGAATTGGAAGTCATGAATTTCTTTGGTTCACCTTTAACCGAGTGTCAGTAGTGTTTACTTGTTTCAAATGAGATGTCAAAATTAACATAAAGATGCTATCTGAACATAAATGACTCGATGTCATTTTGTCTTGATGTGAAATAGCAGATGGGATGGAAAGCAAAGCAAATTAATATAAACATACGTCTAATCAAAAAGAAAAAAAAAAATCAGGTACTTGGAAATATTCTTGACAGTCTTGTTTCTTGCTTGTCACCCGTAATGGGCTCGGATGGTGATACATTAGACAGACAACATTTTAATGACTTTGAGGTGGTTATTTTTCATTTCATTTTTTTTTTTTTTGTCATTATGTTCAAGTACCCTAGTTATTGAAAAAAAAAGTATTTGTGTATTCACATATATTACACTGGCTTTTTATTGAATAATAATGCAATTTTCAAATGCAACAAGCTAGAAAACAACAAGGTCATTTTAGATTGAGACTGAACGATGCTCATTAAAGCCGCTATCTATAAACCCATGTGCCTGCACACGCACAAAATCTGAGCATCTACCCGACATCATTACTCAAGTGAAAGGTGAACGCCCTTCAAAAACATGTGTTTATTACAATACACAAACGACAACGTGTGACAATAAAATAGGTTATTAAAAGACAATACCCTCCCCTGTAACAGCCTGTTCACCCTGCTGCTGTATCGGCTGCTATAGCACCAGACGACGAGCTTTTCTTGAATTCATCTTCAGCACGCCACAAACAAACAACATGTTTTTCTTGTGTAGCATCAAATAACTACAGCTTTTAGCTGTGCAGTTCTGTAGAATCCTTGTAGAATCACAAATAAATTAACCTTGAGCCTTGATAATGTACAAGAAATGGTGTTAGAATTCTGTGTAAAATAAAGGTGTCCAGGACCTTCTTTCTGTGCAGAACCACTCCACCATTTTTATATTTATATATATTTTTCAGTGAACCAAAATGATGGAGTAAAATTCTCTTCTTGTCTGTCATTCTGCGGTGAATGTATAAGGCTCACGGCCAGGGCCTCCAGAACAGGTCAGGATGACTTTCTTGACAAAAGAGTCTTTAGTGTGGCTTGATTGCAACCAGGAGTGGAATGTAACTCATTACAAGTGCTGTCCTGGCTGGACTGAAGTGCCTTCTTCATGCTCTTACAGGTTTTGCAGGTCTACAATCGATGTACCTTTGGAAGCATCAGAAAGCGTGGAAAGTAACTAATTTATCGGCATTTTCAATGTGAACCTCTACTCCACTGCATTCCATAGAGAAACATGATGTACTCTTTCATCTTTTACATTTATTTCACATCCAGACAAATACAGACAAAATATATGACCAGCATATCAAATATGGTACGTAAAACAAGATTTAAAACAAGGTTTGCAGGTTTTTACAAATGAAACTAAATGAAAATAGTTTATGAAAACGGAGGTGATTTTAGTCAGAATATTCAAAGACAGTAACAGTAACTTAAGTGACTATCATTAATGTAACATTACATCACTTTGAGAAGAATACACAGGGCCGCATCCAGTTACTGCTCCATGATGTATTCTCTTGCCCGAGCCCACACTCTTTGGTTGCAGGCATGTACTTCTGTAAGTGCCTATATCTGTGCTGAGCAGCATTTTTCAGCGTTCTTCACTTAATCACTAAATTTAACTGATTGCACAGAGGTGATCGACTGAGGTGATTAACAAGGGAACAAGAGCTGAAATGGCAGCAGCTAATGAGGCACACTGGGACTCAGAGGGTAAGGCTCTGTTGTTGCTCCAACAACAACTTGAGTAAGCAACATGCTGACTCATCCAGTGATAGAGAGTTCTTGTGGCCCTTTTAACTGCACTCTCCGCAGATAAACAGAGAGCAAAGCACTGTATTAACACAGAATATAAAGTGTAAACACGTACACGGCACAGTGATATACAAAAACACATGGACATACACAGATACATCTGCGGAGAGACAGGAGATGCGCCCGTGGAACTGACAAAAAAAAAAAAAAAAATCAACATTTTCCTTTCCCCCTCTGGTCAGACCTTCATATCTCCCCCTCTCATTCTTTCTTCTCATCCCTGGAAAAAGGGGGGACTGGGTGTAAGGGGACTGTGCTGACAGACATCTATACAGCCCGAGGGAGGGCGGTGAGACTGAACGAGTCTGGCAGATGTGTGTGTCTCAAGGGCTCTCTCCTCCTCCTCTGGTGAATCACTGGTGGTCACTGTTAAGGCCTTCTTGTCCTAAACACCAACACAAAGACCAATGCGATAAATAGGTGCTGACATACATTTAGCACCCCAACAATGCGCAGACTTACAAGCACTTCACCTTTGCTGACATCCTGAGTTTCTCTACACTGCTTATTTAGCCTTGCTGTTTGACTCCTGCAGGTTTACCTGAGCGCGAACAGGCTTCTAACAATTCTGCAACAACCTGTGCATGTGCAAATGACAAACAGATCATTTGATTCAAAACACAAAGCTTTGGCTAAACACAGAGGAAGCGTTTCAGTATTCAGCGCGATATGATTCGTGTTTGTTGACGGACACCTGAAGGTATCTGAAGCAGATTATTGATCTGCACATGGGCTGGGAACAGATTTATGCTTTGATTTCCTAGAGTAAACACGGAGTGTTTGGATAGGGATGTAAACCAAAGCCCAGTCTGTTGACTCCATTTGTCATATATATTCTCTGTTCGATAACTCAATAAAGTGTTTGAGACAGGAGCTGCTGAGGGAGGAACTTCAAGGCAAGCGTGTCTCGGTTAATGTATTTCTGTCAGCAGGACGGAGGGACCCAGGGATGGAGGAGGAGAAGGATGGGTGGATGAAGGTAATCTCTCCATTGCTTTTTCCACCATTCTCTTTGTTTTTCATCTATATCTTGAAGTCTTCCCCTCTTCACCCAGCTGTGACAATTGCGTCTATTAGAGTAGCGTATATTAAAGACATCTGCTTATTTCTCATCCTTGTATGTATGTTCTAGTCCCGCAGGAACACCAACTATCACCGCAGTTAAGGCCATAAATTGTAATAAAGTGCCAATCTCCAATTATGTTCTGTTTGTTTTTCATAACTGCTTGTTTCATTGATTGCAGCAAACTATTAGAGTTCTTGTTGACACATGTATATATCAAACAAGTTTTCCAAATTGGTTTTGTCTCTGTTCCCTTCCTCCTGTTTGTCAATTTCAAAGTTTGCACCCATTGGGTTTTGAACCTCAAACACGAATGTTTAGAAGTCCAAAACTTTCTATTGAAACCTATGATAGGCACACCTGATTCACTTGCTGAAAACAGAAACGCATTCCATGTATTTCCGATGACAAACTGAACTGTCAATGACAAAACACATCGTGCGGAGCGACCGAATTCTTCAAACGCGTCTCTTTGTTGCAGTCGCAACTTTTGTTGTCTGCGTGGCACTAAAAGTCATTGGCCAATTGTTTCCAGAGAGCTTATACAGACATGACAGCCCATCACAGCTGTTTATTACATTACATCACATTTGATCTCGCTAATCTCTCATAAGAGAAAGACAGAGAGAGAGAGAGAGAGAGAGAGGGAGAGAGAGGTATACGAGATTAATGTACTGACAATGTAGCAAGCCTCAGATTCACCCGTCCTCATGAATATGGATGAACAAACCCACCAGGAGAGTATACACAGCTAGCTTTAATGCTTTAATGCGCATTACGGCAATAATAAGAGAGAAGCTACTTAGATCACATAATTCTCCAGAGGCTCATCATAAATAACAGCTTACATGTAGCTTACTTAGATAAATAGGCGGATGGATGTGAGGGATGGGGCGTTTGCATTCACTCAAGCTTAGGAGATTTTTCCATGCAACTCCAACTGCTCACAAATCTGTGCAGCGTTGTGCGTGTGTCGCGTGCGTGAGCCTTTGTAGTTTTGCGTGTGCAGGAAAAATAAAAAGCTAGAGCAATCACATCTCCAGAAAATGTCATTGACTCCCATTACACCCACAAAGCCCTCAGTGCCATTACACCACAGGGCAAATTAGTCACTATGAAGATGAATGGGTCCACAAAAATACAATAACTTACCATTCGGCATGTAGAATTCCCTATGAATTATTAACAGTGCTACTCATCAGAGCCATAGGAGAGGAGTCGCAGAGGCCTGAATGCCTGGGTTTAAAAATATTGGATATTTGACAAATATCTTCATGGTGCATCCTTCCTCGCACACATGACCAACCAAGCATGTGGGCACATGCCGCGACACATAAGCACACATAAACGACAGTACATCACCATCACACCACATATCACTCACCACTGTGCACATACACGCACACACATACATGTACTTACGCACGCACTGGCCATATCCTATTTATCCAACTGTATGTGGAGCCATACATTACCCATGGCTTGACACCAGGCCATTAGTTACAGGCTCTCATCCAGCTATCAGATGGTGAGTCCCGCCTGGAAATCTTCTACACACACACACACAAAAGCACACATTCACACTTGAATATGTGCACACACGCACACAAGACTACACATTTTAATTGTAGGTAACTGAAAAGCATGAGACAAAACAGAATTTTTTTTTTTGGGAGAAAACATGGACATAATTAGCCCCCTTGGTCTTTTTTGTGCTTTGGCTCTCAAAGTTTTGGGGTTGATAGTTTTTGGGTATGGTCCATTAGATTACAGTACAGTATCACAGTGGGTATTGGGGCTTCATTGTTTCAGTAGAGAAAAGTCAATGTTAGTCAATTAAAAAGCTCTATATATGCAATTTACAGTGAGTGTGTGAGTGATGAAAAGCCATGAAAATGTACAGCACTAGCGTATTGTTTCATGCAGCGCATGTGAATAGTGTAGGGAGGGGTGAGGGCATGTGATGTACATCAGGTTTATGTGAGCTATAGGTTTGCAGGGGTATGACCATTCGACTGCCTGACAGTGAAAGATGTGTCCATAACGAGGTGGAGACGGATAAACTACGTAATGGGAACCCAACCTGTGAGACGAGCTATTAATCTTGGTAGAGGCAGAGATGACCGGTGGACTGGTCTGCTCACTGTTACAGGAACGGTAACATTAGGATTTCATGCCTCTCTGACTCCTTCCAGGCGTGTCCTGTGTTCTGGCTTTTTGAACAGAACACTACCTGATTTCCCTAAGGATCCGAGCTATAAGATCATCTCTGGTTTTGTACGCATGAAGCCTCTAAAAATAGGAGAACTGATCTAGGTCAGGTCATAGGACCATTAAACAATTCTCTGTGAAGAAATAAATATATCATATTCAAGTGAATGTAAAGTTTATGTGGGGTACAATGCTGCAGAACTTTTTCACATGTTTTTCTCTGGGTGCTCTGGTTTCCTGCTGCAATCCATAAACATGTAAGTAAGGCGAGTTGGAGGCTTTAAGCATCCCCCATTATCTGAAAAGAACAAATGAAAGGGTTATTTTAGGCCTGTGGAAGTTTTTGTTTATGTAGCACTGATCAGTGATCCAACTGTAACTACTGTATGATGTATTTATCAGAATTGTAACTTAATTCTTGCAAAATGTGTCTAATTGTCTAACTATTAAAATATAGAACTAGTTGGTTGTGCTTTCTTTTGTACATATTATGGAGTTGATTAAAACATTTATAGCTGAATGCAGTTTGATGGCTGAAATGAAATATAATACACGGTTGCCCATAAAGTTGGAATGGAATAATTTTGTTTTCAGACACATTCCTCTTTTTATTCCTATTTATACACATCAGGTTAAACGTGGTTTAATTTTCACTGTGATATGTTTGGAAGAGATTGAAGAGATTGAACCTGAAATGATTTCCAAGTTTATGGACAACAGTGTATTTATGCATATGTTTTCATATAGTCGCCAACATAAAAATAATAATGAAAAAAAGTTTAAATCTGTAACCTCTCTGCTAGATTCCACACAGACAGTTCTTTCTGTGTAGTGATCTATGGTACATTAAATATTAACAAAAAACTTTATTCAACAAGTGTACACACAACATCATAATAAAAGTATGAAAGTAAGAGAGTGGATGTAACAATGTTACAATTAGCCATAAACTATAAAATGAAAAAAAAAAAAAAAAACATTAATAATATTAAAAACATTTTATTATTTGCAAGAAGAAAATAAATTTGAAGAAAAAAGGTTTATGGATTTCAAAATAAGAGATGCATCTCACTGCCTGAATGCAATACCTGTCGCATGATGGGCTCTGTTCATTCACATTCACACATATTGTTTAGTGGCTAACTAGGTAGGCTACTTCGAGTTAGCTTGTCCACTCACACCTGACAGGAGCAGCAGGTGACCCAGCGCACCTTGCTGTGACTTTACCCTGTCTGTCTGCTCCTCCCGACGCACTGCGCAGTTTTCTAACTGTACCACAACACCGCTGCTTTTCACGTAGCCTTTCTTAAGCTGGCAGGCCTTTCAATAGTCCCAACATTTTTCCTGAAGAGGGCGAGACTTTCTCTCGAAGAGCGACATGTTGAGGATGACTGCTCCACTTCAACAAGCTAAGTAGCTGCTGCTTCTTCTTTTGTGCTAACTTGCTACGCTGGGTATGGTGGCTGTGGTTAGTGTCTGGCGTTTGGCTGACGCTGTTTTATCTGCTTCTTCTTCTTTTCTTTTTTTTTTTTTTGGCTGAGACTGTGCTGTAATTTACCTGCCTTCAGTCCTTGAATGGCCGGTAATTGTGATGTTGTGTCTGATGTTTGGTACCGCGCATTGTGATGCTGTCATTCACTGCTGATGAAACACTGCTTTTTCTGTCTCTCTTTGTGCCTCCTGTTGGCTCACTGTGAACTTTGTTCTCTAGTGGAGGTTAATATCATTGTGGCTATTAACAGTGGCTTCTCGCCATTGGCCTTTTCCCACTCATATTCACACTTTCTTTGTGCACTTCATTTCCAACTAAGAATTAGTTAGTTAGTTTCACACAAAAGATTCAGGTGAAGGATTTTTTTTTTCCTATTCATCATTTTAAAATGAACTATATTTAGTCTGCTGTGCTGTGCTTTACGCTGCTGTTACGTTCAGTCGCACTCTTTTCCAAACTTACATCAGTGAATCATTTTCTTATCGACATACAGTATCTAAAATATCATAGGAAGAGATTGTGTGCTCCAAGCTCGCAATTCTTTATCTTAGACTGTTGTCTTTTTGGAAGTTAGGACTTGCACCTTAACTCACTGAAAGCATTTGAGAGTTATCTACTGTACATTTCTTTTTTTTTTTTTGTAATCTGAGATATTCGCACATGATTCATGTGTGCCGCTCACAGCCGTAAGGTAATTGTCCTTGTTTTGAGACTTTTCAAGGGCAACAGCAAAGCACTTAACTTTTGAAAGTTTTGCGAGAGTTTCTGAATGTCTTGAGGTAAACATTCATCTATATCGCCGTGGAGCTTTTTATGAGTGCCAAGCCAACCCAGAAGACCTTCAAAACTAAAAATAGAGCCAGCCTAATACAACAAAAAAAAAAATAAAACAAAATAGAACAAAACAATAGCGCACGGCACAGCACCTCTGCCAGCAGGGTGACAGGGCATGGGCTCTGATGATTGATGATGAGAGAGAGGAGTATCCCCTCTCCGCCGTGATAAGAGGCTATAAGAGCGAGAGGAGGTGAATATAAGGATTAAATGAAGCCATGAAGGTGCAGCAGCGTAGCCACCATCTGAGATAGACAATGTTTTATTTACACCTCAGACAGGACTCATTAAACATAAAGCAAATCTCATTCACCTCTGCTACGGCATATGTTGGTGTATTTAAACGCCTGCACGGTGTGACCTACTGTACAGTGTGTGCATATATGAAGTTGGAGGAACAGTTATACTGTAAAGGTGATTTTCCTTTAGATTTACTTGTCTTTTATATATCTTTTATATATTACTGCACATTATAAAGTCTTATTGACAGGTGCAACATATGAACTATCACTTTTTTTTCCATATATCTTTATAAACAGTGATGATCAAATTCATGACCCAGGAAGTTCTTTAGGCAAAAGTATGTTATTGATAGACGGAAGAAATCATAGTTTATTAGCTGAACTAAAGTAAGAAAACGACATTTAGATACAAATCTAGGTTTCATCATTGCAATATATTAATTCACTTACCAGTTACAGAGTACTACGGATGAATAAAATAACATTTTAGTTGAATTTTAAGTAAAAATGAAAGCAGGAAATGAAGAACATCATTTATTATAAATGATGCAATGTCCTTTTCCTGCTTTATTGTCATTGGTTTACGTTACATAAGCACTACTCACTCACCTCTAAGTGGCAAAAAAGCAAAACAAAACGTGGTACACGGTCAATGCATCCCAAGCTACACTGATACATTTTAGTTATATAGCCTCCTTTTATGCTATAAATGAAAGGAGTGCAAATTTTAATATGTAAACATTTCGTGGTCATAGTTGAATATCATCTGTAAAGAAAATACAAAAGCAGAATTGTCAGTGTTCAGTGTGGTTCTCTGTGGAGAAATGATGTGCTTGTCAACTGTTCTGCCTGTGCGACTTTACCAATGACATAAATACACCAGCGTCAGTATTTAGGCTAATGCTTGCACTATACATGTGTAAGTATGTAGAGATTAATTTCACGTCTCTGCAGTGTTCCACTCTGTTTTTACCCTTCTTTCACTACGTATGTGATAGTTATCAGGCTCTGTGGATATTTCTTCCTGTTGTATAATACCTCTGTCAGTAAGCTTGGCCATTTTAGTCTGTTTGTTACTGCCGTTTTGTCAAATTAGATTAATTTCCTCCCTCAGAGTTTACCACTAATTATAAACACCAGAGCAGATGGGACGCAATTCTTCCACGGAAATTTTGCAGCCTGGCCAAAGTGATGTGGCCACATCTTGTTCCATGGTTGCTCTCTGCAGCTCGAATCCACAAGTGAGATAGAAAAAGTTTTATTACCGGCTTGGTCTGTAATCAACTTTTTTTTTGTCTTTAACCATGGTGGTAGAATAAACGTTGCATATTGAAACGCTGCCACATTCTTGTATAATTCTGAGATACAGTAAAGTTTTCTTTCTTTTTCATTCTATCACTGTATCATAACATTGAGCTGGAACGGGGAAGCTATGAGGGGAATTTTCCTTTTCCAAATCTTGATCGCCACGATCTTTGACGAAAAACAATGCTTGTTCTCCATGGTGATAGGCCTCAATAAACAAACTTATCAGTTATTTCACAACAGCACATGTTAAACCCAAACAATGGTTTGAATAAAGATTTGTTTTTTCTCAATGATAAGACTCGGTCAAAGTTAAACACAGTGAATGTCGCTGTTGTTTTCCTTGTTTTTTCAAGGAGCTTTTCTCTGTCCCATTGCCATCCCCCTGTGCACTATTCCCATGTTTTATGTGCATGCAGTGCTTGTGTGTTTCATCGTGGCAAAGCTTGTAGTTGTGAAGCAGTAATCAGCTTTTTTGACAGATGGCATGTCCCCACTTCTAAACTGGCTGATACTGGCTGGTGGCTGCGACTGGACAGTCATCGTAAACGGGCCATATGTTGCAATATGCAGCACAGACTGAGGCAGGGGGCAAGTGTAGTTAAGGGCATGGAGTGGCAAGATGAAACATTCATAAAGGGATGAAGCATATGTTCATCATATCATCTTCACTTTATTTCATCTGATAAGAACCTACTTTAATCTGCCACAGACAGTGGTTACTCATATGAGATAGATTAAGTATTCAGGAACTTCAGTTACCAGCTACAGCAAAAACATAATTTATGAATCACTTGATAGCCAAATTACAAACATTTGTTATTATCTCATCCATTTGTATGCATCTCTCTGAGTCGTAGTTAATTTCTAGCTTTGAAAGGCAATAGTTGGCCATTTCTATCAAGGGCAGATTGTAACCTGGACAGAATCTCCTCTCCAGACCTGCAAATGGCTCCTTTCCTCACTGTGAATGAATTTTCTTCTTTCTCTGTGGCTTGACAGGTGAGGCAGCAGAAGAGAGCAAGCGATCGAGAGATGGGGGAATAGAGAGGGAGAGAGAGAAGGGGAAAGTGGCTGCAGGTGTCAAGCCTCTTGAAATTGGTTACCTTCCCTCCTGGAGATGGTGCGTGTGTGTGTGGAAATGTGTGAAGGCACACGTTTGCCTGAGCCTTTGTGTGTGCGTGTGCAGGCGACTGACTAGGGGCAATAGTGTAATGATTCGTCTTTGGCATCCCCTGAGTGAATACAGACTCTCACCCACCTAACCACAGGAATAACACATTAAAGGAGATAGGTGAATAAGATCTGAATGTGAGATGGAGAGAGAATAGCCTTTCTGACACCACACTGTATGAAACTCGCGGCTGTAGCCTGGGGACAAAGCTGGTCCTGCAGTGACAAGTGCTTGCAGAAAGTTAAAGTGACATTTCAGTTTGGTGGTTTGACGTTGAACCAAGTGCTAGAGCAAGGATGGATCAGTGCCTCCCACCAGGACAGATGGACAATCCTTCAAAGGAAAGTGGAAAATAGAGAAAAGGCTGGTTATTCCACGCACAACAAGACCTCTATGTGCAAAAAGTGTAATAACTCAACTGCGGCTCCTGCTGTGAACTAATACTATTAGTGTTTTATGTGAACGGGATGCATAGTTTTTGTCCAGACAGCCAGTCCAGAACAATAAATGTCATGCAGTCACTCTGTCTCTCCCTCAGTTGAAACGCCACTCAGGAATGAGTGCTAGAGGCAACACTGAGTGCCTATCACTCAAATTCTTTTTGTGCAGTGATCCAAAGTCTTCTTGCCGTTAGGAAAGTGTACCACTAAATTGTGACATATGGCACATCCCATGTTTTGTCATAAGACATTTTGAAGTAGGTTCTCAAATTCATTTGGTCTAAATGATTGCACTGAGTAGACAAACGTGGTTTGACGCTGACTAAAAGCAAGGCAAGACTGTAACCATTCTGGATTGTGTTCAATCCAGTGTTGTGTTGTGTTTGTGTTCTGGTTGTGTTCATTGGTTAAAGTAGGGGTGCAACTAACACTTGTTTTATTATTGATTCATCTGTTTTTCTCATTATCAGACTTGTTGCTGAAAAATCTTCCATCGTCCATCCACTAATCAGATTAATCTCAGATCATTTCAGCACCAAAAGCAGGGCGGAAAGCATGAATAGAAAAAGTTGTGAAGCTATAAAAAAGTAAACATTTGCACAGTTAGTTTTAATAAAGAAAGTGCCAAGTTGTGCACTGTACCTGCTACTCCGAAGGCTCCCGGTTTTTCTATTTAACAGCTGTCCATCCTCTTCTGCTTATAGTGTAAAACTCTGTGTGCTTTTTCATCTGAGTGCATGTTGTGTTGCTAAGGCAATCAAGGTCCCTCCGCTGTAAAGAATGCTGAATGATATAGCCTTGTTGGTTGGTAGCCAAAATCCGAGTAAATAAATGATGCTGGTTTATCTTACTCAATCGTCCACAAAATCAGCTTGAGCAATGAGAACAAATCTTATGTAAATCCTCTTCCCCAAGAGAAAATCACAGCAAACCACAGCAGCAAGTATTACTTCTATTGACCCAGGCAGGCCCTCTGAGTTCCTGGCCACGTGCCACACATTACTGCTTCTCCATCACCGAACAGAGCACTGCTGGGAGGTACTTGTTGTTCACCCACCCTGGCACCCAATTAAAAAACAGCTGGAGTTTTGCAGAGCCATTGAAGATAAGGGCCGTTCTCCAGGGTGCAGCATTCGCACAACTGCACAGCATTATCCTCAAGGGATAATCAACAACCAACAGTAATACCATGCTAATCAGACGGAAAGGAAGAGCTCTCCTCAAACTCGTCTATAGTTTTAAAGATCAAGCAGTGCTAGAGCCCGACCTTTATTTTCTGTAGAATGTGTCAGTGCTGCAATGTATTAGCATGTCATTATGATATGTAATCCTAAAAAGCAACACAATATACACACATTTGATTTTAGCCAGCAAGTGTAGTGCTGTTTGACACTCCATGCGGGTATGTCTATCTGAACAAAGCATACTCCACAAACTACAGACTGGGGAGCTCGAGCCATGCAAATGTCCTTGTACACTTGATCCTTGCGAGGATCCAACTTTAACAGGCTCACGATCCATGTTGGGGCCTCGACTGACAAGCCATCAAAAAAACTCTCATACAACCAGCAGCTGGCTCAGCAGTACGCACTGGTGATTTAATTAGAACAACTGCATTAATGATGATTGCGTCTCTCATGGGTCCATGGTGTTTGCATTACATCTGTAGAGCTTTGTGCGTACAGCCACCTCATAGGTCTTATAACAAGACCATATATTGAAGGAAATAGGGTAGTTTTAATGTTTTATGTCTGCTGCTTTAATGGCAAACTCCAGTTAAGGCTAGTTAGGTTTAGCTCAGTTCATACTGTTAGGGATTGCTGATTCTGTCAGGATCCTGTTATTTAAGGAGAGGAGGAGTGTTTAAGCTGCCTGTTCTAAGATTAGTTTCTTTAAAATTCATGTTTCACATGGCCTTATCCACGGGGCTTTTCTTCATCTTTGAAAATATGAATATGAACCTTAGTGGCAGCTTCATGTACACAAATCATATCTGTTTGACACGTAAAGAGTTTGTTTAAATTATTTATTAATCAGATCACTAATACTTTTTCAATCAGGAGAGAGTCTTTGATGATTTAACCCCATCATGACATCGTCATATTTTAAAGAGTTGATAAAGGCATGATTACTGTAAGAAACTGATGGAGTCTAGACACTGTTAGTGTTGGTGGTGAGCTCAACCTGGCCACTGGATATGATGAAGGTAAATGGGGAAGAGGAGGGTTGCAGTACTCGTGTGGTTTCAGACTGAAATGACATCTGACAGTGGCAGAGGGGAAAACTAATTTAAAGTTTAACCACAATGACATGATTGCCTAATGGCAATTGTGGCAAAATCTTGTTGGTTTAACTGAAAGAGTGACCCCCTTAGTCAGCTAATTAATAAGTAAAGAGGGAGAGAGTTGAGAATGTTTGGAGGCATAAAGGTAGTCTTCCTGTTGAGTTTAATTTCCTCAGCGTTTGCCGGGATTTTAAACTTAAATATTTACATGTTAATCAAATGACTAATTCTTCTTCTGTATTTCCTTGGGTTTCGGGTGCTAGAATGAATCTGAGTTAAGGAGCTGAAAATGAGATTTTTAGTTTTTTTGCCAGGAAATTGTATACTCAAAAGATCAGGCTTTCCCACTTCACATGGCAGTACATATATATATATATATATATATATATATATATATATATATATATATATATATATATATATGACTAACCTGTAGCATTCTGTTTCTCAGTGTACATAAGAAACAGGTTTCTGCATCATGAAGTTGTTCAAGGGCTTTATCTCCTCTTGGAAGCCTTTTCCTCCAGCTAGAGACAGACTGGAATCATTTCAGGTCAGGCCGCCAGGAGTTCACAACGCAGAGAGGTTCCACAGCACAGACAGAATCTTTGATCCCCGATAACATCTCTCCACTCTCTGCTCTGCTGTTCCCTTCATCTTTCCCTTTCTGTTTTCTCTCTCTCTCCTTCTCTTCGGGCTTTACCCAAGCCTAGCGGCCTAACATTGCTGATAAATAATGATTTCTGGGGTGCACCGGTGGCGAGGGAGGCAGAGAGGTGGGTTCAGTCCTAGGTAGTGTTACCACCAGGCTTGGTCGTGCATTCCAGCAAACATAATAGGTTTTTGCAAGTGGGACTGGTCATGTCAGTGCTTGACCAGTGACTCCTGTGCTTAGTCAAGGTGCCTCCACTGAGGGTGTGAATTCAAAAGCTTTATTGATTTGAGTGTAATTACCACGTTTTTGTACATTGCCACACACATGAAGGCGCTTCACCGAGCCTCACCGATACTGGATCTTTGTTTGATATTAAGGAGTAAAAAAAAAAGATATTCTTTCTATTATTAAATAACCAGACATTTTTTTTAAAGAATCAAATGTGGTTATCAGAATGATCTGGCTCTGGATGTGTGTTTGAATTTATGAATGAATGTGTTTTTTTTGTTTTTTTTTGTGGGAACACACCATGTCTTTAGGCATGAGTTCATGCATTTTTGTTCTGTGAGCGTGTGCGTTTTTGTGTATGTACGTGCGCAAGCAGCAGTCTAATAGTGTCTCTCTCTAATCCTGGGTTTATCTGCTGGTCACTGAGGTGGGAACGGCACCAAGACGTCAGTCATCTGGCTGGCCAACCAAAACCTCTTTATTTCCACTGTCACTGGAACCCATTTGGAAGGGTGGAGATTTATTTAGACTCTTATCTCTGCAGTCCAGTCAGGAATCATATAGCTGAACTCGTGTATCTTTTCCACCCTCTGGATAGAGTGAGAGTAAAAGAGCCCTAAAGGCTAAATGTCCCTCATGAATATGTTCCATGAATCTGCAGCATGTGTCTGATAACATAAAAAAAAAGAATCCACTGCACTCCAAACCTAAATATATGCAATAAATAACCGCTGTGAAAATATGCTGAATACTTCTGTATTTCTGTAAAAAATATATTTATTTTCAGCGTAGTAATTCAAAGTTGTGGTGGTTAAAGCTGCAACTGTAATACAGAGACTGTGACAATTTTAGTAGCCCCTACCTGATAAGACTGATTATCCACAGAAAAACATTTGCATGGTAGGTATGATTGACTTAAAAGTTCTTTAGCTGTGTATATTCATGCGGATAGAATAATGTCGTAGTGGCTGTGGCATATTTGCCTCTCCACCTTTTCCCATCAGTGCTCAGTTGATTTGGGTTGTTGGGCTGGTGACCGTGGGAAACATCTGAATAAACTCAAGCTGGGAGACCATATATGCACTGAAAATGCTACATTATCGTGTTAAAGAGGATGCACACTTTATGCTGTGGATGGAAAGATATCCTGTTATTTTCTCCTGACCTCTGTAATGAACGTGGCAGCGCTTAGGCTGCAGCTGACTGAACTTTAGTTGATTATAGCACGTTTTATTGTAAACGCTAGGCACAGAGACGCAGAGTTGTTGTGGAAATTCAAGGAGCCAAGCAATTTTCTTATGCATGAGAGAAACTATACCCTTTCATTTAAACCTTGTGTTTTACTAAAACACTATTTGGATTTCTTGACTTGTTCTGTCTGGTGTGTTTTTAGATGCTGAGAAACTAATTTGTAACTCGTTTAAACCAGTTTGTACTGAGTCTAGTAAAATTGTTACCAATAGGCTGCACAACATGCTTGCAAAAAAAAAAGAATTAAGAAGAATTAAAGTTAAAAAGTTTTACTTTTCGGAATAATCTAATCCTATTAAGGCAATACTTTTAGATCAACAGCATAAATTCGGCTGAAAATATTATGTTTGTCTCAGGCACATTCAAATACAGGAGCTAAAATGTCTCTGTATTTGTTGATGGCAGCACTTATAAAAATAAATATAAAACATTAATTCACAAATAATATATACCTGCTGGAAAAGTTGAATGAATTAACGCTTGACATTTGACTGAGTGGCCATTTTTGCTTGAAAATAAAAGGAAGGAAATGGAGAGAGTGGGGGTGGCAGAGAAAAAAAACACACACATACACACACACACACACACACACACACACACACAAACGGCATGTTTCCATTTTAGCTGGGCAGCGAGAGTGGGTTTGCCACAAGCATGCATCAGACCAGTTAAGAGGTTAGGCCTGGCAAGTCATTACTGTCAGAGCTAATGTAGAGAGATGAGGAGAGGGACCAGGGAGGTAAGCGCTCACTAATGAATGAACACACTGCTAAGTTCAACAATTACACGGCCATGTAAATGTAAGGATAACACAGCAACACAAGCAGACGGCTGCTGAACTCCGCAAACCTAACTGAGCTTGAGAACAAAGGCAAAGTCTATCCAGATACTTTAGACTTTTGAATGAAATTGATACGTCTCTCAGCCTGGAAATGGGAGGGATAAAGTGTCTTTAAAGGCAGAAAAATAGCAGCATTTTAGGGGAATACCTCCTAGAATACATTCAAATAAGTTCAAATACTCATTTACAAAGCCAAAGGATGGAAAAATAAACTCTGGGTCTGTTTTGAGCCTATTTTGCAGCAATATGTTTTCTGGTTTTAATCTGTTTTCTGTAAAATGAAGGAACACATCCTGACTGTATAAAGCACATTGTCTCTTCTAGTAATTGTTTGAACATAAGCAATGGCTTTGTTCAGTTCAATGTATCACCCTAGTATTTGGAATCTTATTTTCTGTAATAGATTTACCTTCATTTGTTGTCTTGACATATGGGATCCATTACGTATCCCCCTCCCACTTTCCTTTAAACGGAAAGGTGAAGCACCCCATTAAAACAAACCAACCACAGCTGCTTAATATAGAATTGTTTGAGATGAAAAATAGTGTCTCCCAACTTCAAATAAAACACCACAGTACTATAATATAGTATAATATATAGTAATATATAATCTTTATTGTGATGTATCATAGCCTTTTTCTCCTGACTCAACAGCCAAATGACGTAATGACTTGTACATGAGAATTTTTGCCTATATGTCCTAGTCCTGTGGTATGATTGGTTAAGAAGCTGGTCATGTTAATCATTGTGAATGACATATATTTGAGTTTTGGACTGTTGGTTACACAAAACAAGCAAATTAAAGACGTCTATTTTGGCTCTGGGAAACAGTGATGTGCATGCCTGTCAAATATTTAAAAGTCTGAATGATAATTTGGGTAATCAAAAAATAATCGACAGCGTCATAGGTGATGATAATTTTTCATTTTAAAGCAAAAATAACAAAGTTGATGAATCATTTTGGCCTGTCTGTTGCTGTGTGGACTTCTTTTTAGATTTTTTTTTTTTTTTGTACTTCTCATAATTTTGGTCAGGCTGCTGCTTCAGTAACTGCATTTATTTATTACTGTGAGTATGTCTGACTATGAAAGCGCAAATTGGTACAAACTGTGCTGCATAAATATCCAGATCACATTAAATAAGTTATCATCCAAATACCTCGCAAAAATAGTGACATAATGTAATATAGCCTAAAGATTTCCACTTTCAGGAGAAACTGTTCATCAATGCTTATATATATGTGTGTGTGTGTGTGTGTGTGTGTGTGTGTATACATATACAGTAAATATGCATACAGTATGTATGTGTACAGTATGTACATACACAAGTGTGCACACAATCTCACGATGCCTTTCACACCTTTCCATTGTGTAAAGAATGTAACACCTCTCTTGGCTTTGTTCCAGCACACTAAGCTGTTGCAGGATAAGCCTGTGAAAGTGACAACACAATTATACTTTACTGAATAGCAAAAGACTGAAAACCCGGCATAAAGAATCCTTTCAAGTGTACTAATGTAGTGTGTGCACACAAACTTACATTTAAAAAAAAAGGAAACAGAACGGCACACGCACCAGCGTGCGTTTCGCTTTGCAAACCAAACATCACTCGACCATATATTTATGATACATATCCAACTCTACATGACAAGGTTGTCGTTTAAAAAGGATTTGGGATGCGAGTTGCCTCTGTTCAAACAAACACAACAAGCCCAAATGGTCTAATCAGTCCCAGAAGTCTAACACATGCATGTTCGACCTCAGCAGAGAGTGAATTGAGCTTATTCGTTTCAGTTGCTTTTGGGCAGGACTCTAGTAAGAGAGACCATGGACCACCAACACTGACGCACTCTCTTGGCAGTCTCAGCTGTCCACCAATCAAGGGTGTTTACCGCCGCCTGCCTCATGATGTCATTCCCGCTCCCAATGCCAAACTAATAACCACCATAGACCCTGGAATGTGCATTTGTGTCAATGTGGATGTGTGTGAAGAATTCCACATGTCAAAGTAAACCGTTGTTGCTAATGAGTCCTGAGTTGGAATGAGGGATAATAAAGTGCACAGTCTGTGCAGCAAAAGGTCAGAGCCATAAACGACTTTGATGGCTTTCGTTTTTTCCTTTATTCTTTGGGTTTTTTTTCATCCTCTTTAAACTCAGCAGTCACTTATCAAAGCTTAGAAAATAATCAGGTTGCCGGAGGAATGCAAGGAGGCGTGGAGGATCTGTCTGCAAAGTCTGCAGAGAACGCGGGATTGACAGCGAGCAGGCAGACTGAGATAAAAGCAAAACAAAGGAGCAGTGTCACCAAAAACTTTTTTTTCTTATTACTTTATATCTCATCTTTCAAAGAAAAGGTTCATGATTATATTTCTACTGGGACACAGTTTTTTTTGTATCTGCCTGAAGAGATAAGCCTTCTTTAAATATGACATGTTAATCGAATGCCAACAGTACAAAAGTAATGTAGCTTTGGTCGCACGCAGTAAAGAATAAAAACCGCTGCTGCTCGGGTTCATATACAGTCCCTTTGAGAGTCCTCTAGTGGAAATCTACTTTTGTATTCATTAGAATACCTTTTGACTTGCAGCTGCAGCATCGTCATGTTTTCTCTCTCATGGGCCTGGTCTCCACTATTTACAAGACATCCAATTGTAGGGCTGTAGCGATACACTAATCTCACAATACGATACGATACACGATATTCAGCCAACGATACGATTCGATACAATTTGATACGATTCGATACTCTGACTGGACAGAGAGTGTACAGCTTGCAAATCCTGGACAAAATTAATCTGATTTTTGTCATATCACACCTCAAACAGTACTAGTGAAGAGTCTTTGTATGAAAATATTATTTTTCAATCCCTTTGCCTGACATACTGTACATATGCAGTTTTTCAACCAAATATTTGAAGAACAATAAAATAATGCCCTTTCAATACAAAAGGTCCCATGCCAATTTTTGCCTAATTTTCCTCAGGCATGTCACTTAACAAAACAAAGACCCTCCAGAAAGTTGAGGGGAACCTGTCATTCAATAAAAATAGTATTTATGAAGTTCTGAAGTTCTGCCTAGAAACGTTTGTCTATTCGTCGACTGCGTATGGAGTCTGCCGAACATCTATTTTTTGATTGGTCTTTTATGCGGTGGAATAGAACAATAAGGAAGTGTCGGACAGAGACACAAACCGCACATCTCCATCTTTAGCGGAATCTCAAGAAAACAGTGCAAAAAAAAAAACACATCTCTGTCATAAACTGTTTCGGAGATATTCACAGATATGTAAAACTTTAGACTTTTTCGGTGGATCTGCCCAATCCGTTCCCAGAGGGTTAAACCCGAAGTGGTGGGAGCACTTCTGCTTTTAAGCATGAAGGTGCTGGATTTATGTTCGCCGCCATTCTCTTGAATCTCCTCACTCTGACTGCGTAAACAGGAAGAGGGAGACGTTGGCGTAAAGAGACGTCTCTCTAGTAAGAGTATATAGACGGGTAACTTGCTAGAAATGCTCTACAGCGACACTAGCGGCTGGCTGACCCAATCGATACTCTCTGGGGAAACAAAATATCGATATATATATCACAGGATCGCTAAAATTACTCAGCCTTATCCAATTGTTTACTTTGTCAAATGTACTGTATTGAATAAAACACAAATTAGCTGGTCGCTAGTTTATCAGAGGGCTGACAGATTGAGGCAAACAACCATTCAAACTCACAATCACACCCACGGGCAATTCAGAGTGACCAATTAACCTGGATGTCTTTGGATGGTTGGAGTACCCGGAGAAAACCCACGCAGACGCAGGGAGAACATATAAACTCCACACAGAGTTGGTTACATAACCATAATTATTAATCAGTCAAGACTTTTTTATTTATTTTACTGTAGGAATGTTTCAAAATAGAATTGAAGAAGTTCATTGTGGTGAAGGGTTGTACTGGGTGTGATGAAACGTGCAAACAAAACAGAGGGAATACACTAGGGAGGAAAAATTAATTAGAAAATAACCTCTAACACCACAGCCATTTTGAGAGACAGAGAGAAGCTGAATTTAGCCAAAAGTTAAATGAAAAGAAGATGCATCAGAGAAGGCCCTTTTTATTATTGTTATGTCAGTTGATATTTTGCCATTCTGAATACAAAATCAACAGAAGAGGACAGCCAGTGTGATTGGAGAGGAGGAGAGTGTCAGATAAAGAAAGCAAATGAGAAGGAAAAAGGACAAGAGAGCAAACTATTGGACAGTAAAGATGCCACAGTCTATAGAAATAGAGCGGAAACCGATACAGTGCCAAAGCTGAAAGTTAAATGACAATCAATTGGAGGAAATAGTCCAAATATAAATCATTTGCTCATATCTGGGTAGAGCAGAGAGAGAGAGAGAGAGATAGCCCAGTTGGTCCTCCATCCATCATCTGTTTGGATTGGGTGCCAGCTTGATACTCGGAACATTCGCTGATTAATATTCAGTACAGGGTGGAGGGCGCAGAGTGATGTTGGATGAATTAGCCAGCTTTCCTCTGAGATTTTCAGATTTACTACTCCCTCCAAACAGCCAAATGATTCTGGTGGAAGCGCTTTAAGAACCAAAAACCCGGATTATTCTGCAGAGGTTTATGGCAGCGCGTTGCTATAACAGTGTGGATGTGTTTTTGTTCCAGCTTGCTGGCTAAACATGCATGATGAAGGTTAATGGCTCGTGCGTTCGAGCACTCGGGATGCGGGTCCTGAATTTGCACAGCAACCTGCAGAAAGTGAGGTGTCAGCAGAGCGGTGGTTAGATTGACCAACGGGGTCAGCATTTCTGTCACATGTGCGTCACCAACGACCGCCATGGGTGACCACTGCTCAGCAGAAATGTCACACTGGCCCTTAAATGGCACAGCAGACTGTCTCTGCTTTCAACCCACAATCTCTCACACATATTTCTCTCATTCCCCCGGTTTCTTTTTTGTATTTCAAACATGCAGCCGCACAGAAAAGCGCACTGTGTCAGGCTTTGGGGTAAAATTCTTAAGATGTGCTGTAAAGCAAGAGCAGCCGCGGAACAGTGATGGAAGACCTTGGGTGTCAGCCTTGGCGTCGGCAGGCTAGATTTGTTTGCCTTGTGTTGTCATTTTTCGGCTTTGCTGTTAGCTAGTAATGTCTGTGCTTGTGAGGAACATGAACTCGCGATATTGTGTGTGACACTTGGTGTGCCCACGGCAGGGCAAAATATGTCATGCATTTCACAGCTATGTAAACACACTTTTCCAGCGGATTTCTAGACACCTGTGCCGAGTTGTTCTATAATCACTTTGAGTGCTTGACCTTCTGTGCCCAAATAGAGTGGGAAAATAAACTCAAAATGTTTGAGACTACGTGGCGCAGAGAAACTGTTGATGTGTTTCAAATAATTATCTCCGAAACAAGTTGTTTGATTAATAATTCAAAACGGAGAAGTACTGCATGGCCTTGATGAAGAGGCTATTTAAAGGGTCAGTTCACCAAAATTACAAACATATTTCCTCGCTTTAACCCGCTGCTATGTTGGGTATCTCTGGGTTTTATTCTCTCACTCTGGTTTTGAGATTTGTGCTTCCAGCTAAAGTAAGGTCTGTGGATTTTCCAGAGTAACATCAGAGACAGATATGTCAAAGCTGAAGAAATGAAGCCAAAAATATCTGCATGTGATTTCATTTTTGTTTTATTTTCTGGGTGACAGTCGGGTTGAGTCACCTCATCCAACTAATTTCACAGTCATGAGCGTCATGTTTTTTTTTGCCCTATGGTCACTAATTGAATGTAACAGGTGACGTCAGCAAGTTTCCAGGTGTCCTGTACGCTTATTTGCATTAGAATTTTTCCCACCCCATCACAGTTGAAAAACTTACAGTATGAGCATCAGGTAATGAATCAACCTACTGACTGTGCCAGAGGTTCAGTGAGACAGGAGGCACACTGTTTGACTCAGTATACGGTGGCTAGAGGAGACAAATTGGCACACTAGCGGGGCAAAGCTTGGGGTGGGGGTGGTGGGTACTGGCTCTGCCTTCCTCTGCCATACTTTTAAATGCATACAGCTGGCCTATCTCAGTTTTCAATTCCCATTCGAGGTAAATACAGAGCAAAGCAGATGGAGATATGACTGGCTAAATTGGACTAGGCTGTCCAAATATTACATGACCTCGCACAAGCTTTTAGGGGTCATTCTAACTTACACTAAATGTTGTTGTAGGCGACTTTGCACCAATTTCCCACATGCAGCCCGACACATGCATGCAAACACACAAGGACGCACAATGTGAAACACACACAGACAGTCACACTCCAGTCTTGCTCTCCTGTAAGCTCTCCCAATCTTGTTTTTTTTCTTTCTTTATCACTCTGATACATGGTAGTCTTTAGCTGCAGTGAAATCGTTTTCAGCTGATTTCCAGCTTCACATTTCTGAAGTCTGTATAGCATATACTGGCTACTATAGGAAAGGTCAGGAGTATTGGGTATCATAGCCCAGTATCTTGAGCCAATAAATCGTTGCTCACTAAAGTCTGATTACACAGCGGAAAAACAATCTACTGCTCACTTAAAAAATAATATGATATGCTTCTCCACCTGCCATTAAAAAAAAAAAAAAAAAAAAAAAAAACGTGTGTGTTTACAGAGGTCGGAGTTTAAAATTTTGGAACAAGCATAGTCATTTTTCTCGACAGCAGCCAGCGAGCAAGGTGTTTAACCTTCAGCTGCAGTGTAGATGCTCCGTTGCCACTTGCTGTTAGATTGTTATTGTACTGGGGAGTGCCCAGTGTGAAATGTGCAACTGCACGAATAGCACTGTGGCAAAGTGAAGCCTCACAAAGAGCAATCATGCTGAGGTGGCTCACTCGAACAGATGAAAGTGGACTGTTTCAATGAAGGCAGATTTGAGCTCTGCACCGCATCAATGAAAGAACTCTGTTTGGGAAAACAGGAGGACAGATGTTAATAAAGACGGAGCGATACTTTTTTTTTTTCTTTAATAATGCCAGAGAAAAACAGGCTATCATCACTGTCTTGTTACTCCAAGATGTCAGAAGAAGCCTTACTATAAAGACTTGGGCACCTCCTCCTATTTGTTGTTATTTGTCACAGAAATGGAGGGAGGAAGAATGGCAGCTCTTGCTGTTCTGGGTGTGTTGAGGAAGTGAGCATATCTTAAAGACGGGACTGAAGCATTGCTTTTCTCTCCATGTTTGTCTATATCCCCCGCAGCTGTTTGTCTTCCACCTGCTGGTGCTGTGCACATTCTGCCTGCCTGTTTGCTTGTTGCTTTCTTTCCATCTCTGGCTTTTCACTACTTGTTTTTTTTTTTCTGTCTTCTGAAAAAAAAAAAAAAGTAGACATAGCTATAAATAAAGCACAATTTAAGGTAGGGGAAATCGATAGTGGGACATTAGGTCTTTCATTTGGACTCTTACAAGGCCATCCTCCCCGTAATGTGCTGAGAAATTAGACATACTTCTGAATCATGGAGTGCTATACTCTCTGTATTTGTGTGTGTGTGTGCGCGCCTCTGTATTTGAGTGTAAATGCATGTGCTTAATAAGGTATATGTTAGACGTCATAAAACAGCAGCAGCCCAACTTGCGTCATATCATCGTCAACCTTATTCATCCTTGGAAACACACAGGTACAGATGCAGTAGCGGCTCGTAAGGCTGAGGCAGAGTTATTATATCAAAGACATCCAATTTGAGTGCAGACTTTGACCTGCATTCATTAAAACAATTTAATGGCTACAGAATGCGAGGACACAATGTTTCTGGAGAGACGGCTCATTTATTTATTTATTTTTTCCTGATTTATATTTTTTCTTCCACTGTACTATCCTATGCATGCACGGTCACGCGCACATGGAGACACACGAGCATATTCTTACCTAGACTTGGTCAAGCTCTACTCTGAGCGCTTCACTCTGTGTTGTAGATAAAACACAGCTGCAGGCCTCAGGGAGGAGAAATCTGCCAACACAGTTTAGCACTAGGTTGGCTTTATTTATAGATACAAGTTAGCATTTAATTACCACAAATAAAATCACCTGGCTTGCAAGGTTTTCGTTCTCATTGGCTACTGGGAATGGCTAAAATGTTGACCTCTGGGACAAGTCAGAGTAAATGGTTTTCCATGTGCAGCTTCACTTGGCTCACACGCAGTATAATTACCATTTTTATTCCTCATTGTTTGCAGATTTAGGGAGCTTGTTTTGATTGTCCTCAGTTTAATGTGATCCTTTTGTAAGATTGTAATAAGGTCAAAACTACAAGCCGTCATTGCCCGCTGATTCATCGGACCATCATTTAGTCATCCCATTTTTGATCCATAAATAATTTTGCTGGTGTGATATCCAATAATGGCCCCCAAATCATTTGCAGACATTTTCTGCAACGCAAGAACGGGATTGGTTATTGTCTTCGTGGGACAATCGACTTGCCTCTTAAGGGGGTAATTTATAAGCACAGATTCAAAAGTCACACCCAGAAATGTCTGTCTTTAGACATGGAACATCGGTTGTGCTTTCCATTCTGTCAAGGGCATTACAGAAGGATGCAATCACACAGGCAGGAAATTCAGTTTGAAATGAGTTATAACCTGCAGAGCACTATAAATCATACCCCCTAAACTCTACACTCCCTATGTTAGCCACAGACACACACACTGCAGCAGCCATCAGTGCACGAGCAAGAATGTAGGTGGGCAAGACAGCTGCATTCAGACACGCGCGCTCCCATGTTGCATGTGCAAAAGTAAGGAAAGAGCGAAGGCTGCAACCGAATTATCCTCAGAATAAAGTAATTACTAACATACAGTAACTTGTGTAATTAACTCGCTTTCCCGTTACCATTTGCACACCGTTTAAAACTGTGGAGAGAAAGTCAATTTCTGAGAAACCACTAAAAGACTGATCAGTGATTTGAGTCAATAGCACATCTGCATGGCCACTCATTTGAAGTGCTTATTGAACGGCTTGTTGGAAAAAGTTGGCAAACAGCGCTTTCATTTCAAAAAGTAGTCTGTGCTGTGCTCCCCTCCTGTCTGTTCAATGCCGGCTGTATAGTGAGTGTTTTGTGGTTTCTCTTTGTAATGATAGAGATTTTTGCAATTACTATTTATGGTAGCGGTGACTGTAATTGCTTTCCTCAGCTCATATTGTGATCATTATCATCACTCCTCTGTCATTCATACCAGCTATGAATATATATGAGACTGCTCTACTCTATGGGCCTAATTGGAAAAGCATCTATGTGGCCAGGACTGGAGAAACAAGGGAGACAGAGGGTGAATGAGGTAGGGGAAGTAATGGCAGTGGTTTTGCTGTGGTCCCCTATTTCTGTTTGGTGTTTATTATTTTTCACGCAACAGTGAAATGCAAGCCCATTTAGGTAGCGCAATAAAAGCAAATTAGTAGAACATGTGGATATTTCATTATGTGGTAGGGGGCCCGTAGAGGCACAGGTGCCCTTTTTTTTTTTAACATTCAGCCACTGATTCAGCCACTGATTCAGCCACTGAATGGCTGGATGTGTGTGAACTAAGACCAAGTGACCCAATCATGTTGCTAATTTGCTAAATCTAATATGCCAAATGTTCTCTGAGACAAACCGTTTTTTGGTGACTTCTTGTCCATTTTTATCTAATTTGCTTGGATCGGTAAGAATGCAATTTTCCCCTCACCATAATACTGTGTTTACTGTCACAATAATTACAAAAAAATACTCTGCTAATTCTGAAAAGTAATCGGGTTAGATGTGCTTCATAAGATCATTTCTTTGCACTCTCTAATTGTCTGTAATTAGCTCTAATTAGCTCTCTTTTAAACCTGATGACAGAAGATTAATGACGTGACGCGCTTCTATGAATACTATATGTGAGGTGAATTTAAACTTACTGTGTGACGCAAGCTTTGTAAGCTGCAAGTCTTATAAAACATTTGCAAGGACTTAATTGGTGTTTCTAAATGTTTTCGCCCATTTACTACAAATTGCATACATTACATCACTGCTGGTTTTCCAGGGCGCAGCATAGCGTGCTTGATTTGTGAATTCCCATGCCTCGTAAAAGTTCAGTTCACAGTAGGTATGCTTTGAAAATCTGTTGGCAGTAATGTGTAAATGTGTGTAATTTCAAGTAGACTGGCACGTACAACACCACTAGTGTGGTCCTTGAATTCCATGATGTGATATTAGATGACATATAGATGTAACACCACAACAACTTGTAGAAGAAAGGTCACAGTTTAAACCCTCTCTTGTACAACAGCTCCAATTAGACAGCCTGCTGTGGGCTTAATATGAACCTGTAATTGCAACTGGATGTTGTCTGTTGGTGGGTAGAGAGTAGGTTTTAGAATGCGTATTGTTGTGGAAGGTCAGTACAGTAACGTCCTCTGCTTGGAAGGAAAAAAAAAATCAAACATGTTGTACATTGCACAAGTATGCAAGGGCATATGTGCTCAAAGAGGGCATAGCACACTCAGTGTGTTATCAGCAAAACACACAATGCACATAATCAGCAATAACACCATACCACTTACATATAAATCCCTAATCACAAGCAATACTCGGTTTTATGAGTCATACCCAGATCCAGTACGCTGTGCAACGAGCACCTTTATTTTTCCAAGAACAAAATATTCTGGTTTTTATTTGGACTTTAACAAGGCACGACAACAAATTAGTTTTATTACAGAAACAGAACCGAGAGGACTTTGGAAAATTCAGCTGAGGGAGCCTTCTATTTTGCCAGCCGGCATTGGAAGCGGTATGAATTTGGTGATCACATATGCTGTTAAACCAAGAAAGCTAATTACGGATAGTTATGCTCCCCAGCTTACTGCGCTCACAGTCTATCAGTGCCGGTGAAGAAGATGGGAGCTATGGCAGGAGTATACAATACATAAATATGATTACACCTGCAGCATGTGTGTAATTATTATATATTATTATATACTGTACTATGTACTTTTACTGTGTTTAGAATGCACTGAGACAGGTTTCCCTCGAAAACTAAATAAAAATCAACATTTTTGATATTGTTTTCTGTTTGTTTGGCCTTCATCTGCATATTTTATTTGTGAAGAAACTGACTCTGCCAATGAATTCCAGTTGAAATAAACTTAAGAATAATTGGCCATTTCATTTGGAGGGAAATATTAACATTTACTTTATTGTGGAGCTTGCAGAGCTGGTGCACATGATGTCTGTGCTGATGAAAAGGTTATCGATTGTCATTATCCTACCCGTGGGACTCTTCAATGGTACAGAAGAACATTTCAGAGAGGCATTGAGGGGACCTAAGAGAAAAGGCTGCCGCTAACATCCTGCTAATAGCCCTGTTTTACCAAAACCCTTGCTCTGACATTGTTGAAAAAGAGCAGATGTAAATCATTGGGAAATCATCTTGGGAATGTGTGAAGGGCCTCCGACACAGGAAGGGCCTCGACAGACATAAGTAGGTAAAATTTATGTCTGATACACGAAAAAAAGAGCTTTGCCCAATATGGAAATAAAACGTGATATTATCTTTTCCATCCTAATGGCTGTAATAAATTTTGTATTCATTTTAATGTTTGGGGACATATACAAGATAAAGAGAAAAACACAAATAGTACATTCTTCTATTTAAAGTCTCATGTCTCATAGCTCATACATCACTAAACCATGACATGTCAGACATCAGAGGCTGTTTTTCCCCTGATGGAAACTTGTGGAGGAAGTGAGCAACTTTGGTGGCTTGGCAGTTACACACCAAGCAATAGAGTCTGGTCACGTTCTCATCCATAACTCCATGCAAAAGCCCTGATCTCTCTTCCAGATGTAGAACCATAATGCAAAGCCCAACACCAGATAAGGTTCAAAGGGGGGGCTCTCATCGATCAATTTCAGACTGGAAGCGACTGCCGGGGTCAGGGGAGCATCCCATTATCTGTGATGCAAAACAGCTGAAGACACACCACCCCTCACCTGCAGGTCCGACGTAGCAGATGACCTCTTAATGCTTCTGAATGATTCAGTGTTGTTAGGGGACAACAGTTCTTCTGTCGCTTACGAGGCACTCAAACACTTAAATCTTTATTCAAGAATTCAAACATTATATTTTTATAATTAGAATTTATAATTAGAATTTATAATCTCATAAAACGTATTTGTTTTTATTTGTTAATTGCTGCACTACCAAAGGTTACAGTACTAAGACTGATAAAATAAAATTGTTGATTATTTATTTACTGCATAGTGTAAATTCCATACCATTAGATAATAACTGAAACCAAAATAATTAAAATTGATGCGCATCTATTTGAATAATAAGTTAATTTAAATTAATTGTAAGTTAAGTTTAAACTTGTAAATCTGTAATCAAGCAAAAATGAAAAGCAACAAATAAAATTACTGACACAAAGCCAGACTTACTACTTTTTGTTTTTATATCATTTTAATTTAACAAATAATATATATATATATATATATATATATATATATATATAATTATTACAAACGTGTTGTATTGTAATGTGTTTTACTAATACAAAATTACATTCTATGGGCTTGAAGTGTACAGTATGTTTTCAGCATGGCTTACTGTTTTCAATTAGGCTCTGAAAAGTATTCTGTAGTGGTCAATCACAGCCATTTATTATTTCATTAAGCACCATTAACTATGGCGCACCAGGCAGAAAAGTTCAAAGCTTTTAGCATTTAGCGTATTATTTAATGTGTTCTAAATGCCAGTTTACCAGTAATCGTTATAATGCCTCCTCGACATCCATCAGCAGAATATAGAATTACTTTTCTTTGATATTAATCAGACCTCGCAGGATACATTTGGGCGTTTTTTTTTTTTTTTTTTCCTAACGGCTTATAAAAACATTGCATGTCTAATGTCAAACCAGTAACATGTCTTCTAAGGAGATCACGTTAAGTAGTATCAAATTAATTTTCAAAGTTTTTCTTTCTGTGGGAGCCCCCTCTGTGGAAAACCAGAAGTATGTGACCTTCTATAGGCGGCGGGGCGGCAGTGGGTTCGGCCTGTTTGTTCAACCCTCTCTTATCTTCTGTCCAAAATGAAAAATAAAAAAAGAAGCAGCTCTAAGATCCAAAGTAATCTCATGGACTGTCCTCTCTGATACTTATCAGTGGTGGAAACATGTTTCCAGTTAATTCAGACCAGGAAAAGGTAGACGTGGGGAGAGGAGGGGGGGTCACAGTTCCCACGCATAAATACCAGAGAGAAACATGATCTAAATGCTTATTAATTTCTGCGAGGGAATAACTTGCGGGACCAAACATCCAGGCTTGTGTTCATTTAACCGTGAAAGTATAGGAAGAGGATACTCATCTCTTTGCAGCTTAATAAAAGCCATCTTACTGTAGCTTAAGAGATGTTATCCTCCATTCTCCTTTTTTTTTTTTTTTCAATTTATCATTGACTAAAAAGCTTAGGTCATGGGGAGTCATTGACTGTGGAGATATGTCTATTCAAAAATTTCATGGCATTACTGTAGCGTGAAAAAGCAGACAAGGCATAAATCATAACCATATGGATTGAATTTAAGAAACTATGACTGGTGCATTATTGCAGTTGGAATTCATCTGTGGGATGTGCTGTGAAATAAACATATATTGTAGAATTAAATTAACCTTACACTTGGGCCTATAAAGCCAAATGGAGCATGTTCTGAAAAGCCCAACTAAAGTCTTGTACAAGAAATGATGAACTTCAAACACAGGAAAGGTCGCCACCACCACATGTGGTGTCTGTTTTGGTTTCGAGATGTGGAATGAAACGGAGGGAAGCAGAGAAAGAGGAAGACGCACAGGGGGAGGTCCAGCGAGCAGAAAAGCCTCCCGCCTCTTGGGGGAGACAAAAAACGTGGTGTAACTTCATCACGTCCTCCGTTCTTCCCCGTGCACAAGCAGCAGCCAGATTCAACTATTACTCACTTCTTCTACAGCCATCCCCTCCTCTTAGATAGATTCTGATGTCAGAAAGAGGCGTGACTCCTAACTCAATCCGTCGTCCGCGGGAGACTGCGGGATCTGTAAGAGGTCAGTGCCACAGGCTGCCATCCTGCCACCTCAAATGACAATAGATGACGCTAATAGCACAAGGAACCATAAAGCCTTATCAGATTACAGACACAATGAAACCATGACATATTACTGCTGGCTAAACACCACAATGGGAAAAGTCAGTGATAGTGTTTTGCAAGAGTTTTACTGCTGTTTTATTCCCTGCTCTTGTTTATATTTCACAAGCTGTCTTTGGGCTCCAGCACAGTTCTTCCTATTCTGTGTTTATCCCTTCCCTCCCTCCAGGTTCCTTTTTTTTTTTTTTTTTTTTTTTTGTTTGCATGATTACTTTGAAAGGAACATGGTTACGTGCTCTTCTCCTGGTTTGCATTTTTCTGCCTGTGTGTGAGTTGCCATCCTGGGAAACATAAATGGCATCCCCCCAACATTCATGTGTGTTTGATAAAAATCTTCCTGGTCTCTCTCCATTTGTCGGCAGCCGCTAACCAGCTCCAGCTCTGCCTTCAGCTGCCTCCCATTTTATCATGCAGGCTCTAAACAAAACCAGGTCCGCCCGGACACACACGCGCACTCCCCATGCATGTGCGCGCATGCAGACATACGAGCGAGAGCGCACACACTTGCGCATCTCTCACGCCCTTTTAATATGGTTTCAATTGTCTATTTGAGCTTCAGAAATGGTAACAGTATTCCATTGTGACCAATAAAATGTTTTGCCCATAGGGACGTTTATTTATGTATGTAGAACTGGGTGAACAACATGATTTTAGCCTTTACCAACAGAGCCAAACGGTGATTGCAGCATTCTTTAACATTTCTGTAAAAGCTGCCCACAGGAAAACCGTTATAGTAAGCAGCTCGTCCCGTATGCATTACAAGATTATTTACAAAAAAATCTGCCTGGGGTGTCTATGTAATTTTCAGGCTGTGTAGTAGGTCATATATTACAATATGAATTCAGAATTACCGCAGTGTGTACAGGGCGGCCTAGGGTGGGGGAAACATGTGTTTTCTATTTAAAATAATTGATGAGAGGCATTTTAGTACATTAACATCTAGCTGCTTATGATTAGACATAACCTAAATGAACGTATCAAGCTTTGACTTGTCTCATGTTTACAACGGTTTATGATGTGTAAATTTAAATAGGATAAATTCCAGCACCCTCTCTACCACATGTGGCTTTCTGTCTCCCTGTGTCTCTTGCTCCGTGGAGGAAGTTTGAGCCATTAAACGCACCGGGCCAGGACACAGGTTGTTGGGGTCAACCTCTCTCCTGTTGGCAGATTCAGAGGCCCAACAGGCAGGCAACAGATTTTTATCTCCCCTTCTGGAGAGCACCTGGATTAGTCGTACACCCCCTCACCCACACACGCACACATGCACACACACTTTTTTTTTTTTTGCACCGGAGTGAATGACAAGCCAATTCAGACCTTTGACCTTAAAGAAGACTGAGTGAGAGAGCGTGTGTTAGAGTGTGTCCACGTTTACGCTCGGGTGGGAGTGTACGTTTGCATGTTAGTGCACATGTGCGTGGTGGGGGGGGTGGGGGGGGGGAGAGCTGTATTTTCTGTGTACATTCTCATCACTCTCTGCTATGTTCCTCTTAAATTGGCAACATTTAATTTGGCGACACCGTATTTTTGCAGCTTTGCCAATAAAGCATAACTAAACGAAACTGAATAGAGCACGAGTAATTACAGAGGGAACAGTAAAAGTAGTTCTCACATTTAGCGTGGACATAATTTCCAACAGACGGGTCATTTAAAGCTCTCTATTCAATTCAGCCCACAGGAGCTCAGTGGGCTCATTTAGACGCTGTTTTAAATTCTTGTCCATTTGATTCAAATTAAAGGAGAATACCATTAAATTTAAGAACGATGATACGGACTTGAGGCAGGACACACTCCTCTTTTTATATTGCTGGCTACAGCTGTGAATGTTTATTCTAATACAGCAACCACTTGAAATCTTCCCGGGGAGAGGAATAGTATATTTTGATATTGAAATTCACAGATATTTTACTTTAAATATTTATGACTGCATAAACTCTTGCAGCCAGATATGTTTTTTTTTTTTTTTTTTTTTTCTTCTTCTGGATTTTTAGTGCTTGTGTTTATGTTCAGCGGCAAACTCTAGGGACACTCAGACATATTGAATTGTCCAAACATATTCAGACCTATCGCAGTGGCGATTATGTTGTAATGAAATATAAATCAGTAAATGTAACACCATATAAATATGTACATATAATAATACACAGTATGTTTCACCACTCACAAGCTATTGTTTTATATGTATACACGCTACTGAGATATGCAGAATGTATGGTTTTACACTACTGTCCAAAACGTAATATTTAAGTCATATTTCACCACTTTCTGTCACACAGTATGCTATGCTCACTTTGCAGTAGATCTGCAGCATTTTTTTTTGCATTGTTCAGCATTGTTTTTGAAGACTCATTGTGCCAGAGTGCAGGCTGAAGATGTGATGACAACATAGATTTGCATATCTACAAAATATATGGCACACTTTTTTTTTTTTTAGGAGTTTCTGGAATAAATGTAGCTGAGTTAATCTTAAGATTTTACAATCCTCTTATTTCCCCCCCCTGTAATTTACTTCCATTCATGAATCGCTTTATTTGTTCAGTGCCTATCAGTTAATTCTGAGATAAAGAGTTGGGAAGAAAAATGCCTCTTGGCTGCAGGGAGGGAAATGTTGTTTGAATAATAATAACAAGTATTTAAAAGGAGGAGCTGGCACTGGGGAGATCTCACTTTGAAAGCCATTAAAAAGACATTAATGTTTATTTATTGGGAGATGTAACTAGCAAATCTTACACTGTAGTACTACTTGTGTGTTACACACACTCATATATTTATAGGAAACTGTATGGACCGTAGAGCGCATAAGCATGCACATGCATATAATTGTATTTTCTTGTGCCTGTATGTGGGTGTATGTGTTGAATAATAACTGCAGGCACCCCTCACCTCCCTACACCAACACACACGCACCCACACCACACACACACTTAAATTGTAAGACCATAGATCTGGGCCAGGGGTGAGAGAGCTTTAGCTGTTTGCTTAAGCCTTGACTTTATTGGGTGGCAGGAGTTGCCTCCCCTTTTCACACCATTAATCTTTTGGAAGGTTTCTTCCTTCTGAGATCCTGTTCTCACAATTCTGATCTAAATTTATTCTTAGGAACATTTTTCGTGGCTGTGATTTGGCAAACAGCAAGGTGTATTGGGAGCTTTCTGTGAAAAATGGTCTTACCACTTTTTTTTTCAAACTAAGTAAACAAGGCACTGAACTATTATACCCCATAATGAGTCATATCATATGCTTGAGTAGTTTCCACAGGACCCAGGGTCTAACATGCACAGGGATTTCAAGTAATAATTATATAAAAAAAAAACTGTCTATTTTGCTACTTTAAATCAAGAGTCCTCAGACACATGGGAAGTGATGCATTTTACATTACTGGCAGAGGAAACGGTGGCTTGGTTGAATAAACAGAAGAGCTGTGTACTTACAGTGTATAGATTATATATATATATATATACACGCAGTGATAAACCAGGGCTCACAGTGACTGAACAAACATCACAACCTGTAGAAGCTTTTTGCAAAAACAAACAGTTACAGAAGATTGAATGCATGTATACATATTGTATGTACATAATACATACATTTACGATCAGATATTCTTATTCTTATTCTTCTTATTATGTGGCTCAAGATTAGAGATTCATTGTGAGGTGCAGCAAAAGTGTGGTCTAAAAAGTTGTGAACAGACTAATAAGATTACTAATAAGTAACTAAGACAACATGCTGATACATGCTTAACATGTTGATATTTATGATGTTCACCATCTCAGCACGCTAGCATTTGCTGATGAAACAAAATCTGAAGTACGGCTGAGTTTGATGAGAAAGTAATGAGTTAGGTCCATTAAAATTAAAATTAAAACCTAATGTTGGCGCTAGATGAACATTAAAGTTATTGCAATTGGTTCTGAAGAGGATGTGAATGTATGTAACAGATTTTATGGCAGTCAGCCTTGTGGTGCATTCAGGATTTATCATGTGGAGGCCATGAATGTCCGTGCAAAAGTTTGTGTTGATCCATCCAGTGCTGTAGATGTTGACATATTTCATAGGATAAGTGGATATTTTACCTGCTGGTGGCACAAGTAAAGAAAAGAAAAGTCAGGCAACCACCAAAGGTAGTAGCTTTCATCCTCTGAGAGTCGCAGTCCTTCTAATAGTAGTTGAGATACAGTGTTTGAGTCTGGACCAAAGTGGTGGACCAAGCCAACAGACAGACTAACAGGCTTACTTTGACCTCCCTAGAGCTATGCTGCTAACTTGGATACAAACCATAAGAACAATACCTTGTTGGATGTGAAGGTACATTACACAGTATGTATTTAGTAGTAGGTGGTAGTAGTAGGTGCATTTTGTACCCCGGATGCCACAGAATTGGTCAAAATTAGAGTAAATGCTGGGAACTGCAGTCCAAGATCCTTACAGCACTTATTACAACAAGAAAAACACAACGGATTTAAATAATTGCGACAGATGTCTCTTTATATGAACTATAACATGGAATCATGACAAGACAAGTAAAAGCAGCTAGTCCTGCTCTTGACCCGTACCGTACACCTATCAGTGGAAACATCAGTATATAAGCACGAGTTTAATTTGACAAGCAGGTTGTGCTCAGCCAAATGTATGCCTCTTGTGTATCTCTGAGCGTTCAACGTATTCATTACACGAGTGCCTCATCTGCAGCAAAAACAATGACCCCATTGTTTACCTTCACCTCTAATTCAAATCGTTTCTGGCTGATCGCTGTGTGCGTGTTCATGTGTGGGTGCGCGCGTGTAAATGACTGTCCAGATGTATGCATTTGTATGTGCTGTACAGTGCTATTAGCATATATCTTAGCAATATTAGCACTCAGAAGAACACCAGGGGATACCAACTATACATAAGTTGAAGACTGTTTTAAATAATGTTATTTTTCTTGGAATACCTCACTCCCCTAAAAGATGCACTTTGTATAACAAAATGTGAAAAAAAACATACATTTTCTCAACTGTAGTGCTGCTTATGGACTACACAAATGCATCTTGACCACAGAGGTTTTTATAGTGGTAGGGCAGCATGAGTGTGAGAAAGGATATGAACAGTCTGGCACTGACTGCGCACAAGGCACCATGCCGAGCTGTCTGTTTGATAACAGATCAGGTCTAGAGCTGAAAAATAGAATTTAACCCCCCCTCCCCCTGCCAAAAAAAGGCTCGGCAAACAGTGCTGGTCATACTGTTCTGAGGAAACAATGTGTAAAGACAATAGGTGGGAAGATCACACAAGTAGAAATATAGAGTGGTGTTTTCTTCACTGCAATTTCACTTTCATTACAAGCATTTAAAAGAGGCCAGATGATGGCAGTTTAAAGCCAGCTGTTTATTGTTGTATTCCTGAGGGCATAACGGATGACAAGCGCCACAAAATACGCAGTTATAACCTGTGGATCTGTGGTGCATATTACAGCCTATTGTCTGTGGTCTGTATTGCCACGTGTTTTATGATATGTCAACTTGTGTTTACTCCACTTCCATGCTTTCTAAACATTAAATTTTATCAGCTGTAAACACAGAATCACCCCTTGTTTAGCGCATGATGTTTGTATATCCAAAGGTTTTGATTGTTTAGTCTGGCTTGAGTTACAGGTAGTCTTGATTAAAACGCAATGGGATCGTTATTATGACCTCATTGTTTCTGATAAACTCGTTTCACGGATTGAAATTCTGCCTAACAACCTTGTCTTAGTTATTAACGATCTGTAGCTGCAGGATAAAAATGCAGTTGCATTGCAACAGTCCAATTGCAACATGTGAAAACACTGATTGTGGCATTCTGAACTCAGTTCAACTTTCAAGATTTCCCATAGGTGATCATGACTGCACCATCAGCTTAATAAGTTTATTACTGCATCTGCCGAGGTATGGCTCAGCTCCAGGAAGACATTTGAGTGGCATTGAGAGAAGGAACTTATCCTCACAAGCCAGAGAAGTAACTGAGCACAGTCTGTTTGTGATCTTCCCCAATTGTGATCATCCTGAAAGAGCGCAACCAACAGAGATATGCCAGTATGTGTATTAGGTTTCCCATCCATGCCCCTTTTCACCTCTAGAGGGGTTATTGAGAGATGAAATGACTGAATCTGTTGGGGAAAAATCAATGAAAAGACCGTTTTCCTCAGTGCACTTGTGTGGCATTTTCAATGTACCCATCCTCTTAATTTGTGAAATGCTTCACCAACACAGTAATATTCCATCTGTGCTGAGTACATTGAGCACCACAGGCTGAAACATCTGCACCTGCCTAAGCTAGTCATTGAAATGATGAAACGTCTTTGGCATAGATAGTCAATTTTAGAGTGCAAACCTGACACTATTTACAGTTTAAGAGGCTGATTAAACTGAGGGCACTTTGATCAGTCTCTTAAAGTGTGATTGCGCCGTCCACCTTGTGCCCGGCTCACCTCATCCCTGTCCACACATCAGAGATGAGTTAGGCTACAATGGGAGACTACTCTGGTACCCTGGAGACTACCCTGGCTCCTAATGGGATCATATAACCCATTTGTATCCTTCCATCTATTGATTTTGAGATTTTATCAATAGTTTCTCAGGCTTATCAATGCTACCCTTTTAACCGCTTGTTAGTGGCAGAAATTTCCTTGCCCTTAATTAGGTGTCGTGTGCCTCATAGGTCACAAGAGGGCAACATGACATGTTTTAATTTATGAAGAATAATGTAAATAAAAAACTATTAACATAATTATTGTCACTAATGCACAAAACAAAATGAAAAATGCTACAGTAACCTTACCTCATCAAACCCTGCAGGCAAGATATCTGTGCAGTTCCATGGGATGAGCATTGAATAATGTGGATTCAAGGACTGGCTATAATCAATAATCAGCAGCATGTGTTAGACCAATGGTATCTCCAGCATACACTGCTGCATCTGAGCTGAGACCCTTGGGCACCCTTGGCCAGGTGTGGCCTACTATCTCCTGAGTACAACTGTAGATTATTTACTGTTGTCTCTCAGGCAGGCACAGAACATGCAGCTCTGTAGTCAGCTGGTTGGCAGGTGTAGGTTTGTGTACATTTTGCCTTACAGGGCCGGAACATACAGTACCTTCTGGTGTATCTTTAGACCGTCGGACAAAGAAAGTGCAGCATTTTACAGAGTCCGTCTTTGTTGGTGCCTGATCTTGAGGTCAGCTTGCCCAGAGTTTGTACAGCTCCATTTAACTTTGAGGGGAAGATATACCACCACCCACACTGCTAATTCAGTTGCATAGTTTAGACTAAGTTTGTAACGAAGGTCATATTCGCAGCCATTGCAGTTTCTGCAGACATGTTGGTACTGTAGGTGGTGAAAGGTGAGAGTTGCTGTCGTACTCTGAGTAGGAGGTTAAGTTTACTGGAAATAGAACACACTCTTGCAGATTTACCAAGCTCAAAAAGTAATCGGTATCAAAGCATTTTTATTTTATTTACGCGGAGAGGTTCAAACATTTTTTTTTTTTTCATAATTTGTTTCAGAATAGAATGAAAGTGTTTAAATGTTAAAGTGTGCTGCATAGCTTTCCTTTTACACACACACACAAACATACCTGCCTCTTATGACAAACCTTCTGTGTAACTTATTGGTCTTTCCCGCTAGAAGCATAGACTAAAATTAATTACCCCTAATAACTTTTAACTTCATCACATTAACTTATTAGATTAACAAGTTTTATTACTTATTTGACCAATTTAAGAGTAGTATATTTCATTACATTTTGACGCTACTCATCAGTTATTAAATTAACAGCTGCTGCAGTCCATTAATATTCTAATTAGCAGTTTATGAACAGTTATTTGATCACAGGTGGAATCTGCCTATGGCTTGTTAGCTGACTGTTTTTTTTGTACTATGACCTTAGAGGTGTCTCCCCTACAGTAGCTCACTTCCCTTTCTCATTCACAGAATAAAATCTGTGCTTCATATCCATCATTCAAAATGCTTCTGCTTCTTACTTAAGCTCTTACATGTGATGGCTGCATGTTCATCAGCATGTCTAGTGCAGTCAAGCACACCTCCCTGCAGGTTCAAGCATGTAAGTAACACAATAGCCCCACCTCATTAACTTTGACCCACCAAATTTCCTAATGAAGCTATCAAGGGATTTGAACCTTCCGGTTTCAAGATCACTTTCTAATATAGCCATAAGGCTCATGCTGTCTTGAGTAGTTCCCTTGGCAGACCTCTGATGGACGCCATGCATATGCAGTCTGTTGGACAATTAGAAACACTTAATCTCAATGTGCTTGCTTGAAATCACCAAGAAAGTGTTTAATTTCTTTAATCAAAACAGAGTTACAGTCTTAATTTGAATGAAGTGCAAGCTGAATTTTGTCCATCTGTGCTACATATTTGATAGTGTTCATACAGATTTTCTAAAAGCTTAAAATCTTTTACCATGTCGGAGCTGTACCTTCTTTTTTTTCCATTTTATCTTGATAGAAACCCTTAAATCAAAAATATACTGCCAGACTGTTACAACATAAGGATGTAAGCCTCAAGGACATGCACTAGTCTTGTGCAAACACCATCACACCTCTTTGGTATGGATTGTACACTGAGGATCTCCAATCTGTGCACTGGTCTATTAGTATTGACCCTGAGAGAGGAAAACAAGACCCCTCATACAGAATATTGATGCCTGCGAGGCAGTGTACAGGATGATTTGTGCTGCACATGCTTCCTCATTGATTGTTTATTACAGCTGCACACTATGAAAAAAAGGTTCATCCATCACCAAGCAGTAATGAGTTTTTACATGCAGACTCAATTCAGGGTCTAGGCATCTCAAATGGGCTGTCTCTGAAAAAGACAAAGATTGAGCAGCAATCATAGCTTATTATGTGACTGCACTGCAGGAACGGAGAGAAATGAGGCTGATGCTAGATGAAGGATGGGATATGTGTGGAGTAAGAGGGGGTGTAGGAGTGACCAGTATTTGGTGCAGCTGGGGACCTTTGCTTCAAGCTACCGTCTAGCCATCCTCAACCTGCAGGGCAAATGCTGGATCAATGATAGCGCTTTATCACATGGTGGCACAGACTAATGCGGTTCGGTTAAAATGCAGACAGCAATCCTGGTGTGAGCTATGCATGTACACTAATGAGCTGTGCTGCTGCATGTTGTCGTGGTGATTACCATCTCATCTGGGCATTGATCCCAGCAGGCTAAAAACGGAAAGGAAAGGGGAAGGCGACCAACAACAGCAGCAGAACAGCGTGGCACTCTACCCTGGCATCACACCAGGAAGTTCAAGGTCTTTTCAGAGATGTTCTCTCAAACTATGGAGCCTCCTGTGGACCTTAATTTGAATTACATCAACATTTCTTTTTTTTTTCCATTAGATGAATGTAAATCCCAGCATGGAAATGGGAATTATTCACAGCTGTTTTTGCTCTTGAAGTTTTGGCTCAAGCATGTAAATGGGAAGCCAAAGATGGGCTATGTCCTGACAGCTAATGATAACAAAGCAGAGTGCCCCTTGGCCCCCTCAGGACCCACTCTATAGCCAGATGTGTTTTGACTGAGCTAATGAAAATTTGTCAGGTAAATCTGATATGTTGGCCTCAACGGCTAGACTAGGTGTAGTGTAGGTCTGAGTCCATAGAGGCTCCATTAAAGTGGATATACTGCCTGCGCTGATCAATACCCTAACACAAATGAGAAACGGCATCATTTTTATTGATGAGGAGATACTTGGACTTTATAGGAAAGCTCTCAATAGACACTTGGCGAGAGGTTTATCTTCATCAAATTGTGTCTACTTGTGGTTTGATGTGCCATTTCTTAAACATACAAGCATGACTTCAAGGGATTAGAAGGTTCCCAAATGATATCTGATGCAATTATGGCAAAGCTCTCAAGATAAAATAGGAAACGATAAAACAAAATCATCTCTGTGGGGAGATGGGGAAACAATGAGTGCTAGGATACATTAGTGGAATAATAGTTTATGAACAGAAAAATAAAATATTACAGAAATAGAGTAAGTGTGGGGCTGCATGGGCCATAGCCATATGAATTTTCATTTATAGTTGGGCTTGGGCAGAATAGGTTTTCTACAAAATAAATTGCCTTGCCTTCTATTAACATAGGAAATGTACATGCAGGAATTCCCTGTTTGTCTACATTATTTCCTTTTATGTGTTGGAATTTGAGCTGTAAACCAAGACAACAGTAAAACCGGATTCGTTTGATGTGTTTTGTGTACATTGACAGTAGCATCGATAGTAGGAAGGCAGAGCTGCTGAATCAAATGAGCTTTGCATGTTTTGCTGCGGAGACACAACAGGCCTGTTGTACAAAGTCTGTCATTTGCAATCTGGTCGATCTGCAATGAATAGCCTGTTCCGCAGGGCTGCCTCCAGAGAATGGAAGCCCATACAGCACTGAAGCCTAAAACAACAGAGAAGAATCTCTCATATTGTATCTCCGGGTATAAATTTACATTTCTAATTTCTCTGGCGTTTAGCAGGCAGCCCCACAGGCCAATACAGATGTCTCTGGCAATGACCTAACTCTTCATTAATATGTATGCTGACAACCAACCAAAAAGAATAATAAAATTGCTCCTCTCGAGTTACAGTTTCTCCTTGCTTCCAGAGTACCTGGGATGGTGAAAAGCTGTCCAAATGTACATCATGAAATTCTCTTCTCTTCTCATCTCCTTGTTCCTTCTTCCTTGTCCATCTGGACCAAGTGGGGTGGTCGGCTCTTATTAAGAGACATTTAGAGAGGATCCTTTACCCGCTTCTCCTTTAATGTAATTGTTTAAGTATCAGAGCTCACATCATGCCATGTCAGAGTGGAAACCTCTTTTGTTGGAGAAGAGGAAACAGTGATGTGATTGTTCCGTGTTTTTCTTTTTTCTTCGGTCACATCTTAGACAAGTTAACCTCTTTAATTAAGAGTACTTAGCTGTGTGGGCCCGGATGGGGCAGGAAGCGATTGTTGAGACCCTGCCAAGCTGGATCGGGTTTCTCGGTGGCCCATGCCTCTAGCCAAGGCTGAATGGGAGGCTGGCTTGTCAGCAGATGCTGTGCTCAGGGATCAGTGTCTCTCTGTTGGGTTACAAGAGCCCTTTTCCTCAAGACAAGAGAGGGGAAAAAAAAAAAAAAACAGAGGACGAGTAAAGGGTGTAGTGGCGAAACAGGGATGAGGGGAAACTTGTATTGTGAGATATGTGCTCTGATGTTAGAAACTGAATACTTGGCATAGACTGTCAGTTCGTTTCTGGCCCAGTGAGCATGTCAGCACAGCATTGTCCTCTGTAGGGATATCATCAGTAGCAGTGCAGTATATCAAAATCTGCTTAAGAACATGACACAAGCCAGTCACTTAACACGAGAGAAGGAATTTGCTAAATGCTGTGGTGTTGAACAGCGGCGGAACACTGTTTTTAGTACTCAGGAGAAAAATCAAAGGAACACTCTGTTAGAGAAATTAAACACTTAAGTTTAACACTGTCATGTATGTGTTGAGTTGATCGCACTTACATGGCTGTCAAAAATAAATATAAATACACCGCATCCGTAAAATATGTGTGGCTGTGTCTTGATTTTTTCATCTCACATAAGTCCCATATAATGAATCACAGTTCTAAGTCTTCAGTTCCGGCAATAATAAGATCCAGCCTGCTGTGTTCGCATGGTAATTTCATCCAGCGTCTAACCCTAAATGAATACATACGTCATGTGGTTTATATACTGTATCTGTATTAGTTTCTCCAGAGCCCCACGAAAGACGCCTCTAATTTCAGTTTTTGATATCCAAAGTATGCTTTATGCTTGTGGTGACATGGAATGTTCTTCGGGGACAACCCCGTAATCTCCATGTTTATTGGTCTGTTTGCCAGACACAAGAGTGAGACGACTGCACTCAGAAAATTTCCAGCGTATAAAGAGACGTAGCATTATACAGTTACAGCTGAAGAAGCAAACATTCCTAAGGTTACAGTTCAAATCTATATGATGGCATAATTTGTTTAACTGTGACAGCTGGTGAGTTCTCCTCAGTTCAAGACATTTTTCTGACTTGTAAGGGAGTCAGAATGCTTGAAAAAATGTAAAAATCTCATAAGCACACAGATTATATTTTGAGTTTTTGACCTGTTCTTTTTTTTTTATTTTAACCGTCTTATTTATTACATACACGGATGTGGGTGTGTAGGTATTATCATGTCCTCTGCCACAGTATGTGCATTTTTTGTGATATCTGTAAATATTGTGATTAAGAAGTACATTTTCTCCAAAGAAACTTTTTATGCATAAAATAACCTAATGGAAACGTCTGTGTTTGGCTAATCCAGCAATTTAAATTCATAACAGATTAAGGTACTTTAATACAAAGTGTATACACAAGCTCTCCTGCTCATTGTTTTGCTGTATTGTCAAAGACTCAATAAGACCAGAAACACTAAACAGAAAGCTACTTTAAATTAAGATGTAATCTAATGCCGAAAGTTATATAATTCATGCAATTTATCGTCATATTTCCCAAATTTCTAGAGTATTATTCACTGTATTTACTCTTATTGTTCTGTTGTGTATATAGTAAAACTGTGTTCTTTCAAAAAGGTGTTCATGTTAATTTATTTCTACATTTTAAACATTTCTAATTACATTTCTGTTTCTGGTGATCCACATGTAGTGTGTGTGTGTGTGTGTGTGTGTGTGTGTGTGTGTGTGTGTGTGTGTGTGTGTGTGTGTGTATGGTGCTCATGACTCCCAGGTGCCCTGGATTGACAAGGTACTTTGTCCATTATCTCCTTAATGGTGACTTCTTCTTTACCTTAGCACACTGTAAACCAAACCTGGCTACCCTCTTAGTATATCAGTGTACTGAAACACACCCATATAGAGTTTCCCTGTCATGAACTAACCTATACACACACCAAGGTCTACAAGAGTTCAAAGTTCTTGGGTGTCCTAAGGGACAAACCGGAGTGAAAGGATAGGCTTATTTTGGTCTAAATGACTTCAAATGACTTTAAAATTACACCCTCGGATGTCTAGACACTTTGAACACGCACTATAATGCCTATATGGTAATAACATCTATTAAAATGAGGCGTATGTCTCCAATGAAATCTCAGCTAGGGCCATATCTCTATATTTTAAAGGGGGAAAAAAATGTGTTATTGGTAACATTTAAAATTTGCACCTGCAGATGTCACATAAGTGTTTCCTGTACAACATGTTTCAGTGATCTGAGGGCGATTACAAATGAAATGGATGACTGTGTCTAATTGGCTATTCTCTTTGATCTGGGATCAATCTCTACCATATGAGTTGTGGTTTTAGTTGAAGGGAAAATTGAGAGGGATGGCAACCTCATTTCCCAAGTTTACCACAAGGTTCAAGCGTCTATAGCCTGTGGTCAGTTCCTTCTTGTATGCTCTCGTTATGTCTGTCTGCTACCCTCTTCTCCTCCTCCTCCTCTCGTTTCTCGTGTTTCTTGGTAGTCTCTCGGGAACATAGTGACCCTACACGGCCATTGAAGTTTTCACCTTTAAGACCTTTTGAAGCTAAAGGTGGCGGCCTGGCTCATATCTCACAGATTAACAACTAACCACATCCAACATGATGCACATGTCTATACTCTTCAGTGAGCTTGATCCCTCATTCCATACCTGTATTTGATTTGTATTCATTGACAACACTGTGACCTAAGGGTAATGAGTATAGGTACAATAAAAAATAAAAAAAAATCTTCTTTTTAAAGTTCTCTGCACCTACAACAGACCTTCCATTGTTATACCGTTGAGTCCCACTATCCGACATGCACACAGAGATATTTTTGCATCTTGAGATGTTTAATGGCAGTGTCAACAGCAGCACCAGCAGCAGCTCAATTGAAATGGAAAAGTACTCTGAAATCAGAAAGGGGCTCTAGCTAGCTGCCTGTGAAAGCACTCAGGCTCATCTGGAGCTGTGGGCCGCAGCACAGGGGAATTCAAACCCCACCTGTAACTCATTATACCCAAGCCCAGCACTATGCACCATCCACATTTTGATCTTTCCCCATTTCATCTGAAATAAGTTCCATGAAAAAGAGCAGCGGATTCGGGGCGTTAGTGTGTTAGGCTCGGCGGCCGACACAGCTGCCTACACTGACTTCCTTTCCCCCTAGCTGGCCCCTGACTGTGGAAGATTAGAGACAGATTGCAGCTTGGGACTCTGGCCTCACTGTATTGGAAAAAAAATGACAAGGAACATTCGCCATCACTAGTCTGCAGATTTTATACTGATTTACTGTTTATTTTACAGTTAAAGCAAAGGATTGAAAGCATGAAACAGCAGCAGGTTGGTATTTGATGTTTGCGCCATTCAGAAGTATGGTATGATAGTTGCATTTGGCTGCAGACGCTTGTATTGAAATTGTGACAATTTTAAACAAACGTCTTGTACCTCTACAGCGCCGTTTTACAATAAAACTACACAGATATTTATATTTGGCATAGTGCACAGAAAATGTTGAGTGCAATGTCTGAAATATATTAAGTTACAGTATAATGAGATCATTGAAACAGACAAATTATAAAAGCTGCCCTTAAGATACTTCTTTATATTATAAACAATGCAATTGCATCATTCAATATTTGATTAATGCAAGCAACTAACGAGACTCAAACTCAAAAGATCAGGTATCCTCTTTAATTATCATTATATATATATATATATATTTTTTTTTTTTTTTCCAAAACACTTAACTAAATGTCTTTGGAATGGTTGCATTTTACGAATGTATAGAGCCCCCACGGCGGGGGTTTCAGGTTTGGCTCGCTTTGTCTGACAGTTATAATGCTCAAAACTTGGCATTGCTGCTGTCTGGGCTGCAATCCAGAAAGCCCAAAAATGCTCCAAAATTTTCAATGTCGATCCTTCATTCTCTAGTTTAGACACAACATTAACAAGCGAGCTGCTTGCCGCAGAGTCAGATGGATTGAGTTAAATAAAATGCCATACTAATATGATTATTATATATAAAACATTTAATGGGAATTGCTGATAGTGTTTTGCTGAATATCCTGGTGTACATGATTCTGGTTGAGTCAGGCATGTTTAGCATTTAGCATACTCCGTAATGTAAGGCTAATTGCCTTTTGTGTATTTATGGAAAATTTGTTCCCTGCAACAAATGGCTGACAAAGTAGCAATATGCCACTAAAATGCTGCTTGTTTGGTATTTTTGTTTCCCTCATCAGCACAATTAGGCCCATTTATTTCCTCCATCTTCTGCTAACCAGCCGTTTTCCTTTGGAGAGCCAATTCTATCTCGGTATGAGTACGCCATTTAGTCAGGTTTAATAAATACACCAATTTAATAATGTATTCCTTTTGCTGGGAAGGTCACTACAGAACAACTGGGGAAAACAATGCTCTGTTATATTGGGCCAGCACATTTTAGTGGAGTACATAAACATTTATATTTTTCATCAGTAAATGTGAAACCACTAAAAAGCAGAGTGTATTTGATTAAGGTTATGGAGGTTGTCTAATTAACTTGAAACATTAACATTTAGTCTATACATTTTAACAGCCAGAGCTCTGTTGTTTGGCTCACTGTACAGCAGGTGAAAAAAAAAAAAAAAAAAAAAAATCTAAAAATGCATTTCCGGCTGAATTCATCAGGGATAAAATGATAAACATGAACTCAAATGTTCTGGAAAGAAATGAGTCAATGCAAGAACATTTAAATTGAGCAGCCAACACACATAGTAACTTCCCTAGCAACTCTTACATGCTTCCAAAGACAATCACCTAGTTTCAAGTACGTTCTTTAAATGCAACGGTAAATTACATGTGATAGGAATTTATGTCAGACATTGATTTTTCTGACTCTTAATGAATGTATGCAGTCCACTTCTTGAGAACATATGCCATCACCTGAAGTGTAAAACATGCAGTTTTTTTACATTTTATACAATAATATGGCAGCTGTGTGGTTTCTTGTAGAAAGGTTTCCATGCGTCTTCCTGACCTTGGACTCATTTCCCTGTTGGCACACCCCTGCGGTACACAGGAGCCCTCTGTGAGATGACTCATGCTTGACCCAAACATGTACAGGACATGGATTGGTAGAAAAACATCCTTGCATTGTGTGTATTTGTCATGTATTTGTCTATGCATTTCTACAAGTTTGTAAAGAGCAAAGTTGGAGAGCTTATAGAGGACTCAGAGAATTCATGCAAAAAAAGTTTCTTTGGTGATTTAATCAGCACCATAGTCTATTTCAGACATGAATATTAACAAAATGCAGCTGAAAACATCAGTCCGGTGCGCCATATATCTTTCTGTCTGTTTCAGTTTTGCCTCATTTGTATAAAGCACCTGGCCAGTACTTTGAATGTGCTGACACTCTCTTGTTGCTGAAAATCAAAATGAAACAGACATGCCAGTGTTCCCTCCAGACACCTTGTGCGAGTGTCTTTCCGACGTGGGGGAGAGTCTGAATGAACTCCCTGTGGAGTTGCCAGAAGGCGAGTTCGGCTCAGCAAGGCCAGGTGATCTTACCTGCTGACAGATGATAGCTGCATTGTTCTCTCTGACTCCTCTGTTTGAAAAGTCCTCTGGATTCAATCGCAAATGCCCCCGCTGCTTTGATACAGTTGCCTGGATACCAAGTCCACCTGGACTAGCATATGGTCACAGCATGCCGCTCTTCATGTGAGACAGCCGCTCAGCCAAAACAGTCTTTTCCTCTCTCTCTCGTTGCCTCCTTCCTCCGCTCTGTGTCTCTCTACCTTTCTGGTGCTATCTTACTTTTTTTGTCCCACTTAAAACTATTTTCCTGTGCTATAAATGCACGCAAAAATAACAAGATTATGCAGCAATAACATAGTCGCATAGGTACAGGAAACAAAATTCTCCACTCAACTGCCCCAACCAGGAGCCGATACACCTCAACCTGTCTCAGAGGTCTTAATTCTGTCACTGATGGGGTTGGCCTGCATGTCTCCAGCTCTAATCACTTCTGCAGATAGTCTGAGAATAGACATGTGTGGGGGCTCACCCCTTCTCCTGAACACAGCCTGTGAAAGTTACAGTGACAGGCGGTAGAGGTAGCCGTACAGAGTAATTATACACCAGATGATGGATGGGTCATAGCTAGAGACTGACAGGAGGGATATGGGGTAAGGTTACATTGCATGGCCCCTTAGAGACTAGCTTAAAGATGTACAGAACCAGGCAACTGAGATGAAAATCATTAGATGTTCTACAGACTGTCAGTGGATGACATGAATCAGACAGAGAGTGCGTGGGCCCTGGAGGGGGTTTGATCGTAGAACAATAAGCAGCAAGTCACAGTAGAATGCATATCAATTCCTCTGACTGACTTGGTGATGGAGATAACAGCTTGTGTCTATGACAAAGTGCTTTATGTAACACTATAAAACTGACTTTTATAGACTCTGGACAACTTACTTGTTGTATCATAATAAATGTCTGTGTGAGGTAGTAAATTTGGCATTTTAGATTTCAGCTGAAAAAGATAGAATCAGTCAATTATAGGCTATAATCTATAATCACAGTCAGCTTTAACTCTGCATGAAACAGCGTTGAACTTGACTGTGCATAATCATCAAATATGGATGGAAACAAAATGCACATTCAGACACCAGCTGTTTTTATCAAAGCTTATGTACTCAGATATTTTGTCCCTCATGTCAAGTCCTAACACGACATAAACGAATAAATGAGTATGTTTAGTGCTGTGCGACGAGCACAAGTGACTGTGTTACAGAATGTACGGTACTTGTGACTTCAAAGACGTCTTCATACACTGATGTTTTCCTCTTTGAACTGTCTCATTAAATTTAGTAATAAAGAACAGCAACAGAAGAGTCCAGATACTCTCATTTTTTTTTCCAATCCTCCAGTATGCTGATAATGAATATGATGTGAGTAATAGAACAATTATGTCGTTTTGCCATCGTATCAGGTTGTTTTTCCTGTTTCCTTTAGTCAAAGGAAATTCCTACAAATGTGACTGAACTCCGATGAAGCCACAGAGGTAATTTCTAAAGAATTTGACTTTTCTCTTTGAACTCGCCTTTTTATGAGTTACTACACATGAACGCAAACTCAACACACGGTTTAGTGAGTGCTGCTGCAGGGAGTGATGAGAGATGAGATCAGAGGTCAGCAGTACATACGGTGAACTCCGTGCATGGCTCGGGTTAGACAACAGATGCAAACACCTGCAGCTTCAACACACTCACCTCTGTCAGAATGATGTTGGCACAACCACTCACTGATCAGATTACCATATGAGGGGAAAAAGGAGGGGGGGAAAAAAAGATCCGCGGCTTCGTATAGCGGAATCGCGAAATGACGGTCGATGGTGGTTGTTGGCAGTGACAACAACACCAGGCAAAGCTGCGAAGTGAAATGAAGTATTTGATGGACTGAGTTTCATAAAATTGCATGGGATTACTTTTGGTTTTGTGCTTCTGTTTTACCATTCCAGAGGAATGTTAAGTGATGTACAGCACTATATACATTTTGCTTGTATTTCTATAAACAAAGATGTGCAGACAGACTCTCTGCAGACTTCCTGTTGAACTGTAGATTGAGACGAACCTGTAGCTGTGCTTGTAGCAGGATCTGTTTTGAGTTCTGCTCTTCTGCTATGTTGAATTTCCCACTTCCAGGTGTGAGTTTAAGCATTAGTTTACCCTAAAGGTAACATGCTGTTCATTAAATTTAGCTCCACAGGTGAGTTTTTTTACTTGAGGAATTATCTCTTTGATGAATACCTTAAATTATTTACAATTTATGAACTTTATGAAAATATACTGAACACCTTGTCTAACACCTTGTCAGTCAGCATACCTCAAACCAACAATGACCAGAAGAAAAGGTCACACGTCTGTTTCTACCGCAGCTCAAGTGTCTACATATCAGGTGACGGTGTTAATTTAAAAAAAAAAAAAATCTTTTTAATGTTTCCGTGTTGCTTGAATGACGAAGATTAGAACATATTTTTATGCACCCTTTTTTTTTTTTGTTAAATAGATCATTTTAGGGGGAAATAGTCTGATACTGTTAAAAAATTCAGAGCTGACGATGACAGTTTATTTAAGATTATTACTTTACTTTGAACTGTAGTCTTATCTCAGTGTTTCTATAAAAACCTCCCAACATTTGTCTTTGGGTGGTTGCAGCTCGTGAAGCAGCTGGATGAATAAAACATGACTCTGGTGCATCGTTTAGCCGATTCCGCATCAAATCTGGTCTGTGCTCGGCTTGAATAATGTAGATAGGTTCCATCGAAAAGGTCATTGGATATTACCTTTCATTTTGAGCTTTAATGTGTTTTCTCCAAACAGGTGGTATCTATCGCAAACAATGTAAAGTCAGTATGCTTCTCCAGAGCCACCCAGGCAGGACTGAATAAAGAGAGTTGGGAGGATTTCAGTGCACAGTGACTGTTGGGTTGTCTTTACTCATATCATAAAAATAAATCCTGGACAGGGAGCTATGTTTGAATACGAAAGCTAAATATCCAAAGACCTCAAAGTTCCTTTAATCACAAATAACAAGCAGTGATTACAAGTTGTCACGCAGTGACGAGCTTTCTTTGTATTTAGTGATCATTAAGTTTTCTTCCGGATCGCTCCAAGCAACACATCTAATCAATGATAATGGCTGCTGATAGTGTCCTAAAAGGATTATATAACAGTTATGTCTAAATAATTTTTGTCACTCTTACTTATTTTAGATAATGGGTCCCAGTGCACCGTGTCATCTTCATGAAACCTCTGCCACAGGTGCTAACAACACCACTCTCATTGCACTAAATTAAACAATCATTTCAAAAATCATAACGGGCTGCAATTAGTTAATTACACAAGCAAGAACAATTAGGAGGTGAGGCAAACAATGCGTCGTGACTGTAGACAGCCAAGGGAGTTCTCCTCCTGTCAACACTGATTAATTCAGCCGAACGCTAAACTTATTTGTCCCACAGAGAACAGCGCCTACGACAGCTCACGTGTCACTTATAATTTGTGTTCCATCCAAGCGGGCGATGATGTGTTATGATATTGACAGATTCTCCGGGTGGTGAAAAGAGGCAGGGGGTCGTTAAGTAGTGATTTCTGGTCAAATGGAAATGCCCCCTTCTCGTCTCCTTTACCAGCTGTTCTTTGGTAAGAGGAGACTCTCAACATCTTCACCAGCAGGTGTTTGACAGGTAATTTGCTGCTAATTTATTTGCCGCTTTAAATCATGTGTCGTTTTTTTGGACAAGCCTGGCTCCTGGGTTCATGGTTCAACCTGGACATCCTGTAAAAGTGTCACCGTAGCAGATTGGCTTGACGGTCTCCACTGAGAGGGATTGAATAGCTGGAGGGGAATAAGAGAAAGAGAGAGAGACAGAGAGAGAGAGAGAGAGAGAGAGAGAGAGGAGTATATGTAGTCAAAGGGACAGAAAGGGAGACAGATAAGAGCGGCAGAGCGAAGAGATCGCCCATGGGCGAATTCACGCCAGCCTGAGGCATCCACACAAAGCGTCAGAGCTTGGCGGAAATGTGTAAAAAATGCATTTGTAGCTGGAGCTGTGGTAGAGGTGGACTGGAGTTTTACTGACAGCGATTTCTCACAGGTTTAGCAGAGAGCAGACACAGCACCTCTACACCGCAACGCAGCTGGCACAGAAATATCTTAAATGAGGCATTTCTGGCAAGGAGGTGAGAGAGGAAACAGATCAGACGTGTGTCAAGTTTAATGCTTTTCAGTTAACATATGTCTAATTATGAGGATTGATACTACACTAATACAAGCTTCACTTCTTTACAGCCCTCTAGCCATCCGTCTCTGATGTACACTTGCATGCACGCACAAAGTTTTAATTTAATCCTATATATTAATTTCTCTTTTTTCCCCTCCAAAAAGCCAATAGAAGTCTGCAGTATTAATTTGTTTCAGGTTACAGTTGAGCCATGAAAGGAAGTTTGCTTCTTCAGCCACTTAACAGTCTTTCTATTGATCGTTTTTTTTTTTTTTTTACTAATGCTGATTGATCTTACCTCTGGGTCTATAACCCGCTCTCTGCTCAGATGGCTGGAGTCTTGTCAGTTGTCCGTTTCCCCTCCATTGGGTTGTCCTGTCAGCTCTTAGCCAACCTCTATCACCAGCATTATCTTTGCCTCTCCCCTTCAATATTCATCTCTTCCTTTCACACCCCATAATACTGGACAGCATGGGCCCTCTGCTGAACGACCAATACAGTGGTTCTCTCAACCAATTAGGGTTCAATAAAAGTCCTGTTAGAGCCGAGAGAGGAGTGCATTTGTCAAATCAAAGATATCATTCAAGGCGATGTCTCAGTTCAGACTAGTGCCTGTGTAAATGGAGGCTGTGCACCTGTGTGTACAGTGTTTATTGCATGCATTCCTCGGCGTAACATTGCACGTGTTCCTGTCACAGATTTAAAACAACATTTTGTACGTTTTTTTTTTTGCGATTTGGCATTGCTGTCGGAAATATGGCCCAAAGACCTTCCCTCTCTGGCGGTCCAAAACATCTGTGGCCCCAATGTACACACGAAAACTCCCCCAGTTCTTTGAGCTCACAGTCTGAGCAGCATGGCTAACTAAGTGACATAATTAGCTAACAGCAGCTACGTTAGATGTTGCAGCAGTTTACAGAACAGCCGGAGGACATCAAGGAGAAAACCAGCAAATATTTTCTCCAGTTTCACAAAACTAGTGAGATAGTTTGTAGTGTGTCACACTTGAAGCACAAGGTTATACGGTGCAGAAACTAGGTACTAGGCATAGGCGTACCAGGCAAGAGTGTAAATGAGAGAGGCACCATCCACCAGCATCAAATCTGCTATTTTATGGTAGTTACATCATTTTACTTTAACAAAACAAGACAAACCCACAGATATTAAAAATTGACGTTTGGTGTGAGAGTTCATTTGAAATATTACAATATGTAAAATAGTTTTCAAAATATTAATGATGGATAGATATTATTTCAATGTACAGTGATGTGGTTTTATATATACTGAACAATTAAGTACAAAAAATGTATCAATTGTACAGTTCAGTGTCCAGAAATGACAAAAATAACCAAAGATCAAAGTACTATAAAATGAGTTAAAGAACCACAAAGATACATAACAATTTGCATTTCACCCCTTACAACCAGTATGTAAGCTGATAGCCTGAGGAGGAGAAGAACATTAAGGGAAAACAGCGAGATACTTGAACTCTGAGTGAACAAACACAATGAGTAGCTGCTCCATATAATAACTCCTGGGAGGAGATCAGTGGATTGGATGAAAACTTTGGATTTCTTGTTTCATAGTATCTTTTTTTTTTTTTTTTTTCTTTGAGCATGATCGTGAAATTTCCCTTACTGTAAATAACTAACAAACAAAACCCCAGACTCAGATGTTGTAAAAAGACTTTTGGATGCAGCGCAACATCACAAAGAATCACAAAGATGGAAGGTAATGGCGGCTGTTGCAGGTTACATCTGCAAAGGCTGTAATTGCAAAATGTAATAAGAAATAAGGCTTTCAATGTGGTCCTTTTTTCGGAACTATATAACTCGATTTACATATTTAGATAGATAAGACCATAATCATTAAAAACACAAAACTGTTCATTCATTGAATATACTGATGACCTATTTCAGCATATGATTGTTATACAGTAGAATGTGTATTTTCTCATCTTGTCAGAGGACAAGCCAAAATGTCCTCGCTCTACATAAATGTCCTCGGTCTAAAACTGAAGTATAAGAATATAAAGACAAAACTACAAAGAAAACACATTCTGTACACTTGTGTCTCTCTTTTCTGTAGCTCTCTGTAGAATTGATCAATCTGTCCACTTGTACTTTTAATCAGCATGTCTCAAACACTTCCAAGGACTGTACTATTAATTTCATGTTATTTTGTTGTTGTGTTAGACTTGTTGAAACTTTAGTGAATTGCAAAGTATTACTCCTATAAAGTTCCATAATTGTTGTTACATTTGTGACATGGTCACTAGGCCTTGTTAATATATCATATTTTTACTATATTTATGCAATAACAAACTTTTAAACTGCATAAATATATGAAGACTTAAATAAACACACAATGCCTATAAGCCTGTGCTTTCAAACATGTGAACAAATAGACATGAAGCTACAGTACACACAAGCACTCACACGTGCACATCCATACAAAGCTGGGAGGTGAATAACCATCTGGCTTCTGTTTCCCTGCACTGTGTGATTTACACTCTGAGGCAGAAGGCTGAAACTTTAGCTTGACGTTGCACAGTGTGCTGCTCCAATCAGGGCCTCCATCTTCTGTTTATGGATCGCAGCTACCAGCTGTTAAGCACTTCCACTTGAACTGTAGTCATTTCCTGGCAAAGACGAAGGAGGCCGGCTAGTCAAAGGTTCACCCTGACCCAGGAGAAACGAGGAATGTTCGATTCAAAGTTCAGTGGTGAGAGAAACTTTTTTCAGGTACTCAGAGTGGAGCAACGATGTGAGGAAATATAGTTCACATAATATATAAGTGTAGCATTTCAGCTTTTGTGATCTTTTCATCCAGGGTGCTCCTCTGATCAAGGGCAAAAGGGTGTCTAATATTTCTCAACTGGAAGCTGAGACTAGGAGTTAATATAATTTTACAAGCTGAAATTGTGGTGTTTGTTCTGATGTTGTATTTGATAACATTATTTCCATTAAATGTTTCATTAAAAACATTTTGTTCCCCCAATAGATTTATATATATTCTTCTCTCTGCTACAGTCATCTACTGTGTGTGTGTGTGTATATATATATATATATATATATATATATATATATTTATATTTATATTTATATTTATATTTTTATATATATATATATATTTTAACAGAAGTTGTCTTTATCTTGGCAGAGGGATTTTCTATTTCTCTGGCCACTCAACTTATTATTACAGTTGTGGTGTTATTAGAAAAAGTTAGACTTTTTATCAGATTGTGGGTATATCACTTTTTGGTTGATGAAATTTTGGTGAAATTCTGGTATTTTGCGTAGGGAAATTGTCTTGATAAACAGTTTCACTTACAACTGAAATGAAATGAACAGTCATTGTAACAAATTAGAATCACCTTCTTCATATTGGAAGAAACCTCTTCTTTAAACTATTTGTTCATTTCTTGTGTTACTCATTACATTCCCCTCTCACTGAAACCCAATTAAAGCTCTAAGATTGGTGTAATGTTTTAAAATTTGGTCCTGCAATAATATTGTTATCATTGTTAACTTGCATCATTTTAGAAATTACTATAACATGATAAGTTCTCTCTGCCATCAGTTTCCAAGAGCATATATATTAGATAAAATGGAATAAAGCCTCTTCTGTACGAATTCAAAACAGAGAAAGGAATACCTGATGATAATCCAAGACATGTCTCCTATAATTACGTTTATACAGTACTAAATTGTTTTCCCAATTACATTGTGGTGACAAAAGTAATCGCTGCCTGGATTATATTCATAGCCACACCAGGTTCACTTGGAGGTGGGTGGTGGATGATGAGTATAAAAAGAACAGGACTTTGGCTCCAGAGACTGGGTTTGCAGCCTGATGACTCCCGTCTGTGGTTACGTTTAGGTAACAAAAGCACTTTGGTTAAGATTTGGGAAAGATTGTGGTCTGGATTAAATATTAACAAACACCTTTTTTATTTACCTTTACCTACCTGTTTTTTTGCAACTTGCCGGATGTATTAATTAACATCTTCTTATTGTGTTAATAGAACATAATTATATAGTATCGTTCGAACATTTTCAATAGTAGCTCAGACACAATACCTAATTTATAGGATTAATATGTAAGTAATGTAGTAATGCTTTTGATTCCTTACTTTGAAGTTCGATAATTTGACTGTTTTGCTTCTCATCATGTGCACTTTAAGCTTAGAGTATTTGAGCAATGAAGCTTACAAAAAGATGAACATGTGTAACCACAATGGAGCTCTAAATATGTACCGCATATCCTTCCAGTTCCATGTGCTTTTTCATAAATGGTATTTCCATAACAATACACACTTCTCAACAGGCTTTTCTGTGAGGGCAAAGGAGTTATATTCAGTCTCTTTATTACATTCTCAGACACTTGGCAAGACATTGTGGATAAAGTTTCCTTTCTTCTCTCTGTATGTTAAAAGTCACCTGTTGTTTGCAACCTTAACCTGGAGCCACGAAATGAGCTCCAAAATTAGTAATATTGGTCATGGGTTGCTAGGTAACCAGTCATTGTGTTGAATATCTGACAATTCTGCTTGAAGACCAATCAGAGCTCTGGTTGGTTGCCTAAGAAGCACTTGCACTTGTACACAGAGGCAGAATGTTCTTGATATTCCTGTTTCCCAAAATAATTTTGTCTGAAAAGAACCAGATCAGGAAGAGAGAGAGTTAAGGCCGAATGAGTGAGCGACCCAGAGAAGAAAGAAAGAAAAAAGAAAGGGGAAAAAACAAATGCACGTTCACATGCAGTACATGAATGACGCAATGTACTGTAATGAATATTTTGTTTGAAATTCTTACATGTGCAATTTCCCTAGATGATCCTGATTAGATGGATGTGAGATTAATAACATAAAAAGACATCATTTGGAATGCATTGTGCAGTGTCTGGCTTGTGGTCAGGTTTATATGCCACGGGCGATCCTCGTGAGCCGAGCCAGTTGTGAATAAAAGTGTAACATCGTGATTCTACACGTACTGTCAGATCATTTGCAACTCCAAACTTAACCCAGCCATTGATATTAAATCAGAACACTAGTCATGTGTTTGCTGTGATGGCAGTTTTTCAAGGTTTATGCAGAGGTGTTGGAAGCAGCATGTTGACAACATATATATTTACAGTGAATAGACTCCTAACTAGAACTCAACACAAACTAAATGGCGGCATTTTTCTTATGTTCTTCAGACACAGTGCTTTGACCTAGGATGTGCACATACAAATCAGTTGCAGAACCATCATGCTTTTGATGCTGATTAGCATGTAAATGCCCTCAAGTCGTACTAGGGTAGCTAAACACTCCGAAATCAAAACCTTGTGTTATGCTGCAAGGATCGAAGTCTTGTGTTTCAAACAATGCCGTAATTGCTAAAGTCTAACATACCTAAAGTCAAGCACTGAGCTGCACACAAATTCTAAGCCCACACAGTAATCGCACATTAATGCAATTTAGGATGTGTATCCTTCAGGGAGTAAAAATAAGGATCCTGTGATGGATTTGTAAACTAATCAGATTGAAACATCAGCAAAACTCAAGGGGACTCATTAAGGTGTTTCAGATATTCACGTCTCTCCGTAACATGCGCATGGCAGGCCTCTGGTTAGCTTTTACGGGCAAACGTGAAATTCAAAGACATGGGGAATATAAATGAGTTGAGCAGGAAAATGGATGGGAAGGAGGGAGATGGTCAGCGCAGCACAGGAGGACGATGCAAGGGAAGGAAAGAGAAAGAGGCAGAGAATGAGAAAGCAATGACTGTGTAAATCTCTCTCTGAGCATGTAGTCTCCTCCATAATGGAAATGGGAAAATGCATTTTCATGATTCATGGTGGGCATTTCCACTTATGGTCTGCAAATCATTAGAGCACCAGACGTCATATTTCTGTGGCCTAAATGGCAGCTGAGATGCTCAAATGCTGGAGAAGAAAAAAAAAAAAAGCACAGAAAGAGAGAGTCAGATAAAGGGTGTAGGAGGAAATTGGCTGGGATGGATGGATGACGCAGGAGTGGACGAAAGCTCTGGATTTGCCCACTGGCTCCTGTCTGCTAACTAGTAAATACAGCATTTTACCACATAACCACTGGCAACCACACACTGTAATAGCTTCCAAAGACAGAGATAGGTGTATTTAAAGCAGAGGATGTGTTTTGGTTTGGTTTAGTGTATCAGAAACAGGGTTTACAACAAGAACCCTGGTGAGAGCATGGATTTACTGTAGTTGGAATAATATTCGACACCAACATAGTTTTTGAGCTTGGTTTTCTTTTAATGTCAAAGACTGAAACTCTGCTGTGGTTACCTCCTGTGAGCCCGTCTCTCCAAGCTGCCACATCAGCACAGTATTTCATTCAAATGCCTGGCAAAGTCTTAGTAACATTAGGAAACACACAAGTCATAACCACAAGCATATGGATGCACACAAAAACACAGACGATCACATACTAACTTAATTCCAACAGATGGGCACATAGACAGAGAGGGAAGGAGGGAGGGAGAGAAGGAGGGAGGGAGAAAGATGAATAGAGACATAGACTTAAAAAAAGAAAAAAGAAAAAGTAACATTACAGTGGGTAACATAAGGGATTCATGTGCGCCAATTCCAAAGTAATTAAATGTGTCCAAACTGTTGCAAAATAGTTTGTTTTTTCGGCAAGATGTAGAAAATGAGATAGAAGAAAAATATGTACAAGAAGAAAATGGGGGAACAGTCAAACTTTTGCTGCACCAAATGCAAAACATTTTGAAAATCATAATTGGAGCTAGTGACGAAGAAGCTGTTCTCGTACAGGATGCAAGATCCTATTCTATTTAAAAATATAAGCTATACCTTTTATACCTTGGCATGTATTGGCTTACATGAATGAAATGAACTCCCAATATATATATATATATACTGTAGAGTTCAGTCATGAAATGGATCATTTTTCTTATCCCAAGCTCCTACGGGTTAAAGTCAGGCCTGAGCAACTGTGAAATTGAAGTGATCAAAAACATGTCATTATAATAGACCGTGAAAATTTAATATTTCCACAGGATTCACATATGCCAGCAGACTCCCGATGCCTTTTATTTCTTTGTTGTTTTTTTTTCGTTTTTAAATGATTTTGTTTATTGTGCTCCGTGCATTCAATCATACACCAAGCTCCATTGACAACTTTATGAAAACGGTTCTTAATTTACAAGAGTTTTCTGACAGAACAAGTCAAGTCCTTTACGCTCTGAATGCCACACACACACACACACACACACACACACATACACACACACAGAAGAAGAGAAAGGATAATGTTACAAATGTGCTTTGTTAGCCTCTAAACATTTTGAAATATTAAGGTTAATTATAGTGCACCATCATCAGGTTTATAATAGGAATTTGCATATTTCATTAAAGCCATTTGGTTGTATGCTGCAATTTACATGACACCTTCAAAAAGCTGCCTATTAAACTGACGAAGTCCATTGGTCGCCGGCTATTTGGGACAATTTGTATCTGCATGGCTGGGGTTTAATTGAGCTGCGATTGCTCCCACCGAGTACAGAGGGAGGCAAGGTCAGAATGCTAATATGCATACTCATTGTAGCATATAAAGGGGAACATAAATCATATTTTCAAAAAAAAAAAAAAAAAACAAGAAAAAACAGCCAGAGTACGATATCTCGCAATTAAGATTTGAATAAAGCAGTCACTTTAAGTTGACACATCCGGTTCTTTTTTATGAATCATAGCCTGTCACCACTCTCGTGTCTTCCCTCTTTGAACTCGTCTATCTCTGGAATTGAATGAAAGTCTTTCTCTCGCTTCTTTCTCTATTCACCTTCATTTTACTGTATTTCCCATCGAGCTTACCCTCTGCACTTTCCGAGCTCCGATTGGTGGAGAGTTCTGCGCAGCCTGACATCACACCCTGCTTCTAGCAGAGGACTGTTTCCACTCTCTTGTCTTGTGGATGACAATTAATTGCCCTGACATCTCTCATGTGTAAAATCAAAGCTCAAGGTAGCCACACTGAAGATAAAAAGAAGCAAAGAATCATGTTGCCACCTAACTGACAGAGAGAGAGAGAGAGAGAGAGAGAGAGAGAGAGAAAGACAGAGAGAGAGAGAGAGAGAGAGAGAGAGAGAGAGGGAGAATAGCGCACATTAATGTTCTGAAATGTTATCAAAGACAAAAAGCAGGACACGTTCTTGTGCAATCACATAATTTTTTCCATTAATGGACCAAAAGAGGAAAAGTCTAGACAAAAAATTTAAGAGGCCTTTTTTTTTTTTTTTTTTTTTTAATCTCATAGACTTTTTCTTGCTTGCCTTTGCTGAATGTGAACTTCTTGGGCCTGTGCTATTAAGTGATGTTTAAAATCCCACTTGTGTGACTGCCTCATCTCTGCTGCACAATATCATATCCCCCTCTCATCTCCCCGTCTAAACTGCTGCGTTAGAGCAGAGTCATAACACCGGCTCCTCCTCACTCGCTGTGGAGGTCTGGCTCACAGTTTGTCTGACACCGCTCCTATATATAAAAACGCAGGTCTACTCTTCTCCGCCTCTTGTCTCGAGAGGCCCCTCTCTGTACGCCTCGGCTGCTTGTTCTCTGTGATTGCGATCACCATGCCTTTGGTGGTGCCCTCCACATCCCATAATACCCCCTCCTGTTTCAGAGGAGTTTTATCACCCACCGCGCACACCATGTCCCCAGACGAATATTCAGGTGGCTGACTTGTTACTGTTTCCCCTCAGGGTGGTGTGTATCAGATGAAGATAGACACAGAGGCACATGCAGATGTGAATTTGTGTGTTCGCGGGATAAAGGCATTGTCGGCTGTTATCAGTCCGTCTCTGTCACATTGAAACGGGTTGAGATGCAGACAGCCAAATCTAAACAAGTCATTCATCGCGAAATAACCACAGAGAGGAGCTTGTTTAATTCCCTCTTTAATATCTGTCTCAGTTTTCATGAGCACATCTCAAAAACATCCACAGAGACACGGCTCCACTGATAGCTGTTTGAGGAGGCAGAGAATAGAAGGAACAGCATCCCAAAGCAGTATTACAAGAACGCTTCTGCTCGAGGCCTGCTCAGCATGGGGTGACTACTGCAGAAACGCAATCATACTTGGAAGGGAAATTCATTCAAAAATTAGAAAGTTAATTGCTCAGAGAGAGAGAGAGAGAGTGAACAAGGTCTGCCAAAATTACAGACACTCTCTGAGAGGCAGATTCCAGTAGCAGGTTGTTTTTCGATGTGAGTTTGAGGTTTTTCTCATGATGGTGCTATATTGTTTTGTAGGCACTAAGGGTGTTTGATATCATGGTGGTATTAAAAAAAAAAAAAAAATGGTTGGCAGTGATGGTCAGCATCCTGCTAGGAAAACAGAGCAGTATCCAAAAGCCTGGGAAGCACGCAAACACACACACATAAACACAAACAGAACCAGGCAGCTGTACGCTAACTAAGCTTCATTGCCAGCTTGTCCTCCAGAGTCCAGCTAGAGATAGCTGTAATACAGCTAAATCTGCTCCTGCATTATGGCTTTATTCAGTATGCACTGTTAGATCCATGGCTTTTAATCTTTTTTGGAAGCAAACTCTGCAAATAAGTGGATAGCGTAGCCTGGTGGAAAACCATCAAAATGACCCATGGCCAGTGACAGGGATCATCCATCCAGGCAGTGGTCGTCCGTTCCATTTGTTTTATTGCAGTACCTACAGTTAAATTCAAATATGTCCGCTAATGCAGCTCTATAACTACCAATGGACCATTTCACTCATTTCACTCACTTGACTGCAGTGCGAGGGAGGGGATCAACAGTGACTCCCATCAACTTCTTCTGATAGCACACAGTCATTGGTTTTATTACGATAGATACAGTTGGAGACATCGTAGAAGTCCGCCCACTAATGGATTGGTCCCAAAGTGTTACAGAATTCTGCAAAAATATCATTTTGGGAGTTTAGCAATGGAGAGAGATGTATGAGGTGGTACTTGTACAATAGCAATATGTCAGCGTTAACCCAGGAGTTAACTACACTGCCGCTAAAGCAAGGTGTCTGAGCAGCCTGCAGTTGTCATGATATATCAGCTGCCTGTTTGACAATCAGCAGTCGAAGCTGGTGTAGCAAATCACTCACTTAGGCTCATCAGAAAATCGTATCATCTCATTTGTTGTGGTTTTTAGCCCAAATTAGTTAAGGGATTCTGGGATTAGATGAGAATGGGGATTATACCAACTACAACATGGGGATGCAAGGGGTGAGTGTGTGTTTATATGTGCGTGCGTATACTGTGACTCAAAGAAAAAGAGTGTTTTTGTCTATTTGTAAGCCCGTGTGTCTGCGTGACACAGGGAAAAAAGATGATGCACGCATTTCTGTGTGCTTGCACATCTCTCTCTCTATATATACTGTATATATATATGTATGCGTGTATATATACATATATATGTGTGTGTATGTATATATATTTACATATACATATATTCATGCGTGTGATTGATCTATAACCACACAGCTCTGTCGATCACAGATGGCGCAAATATGTATGCCAGCGTGATGATTCTTCCAACCCCAGTGGGGGCCAGAATGATTGTCTGAGATCTTGGAAGAGCTGGAAGACAGAATGAGGCACAAATTAGACTTGTTAACGAAGGACAATGAGTCTGACATGCAGCTGTCTAATCTCATATCTTTGAAGCATGCAGAGAACATTCAGAGGCCAAGAACATGTTCTGTCTGTAGCAAAAGGCACTTGCTGAGCCATATTCCTTCTGAAGATCTGGCATGACATGTCGGATATTACACAATGGGGAAAAAGCACTTTATTCATTCTCTACATTCAGACCATAAATCAGCCACTGTGTTACAGCATCCGGTCTCAAAGGTTTCACTTATTTGACTGCGGTAGAAAGCACATTCAGATCCCACAAAAAGAAATCAGCGTTGATCATTTGGAAATGTCATTTGATTAAGAGATACCATATTTATTGAAAATGTAAGGTTATAGTACTAAATCAGAGTGTCTGTGCTGGTGAAAAGCATCTAGCAATAGAGCTTGTGTGTGTTTTATCTGGTCCATTGACACATTCACATGTACTTCTGCTGCTGGATTACTTGGCCAATCTGTGATAGCTGCCTGCCAAGAACTGGTCACTATCTTTTAGCATTTATGGCAAGGATATAAACTCTGATAGATACAGCCATATCTCCTACCATATCAACAACAACTGCAGTCGTTTTCTAAGTCTCTCTTTGGCTCTTTTTTCTCTTCCTGTTGTGTTCTCACGCTTTCTATCACCCAAATGTTTCAGAGTCTTGAAGGGTTAGTGAGTAATTATGGTGCAGCACTCACCATTAATGCAGAAATCATATATTGTATTCAGAGAAAAACCAAAATGATCACTGCTAATGTTACAGGATATTCTACACAGCACCTAGCATTTATCATATACATCATATTAAAGATAACTCATAAAGTTAGCAAAGAGAGTGTGGGATTTGGATTTCACCACATACTTGTTGGCCTGATGATTACTTTCTTTGGCACGACTGTGAGCTGAACCTTGAACCTGTAGTCTCAGGGGTTTTCAAGCGTCCATACACCAATCATAGGAGGCATAGATGTGAGATGTTTGAATTTCAGCACAGTGCATGTAGCCAAAAGCACTTAATGTTATTTCTTCCCTTCTGTCAAGGATTACAAGGAGACAAGTTTAAGAGTTATAATGTTCTCTTACATGACCTTACAAGACCAAGCTGAATGATTTTAATGCGACTGTTCATATGAGTTATATTATTCTTCTCCTCCCTCGTAAGGGGATTCATCCCCTCTACCACTTCATAGCTGGTGTGGTTGTGGCCAGCGGTTAGACAGGCCTTGTCAACAACACTGTAGGACCATGACTTTGATGTCTCCTCATCTGAAATAAAGGAAAAAAAGTGCCATAAAGTAATAAATTAGCTGATGTATAATAATGAATGAGGGGCATAATGAGATGCTACAAATTGCTTTTCATTGTGTTCTCCCCTTTGGATCATTAGCTGCAGTCCCACATGACGCTGCAGATCAGGAAACTACATGTAACTGTTAGAATACCAGTCAAGCACATTTTAGGGCTCATTTGCACAGCATGTGAGGAATGTGGAGCTAAGAGCTCGCAAGTCTGGTGATTAACGCCTGGCTCCATTTTGTTCTTTGTGAAAATGGATTACTTCAAAATAATTCCATTTATGGGATCATAAATATCTTGACTCTGAATTCATTGGCCTTCAGAGCCTTCACATGTTTGTGGCAGTCAAATGTAGTTATTTTACATCTGGAATTACTTTTTTCTGTCTTACTTTTTGGAAAGGGGTGCAACATGTAGGCATGCGTGCACATATGCCCACATATACGCATCATGTTGTTATTGCTCAGACAACAGCCATTGTTTTAGTATTCAAATAGGAAACTGAGACTAGAGTTGGGTCCGGTCTGTTGTATAAGCTTAAACCAGTCTGGTTTTAAGACTTACAAGACCAGACACAGCTCTCAGGGATGTCACCCCTTTAGTGGGTGGTCACTACAGTATTCAATACAATGTTTTGTCTGCAACACATGTAGCATTAGGAGAGTACACATCATGGCTGAGCAGACAGTGGTGCAGAGTTAGCGTTTTCTTCACGGTAGGTTGCTAACTAGTGTGTGAAATACATTGCTGTAAAGGTTGTTAGTAAGGTAGCTGGGCAGCTAGTATAGTCAGTAAAGTAGCAGAATGAAGCCTCATTTTGTCACACTTGTTTGCCCTGTTAAAGTTGTCGGATAACATTGTTAATACAAATGTTAGTGTGGTTCCGTCCTTTTTACTTTCAAACACACACTGGAGCTATGGAGCACGAGGATGTAGTTTTGTCCAAAAAAAAAAGAAAAAAACTCCAGTTTTCTTTCTTGTGATTTATTGAACCTTTCTTTTGAACATGACAATCAATAAAAACTGCAGTAATCCAAAAAAATCATAGTCACGAGCACGGTCAAAAACTATTGTGCTCTCCTCGCCTCCATTTTTTCCAACCAAAAAACAAATTAAGCATACATCACGCCACACACATCTCAGCCAACAAGAAGAGTGCAGCTACTATCAACCAATAGGCATTCTTGCAACCTCAACATATGCAACATGCATCAAATCCACATCATCCATACCCTATCTACCATATACAAAACGGCTCTAACAACCAAACAACAGACTCACCACTTCCTGTTCTGTTTGAACTTCTCTTTGAAAATCCTCTGGTGTTTCAGTGGATAGAAACCCTTACTTTAAGACTTTTATTGTGAAACGTTTGCAGGAATGTGTTGTGGAGAACTTGCCACTCAGCTCTCATTCATGTCTCTTATAATGTTCCACTCGGGAGCGGCTAAATTATATACAACACCTAGTGGTAAAGTTTGGTATTATTGGCCTATTCAAACCAGTTCAATTCGAATTTTACATCGGCCCAACCCTAACAGGGAGAGTACTTCAACAAGTCAGGAAATTTTAAAAAATGCGCAAATGGTAGTAGCTGGGCTTGATATCAGAGTTGACTCTACAGTCCCCAGTCACATTTTAATTACTACTATGACTCAGCGGGCTGGACAGCAAACCAGTCAGCTCGCCTGCCTGCTTGGTCCACCCCGGAGCCACAGCAGAACAGAGCAGGCTTAGAGACCAAATCTTTGACATTTTGAGAGATAGCAGCCGCACGGCAGTCTGGGGTTTGCACCAACTGTCTTTCTTGGCCCCGGATAGTGGGGCCTGTAATATTCAGCACATTTCCTACACGGCTAATATCTTCTGGACAGTGTCTGAGCCAGTAAAAATACACTCATTTCCAGGCCTTGAAGCTGGTTTGCATCCAGGTCTTCTTGACAATTTATGGAAAAATATGAGAGAAGGAAGGAGGGCAAAAGGGAAGTTTGATTTTCTTGCACAGGGTGATGTTATTTGACTGCCACAAAGAAAAACAGTAGCATACAGCATTCTGTGTAATAAATCGTGAGATAGAAAATAAAGACTGGACTGCTTTTCACTGTGTTCTTATGCATTGATTCTAAAAATCTCTGGAGTTCTAGTGGAGGGATGAACACCATTCTTCCAAAAGATATTCCCTTATTTGGTGTTTTCATGATGGTGGTGAAGAGCGACATCTAACACATTGGTACAAGATTTCCCATAGGCGTTCAAATGGGTTGAGATCTGGTGACCGGGAAGGCCACAGCATTTGATTCACATCATTTTAATACTTGTTGAACCATTCAGTAACCTGTCATGCCCTTTCACTGAGGAGACCACTCGCATCAGGATAAATGTTTCACCATAGGATAAAAGTGATGAATCTGAAGATCTTTGTATTGATTTGCAGTGATGGTTTCCTTTTCAACCCCTTACTGTGGGGATCAAGCATATGGTGATCTGAATATCCGGTTTTTCAACATCTCGGTAGCCCAGTGACTACGTTTTTTTTTTTTTTTGTGCCACTGAACTCTCAAATGTGTATTCATCTCTGCAATCCTACCATAATATCCTCTCTCGACAGACTGTTTTTGCTGACAGTCTGATCACGTCCCGCACTGACTTTCTCGATGACCTGAGGAAGAGTTGCTCTTCCGTTTTTCCTTCCTTGCCCTAATGCACGAGCATCACCTACTTACTGATAATGTCTGTCCCTAGATCTAAATGCAGATGTCGCTTTAGTCACTCTTCCTATTGAAACACCAGCCAGTTGAGCAGTCTTTGTGACTGAAGCTCCTCTATGCCCCAACAATGAAAGCTTTTTAAACTCACCTAGATCTTTTCCCCTTGCCATCTTGATACAGAACCTGAATCTGGGGCTACTAAGCATTTATACATGCCACTGAGCATGATTGGATGTTAATTGCTTAATTGCACCATGACATGCGCCTGTGTTAGAAGCATCAGCATTCATTATGTTTCTCCACTCCTTTATTTAGGTTTTTCCTTTCATTTGTCACCTGTCTATGTACCGTGCTCATGCTGCATATACTCCACATTATCACCACATGCTATTGTCTGACTGGCCTTGCCAAGTGCAGTGGTGTGCAGATACACAGATATGCACAGGAACATTTATACACACACTCGACTACACGCACAAAATGTGAACAATATGTTGGCAGTACAATTTCAATGGCTCTCATTGAAAGATGTTTGCTATTACTAATCTATGGGATTGAACCAATGTGAACTTGTCTTAGCCTGTTTCCCAGCTTGCAGCAAAACTTGGCTTCGGTTCAAACTGCTGAGGTTTGCATTCTTGTGGAAGATTTTGGCCATGATGGTGGACAGTTTGAGTTGTACCAACATTCTCTGTATATTTCTCCAAATCTATTGGTCATCAGAAAGCACTTAGGCCGAATCTGTTCAGTTGTTTTTGGACACACTTGAACACCCCACATGAAAAGGAAAAAATTTCGATGATCAATATCACTGCGTCTGCCTGTCAGCATGCGATAATCAATTATGTCCGCTGAAATATCAGCTTATGGATTCAAAGACATTCATTGGTGGTGTTCCTGTTATGCGCCTCATGATGTTTTGACATTAGAGCGCTGTTAAAGGAAACCAATCTCTTGCCTGCCTCAGGTCAAGATGGATGTGTTGAGAGCCACAGCCCAGACCAGATTCCCAATGGTCGTTGAGCAACTGGCCCATTCTGGGCTTCGCTCCCCTTTTCCTGCCTTTTCCCTTCCCCTCATGCTTTCCCTCCGCTTCCCCTCCCAGGGACTATTCCACCTCGAACTGCTGGAAATCCCCATGTCTGTTGAAAGGCATCCTTCACTGGCACTCAGCAGCCATTTCAGACAGACATGTGATTCGGCCCAGAATGAATACAACAAGCATCTCAATCTTTCAGGCGCTGTGAAATGACTACTGACTGGTTCAAGGGAAGGAAATACTTTGACAGGAAAAATGTTTATGCCTTGACGACTGGAGATGTGTAAGCGTGGATTAGGGACAATATTTCAGGGGTTGAGCAGTCAAACTGAACAGGAGCATGTTTGCTTATCTTGACAAACTGGACAAGGGTTAAGCAGCATGTTTTCTGTCCAAATAACTGTCATGTTTAGACACTGAACAACTATATTGTTTTAGGGACAATGAACAATGTACTGTAAAGCTGCGGCACAGTAAATGGTACAGCAGCCAATGACCAATTACACTCTGTGAAATGTGTTGCCAAATGAGTGCCAGTGTGTATTTTGCACATTTTTACTATATAATAAACCAAGCTAATGGTGGTGCAGGTTCAAGTAATTAAGACAGATTTGCCTTGGAAGTTGATTTTCTTTGCACATAATTCTTAAGTGGAATTGGCTTCAGGTCTAAAAATATGACTAGATTATATAATGTTATCTAAAATCCAGCCTCCCCCTATTTTACTAGGTTCAGTGTTATATGGCTCTTGATGCACGTCTCCAGACTCAGGTTTATGATTCTACCTTTCATACCCCAGAGGTGTGTTTTGTCTCAGCATCAATCCCCATTTCACTTTTTAACACTCCTTGTCAGAAAGGGGATATGTCATTTCCCTCTGTAAATCTAAGTGGAACGTTAGCTTCCCCTGGAAACACATGTTTTACCTTTACAGACCTGATGAAGGTTATAGCCTCTCAGTCATCCTGATATTGTATTCTGACATTCAAGTGCACAAGAATGCAATTTCACATGCAAAGGCACTCGCACGGACGCACACACTTATACAATTCCACACGCACGCTTAAGGAGCATAGCAGCCTTATAGCCGGCAAGAGTGATATCATGTGACAGTGCTACAGGCCTTAGATGGCGCCCCATAGTGAAACTGTGAAATGTTATTATTTAGTTCCTTGCCAGTGGTCTGTGACGCTATGAAGGACGGCAGGGCATACAGAGGAGGGGCCTTGGGTTAAACACACGGTGATAAACACTGACAAGCTGCAGCTATACGCAGTCCAACTTGATTCCACTAGTATTTCAACTGTGTTAAGTCGTAAACTTTGATCAATGAAGAGTAGAAAGGAATAAAAGTCTTACGTGAAATATTAAATTAAAAACATTTACTTAATGTCTTTATGAAAGTTAAGTTCAGGGGTAAGCACATTTTTAGCTGCAAAAGGATAAAATTATTAATTAATCAAGATTTTTTTCCCCAACTTTCATTCCTATTATCATTTTCCCACTGACCTCTGTGGTAATTGCTTGAATAATTTCCCATTAGCCACAAGTGTTTGCTTGAGTTCAATGGCCTTGACTAACTGTATCTCAAGGTGGAATTTCAGTTTCAGGACACACTTTGGATGGATAATGTCTGTGGGAGAGCACACTGACACAATTACTTTAACCATTAAGGTTGGTATAGGCTTACACTAGACCCATGATTAAATTAATGCTTAGAAGAGGCGGGGCGGATGGCCCAACACTGCCAATTACACCAACCCTGAACCGCTGGACCGCATTATCTAATGAGCACTTACTCACACATTACACAACAAAGGAGGAGGTGAGAGGGAGACATGTGCTGTAAGAAACTTTAACCCCCCACTGCTACAATTTGTGTGAAAATATGAGATTTTCTACAACTTAGAATGGATTTCACATCCTGGCTACCACTCAAAAACATGATTGCTTCCTGTGGCGTATGAAGTTAGCATCCCCCCTACCTTTCTACTTCTCACACACGCACACACACATCACACAGGAGAATGTCTAATTGATAAAATATGGTATTCATTAAACGTAATGGCCCCTCTTTTCGACTGCACACATGATATGGAGAGGCAAAATGGCTTCACCTGTGCCCTGCTCCACACAAGGTTCACCATAATGGAAGCAGGGCGCTAGTTACAGGAGACATTTTAAGTGTGCAATTTTAAACGTCTGTAACCAGATACAGTACAAGGAAGTAGTCAGCGCTCTTCCAAAGAGCACAGGGAGTTGCAGTTTTGAAAGTTCCAACAACTTTTTACATAGGCAAATCAACAATATACCTCCTGTTTCCAATGTAAATCCATTTGGATAGATTTGTGTGAGCGAGATTAGATTCCCAACATGAGTGTCTTCAAAATTCAAAAATTAGTACCAGAGGCATGAAAGATTTTTTTATACTGCTATTATACTTTTTTACTGGTCTTTTTATCTATCAGGTTCTCTGTCTGTGTAGATATACTATACATTCAAATGCACATGTTAATTAATAGATTATATAATTTCATTGGAGTGAATATAAACCCCTTCAACTTTACTTCCCCTCTTCTGGATTGAAGAAGAACAGAGTTAGCAGACCATTGCTGATCTTGCTGTAGTTGGCAGAACAGACAATAAGTGACCATTCATCTAATGATGTGCAAACCAGCTCTGCTCCTTGTTAGTCTGGTAGCCTGACCTAGCTGAGGGCACTGCAGCTGTGGAAATAAACTGTGCCAAAGCACCAGTGTAAAGGTTAGTGGATAGAGAGACAGAGGGTAGTGGGGATATGAAAATAATACCAAAGCAACACAGCATTTTGATATGTGACATTATTAGTCTTTTGCAATTAATAAGTAAATTATCCCACGCAGCGTGGTTATTTTAAAGACAGTGTCATTTCATATAATTGTTCCTTTATATTTATCCATAGAAGCAGTAAGAGGCCACAAAACAGTGAGCAACAAGTATGTTTTTTGTATAGCTACTGGGTGCGTTAATTAATGTTTACGCAAGTCAAGTGAGAGAAGTGCAATCGTACCACACCAATGCTAATCCCCCACATACAGCGACTGATTTATTTCACACAGCGCCTCCATAGATATATGATGAATGGAGTTAATTTATTTTTAATCTGTTACAGATCTGGCTGGGGAGAATTAATGAAAAGTGATCATGGGAACTAGCCCAGTTGACCACATCAGTCATAACTGAGGTCGGCAGTCTTTGCACTGGTGACAAACACATAATGCCTAGTTCATTTTGCAGTGCACAGTGCTACTGCGAATGGAGAAATGCACGATCGCATTTATGATTTGGGGAAATTCAAAGAAAGATGGATAAGAAAAAAATTAGAGATCACTCGTGTGCAGCTTCAGTCAACTTTTATGTTTCATTTGATTCATTTGGATCACTAGAAATCAGGATGTGAAACACTAAATTTCTAATGACTGAAGTGTGTGAGGGCAATTGTGCTACGGCTGTGTGTGTTATTTATTACCCTACAGAACAATTAATGATTTTCCAACCACAAGACAAGGATTATACATCAAAGAGCAGACAAACCACGGAAACCACCTTATCTCATAGAGACCATACAGTAAATATTGTCAATAAATTCTATTGGCATATTTTTATTGATCAGACAAAGACTTTCCCATGGAGAAATATTGCAAAAAGTCTGCAGGGAAAAATCCATACATGGGCTATGCTGCTACACAGACTACATATTCAGGATGAGGGAAAACAAGAAGTTGCAACTCATAAATGAGGACATCTACAGTGAGAGAAAGAGGCAAAAAGAAACTCTTTTCCCCTGCTCGGCAGTGCTCTCATTCTGTGGTGATGTATTCAGCACAGTGATGTGATTGCAAAATCCCATCTCGTGTTCCAGACCCTATAAAAAGCGAGTATGACGGCGGCAATACTGATGTGTGACTGTAAGGCCCTGAGCGCACCACCAGGTGAATGTCCCAGAAAAGCCAGGAAACACAATTGTGTTCTGAACTGGGGATTCTGTGGCCTCTTTCTGAGAAGGGAAGAGAAAACCTACAATTTCATTCATGCCGGTGGAATTCCACACATATTTCCTTTTGGTTTAAAAGAAAGACGGATGAATCAGATGGCATCATGGTGTTGGAAATGAAGCGTAATGCATATTTTTAACCTGTCCAGGTATCTTTTGAGAAGAAAAAAATCTTCCTTTTACAGTGTTTGACACTATACCTGTGTTTGAATTGTACTGGATTTGCTTTTAAAGGTGACAAATGAGCACAAGGTGAAGGGAAAGAGACAGCAGGACAACACTGGGAGTGAATCTAACAAAAGCATCACTCGGTGACCTTGGGCTGAGCTCCTGGCACTGCAGGGCAACAGGAAAATGAGGGGGAAGATCATAACAATTAAAGAAAATAGAGGCATAAAATATCCACAGAGATAAAGCAAGACTCCGAGAACGTGAATGTTTGTGTGCCTGTGTGGTGTGGGGTCTGGAAGAGTGTGGAGGGGCTTGAGTGGTTTAAAAAAAAAAAAAAAAAAAAAAAAAAAAACTCAACACACCTCAATTAGTGGTACTTAGCAGGGCTCTAAGAGAACCAGCCCGAAAGCAGCTGAAGTGGTTCATGCGAGGAGGAACTAGAGGAAAATCAAAGACCTTTTTTAGGGGAAGGAGGCCGTATGTGCTTTAATAGCCAGGCCTAGGTTTTGTAGTTAGTGGGAGGGCTGTGTAATGCTCAGAATAAAGCTCGATACCGGCTCTGAAAGCTTTTTACGATGACATGGAAAGTAGATTCTGCTGTACGAGTGTGTTCTAATAGGACCCACATTACTGCCATGGCAACAGAGACACCAAATACAAAGTCACAAAACAATGCAAAAGGATTATAATTGAGATCAGGAGAAGGGGAAAAAAGTGCTCTGGATGAAGTGTATCGTCTGAAGTAAAAGACTAGTTTGTGGTCTACAGTGGGAGAGAGTTCTCCCCCAAAGGAGCTTATTATCCACATATAGACACATCACTTTCCTTCTGAATGACATAGAAGATTCGGTAAAGCTACAGTCGATCTCACACACACACACACACACACCAAGACGGGTTTTAAGGCAGACATACTATAGAGAGAGTTTCCACCATGTTTGACCACCCTGCTAATCTAAGATGATGAAGTGTTGGTGGCTCTCTGCTGTGGGAAACGCATCTGCTCGAGTATATGTGTGCATTTCTGGTTGCGTACAGCTACGTGTGTGTGTGTGTGTGTATGAGTTTCTTAATCTATTTGAATCTTGCTTGTTTCCTCACTGTAAATAATTGCTTGCCAAGAGAGGTTGGTTTTGGGGTGTTTTCCTTCTTTTTTGTAGATGACAGGGTTTAAATGGACCTCAGACTGCTTCCGTTGGAATGTTGGAACCAGAGTTTTATTGCATCTACGGGAACGACTATTTGGATGAATGACCTTAAATACAACCTCTGGTGCTAAGGATCAACAGGTACTGTACTTTCCCGCTGTATCACTGGCCACAGTAGGTTTGTGTGCAGAGCAAGATCTGTTCTTGACCCAACCATTCAAGTGGGGTGGTTTTAGGTTGATGCAGTCCGTTACAATTCAGGGTCAGTGTAACCTCACACTATCATTATGAGAACGAAATTCAGGCCATCAAGAGGCTTTGTCAAAGACTGACTGGGTTACAGCTGCCTGCAAAAATCTCAGTCATTTCAATTTTGGTTTTGTTTTTGGTGCAAATTCAGACTCACTGGGTTATGGGGAGATTTTGATCTCAGCAAAAATATAGCAACTATCTATGGACAGATTAATATTATGATTAGCAATGCTTTGTCATGTATGGAAGGAGCCTTAGTTAGTTAGTTGCAGCCCTACCACCAGCTAAAGAAAGGTATCACTCTGACCCCCATTGATCACCACAATGGAGGTCAGAGTGATACCTTTTTTATTTTTTGTAGCTGGTGGTAGGGCTGCAGCTAATGACTATTTTGATAGTCATTAGTTTAATGAATATCGACTATTTGGATGAGTTGCACAAAAAGCTATCCGCTTTCAAATTTAACAATAAAAAACAATAAAGATGAATATTTCATTCAAACATACATCTACCCTGCGTTTTAAATAAATGTAAATGATGATGTTATCAGCTATAACAGTTACATTGGTTAAGATTGTAAAGTTGGGGCACATTTGGAATGCAAATAGGATTGTATTTAACAATTTAACAGTTCATTGATGAAGAAAAAATGCAGAAAAAAATGTTCCAGCTCATAACATGAAGTAACATGTCTTACCAAGACAGGTTTTCATCATCCAGAGAGCCAGCATGCTTTCTCTTTTGATGCTCCAGCATAACTGATGTGCTTCCATACCAGGCAAGGTCAGTTTGGCAAATGTTGCAGTTCGCAACCTTTTTGAAAGAGTGATATGCTCCTACACTCTCATGGTAGCAGGGATAATGTTAGAGATTTGCATGTTATTAAAAACCGTATATGAAGCTGAACTCACAGACATCACCTTAACGAGCTTATGACCAACTGCTGAGTTACTCTGCACATGTAAACATAACCGTGTAGTCACAGCCGCCTGAACTGAAATTTCCCTGCAGTGCAGCAACCATGCTTCTTAGGAAATTAAATCTGAAGGGAGGAATATCATTATTTTCATTAAATCAAAGGGCTTATCAAAGCAACATGCTGTAAATATAGCTTTCCCATTGCCATGTAATCATCTAAAGCGAATGAAATCTGATTTGTGTTTCAAATCTGATATTTCAAGCTTATTTTCCACACTGTTATGTACAAGTGAGCAGAATTAGTGTGGTGCAGTGGGACATTTTTTTCCCCCCCTACATTGGTTATTATAGGCACTATGCAGGCATGCGTCCTTCTGCACAATAGATTTTGTCTCACTCTGTGAATCCAAACACAGCAGCAGCCTGGTTTGACTTTTGTTTCACTCTGAATTTAATAAATTGTATTTTGGGAAGCATGCTGTTGGTGAAGGTACTGTAGATGCTCACCCGTATTGTTTATGCTCCATGACCAAGCTATGTCGCCATGTTTATTTAGTTTACCAGTCAAGCCACAGTTTATGACCAGCAATCAGAAAGACAAGGAATATTTCCACATTCGCACATTTGTGACTTATATCAGCCACGTTTGTGTTTGATACCAACCACAAACGTGGCTCAGTCCACAGTTGGACTGTTACAACATGAGGAAAGAGTAGTTAAAAGTGGAACGTGAATATCATGTTACCTGTGAGCAGCAAGGTGGCTAAATAGTTCTGCATCCTGTCTCCGTACCTCAGAGTATGGTTTGCATGTTCTCCCCATCTTCTCATGGATTTCTTCCAGGTACTCAGTGCCACCTGTGAACCTCAATAAGCGGATCTAAAAATGGATAAATTAACAACTATTAACAATTAATTTCTCTACACACCCCTGATGAAGCTCCTTTAGAGAACAGTTTGGAAATGTATTAATTGCCATTTACTGTTCTTAAAAGATATCCACTGCATCCCTTTTGGTATTTAAATGTCTCTGGTCTATTCAGTTTAGCTGGGCCATCAATCTCCATCAGGAGGCTCTCTCCACTTGTTTCATTGGAAATGCTGCATACCTAATGAGCATTATTTGAAGACTAAAGGGTTACATTGCTCTAAGTGGCCAAGATAGAAATAAATGAACTGAAAACACCATTATCTGTAGGAAGAGATTAAAAAGCCCAAACAAAGCAGAAAAAAAAAAACACTTTATGTGACTTTATTTCTTTCTGTACGCATTTAGTAATGGTGCACATAAACTGATTATTTCTCTGTAATCCTTTCAGGATTACAGCTCTTTTAAGACTTGACTGTTTGTGATTATACCCCACGCAGTCAGCTCTGCCTGGCTCAGCCCAGAACATGTGTTTAAACACTTCATTGAGAGTTTCCATGGTTGCTCTGGCTTCCAAGATGAACTGCGATTCTGGCTTTTTTTTTTTTTTTAATGTCCCCCAATAAAAATTCACAGTAGTCCATTTATCTCTGCTGGTGTGTGTGATGTGTGCCACATCGCTGTGGTGATATACAGGGAGGGTTTCTTTTTCTTTGCCAGGGATTTGACACAATACTTTCAATCCTTCCCAGGTGACCTAGAACTTATTAAAATTTTTTGCTTAGGCACACCAAAGGGAAAAACTCATGCATCTCTTTGTAAGCGGCCACACACAATTCTCTCTCTCCATTTTATTTTTCACTGTCGTCTTTCACTGAGCCCACGTTCCCTGCATCACCATATTCATGTTCATTGATTTGGCAATATTAACAAGACGTCTGTAATAGAAAAAAATCAAAGCAATCTAATAAAACCAGTCCAGTGATGTAAGTCTGATCAATACTGTCGAGACAGACAACCCTAAAACTAAGCAGCTTTAATGGTGTTTTGGGAGGAATAACATCTAAGGGCACTTTGCCTTTGACATATGGGTATTATTCATAGTTATTACAGTGTCATTAAATCATCTTTTTACCCACTGAATAAACTTTTAGACACACAGCACACTAAAAATCAGAGTATGAAGTCTTTTTTCTGTTATGCATCTGTAAGTAACTCTTCCAGTCAAAGGTAACAAGAAGTAAGCACTTTGTTATGCAATTAAACTGACACCATTTTTTTTCTTCTTTTGTCACGTCTGAAATCTCTATAAATAATAGGCTAAATGAGTACGGCTGTGCGGGGGTGAAATAAGGCAAAATCAATAAGACTATTATAATTCAGGGAATGAATATAAGAATATAAGTCATCCACCCTCAGGGACCAAAGCCAGATGATATCACTGAGAGCCTGTTGACGTCAAGCATCAGCCTCAGTAATATAAAAGCATGAACTGCCAGAGTTCACTTTTATGGTGTATTTCTGTTTACAATATATAAACAAGTGAGTGAACTTGACATAGGTATTAATTTTTCCCACAAATCATTACTCTTTTATACATTCTGCCAGATCATTATTATTATTTTTTTCATTATTTTCATGAGTTGCTGAGTCCTGAATGTATTTCATTACTGAAATGCTGCCTGTAGAAGCGCTGATATAACCGCAGCATGGAGCATGGTCAAGTTGACCAAAGCCAAGCCTATGATGTTTAGTCTCTCACATAATTCACATTACACAGCTCTCAGCAGAACGCGCAGCTCGTACGATGACAATAAGCTTGTTCAATTTCGCCAAACATGAAGGGTCATACTGACTCAATTTAACTACAGTGCTACGCTGTGGCCATCTGAGGGGGCAGAAACACAGCAGAGTGGTTATTGGATTGTTTGGTATCTGGTTTCAGCGCTAGATGTGAGTTATAAATTATTTGTGTGAAACAGGTTTTGACATTGGTGCCATGATTTTGATTAATACTCTTTTCATATATTACCACTGTGTGATTCAATGTAGGCCAGGAAGAAAATAGCTACTGATTTAGTAAAAAAAATGATAGTAGCAATGCACAGCTGTTGTCCAATAATATGAATTCTGTGATGAATGCCGAAGGGCAGACAGGATAGGGAGGAAAAATATTGCTCACTTGTAGCTTGGGCTCTTTTTCTACTGGGTCAGTCACTTTTCTGTCCTTCATTTATACACGAAATCACAGAAACCACTGGCTGAATTTCTTACAGGTCTGTCATTTCCTTATTTTTTGTCCTGGCAGTATTATGTAATTTGGTACTAATTATGTGTAAAAATGAAGACAGTGTTTAATTGGTACACTTCCAATTTATTAAGCCCAGTTAATTGTCAGTGTATAATCTAGAGAGTCTCTTAGTCAGTGCACAGTAGGCCAGCTCCCCACTAATAATTCAATAATGAATGGGCTTAAATGGAGCAGCTAGATATCAACATTCATTCACATGGATAGACTACAAACTTCTAACCTTAGGTCATTAAAAAAACAAAAAACATCTTTAGGAATGAAAAGTAAAAAATTATAAAATCAAAGATCCTGTGAAATAAAGTATCACCAAACGCTGATACAGTATATACAGGGAAATACAATTGTTGCTGGTACCCACCAGCGCACTGGTTTCAGATTCTGTGTTATGTTATGTACTTTCTTTCAAAATAGTCTATTAATGTGTGAAATGCCGGAAGAAATCTGTAATACATGCTTAGGATAAAAAAAAACAAAACAATGTGCATGTTTACTACCTGCAGTGATGGAGTGATGTAGCAGTTCTTTCCACACAATGTTTCTAGACATAAGGAGGATAAAAATATTATTGTCTGTCAAGTTTCTGGGTAAAGTCCTCTGGGATTTATCTTTTGAAACATCATTTCTCTGATCTCCGCATACTGTACTACACTCTTAGATCCTGGCATGGGTTTGTGGTTTTAGCCTCACATTACCACAGTTCACTGTGCTTTTATCCGGAATTAGTAACTAAGCCTACCTAAGAGGTGCCCACCCGCCTGCTTAAAGCATATCACACTGTACACCTTTGCTCTGTCATCATCCATCTACCCACCAAACCCACAACCATGCCAACACATTCTCAATCACTCACTCTAAAGCTTAAACACACATGGGCTTTAAGTGCACAAAATCTAATACACACACAAGAGTGCACACTCACTTCACTCAACAGCTACATTCCAGGTGGGTTAGCTAATTTAATTTTCTCCATCTAGTGGCTTGGGCCTCCTTTGTCCTTGACCCTGTTGCTGCTGGTCACCACCCCCTGCCAGGGGGCCCTGCCTGCCTGGCATATTTATAACTGGGCTGGAGAGGGACAACAACACTCACACCAAGTGCTAAAAAAACACAGACTCCAAATCTGGGCATCTGCCAGTCATCGTTCCATTTTCAATAATTACACCAAATCAACACATACGGACAAAGATAGCCACTCTAATGGAGGGGCGGGGCAGGTTAAACAGAGTAAACAGCTGAAAAGTCAGTTTCGTGATGTCGCTGGAACATCCAAGCATGTCAAATTTTCACATGAGTCGCGGCCTTTCATTTGTCAGTACACAGGTAATGCGTTTCATTTCTTGCGTCGCAAACCAGGTCGGTTCAGGTTGTTCAGGTTTAGGCGCTCTTGTTGATGTGATCGCATTACATCAACACTGTGCAAACATCGACATGACTAATCCTCCTACACCACATTCCAAACTTTTGTATCTGACCATAAGGTTACAGTCATGACAGGTACCGAAGAGCACAGCATTAGCTCACACAGTGTATGCAAAATCCCTGTCATATCTGCTGCCCACACACCAAGCTGGGCCTACTGCACCTGTCAGATAACATCTGTTCATCTGTCCTCTGTCTTTCTGTGCTTTCTCTCTCTCTCTCTCCCTCTCAGTTACTCTCTTATAAGGATATCTAGATTTAATTTTCTTCGCTAGAACTGAAAAAAAAAAACTTTTGCACTGGTTTTTTTTGGTCGTTTTTTTTTATTCTGTACGACTGTACAAAAATGCGATCCAGGCTATTAAAATATTTGTGATGCACGCCGTGTTTGCTTTTCCCTGTACACACGTTACTCTACACAAGTAGGGCTTTCAGTAAACTAAATAATGCAGTGTGATGTGATATGATAATTGCTCTGTTTCAACAACCTGCGTGGAGGCTTGCAAGAGCGTCCAGACGTAAAATGCTGATAATTAAATCCCCACAACAGCAGGACAGGACCCCATGAAAACAACCGTTGCTTTACAAGAGTTTCAGCTGCAATGGCTCCCTTAGTTGTGTCACACGGTGTACAGAGCTACATAATGGCTGCTCTAAAGGCCCATTTTAGAAATACTTAAAGACTTTTAAGTTTGTCAAGTCTCTGTGGTACCAGGAGGATGTTAAAGCCTTGCCATTGCCTTTTGGTTTCATCAGCCTTACCTTCCCAAGTGAAGAAAGAGATTTTCAACACTCTGTGAGAAATGGGCAGCGATACATTTAAATGGCTTAAAATATTGAACTACTCCATGTTTGCTTGGCCTATCTTGCAAAACATTCAAACAGCAGGGCTCGATAAAACACATCCAGCATTCAGTAATAAAAAAAATATATGTATATGTATTCAGCTTTAATGCTACATGGCTCCAACACTGATAGGCTGTGATATCTGTGCCTACAACGTATATGAGCGAGTGTATGAGTGTGCTGCTATTATACATACTTCCTTATCCCTGTTGCTGCTGAATGACTTTGCATTCCTGTAGTATTTGTACTAATGTGGTTTCCATAATGTCATATACATACCACATATTTGTGTCTGTATATACCTGCACCCAAAGCATGGTGACACAGAGTGGCAGCAAATCAGTGGGCTCACGTACTTAATGTACAGGCAGGCATTGACGACCATGTTTGAATGTTGACCTTGTGACCCCTGACATTTCGGATTGACCCTCAGAGGTAATGCAGGAGCGGCTAGCAACCAGACTAAAAAGTCAGAGGTCAACCAAGGCAGCAGTTATGTAATGATCAGATTTCAGTGAAGACAGTTGTGGCTACAAATCTGAGGAAGGCTGTTTATTAATAGTTTGTTTATCTTTATTATGACTCAGAACATCCAACTGATGTGGTACTGATGATAAATTGCCCTTTTCACCTACACATTTTGTTTGTTTGCAAGTTCTGCCATAGACCTTCTGATAAAATATTATTAAATAAATAAAAATAATATTAAAGAATGTATCACCGGAAAGCAAATGTGAGTGTGTGTGTGTGTGTGTTTGCGTGCCAAAGAGAATATGCACATGCTTGTGTGTGTGTAGGTGAAAAAGCGGGCAAGAGGACAGCAGGGAGGAACAGAGCGAGGCGGAAGTTAGAGGGGTCATTTGCATGATCTTTGGAAATATTGCCACAGCCCGAGGCTTTTTACTAAGAATACTGAGCTTAGAGAAAAGTCAGTTATTTCCCAGACTGTGTTCCCTCTGTCAGTTCAAGATAAATAAATCCACTTCCATGGTGCATTAAAACAACCATATAAGGTAGAACTCGCAATTAGCTTTGCCTTTTCCGTTAATTAATGTTATTCAGTAGTACTTCAGGATAATGACATTTAATAAGATCCACTAGTGAAGAACGTAATGCATAATTTGGACAGTATTAGCATAACAGATTCATTTTATTTTTTTTATTATAGACCCCCATTCTCTTCCTTGGGGACTTATCTAATTGTCAGTTTTATAATTGGTGTTTGAGATGATTATATAAAAGTAACATTTTAATATGAAATATGCACATGTTTTATTTCTGCATGGGAATGTATCATAAATGATTTGCTAGTTCATTTGTTAAACATCTACAACGGTTTAATACATCTTAGCAGTTCCCATAAAATTAATCCTATAAATTCATCCATTTATTCATTTTAATCACTAATCTTTTTACGTATTATTTATTTAGAGGCACTGTGTGTAAGATTTAGACCAGCCAACAATCTTGTTCTTCTCAGGTCAACACATACAGGGAGGGATGAACTTTTCATTTATGCTTTTGCCAATTTGCTTGTTTCTCCATGTATGCAGCTTAGTGAATTTCTTTTATGGGCTATAAAGTTCATTCCCTGTAAAAGGAGCCCATCAGCTTGTGGTTGCCAGGTCTGTAAAATGGAATTTGCACTCGTTAGGCTAGTTGGATGAATGTACTATTTCGCATGAATACTACCACACTCATTTTAACTTCCTGTCCATATCCATAAATTGCGCGCAACACATTAAAATGTTTGCTGCCTTCAGTCTAAAGGTGCAGCTAATAACAGGTAAAATATAGATTGACGCAGGTAATTTATGTGGTACCTTCAGGATAAAACATGGGATGAAATGGGATCATTTTGTCTGTTGATACAGTACAGGTGATTGAACACATACACTGCAATGAGTTTGTAGGTCTGTGTAATAAAATGTGTAAATATAACTGAAGCTGCAGACCAGCTGGTGATTTTAATGTGTTGGTGTTAGACTTTTTTTTTTTTTTTTAATGATCAGACTTAACGATTTCAATGTCTCGTTACAAAAAGAACCTTCAGTATTTTTACCTGAATTAATGAAAAGCTGGAACACTAAATTGAGCCGTCTGCTAATCTGATCTCAGACATGCATTCTCATTTGAAATACAATATGATGCTATCAAGAGCAGGAGTGATAATCCACACGAAGACGCATTTGCAGAGATGGCTGCTTCAAAAGAATTGCGAAAGAGTGACGTGAAATATTGGGCGAGAATGAAAGTCTTGAATTAAGAATCAGATTAAAGTTATGGCGAGCTTCATGAATAATGCAGCCGACGTTTATTTCCCAGGAAGTCAACTGTAAAACATAGTCTTCTAGCCAAGTCTCCCTGCTCTCTGTACTCTCTGCATTTCATCCGCACCAGTAATGATGGATGTCATTTTAAAGTAAACTAATTAAACCTGAAAAAGAAAATGAATTGTGATGATATTTCATCCCATCAAGACCATAATGGCACAAGTGTCAGACTATTTCTTGCCATCAAAAAATTAAAAGCATAAATCAAAGGTTATGGAGGCTAAAAAAAAAGGAGATTGTGTTTGAAAGTTATTGTTTTAACGGAATGACAAAATCATTAGAATCTAATTTATGACCCCCGCGGCAAAGACTTTTCTATGATCTAGTGTCGGCATGTCAGTGTAATATCCCTGTCATCGCTTTTGCCTCATTCATTCAATGGGCACTGGCAGAAATTGCACACTTACTCTGAGTGGAACGAGCTGCTCAGGAGATGACCAAAGCCCTCTCTCCCTTCTGGCGAAGCTGGTAAATTGGTGTGCTCAAATTCCACAGCAGTACCCCACAAATATAACTCATCCGTTCTGTGAGAAGGAAGTGGATAGACGTGCAGGATATAATTCTGAATCTGATATCTGATCTACACAGCAAAATGTCACCAATGATTAAATTCTGCGACTGTAAAAGTAAACAAAACTCGACACGGTTGCAGTCCATACCCCGGAAGTTTGTTTAACGGTGCTTAGGAACAGCAGACGTGATATCAACAACCCTCTGATCAACACTTCAAATAGACGTTCAACACTTACTGACAGTGGAAAATGTGCCCTGCAAATTTTATTGCAACCATTTGACACAAGCTAATTTGTTTTATTGTAACCAGTTGTGTGTATTGGTTGGTTTGTTTCAAAGCAAACGAGCCACAGACTTTTCACGCTCTAATCAGTGTTCTGTTGGTTTTCACTGTGAAACTTTTGAGTCATATTCATTTTGTCACATCGCCCTGTGAAATTAGCTGTCACTGGAGATGAGGAAATCTTCATTTCTGCATGTGTGAATACTTAATGTAACACATTAGACTCGGTGTGAAACACTGCGTGACAACCTGCTGTTTTTGTAGCTCTTCATAGCATCTGACTGCCAACACAAACGGAAAACAACCCATCCCACCATAGTTCACATTCATTTCACAGGGAACTCGCAAGGACTTTTTCCTCACCTTGATTTTGAAAGTGAGACGATATCAGACATACAAGCTTGATCCATACGGACACACAAAAACATGAGTTGGTCCTCAGCTTCCACCACCACCACCATCACCACCACCACCACCACCACCACCACCACCATCACCATCACTTCTTTCAATCTCTGTCTCATTTCATCTGAAGTTGATATTGTGTAGTGTCGTCACAGTTTCCCATAATCCTCCTCTGGATTGGCTGCAGCCCCTCATCTCTCAACACTGAAGGTCAACATGTGAGAGGCATCAGTAAAAGAAAACGACCCGTGTGAAACACGTTGCAGTAACCTTGTTCACCTGAGCTGAGTGTACCTTGGATTTATAGAAGGACGGCTGGAAAGAGAAGCATTGGTCATCTGAAGCTGATAATTTATTAAATAAAAAAAAAAAAAAAAAAACATCTTTATAACCCACGTCAGACCATTTCTCTCAAGATCTTTGCAGCAAAAGCATTTCACATTATTGTTTAAAGGTTGCTTTCTGGTATTTAGAGCCTGAGACCTTAAAAGGTTTGAGTTTATTTGCCCGCTCCGTTTAGTGGAAACTACTTCCTGCAACTCTTTCAATCATTCTGCAAGATCACGATCTGCGAGTTTCTGTTTTCTTTTCCGACTCTGCAAGTACAATAAAAGTAACCAAGACATTTTATTTTGATGGGTATTGATCAAACACAGCTGAGTGGAAAGATGCATTACGTCTGCTTTGACAGAGACAAGGTGTTTCAAATAAATATTTTTTGTGCTTTTCTGATAAATCTGCTGTAAAACAAGGTGCTGATGGCTTTGTTCAAAGATCTATATTTTTTTTTCTCTAACCAACATTTTCAGTTCCACCTTCTGTAATCATTGTGATTCTTTCTGAACTTGTTCTTGAAACATGTCGAAGCTGTCATTAATCATAAACCCTGACCTTGAATTCAGTTCCAACTTTCTAACCCATCAGCACCGTGACATTCCACAGTGCGACTGAGAAATGTATTCAGCTTATCAGTTATTTCTGGCACAAGCAGCCACCCCTCAACTCCCCCTCAATAAATATGGGGTTGACTAAGTTGATATGCCTCGGAAGCGTTTTAAATATCCCCCCCCCCAAAAAAAAATATCTATTCATAAAGCGGGGCAACATAATTGGGTGATTTATGACCTTTTCAAACCACTGAAGCGATTAACTGAAGACATCATTCAGAGCTGTCAATCAAACTGATTGTTCACATGGAAACAGAACACCATGCAGCCAATAAGGAAGCCAGCTGACTTGAGAAAGATGCCTTCAAGAGCTTTTCACTAAAGTGGCCTCTTCAGAACTGTCATTTGTGTTGTTATTGTGTGAAGAGTGCGAAGCTACATTGGCAGAAAAGGGAATGAAGTCAGCGGCACAGGTAAATATGTGCGCATTCATGCCGTTAGCTCAAAGGTGACATGGATTCAGCTGGACGCCGTCTAATCCCAGTGCCCTCCTCTCGCTCACTGCCGGTCACAGACCTTTACGTTCATAGCCTAATAGTGCATCTGGGGCACATCTTCAGATAAAGCTATCATTACCTCAGTTTTAATGATCAGATGCAGTGATTTGTCTTTATTGGTCTTTATAGACACACACACACCTGCATCTCCAGAGCCTTTGGTAATAACACCAGAAAGAACAACTTGACACTAATTGGCTCATCATGTCAAGCGTGTTCATGCATAAAGCTCTTCTGATGCTTAAAAAAAAAAAAAAAAAGTACCCGCTTTGGAAAAAAAGATGAGATTGGAGAGGATCGCATCCTGGATGAGACTTCATGTCTTTGGCATCGATGCCTTTTATTCTAGCCTATAAAGCGCTGTCTACTTAATCTTTACTCTGACCCGCTGTGGTGCTGAAAAAGCCTTTTAATACCAAAGACATACTGGCAGCTCAACTATCTTACGAGAATATTTATTCATCAAATGATCTTTCAAATCCAACTATTTATAGGTACCACCCATGTGTTTACATTCTCTTGAGTCAAATTTGACTGATTTTCAAAACATCACTCCAATTGGCTTATCAGTAGGCCTTTCCCCCCTCCTTTGGTCCTCAGGGCTTGCTTGGCACTCAGTCTAATTACCAGAGATAATGGAGGGTGAAGCTAAATGGCACTGATGGGGTCCAGCAGAAGGTTATTAGGTGTCCTCATTAGTGCCCGACTGAAGTGAAAGGAGGTTTAAGGTCTTATTCTGATCCTGATGGATGGTGTTCTTCTTGGACTGTCTTTAGAGGGTGTTGTTCCACAGCATAGACAGTGAGGCAGAGGCACTGATAGGCAGATACATAAAGAGGGAAGACTGTGTGTGTGTGTGCGTGCGCGTGTATTTTGATGCATCTCATTTGACACATGATGAGACATAATTCTACTTGAGCGAGAGGAGTATGTTCATTTTCTGCCGTACTAACAGGAATGTTTAGCGCAGTAAACATCGCATCGACAAATTTGACATTGCTTCTGATTACACAACACCGTGAGCAGGTCCCAGTTGTTCATCTCTCTGTAAATGGGTCAGAAACGAAGAAAAGAACAGCACAATGATCAAAGCAATGTATTTTCGTTTTATTGTATTACTCATAGTTGCTCAGACACGTGTATATACAAATACAGATCATTTTTTGTCAAATTTTTTTTTTGTTGTCATTTATATACTGTAAAAGAGCAGGTTGGAAATATTCCCCACTGATGGCAAAGTGGGAGCGGGGTTCAAAGGTGAGGGAAGAAGGACAGCAGGTGGTTTGGTTGAAGGTTATACGAGCACAAGAAGTATGGGACAGGACAGGTGCACAAAATGAACAAGTGGCTCATCAGCAAGAGGGGAAGCTGACAAAAAGAAGCTTTGGCCATGTACGCACAGATCCTGGATCGATGATAGGCTTTTACCCCGCTAACAATCCAGTTCAGGATTTGGTGGAGGGGGTGCACTAATCCTTGAACTGTGCCCTGGACCAACATCTACCATAGGGACAAGTGATTCAGGGTTGTTAAAAAGGGAGAGAAAGTGAAGGGCCCCTGTTGTAGTCTCTTCGACGCCAGCAGCCGTTCTGTGTAAAAGCACAATGGCAGAGAGCGTCTTGTACACAGACAAGGCTGCCAGGGCAGAGGCTGAAGGGCTAAGGCATGGGAAACACTCTTCGTTGCCAAAGAGGGTTGCCGCTTCCCATTCACTGCGGCAACAGCAAATGAGACACGCACGCACACAAACTCAAAGGTCTCACACATTTTTTTTTTCCACACTGAAAAACGTCCACACACTGATGTATACACTCCCAGACGCCTCCTCTCGGGGGAGCAGAAAGAGGATGAATAGTCAGAAAAGACAGACTGCAACTACATGGGATGAATTCAGTAGATGGGTACAGAAAGAGTCATTCTTAGGAAAAAAAAAAGAAAAAGAAAGAAAGAAAGAAAAAAAAAAGTTGCTTTTGGACTACAAAATGACCGACACCCCCCACACCCCTCCCTCCCCCCCCACTGTAACTTCACAACAATGGTTTGTGTTATGTACATTTGTCATCTGTCACTACACAGCTTCATGACATCACTCAAATGGGGATGCAAAAAACACACAACATGAAAGTGAGCCCGAAAAAATCTAACACGTCTTAAAGAAAAAGGAAAATAAGAGCAAAAGAAAAAAAAAAAAAACTATCTTTTTCAAACATTTTTTTGATTTCTTTTTTTTTTTGTTTAGGTTTTTTTTGTTTGTTTGTTTTTGTTTTTTTTTTTTTTTTTGCTTTTTTTTTTAACATGTCATCAAGTTCATGCGCATGCCACGTAATGAAAACTGGCGAAATCCTTCCATTAAAAAGCAAACAGTCCACTCATGGCAGATCTTGAAGCTGACCAACATGCTTTCAAACACTGAAGGCAAAAAAGTACAAATAAGCCATCCATTAAGTCCCAAGTGTTTCCTTCCAAGGCAGGATCCGTATATGAAGAGATGGTGAAGGTTGGTGACTGGTTTTGAAACATGTAACAGGTGAGCCACTCGTTTGGCTAATGTCCAGCCGTCTGTACAGTGGTGTACAGCTCCCACGGGTTTCCCCCCTTCATATTAGCTCAAAGTTTCATTAGGCATTGAGGATCAAAGCACACAATGCGTTATTTGAGGACAGTACACACTCCGCAAAACCCAGAGATAATACCGTATTCATTTTTTAGAAAAGACATAAGAACCAAATTAATACTTTAATATCAAACACTATTTACATCAAGAAGGTTTCCTAATAATAATAGTCATAATCATCATCATCATAACAATAATAATAATTATACAGTTTTAACAATGATGTATCTCATTTTTTTCTTTTGTCCTCCAGAAAGGTACAAAACAGATACTAACCTAACACTACTTGTTTTATGGTTGACTACCTCAGGATACACAGTATCCAGTTTATAAGTTGATCCTCATTTCCCAGGTTAAGGTGTGTACAGAATAAACCATGGTAATAATAGCAATAATGACAAATAGTAGTATTGGTAATTATAAGAGTACAATTGAAGCTGGTTTCTGATAAAAGTCTAGTGTTAATCTGCTGACAAGCGTCCATTTTGAATCTTCTGCGGTGCTCATTCCCTGCGGTGTTCTCCTGAAAATTAGTACCTCATTAAATGGCCTCGTCTCCTATTACCCCCCATAGCTGAGCTGCTATTCCGGCTGTAATAGCATTGTTACCGTAGCGCAGAAAATAAATGGCAAAAGGCAGAGGCAGTCTTTCTGGGGATAAAGAAAAAGAAAAAGAAAAAAAAAAGGCAGCCATAAAACTAAAAACAGCAATAACAAAACAGTGCATGCCTTTTGAGACAAAATGATACAGAACAATAAGTTTGTCATTGAATCCGGTGGGGTTTTTTTTTCCAGTAGTGTTGCATGGATTTTTAGTTGTTTTGTCTTGTTTTTTGTTAGGCACTGTAGTCACACTACCTTCGGCTACCTCCCATGCCTTTGCTGTCTGTTCGTGTGTGTGCGTCTCTCCGTCTCCTTCACTCACCAATTCTCTCAAACTGCAAGGTCATTGGTGCTTTAAAACCCCCTGCGGTGGAAATCTACACCCCCCTCCCGAGACCCCCCAAGCCTTCCACCATCTATTTTTAATACCAGAAATAACTCCCCTTGCCACAACATGGAGTCCACATGCCTGTCATTTTGAACCTCATTAAAGAGTCACTTAAACCAGTAACACTAGGAGCTGTAGGTGGACATGCAATTGCTCCCTTGCTCCTTTTTTCTTGCTCTATTTCTTTCTTTCTTTCTGTTTTTCCAAACCAACTGGTGCCCTATTTCTCATACAAAAACCTGACTCTAAAAGGAAGTCAGCTCCGACATTCAGAGTTAATTTCTCTGTTTGTCTGTGAAAGCAAAGAAACAAGTCACTTCCATTTGAAAAAATACATCACAGCATTCTTTATGCTAACTCGCCATGTGCATCTGTGGGAGCCGAAAGAAGCTGAATATGATTATGAAACAGTGAATTTATCTGAATGTAAGTGCTAGCATAAACCTGGCAGGACTAAATAGAAGTGTGCAATGCCTTTAAATTAAATGGGTAGTTTCTCTGTTCTCGCAGAGTGTTTTCAGCTAATTGGAGCTATGCATTAGTCCTGTAAACACTGCACTAACAGCTGCAATGAACCCGAATGTGAGAACCAGCAAACTAATGTTTGATGAGCATGAGTCAAAGCTCTGATGTATGTTTAAGTGACAAAGACATGAAAAAAGTATGGCACTGAGAGTTGAAGTGTCTTTCTCGTGACGTCTCATTTAAGTGGATTTCAGACAATACAAATAATACAAAGTTTACAGTGTCCGCAAAGAGAAACACAATGTTTGGAGACACCATTGGCAAAGTAAAATAACTTAATAGTTTAGAAAAAAAAAAAAAATAAAGTGTCCAATTTAGCAATGAATCATTTTTTAAACAATGAGAATAAAAGAAAAAAAAGCAGTGGATGCAGATGTTTATGGGAGTGCTAATATCGACTAATGCTCGGATGGATCAGGGAGAACAATTGCTGCCCAGCTCAGTAAACATTGCATAAAATGACTGTGACTGGTGCCGTGAAATTGTGTGATCAACTTTCAAAAGATATCGATCCTCGATCTTAATAGCGGTCCACATTGTGTCTGGAGAGAAAGTTTCAATTTAGCTGTTTTGTTAATCAGAGTGAACCAAATGCTTGAGAGGTGTTTTATCGAGCAGCCCGGCATGCTCTATACAAAGGAGGACAAGGAAAAAGTTGCCTCATGGTTCCATGGGTTTTACGCTCACTGAAGCTCTAAGTAGCTTATCCACCTTTGCACACACTTTGTATTCAGGAGAGAATTGGACACTATCTTAAAACCAGGACAGTCTGGAGATCAGCGGGCTAAGGTGCGTGCGTATTTCGTGTACGTATTTCTCAGTGCTGTCGTTTCTAGTCTGACCTCTGCTTAAAACCGTTACTCTTCTCTTCCTACTCCTTCATCCTTCAGCTTGGTAATGCACTTCCCAGTAAAATTGAGGCGCAAAAATCTGCTTTTCAACACAGCAGAACGTTATCTAAATATTTTCTGAAAGGCTTCTTGAGAGGTCTCGGGACAGCTATTTATTTGTATGTACAGTCCCCGTTGCTACCGTATGCAACTAAAAACCCTGCTGCTGTTGACTGTTAGTGCAGAGGCGGTTTTTTTTTTTGTTTTTTTTTTTGTATTTGACTCTCTGCACATGTGTATGTATATGTCAGTGGGTAAACATCAGTGCTGCAATGACATAAACATGATGTAAAGGGATGTCACAAAAAAGTCACGGGAAAATAAGAATCACTAAGTGTCAAAAAACGGGATTTGGCATCTTAGTTGAAGGTTTAAGAGGGGGAACTGTCTCTCCCGCTTCCAACATCAACTTTTTTCACTCACAGACGGAGAAAGACCACTTAAATATATTTCTGAAAAAAATAGAGGGTTCCTTGAGAAGCCTGCTCTGATGCCCAATCAAGCAAACACGCTCCACCCAAATCCCGCCCCTTCCCTGCAGCCTCGGGCAGATTCAGGCCACGCTAGGTGTAAAATGCCCTCCGGGACAGTGGGAGGCGCTATAAAGTGAAGAGTGCTGGTAGGCAGACCAGCAACAAAGCCAGGAGTGGACTTGTTTTCTGTAGGTACGGCGCAGTGTTTGTTTCGTCACTTCGGGAAGGCTCAGCCGGTTCGTGACTAGTATCGTCTGAGGGATAAGAAAAAAGAAACAAGGTATTTATGGAACAAATTGCTCTTTTGCAGCATTGCATCAAAGACAAATAACAACATTATGCAATTAATGTATTCTCCTATGTTTCAGCTGCTATTGTGGTTTACAAAGTGATGCAAGCTGACCGTCTTCCAAAATCAATATCAGTAGTGGAGATTACTGAGATGTTTGGGCTGACAACAGTGTAAAACTGTAATAGTGAAGTCTGAGTTGCCATATGAACTTGGGTTGCCCTATCATGCTTCGAATGTCGTCAGAAACATTTTAAATCAATCTCCCAGGCGAGGTGCCTCTTGTGTCTGTCTAGAAGTCTGTATCTAGTAGCATCAGTATCTGTGAGCAGCCATGTGCCTGATGCATCATGGGAAAGTAGCTGAACCATGCACAGCAAAAGGACAGATAGACAGAACAGAGAACAACTGGACAGTTACATAACTATACGTGTATGTGTGTAGTTGGCGGTGGAGAGATGTGGCAACAGTAGATGACGGATGAATGTTCTAATTTCTCTCCTTTTGGAGAGCTTAATCGAGGGATGAGCGTGCAAGGTGAGAGGCAGCCATCAAACATGCATGCAGGATGGCAAGGCAGATAGGAGATCAGGAAGGAGGAGAGGCAAGTGGGCCTCATAAATGTCCTCAAATCTGGCCTTGTGTAGGTGTGTGCGTCCCACTTTGATGGCAGTTTATGATCTTCACAGTGAGCAAAATGTAATAATTTTCAAATTAATAATGTCTATAAAAAAATCATGTTTTAATGTCCTATATTTGACAGTTTGTTATATACATTCCCAGTGGGGCAGACTTTGTGTTGTTCCAGATGTTGAGGCGAGCCGATGCTGGGAGTGAGACTGCAGCATGCGGGTGATGTGGAGCGTTAGACGTAAAAATGGTGTTTGGTCTGAACACAGGAAATAATCAATGCTGTGCTACAGAGACAAGAACAGAACAGTCAAATATGTAAAATGTATTTTTGATATGCAGAGGTATGTGTATATGCATACACATCAATTTCTTATTGATTTTGATGAATTAGGGCAGTATGATTTTAGTAATAAAGGCTAATGATATGGAGTAAAACATGCAGCTGGAAGTGACATTCTGTGTTGAATCTGTGAAAGGCTCTGTGGGAGATACATCATATGCACTGGCACATTCATGAATATATATGTAATTAATTATATACACTACATACAGTGTGTATATAAACATATATCAACATGCAGCATAGCTCATCTATAGAATATGCAAGCAAACAGTAGCATGACACATCTTTGGTAATCCGGAGAAGACAAACGGCATAAAAGGAAAGAGGCACAGGACAAGAGACACATGTACAGATGTATGGAGGTCATACTGAAGACAATCAAAAAAGCAGGAAGCCATACTAACCTCGTGGTTCTAATGTATTGTCTACTTTGTCGTTTACATCAAAAACGCGGTCATGTACGCCTATAGTTTTCACACAGCTGTCTATAACAGAAAATAGGGAGAATGAGAGATCATTAGAGGTATATGCCAAATAGGTTAGTGACATTTGAAGCCCCCCTCTCAGCCCTGAAATTAAACATCCCAAGCAACAAAGCTCATGGCAACATTCAGATGAGGTATGAAGTGACCTGGATTTCATTTGATGTGACCATCTATCATCCTTTTCATGTTTTCCAAAAAAAAAACAAAAAAAAAAAAAAAAAACATTTCCTTAGCAAGTAAAGCAGTTTTGTGATAAATGAAAGGGGTATGTTGGACAGTGAGCAAAAGGTAATTGAGGAGGAAGTGAGGTAACCAGAGAGGTAGACATAAACTGTTTTGATTTTCAATCCAAATGTGCACTTCAACGAGCTCTATTACAAAGCCTTGAGTTGCATGCAAACACTTACTTGATGGTCGGACGAAAACTTTGAGCTTCAGGCATGTTTTCCTCCCGTTCTCAGCAATGGTAGAGGCTGAAAGAAATGCAATAGCCATAGGTAGAGTGTTAATATAATACTACATGTAGTATCACGTACATTAAACAATCAGATAAATAGTTTCCAACTGTATTTTTCCTTCAGTAAAAGGTCTGCATGAATATATTTTTAATAATGAATATATTCTCTTCCCCCGTAGACAACTGTATTCAGAAGAAAATAAACTTTCAGATAGTTAATATTGACTCTTAAGTGGATTTTGGAGGGTTAGTCATGGTTCTTTTGAAATTATAGCCAGAAAGTATTTACAGATGTACTAGGTACCTCTCTCTAGGGGAAGTGGAGTACTTTGCACACAGTTTAATTGTAGCATTTTAGATTCTACAAATGGCAGCGGCTTAGTGAGGATCAAGGAATTTGCGTCATTTTGGCTTTTCGAAAAGAACTCAAAACTGGAAGAAATCATGTTGTGCTCAGTCTTTCTATGTGTACATGTATGTATTATCCCGTCCAAAAAGCCTCAACGCTCTTCAAGGGGACAAGAAGTTCACACACTGCGGATGGATGTGCTGCATGTGTGGATGGTTTGCGGTCGCCGTCAGGAAATGGATCCCTTCCTGTCAGGCCCATGGGGTGTGAATCTCTGAGCGTTAGCTACCATGGTGGTTGTATCACATGCCCTAAAAATATCTCATGCGGAGAGCGCGTGTTGGTGTGTGTGTGTGTGTGTGTGTGTGTGTGTGTGTGTGCATGCGTGCATGTGTGTGTGTGTGTGTGGTTGACCACTAATGGTGTTGCGGTGAGGCACCAGGTGCTGTCTCCTGGATAGGGGTCAAACACATGTCAGTTGGAGCATGGTGGGTGCATACTGGATGCATCCATCATGGCAGGGAATTGTACAGTAATTTAAAAATATATGCCGCTGCCTTGTGTCAAGACCTCATATCAAATGGCAAATGTTGTAGGCTTTTCCCACTATTGTGATGTATTAATGCTATTTACTACAAACTAGTTTTCATTTCTACTATCCCCTTCAGCTCCAGAGAGACCATATTGTTGGCTAAGATGTCTTTGGGGCATCATTTTATGTCTTCTGTGGATCATTCCACAGCTGATGCAATGAAGCCAAGCATTTCCAAAGGCTACCATTTGGGATCTGTCAACTCCTCTCTAGTGAACCTTTACCTAACCTCTCCCCTCCCTCCTCTCTTTCCCAGCTGTGTCACCCTCTCTCCTCGTCTTGTCAGCGTGGTCATATACATTCATCACAGCTCCACTGAACTCGCCTTCATTATGTGAACAGCACACACACACACACACCAACGAAGGTGTTTACGTGCACACAGGGTACGCATTCATCCTGTCGTGTAGCAGTTTTTAACAGTTTTCTGATCTCTCCCTGTCTGCAGAAGGTTTTACTTTCAAAAATGGCTATACACACATTCCTGAAATTAATGCACCGACATCTATTTTATGTTGAGACTGTGGAAAAAGCAGTGAGCCGTCTCTGTAGTGTGATGTCTGATGTGTTCATTAATAGAATTCTTGACTAATAACTAAGGAAAAGGTTCAGAGATGGAAATCTATTCCTTTCTTGCATTTTTGCAAGCTCTCTCCTCCTGATTTATCCAGAGATCCAGATGTCGGTTACCTTTATGAAATGCATACCGCACAATCACTTCTTTCAATCACTTATTTTGCCAAGCCTCCTCTACAGCTCATCAAGCTGTCTCTCGGCACTGCTTGCCGTGCGACCTCGCTGTTACCATTTTAATGTTGTCGCTTCATCAGCTGTTATCTGTTCCTTAGTCATGTGTCAGTGTGCGAGAGAGAGGTGGCATGAGATCAGATGCCCTTTTTAACGGCTCGGTTCAGATTCAGCGTGATGCAGATGGTGAAGAGAGTAGAAGGAAGGGAGAGGGAGAAAGAGAGGGCCTTATTATTTCAGTGTGGAGGCAGACGATGACACCCTAATGAACCTTGACCACCGACGCTCACCCACTCAGTCATATACACACACCAGTACCCACACAATTTATGCCACTCTTCCTATTGCTCCACTTCTCTTTTCCACCACTACTTTGTGCTCCCATTTCAAATGTGTGTGCACGCACGGCACAGGCACACACTGTCTCCAGATGTCTTATCTTCATCATTGTTGTGGGCAGAGCTGAGTCACAGCCATCGACACCAGCCACTTAGGAAAGGCAGCTGATCATGAGAGAAATATGGCCCTGGTGAAAATGGCAAAAGGCATGTGGGAGGCTCTGACATGATGACAGTTTGTGAAGCTGTTGTGACATTTATAGATTTGGTCATAATGTTAACGTTATCCACTTCCTACATGAAGAGATCACAGACGTAAGATGCAAGAGCAAACAGATATCACGATTACAGTGATCAAAGGAGCTTTACTACAAGGATTTTTAATTGACTATGAAACAGCGTCAGTTACGACCTACATAAACAAACAAGACTATCAATGAAAAAATTGACTATTTCTATATAGTTATTCTTGCCTGCCAGTCCTATTCCTCGGACTAAACAAGGCAGTAGAATCAACAAAAAATGAAAGTCTGTTGTAGCAGAAAAATCTATCCAAATCCAGTCATAGCCACGCTTTTTATGAATACAGTACATCATATGACAATGACAAGCCGCACTTTGCTCTGCTAATCTGACAGAAGGCAACTAAATGGGCTCAGCTAAGCTTGAATGTGGCGGTTGTGTTGACATTCAGCAAAGGACTGAGGTGTGTTGCTGCACATTCTTCACTACAAAAGAAAGCTTAAGCTTTGGCTCTACATTCCTTTCTTGGTTGCAACTCTTCATACTTTGTGTGTCGATGAGGATCCCTCCACCCAGGCCAAAACCATCCGCGCTATAGCGCCTGTTTATTTTGGATTAACACGCTGCTGAAGGCCAGCTTATTGTTCTTGTAGGCTGTAACATCAACACCTGCTATTCTGGTTCCCATCAGGCCCACAGCCTCAACCATCAATCCATCCAGCATGAGCAAGTGGCTGCTTTGAAGGACAGAGGCCCTGAAAAGATGTCCCAGAGACGAAAAAGGAGGGGGGAGCACTGAGGGAGAAGATGGCTGTGGGGGGAGAGGTCGGGTTACTCCTCCAAGCCTTGTCCCCTGGCTGGTAATGGCTGGTCCCCTCAGTACACTGCATTATGCATTAGCATTAAGGCAAATGGAATGAAGCAGAATCCAATTACGGAAGAACAAACAGGTGGGCTCAGTGTGGCTTAGGCGCAGTATTGTTTCAATCACAGCCCAAGCCAAGCTTTATTGCAACTGTAATGTTATCTGGAAAACACATTTCGTTTGTCTTTCAATGAAAGAGTCAATGGTACATTCCAGACATCAGCACATAAAAGCATGTGTCTGGAGTGGTAAGAAGCTAAAACCAAAGTTTATGTTGACTCAAAACAGTAGATAATATCATGGTAGGATATTGATTTCTTATCCATCATTTAGTAGGCATAATGGCCCCAGCTGTAAAAGAATACTGCAGAGTGAGTCAATCAAACTGCTATAAGAGGCATGTCTGTTTCTTTTTTTAACATTAAATCGGGTGACATCTGGGGTCTTCTCATGGAACCATTGCCAAAATGAGGGCATAAGTACCAACACAGTCACATGGTTTAATGCAATATTGCAGATTAGTCGGCAATTTATAGAGCAAATGTTTCAAGTTCCCCCTATTGACAGCTTGTTTGTAGTAAATGCACTACATGTCCCAAACATCCACACATCTAAACATACTGTGACAACAAGCTGTTGACGTTTTATATAAAACTGCATTTTTCAGCAAAGTTTGAAAAGTTAAGCCGTGTATAGACTTGTTTGCCATTATGTGGACGTGTAACATTAGTAGCATCATGTTAGCATGCCTTTAGCCTGCGTCAGGTCTCCAGCTGGCTCCAATAATGGTGGTCTAATCCTTGATCCCTGCTTATTTGTTAGGATGGGATAGGTTAAACAGAATGCCCTGTAATGTTGTGTCCAGCAATGAGCGTTCCAGGCTAGCTAATTCTGCCAGCTTGCTGGAGAAAAAAAAAAAAAAAAAAACACTGCTGCTGGGCCCGTCTTTGATTCACTGAGATTACTCATGTGGCTTATACCATGCAAACCTAGTCAGAGTTTAGGTCCAGGAGTCCAGGAGTCTGAGTTTACATAAATCGATGTGGACACACATAGACACAAACACAGTTTTACTTTCTAGAACCTTTGTGCAATCTTCTACCCACATCTCCATTAAACCAAGGGTAGCCATAATACATTTCCTTTTGTCCATGTACAGAAATTACTACAGGAATTTATTAACGGTTGTCCTTCAGTTTCAGGGTGTGGAATCAGTCCGCTGAACTAAACATAGAGAAGAAAACCATGAATTTTAGCCAGAGAAAGAGAGAGAATATTTATATCCCCCCTCCCTCCCCAATTGGTAATCTTAACCACTGCATTGTCTAATATTTTTTAAATGCCTACAATAGCACACACGTACAGTACAAACTCACATGCAATAAAATAATGTGCATGTGTAGAGAGACACCCAAAATCATGAAATGTCCTTCACATTCAACCAATTCCAAAGCAGCTAAGGAAAAAAAAAAGTACAGACCCGGACATAGAAATCCGTTCTGTATGTGTGTTGGTGTGCCTGTATACAAAAAAAAATAAATAAAAAAATGTGTGCTTGTATGAAGATGGAAGAGACTATCCACAGAAGAGTCCCATTAACCAGATGCTACTACAGTAAACGCACAATAGGAGGGAAAGGGGGAGCTGGGAGCAGCAATAAAAGAGAAGGACTTGGATTCAGGCAGCCGAGGGAACATAAACTCTCCCTGCGCCCCCCCAGTGATAGCTGCCCTTTTGCTCTTTCCTTGCATCTTTCACCCTCTGCCAAAAGTGAACCAAAGTCATTCCTCATGCCACTTGTGCTGAGGTGATGAGGTCACAAGCAATGAAGAGGAGAGCGAGAGATCGCTATAATTAAAATAAGCCTAATTAAACATTGTATTGTACTCGTTTCGTCGTACGAGGATACAATTATTTCTCTTTGCTGTTATGTCAGTGTACAATAAGCACATAATTTTGTGAAAGATCGCCTAATGATTATCCATCAAATGACTCTGTGTTCTTGAAAATGAAAAGCAAGTGATTGAAAGCCTGAAAACCCTTGAGTTTCATCAACTCATTCGCGTCTTCATACTCAAACGACAATAAAAGTGGTGATTTATTAATCTAAGGGGGAGTTCAGCTTTTTAAAGCAGCCCCAGAATAATAAATCACTGTACATAATAATGTTTCATTACTGCACTTAGTGTATCCCATAGAATCATAATAATATTGTTATGGCCTGAGTATCCACCCACTGAACAAACGAGAAAAACTGTGTGAGGGTGTGTGTGTGCGTGTGTGTGTGTGCGTGCGTGCATGCATAAATGTGTGTATTATAATAGAGGAAGAATAGAAAAAAAAGGAAATACATGAACAGTGACCAATTAAAGATAATGACTAATGCACTGGGTTAATAATATATGTGTTAATGAGTTAATGGCCAAGGATGAAATGTCCTTGTCTATGGGATAGTGAATCATAATCAGCTCCAGAAGACTGCTTTTATGCATGAATCATATTAGGCTGAGAGGAACCTCAAGCCCTCTGGATCATAGCCCTCGCCCGCCCTACTTTTCCTCCCATCCTTTGGCTTTTTTTTTTTTTTTTTTTTTTGCAAACCTTTCTGTTTTTCCATCAGACAAAGTGATGACTACTTTATTGCCGGTCAAACTCAAATAACTTGATTAGAGACTTTTCTCTCTCGCCTTGCCTTTCTCTGGGCTGTCAACAAGTGTGGCATGACTTAGCTCATGGTCTATTATTAGCCACGTCTAGCCAATGGGCTGGCTCACTGGTGGACTGTTTTCAGTTTATTTTTGAAAGGGGACTCCTGAAACTCAAATGAGCTTGTTTCGGCTAGACCTTTAACACTTTATTCTTGTGTTACTGGATCTTCTCAGGAGGCAGTAGACTCAACAGATAGATTTGACACCATTTTCTAATGTGTTTGATGTACGTATTCAGATGGGGGACAGATTTCAAGAGATTTCAAAATAAAGCTTAAGGTTGCCAGATAACAGAATTTGATATTTCGATACAATATTAGTATTTTTTTTTTTTTTCAAAAGATACTCTATACCTTTTGGCACCACAGCAAAAAAAAAAATGATGTTTTAACTTTTTCTTTTAATTAACAACATGCATGTAGCACAGAAAAAGTCTATGAACGCATTTTGAGGACCAGCTGCAGTGCACACTGCGCACGGTGTAGAGGTAAATACAGAGGTGGGTAAACTTCCTCTCACTGATTTACACAGTGATTTAAACTCTCATCCTCATTTCAAAGCAGTAAAGTTAACTTGGGTTTACCCCCTGCTCCGTCGCTGTCTGTGACATGCAATCTGGAGGACAAAAAACACACAGCTGACAGGTATCTGGTGCAAATTAAGAGACACGGGGAGGGTTAGTTATTGCAGGCAGTGCTGCCCAAAGAGGGAGACGAGATTAAAAGGGGAGACAAGAAATGATGTAGTAACCAGGGGAGACAGCAGTGGTGGAATGTCTATCCATCTATCAGGATTATAATAATGCATTCCAGACATCTGTGTGGCTTTTCTGAATCTCTGCTCATGTATGTGTGTATGCATATTGTACACGAGTGCATGTGAGTGTGTGTGTGTGTGTGTGTGTGTGTCTGTGTGTGTGCAGCTCTCTGTCACATTACTCCGTGTTGTCGGATCATTTCTGAATGCTGATGACAGGGCTGATTTTTCATGTGGATGAATGAAAAGGGGCTGAGTTATGATGGTGTCCATATGCAGGTTCCCTCCTTGTACCACAAATGGAACAGCACCGGCTCTTTATCATTATTAGCGGACCTCCCATGGCTCTCACAAAATACAGACTGCATACACCATCCCCTGCCTCTATTTCATTTGTCCATTAATGCCATTTTCCTGCTGCTGCTCCTGCTGCCTGCTCTACAATGTCTACTCTTTCTTCCTCTCAAGAGCAGCTTAAAGGAGCATGGTGCATCACAGGATTTATGATCAATCAGAAGGCCGTTGTAGTCTGTGTCTTGGAGAATGTGTTTGAGCTTCGTGTACATGTAGCAATCCAGTAAATAAGAAGACCTTATGAGATCTTGTGAAAAAGCCTCATGAATATCAAAACATTTCTTTGTGTGTTGGCTCAGTTCTAGTCTTGTGTTGCATTTTGGATATTGGGCCTTTGGGCATGTGCAGAGTGACTGTTTTTCATTTCGTAACCTGTAGAGTAATCGCATACCCTCTGGGTTTTGTTGGCCATCTAGCAAGCGTTCATTTGGTGTTAGTCACGTACTCTCATAAGGTCTGTGTTACTGTCATAGCTTCCTGTGTCAAACCCAGAAATATCTGTAAAATAACCGCAAGTGAGCTGCAAACGGTCTTACTGATTTTGTTTTTCCGTGAGAAGCACTGCCAGTCCACCTACAGTAGGTGAACATGTCAGACTGCAAGAAAATGACATGTTTTCTGTCGACAATCTGCCACTGCGTGATCACACCAAGCGGTTTCCTATTTGCCACAAATCTTACACGCCTAAAAACACCATAACTCGGCTCACTCATCTCCCGCAAGCGAGCTGCCACTGATATTGGATTCCTGCCCTTTTCAGATTAAAATCACTCAGATATGAGATTGTGGATTGTGTCCATATTAGAAAAACGTGCTTGCATCAGCATTCTGCGAGATGGGTTTCACTTAAACCATGAATGCACTGTGAACTCTGACCCGAGAAGTGATCTGAACTGTCCCCTTATCCCTCATGTCTGTCCGTCTGTCTGTCACAGAGGCTGACACTCTTGAGTGAGTTACTCTCACAGCTAATGCTGCATTTTGCTGAATTGCTTGCATATGTGGTATCTCCCCGAGCCTAGTAATTTTATATATATTTAATGCATTCCTCTGTGAATTATTTCTGTCATGTGTTGACCTGTGGAGAAAACACAGCTGCGTGTTGTCTACCAAAAGATCAGAATACTGACCGACTCCAGTTTTCATCTTGTCTTCAATTACCTGCCTCAGACAGAGTGGCTGACACTAAGAAAAAATGAAGAATTATGACCTCCATTTGAGTAAATTCCCTCCGTCCTGCTAGCGTTGATTAAGCTGTTTCTGTTGTTGAAGCAGATGACAGCAGAACCCTGTCTCCTTTCTCTAATTTTATCAGAGATGCAACAAATCAACCCTCGACCCGCATCGAACTCATAGGGCGAAAACACCATTAACGGGAATTTTCTCGGTTGGAATATGATTTGACAGCTTAATTTTCATCTACAAACAAGAAAGCTAATCAATCACGTCACTGAGGGCAGATTTTTCATACCCCATTCCCTCAGGTCATTTGGCTACAGAAAGTTATTAGAGATGAGGAAATGATTAATATTCTGATACAGTGTATGTGTATATATATATATATATATATATATATATATATTTGTGTGTACATATAGTATGTGTGCTGTTCTGTGTGTAGAAAAAATAGTGTTTATTCAAGACGAATACTGGAGATAAATTAGTGAAATATCGATTGCGAATATATATTCTGTCTTAACTGAGACTTCTACAGCAGTGCTGTAAAACCAAAGAAATAATGCATTTCATGAGTTCCATGGATGATATAGTGTTATGTCTGAAGTACATGAGCCCATTTACACTTTAACTATCGCTAACCTCTGCCTCATGTGCTCATGGATAGCAACCTCTGCCTCAGGGCACATCGACGTTTCTGTTTAGTGCAGGTGTGCACTATGGCCAACTTCACTAGGTAATGATGCATAAGACTTTCTCTGTTAGCTACGCTACACCACACATTCACACAATGTAGGTAAATGGGCTACAAGGGCAAAGTCTGACCAATGACTTTGTGCTTAGCTACAGATATTGCCATATCTTATACAGTATAACTAAACTTGTGTTAAAGCTAGTTGTGGGCACTGTGTGTGGTGCAAATAAAATTGCTATAACAGACCGTGTCAATAAAAATTAATAAGTTACTAAAAGATTTAAACAGTTTGAGATTCATTATTTAGACTTTTGGCCTTGGGTACTTAAACATTTCTATGCACAGTAGATGATAAGATGAACATTTAATGATCTCTGTAGAAAAACTGGGTAAAATCACGTTGTGCACCAGAGCAGACAAGGCCATATATGACTTCTGGGATGAACTTTTAACCTAAAATATTCTCATTTCAGTTAACATATTCATTTATATAAGCCTCACTGAACAAGTTCAAGTCTTAGTTCTACTGATGACGTGAGTTAAAATAGGAGACATCGTGAACAATCATGTTGACTCTACTGCCTAATGTTCACAAGCATGTGAACATGCAGTGTATCCATGTAGTGGCACGCGTAGAACAAAGTCAACTGTTGATGCCTCAATTTAAAAATAGACCACAAAATGCTGGAACAACTGATACTGAATAGCATCCTTAAATATATAGAGCCCGAGCCAAGAGCTGAATCAATGTTTACTCATGGCTGCACAGCAGCACACATAGATGACTTGGAATTTGACAACAGGCTTCATTCCCATTGGCAGAAATAATGAGAGTGGATATCATCACAAGGTAGCTGGCAAACTGCTATCATAATAACAATCCTAGTTAAATAACTGTTTCATAGATCAGTAGGCATCCACATCTCGGGAATCAACCTGGACACATAACATTATGATTATCGTTAAAAAGAGCTAAGCAATGCTTTCACTTCATTAAGCAAGTGTAGTGTTATCAGACACTGACAAACTACAGGCACCATACCACTAAAAATGTTCCAACAGGAAGAATTTCAGTTCTTTATGGCAGACCAAGAGAAAAGGACTGCACTAAAGGTTGTTAAAACAACAGCCCACCTGCCCAACACTATCTTTTCGACAGAAATAACATGCATGCAGTCCTGTCAGGCTTATTGTTCCAGGACACAGGCACCATTTTCTACCTTGGGTCTGGCTGTATATCATAAGCTCTGACTGGGGTAACCCAATATCTGTAAAACTGAGAGGTTATCTGTCTCCACACTGGACATTATTTGAATATTAGTTAACTCATCTGGAAATGACACAAACATTTATCCTGATAATGCTCAAAGACTCAAGAGTACTTCACTATGACAAATGTTTGATGAGATGAATCTTTTCTTAAAGGGGCTGTTTGCCTTTTGCTATCACAACCTCACCGCTTTAGGACACAGTACTTCAAATATAATCCATCCATTACCTATAAATGCTTATCGTTTGCAGGGTTGACATGAGCTAGAGGCGGAGTACACCCTGAACCAGCCACCACTTCATCACATCACATCACATCACATAGACGACCATTTATGCTCACATTCACACCTATGGCAGTTTAGAGTGACCAACTAACCTGCATATCTTGGTACTATGGGAGGAAGCAGGAACACATAACTTCAAATATCATATTCTTTATATATTTTAGCATGTGCTAGTTGGACATTGTGCCACATAGTTGACCAAACCAAAGCCACCACATGAGCAAATATAAGAGGTGACAGGAAATTGGACTTTGGGATGACCATGGTGCTCTGTTTTTACCAGATTTATGTTTTAAGTCTTTGTTATGAAATGTTTTGCTGTTGAAGTGAGTTATTGTTAGACAACAAACTAAAATAGAAAACTTGACCGGCAGTCGGGTCTAGTTTGATGCCGTTGAGTAAATTCACTGTGCGTGTAAGCAAACCATACACAAAGGAAGTAAAACTCGAAAAGTTAACTACAGTTCAAATGGCCATAAACGATTGCATTTGGAGCCAAACAGATCTGCTCCTGATGTACTGTTGTGTTTGGTTTGCCTCTTTTAAAAAAAGATTAGAGATAAAAGACTCGATATAATCAAGTCTGAGCCAGTGTTTTGTTTTTTTTTTCGCCATCTTAACTCCTGAATATTTATAATAATAGAATGTTAAACCAAAATGTAATCCCTCCTGAAATCACAGTAATTAGGTTATACTCTTTTGAAAAATTCCCAGTTGTGATTTAATTTTACAGCCTGTTTACGTATTCCTCAGTTAGAAAGTTGTATTTATGACAGAATTCTAAAGATTAAAGGAGAGTAAAACTGATGTAACCCAATGTAACCTGAAAGGTCTTGTATGTTTCTACTGCCAGGGGATAAGGAAGACTCGAATGGTTGATGATGATGATGGTAGCAACAGGAACAGATGCTGCAGATGAATTGGCAGGTAAAGTAATGTAACTACGTCTTTCAGTCTTCCTACTTCAGTTCTACATTCTGTCCACTGGATAGATTCTGTCCAATCCATCAGCTGCCATCTCACTTGCTACTCATGGACATACAGGCTGGACACAATGGCAGTGGGAAATCACATGTCAGATGACTTCATGGTAGATGACTTTAATATCCGCCACAGTAGCCAGAGAGGCTATACACTAGAATCATTCAATAGCCAATGAAGCCGCGGGCCACTAAACCAATATGGCGTGCTACAGCAGAATGGATGTGTTCCATGGAAGCCCTGTCGGTCGCAGTGTAATTTAATCCAGCCCTTAGGACAAGCATCTCTCAACAGAAATGGGAAAAAAATGTTGGAAATAGAGACTTGAGGGAGTGGATGAATTGTATAACCCTTTGCTAACCCCCATCTACGCTCCCAACTTCGGAGACTGCCATTTTTCCCTCGTCTCATTTAGCATGACTGTCAATGCAAATTGGCTATAAAAGCAAAGGAAAATCTGGTTACTTTTTAAACAGACAAATGACCAAACACCTGAATGTTGAAAGGCCTTTGCAAAGGATTTCGGGCTATTTGTTTTGCAGACAAGCTTGAGAGAGACAACACCAATTCACCATAGAAACAACGGCATTAAGGAGGCACTTTTTTAAAACTTTTTTTCTTTTTCTTTTTTTTTTTTAACACCAGTACCAAACTCTGATGTGGAGAGCAGAGAGAGAGCCAAACACGTGAGACGTGAAAGGACAAAAGTCTGCGCTGTCGGTCGGGTTAACTGCTTCATAAAAAGGTGCCAATTTAGAAAACAGATCTCAGTGTATAGAGCTCGCCTCAGCTGCGCTCCTGACTCTTTAATCCCTGTCTCGGAGAGAAGGAGAAAACACAAACAGACAGGGGTTTGACGGCCACCTAGAGCTGCATTAACGCCACAGGCCAAATTGTACAGATAAACATATAAGTACGCTATAACCAGCAGCGTTTAGCAGGAAGGTGTTAACTGTCAAAACTGACACCCCCTCGCTGAGAAGGAATTTATACAGGTTTAGCCCACAAAGTGCACAGATCTTTCAACTTTTCCTTCGACAGCTGAAGCAATATTGCATTAGACTGCATGATATTGCACTAATGCCACCCATATGAGAACAAAACCGTGCTTCCTCCTTTGTAAAGATCAGCGTATCCCTGTGACAAATGTGTTTGGAGCGTGCAACGGTGACTGCGCCTACTGTCAGCGACTCCTCCGTCTCCCATGTGCGGAATAGTCTGCGGTGGGAGGACAAACTCAACTCAATTCCACTCTATCACCTTGCTTTGATAAAACCTAATTTCCCAGGGGCTTCAACTTCAGATGAACCCAGTCCCTATGCCACGAAGCAGACAACTTAACAACTAACATGAGCTGAATGGGTAACATAACATAATGCAGAGAGGAGGGCACTCCTTTGTGAAGGATACAGTATTGTGTAGCAGGGGGGTTGTGAGCTATAACTTTCAAACTGTCTCAATTTAACTCCCCCATGAATTCCATTGCCATTTTAGGGAAGACTTTTCTACGAGTGATGAGAACAGTGTGAAAAGCTTGGCTGAAAGCAGAGCATGAAAGCGTCTGCTCGGATCACTGTAATGCCACTCTCAAAGCTCTGTGCTGAAGTTATGAAAACATGGTTGAGGGATATAATGTGTGTGTGTGTGTGTGTCCCTCTCCCTTGCTCTGCTGTATTAAAAGAAAAACATTAGGTCAGGAAAAGGCCAGCTAGGTTTGTAATTCATGTCAGGTTAGGTCATTTTTTTTTTTTTCGTGCAAATGCATATGGCTTTTCGTGGAGCTTTAGGAAACATATCATACAACGTTGAGATTATCTGCAGTTGTGTCATCACTCTCACTGCAGCTCAGTGATGTGTTACTGCTTCGTCGTGTCTACAGACGGGTGGTGAATTAAAGAAAAAGCCCAAATAAATGAGGAAAAAACATTTCCTGCATGGATTGGGTCACTGAAAATCAATACAATGCTATTCTGAGTGGCATCTCATGATGGAACGTCATTGTCCTGAATTAATGAGTATAGAACTAGTATGAATTATCTGCCACTACCTTTGCAGTCACCAGATTACAAAAATCTATAGGAGATTTTGGTGTGTTGTGTTTCTCCATCATCAACACCAAATGAGGGAATACCTGAGCTGCTTGTTCTATGCCAAGCAGCTCCGTCCGTTCATGGTGCCTCAACACCTTGCTACTCAACCTCAGTTGTTTTTTTGTTTGTTTTTTTTATTTCCTCACCCATCTGTATGTATGCTGTGCACAAAGCAAACGTGACTCACAGATGTAGTAGTATTCTCTGCCCGGTCTGAACTCAAAGCCCAAGGAGAAGGGGGTGAAGAGCTGGAACTTCTCTGAAAACTTGAGCGGTCCGTTCGGGGAGTGCGGCCTGTTGCACTCCCAGCGTTTGAAACCCTTCGCGGTGTGGTCGCACGTGCTGTAGCCATCGTAGTTAACCATATAGAGGACATAGCGCTCCGTCCGCTCCTCAGGCACTGAGTCTTCGTAGTGAGGACAGTAGACATCCAGGTAGTCGTTTATGCACACGTCGATGTGGTAGTCCCCACGATGGAACCTGCGATAAAACACAAGAGAGACAGGAAAAGGTTAACTTTTTGATATTTATCCAAAGTACAAGTGCTGACCAGTTTTTGAAGTACATGCACTTCAAAAGTTACTTGAGTATATTATTAATAGCTCCGCATGTTGATGAATCAACATCACTTTAGTTATTACGGTTAAAAGTTTCTTTGAATTCAACATTTATGCAGAGAATACTGGTTTGATCTCTCTGCACTCTTTCAGTGTTGTGCGGAAAGTTACAAGCACCAGCACTCATCTTCTGGCTTTAATAAATTTGAGTGGGTTGGTTTATCTATAAATCTGTCATTGCCACAGATATTTACTCACACATACACACATCTGCCTTCCGAATGATAGCAAACTGAAATATCCAAGCCAGGGAAACTATGCTTTAAAAAAAAACACACACACACACACTTTTTTTTTTTAAACAAAAAATAAATAAATAAAACACACAGACAGATGACCTCGGGAGGAGTGCAAAGTAGAAATGATCACGGGGATACAGGATGGTCCAGACAGTAAATGTCATGATAGGAAAAATACAGAGCCGGACTGTCTCTGAGGACTGTGCAGTGAGGCATCTTTACAACTGCAATGGTCTAGAACAGGCCACAAAGGGTCAGGGGGCTTCGATACATACAGGCAGATTCATCAAAAGGCCACACAGTGTCACAAGCTTGCATCCACACACACACACACACACATACACACTTTTCTTCTCTGCTGCCCACGCAATACGTCTCTCACCTGTGGATTTAACACACAATCAACACAAATGACAGCTGCCAAGATGAAAGAGCAATTCCTGATTCTTGAGTTTCTGGCTGGGTCTAGGATGGTATGACCCCAACCCGGAGGTCACAGGGGCGTCGTAGAGACAACCCTGCCCCCCTGTAAATATACTGGGGATGCCCTCAATTTAGCACATACACCTGAAGTACACGCAAACAACTGTTGCCACTGACTCAGTTCACCCATGAGCCAGGTGATGGGAGTTTATAATTGAGACCCAGTCTTTAAAGTTGTAGGAGCACAGCCTGACAAGAGTTCTGACAAAACTTTTAATTGAAAACCACCACTGCTGTCTATAAGAAGGACTCCTCAAGCCCCAGAACGCACAAGGGGCAGAGCGTATAACAGGCTAAAACTGTTTTATCCCGAGGACTCTAGAGCCTGAGGATTAACATACTGAAGCTGTACACACTCAACACAGTGACCTCCTTCTCTCTCCTTGTGTGTTTGTGCAGCCTGTCCTCATTCAGTGGCACAGAGAAGGTCGTGCGGCTCAGGTCTATTTGACGTCACAAGTGGTTGCTCATAGTTGCTCATCATCCTCCGAGATCCATATTCTTCATATATGTTCACAATCTATAATTTTGTAATCTGATTGCCTATACTGTAATTTCACTATGTTTGCCTGTTCTGTACATAGGCCATCAAGAGAGCTCTTTCTCTTCCATTTTCTACCACATTTAATGGGTGTTTTGAGGAGGATTTCTTCATCAACTTGAAGGTCGAAGGACAGAGATTGTTGTATGCTGTACCAATTTTAAAGTCTCTTGAGGCAAACTTGAAATTTGTGTGTCATTGCATCTTTTGATTTTGTACAGCAAACGACTATTCAGCTCCTTCAAGACCTTCAAAAGAGCAAAGTCTGTTTTCTAATGCATTCATTTGGTCTAGAAATATGAGTAAGAAAAAAAAATTGTTTTCACTGAATGTTTCACTGAATTGTTTTGCACTAAATGTCTCAAACATCTTACATGCTGATGAAAATAGTATTTAAAAAAATGTCAGTACTTCTCCTCTGTCTCTTTCTCATCCTCCTTTCCTGCCCCCCATCACTCTCTTTCCACCCACTTATTTACTTTCTCTTTATTCAAGACCACAGCTCTGCTCATTATTTCAATATGATGCTTGTGTTCTGACTCTGAAAATGGATTTTCTAAGATCAAATCGCTGTATATGCACTGAAAATGCTTATCCTGCCTGGCTGTGTTTGTGTCAATATGCAGTACGTCTAGACAAACTACACAGAATTACAATCGCAAAGCAAGCCAGTTGTTTCAGAGCTTAAATAGTAATTTGAGTAAGTAAAAAAAAAAAAAAAAAAAAAAATCTGGTTTTGGTGCCTTCACTTGTCACTGAATTCATGTTGGTATAAGCGAATGATTAATGTAACTGTCGAGTGACAAATTGAAGCACCGCCATTTCTCGTTTATGTGATCATGTGTGCCTGCTGGTTCTCTCCTCTGAACATTTATTTATGTGCATTTGTGTGTATGGGAGCATGAGCTAGCATGAAATGTTGCCTTTCTGTGTTTACCCATGTAGGGTAAATATCAATGTGAGGGTGTTTACAACCAAGGCATGGAGTAGCTCATCTGAAACATCTCATTTAAAGCATGTCTGCGGAGGACCAGAAAGAGCCATGCGTCTCCCTCGCTGCTTTAAAATGTCACAGACTTAATGGTCACATCCACCCATCCGCTCGCCCCGGCTTGTGTGTGTGTACTGTATTCTGTGCGAGTGTGTGAGATGGAGAGAGAGAGAGAGAGAGACAATGAGTGTGTGCACGTCTGTGCACGTCTGTGCGTGCGTGTGTGTGATGTTTCAGCTGCCCTTCTCTCCCTGCCTCAGCAGTCAGAATAGTGGCTCGTGGCCCTGACTGCAAATGAAGCAGAGGATGTTTGGGTGAGTGAGCACATAAAAAAAAAAAGGACAGGACGGGCATTTGTAACATGTAACACACACACACACACACAACAAATGCACACCCAGTGTGCACCTCCACATGCATACACTCCCACGCACATACATTAGGTTTGTGTTATCAGTTCAGTGAGCTCCCTGGCACATTGGCAAAGAAACAGCAGTGAGACAGCCAGAAGCTGCTAATGGCACTGAGTGAGAAAGAGAGTGAGGGTGAGAAACAGACAGGGTGGGAGAAAGAATGGACCTGGTTCCAAAAAGAGGCTGAGGTAATACAAAAAAAAAAAAAAAGGCAGGAAGACTGAACGATGCAGATAGTATTTACCAGGCTCCCAGTGAATCCAAGTCTTTGCAGGAGTCATTCAACCATGCATTAATCATTAAAGCAGATTCTGCTAAAACTGCATGGGCATGACATGACTGTGTGTACAGCCGCAGACGTAAATGTCTCTCCAAGTATATTCAGTGCCGGATTATCGTCACGATGTCTCCTGGAAAACTTGTGTTTTGTGGAAAGCTGTGTTTATTGTCCTTCTAAAAACCCTGTTATCAAGGGACTAATGTGGGAGTTTTAGATGCAGCCTGCGTCTTGTTTATAGCCATGGCAGCTTTAATCGGCTGCTGCTGTTCTATAAACAGTCCCCGCTTTTCAGCAGAGAGAGGGAAACCGTTCTCCACCACGGAATGGACATATGTGTTATTCAACCTCTGTATAGGACACACAAGGACCAAGAGGATGAACCAGTGGGATGTAAATCAAGTAGCGAGGGCTGTGCTCTGGTAGATTCTCAAAGAGTGAAATACAGGCAGGAGAGACAGCACCGCAACATAAGGGTCAACTGAAGAGAGTAATTGCAAAGATGCTGCAGGATCGACTAAATCCGATGGGTACAAAAGAAAATGTAAATCAAAGCTGCATTGTAATAGGCTGTTTTGTGCATCTGTATGTCAGCTATATGAGAGTGTGCTCCTAGAATAATTATAGGTCTCAGTACTTAATGATAACCAATTAACATTGCGTTAATATCACTACATTTTCCATTAAAAAATGGTATTTTGCCTTCAAATATTAAATAAACATTGTTGTATTGTAAATACTGTTGAGCTCTGACACAGTGAGTCCACCTGTTATTGTGTACAAAGAAGATGCCATCCGTGTGCAACATGTGACAGCCAACCAGTCAGAGGCGTTTCTGAATGAAAGTTATTATAAAACATAAGCTTTAATGTTAAAGCTGGAGGCAAATGAATTGTAAGAGGCAGGCACATTAGCAAATTGAATAAATGCTAATTTGATTGATCAGTATACAATGGCTTTTTAAAATTTAATAGGTGTTTTAATTAGTATATATTATAATTAAACACTAAAAAAAAAAAAAAGTCCAATCATTTTGTTGGCACACTCCACAACCCTTACAGCGTTAACTTACGTGTTTCTCTCTATTAATGTTCCTAAGATGAGAGCTGAAAGCTGGTACAACTCCAGATGGAGCTGGCACTGAGTTGCCCCCACTCCTCCCTCAATACCACACACACACACACACGCTTACACACTCTGCCTAACCACCACAATCACTCCCTATTTTACGACACAATACTGGCAACATCATGAGCAAAATCTTTTCCATTATTGTCAGAACGGAGTAGCAAAATAGGTAATTAAGGAGCAAAGTTGGATGCTAGGCTAATTGTCAAATGGTGATAATTACATGTCTTTGTTATGCCACAGCTGTCCCAGTGAGCTGTGGGTCATAGCACAAAGCCAGGGAAATCAGCTGGACACAGAGCGTGGGTGCATATATGTGTGTGTGTGTGTTAGTGAGTGAGACTGAGTGAGAGAGAGGGAGATAATCTTTATTACCAACTGATTACATTTTCACACCACCTCCTCAGGCCCTCGGGGCAGAAACTGAAGGGCCAAGTATTGTCAGCACAAACACACACACACACACCACACACAGATACAGAGAGACTCTCGCACACGCAAACACGGAGTCACAAATGGAGAGAGTGAGTTTGGGAGAGCTGGAACAGTGAAGTGAATGCAGGGTAAGGTGGCACACCACTGCAGTCGCTGATTGGCTCATTTCCATTTCAATTACACAGCCCAGTGACATTGCTGTGCATACACTCGGGCACACACATACACACTCGCAGAGCGACAAACACACATACACGTACGCGCCCAACTACACTACACACGCACAGGCCCTGCGTGCACGCACACACTGTACCCAGTGAACTCCCATCAGCCACTTCTCTGTGCTGTGCACTGGTGGCTGCAGACAGAAAGCAAGAAGGACAGGGAGAGATAGCTAACCTGAGTGAATGAGAAAGACAGAGAAAGGGAGGAGAGCAAGAGCTTAGTGGCAGTTAGAGGCAGAGGGCAATCCGAGTCATCTAACCAGTTGAATAAGTGAGATTCAATAGAAAGAGGAACTTTTCAATGTGCCGCCGCGGCAGCAGCGCTTTGCTTTAAATACCATAGTTCAAATGTAAGATCCAGCAGGAGAGTCAGAGAATGATTACTGACAGGAAAAACATCCAGCATGAAATGTTTTGCTTGTTCTGTGAGGGAAAATCTCCTTACTCTTCAGTGCTCGTCTTGACTCGTCTTATGTCGACTTTTTTCTCCAAGACATAAAGAGAAACGCAGTGCGAAATCACAGAAATACCTTCTCAAGGCTAAAAATCGGAGCGTCTGTGGATAAAACGGGATATATTGTGAAGGAGGTGTCACTGCAAAACTGTAATGACAACATTTTGACTGTAAGGACAGACAACTGGTGAATGCACAGTGACACAATATTGTAAAGAGGGCTGACGCTTTATGTAAAAAGAGGTGCCTGAAACAATCCTGCTCCATGTTCTTCAGCCGCAGAGACTTTGACAAGAACTGTCAAGACTGTAGCGCTTACACACTGCTGACAGCTGCATACATTACAAAGTCAAAGCATATACCTCTGTATAAAAGATCATCTTTGTTTGTCTCTAACTCTTTTTCCCTCTGGTCTCTCTTTCTATTTTGTCACTCCCACCTCTTCTTCTATTTCTTGACTTTTCCGCCTGCCTGAGTTTCTCACTCGGCCCAGTCCTGCTCATGACCCCGAATCAGATCTATTTACATTATTTCACCTCTCCCTGTTGAAATTCATACATCTGATATATTTTCAATTCAATATCCTCAGGCAATGTTCCGTTGCCTGATAAATCAAATCACAGTAACCTAGAAACGAAAAATGTACTGGGACCTTAAAAGGCAAACGCGTGATATCCTGTTGAGTGTGTGCCTGCTTGCGCAGATGTGTGTGTGTGTGTGTGTGTGTGTGTGTGTGTGTGTGTGTGTGTGTCTGTGTGTGTGTGTGTGTGTGTGTGTGTGTGTGTGTGTTTAAATGTGTGCATGTTCCTAAAGTGAAAGATCATTTGTTGATTTTGGTCCAGAGGGAAAATATGTTTAGCCAAGAGGAGATGACCTGTGACTGAACCCCGACTAGAGTACACATGAAGAGGCCTATCCGGGACCTTTCAACACATACGCCACAAATGAACATCGCTAACACGTCTCGATATAGTTTGTGCAGTTGTCTAATTACACATGATTGGTTTGGGGTCAGAAGATGAAAGGGAGAGTGGGGCAAAAAGTAAGAAACAACTGAAAGATCGAGAGAGACAGAGGGTAAGAAGTGAGAGACTGTTGCAATTGATCATGCTTGTTCTTAACTGCAGTCACAGAAGGACTTCCATCCAGAGAGGTATTCACCTTGTTATTACCAATGGCAAAGGAGTGTAATGGAGTGCGAGGAGCAGGGTGAGGAACAGATAACTGCATCCGATATTTCCACTCCACAATCATCTTGACTGTAAAATTAAATTCCTGACCAGACCACCATTTCAGCAATTCTCTTTTCTTTTGGACCCAGAGATGGAAAACATTTTTCTTTTTGTCTGAGAGACTGGCAAGAAATGACAATACCACCTTCTGGGATACTCATATTACAGCTCATAATACACAACAGACTGTTTCTCTACCAGTGTAACAATCACACAAAGCAAACAGCACCAACATTGGCGGTAACTAGGCTCGACCACTGCTCAAAAAGATTACATGTCCAAAAAAGTGGAGAGGCTACAATTAAGGTTACAATACAGTGGAATGGGGGACTTCCTTACTGCAAAGTCTGTGCTGTAAAAAAAGACAATAATTTAGCCAGATTATCTAAATCATCTGAAATGTTCGTAATAACCCCTCATTGCACATTAACTGTGCATTGTGTGTGTCTAGGCTCAATATGCTAAGCATAGTTTGCTATAGATGAACCAGAAAGTAGGTCTGTATGGACATTTGGACAATAAGCACCCTTTTTTTATTCCCAAAAAAGACGACCGGACGGATTGTTTAAAGCCTGCATCATCTCACTGTTGGTGTTTCATGCCCCATCAGACTTTGCAAAGTTATACCAGCAATCCACTTAGTGCCTACAGTGAACAATTAGTACCTATATGAATGACAGAATGACCCAAGTTGTAATAAACTGGAGTTATCCTCTAAGATCTTGTTTCATGTTCTGGCTCTACTCTTGCATGTAGTTGGAGCACCTTCAATCAAAAAACATGATACTGCCAAAAGAAGAAACATAACCCCTAAAATACTGGTACAGGGGCAGAGAGACGGCTAAGGAGACGGAGAGAGCAGTGAAGTCAGAGGAAGAGCATGCGAGAGCATTGCTTGTTATATGAGTTGACAGCCACATTCCTTGCTGACTAACTGGCCGATAGGTTTACAGCACTGGGAGGGAGATGGGGAGAAGACACAGAGACATCAGACCTATAAAGTATCACATATTACTGGTATTGCCTCTGGGACACAGTGGAGGGCTGGGGTGTGTGAATGTAGCCATATTTTAATATGTTTTACGGGATATCTGCCGTAATGGACAAACACACACACACACACACACATACGAGTGCATAGCTGCTGGTCATGGTGCATTTTATTGTGTCCATCTGCTGTAGCTTTATGGAGGGTGTACTGCAGGCTCAGAGCAGGTGGTCAGCCCAGTATAATATACTGACTGTCAGCAGCGAGGGACACAGGGACGTACCCATGCATTCCTTCCATCTCTCTTTCTCACATCTAGTTTCATTCATCCTCCCATCTTGAACCATTTCTCTTACATGTCTCCTGTCTGTTGCTGTCCCTCTTCCTCTTCGACATCTCTCCATCCCTCTTCCCACTCCCCCCCACCCCCTCCCACTACCGCCACCCATGGCTGTGATCTTATGATATTCATTTCTGCCATTTATGTCCATCAGCGCTCATTTTGCCCCAGGGAGACAATGAATTAAGAGCAGTGACAGACAAGTTCTTGTTCTGCTCTTGGTGCTGAGTGAAACAGCGAGATGTGGGGCTCCAGTGAGTGTTTGATGTAGTCTGCATTAACATGCTGCAGCTCAAGTCCAAAACAGAGAAGAAGAAGAAGAAGAAGAAGAAGAAGAAAAAAAAAGACAGACAGATACTTCCTCTGAGCTCATCTACTCACTACTCTGCCAAACAACCATTTTTATGGGTGTATAACACTGATGTGTGTAGGCTATATATGTGAGTGAATGGCTGAGAGTGTGTGTATGTGGGTCTGTGTATATCTCTCTCGCGCGCTGTGTGTAAAAGGATTTCTTTATGTCTCTGCTCGTCACCAAGGGAGTCAGGGAAAAATGACACATCCCCCAACATCCTGTCAGACCCTGGGGCTATTCTCCTGAATCATTGCTGCCCCAAACCCACTTCAATCCCTTTGTAAATACAGTTCGCTCTGACATGTTTACCGGGACCAGAGTGGGTGTGTGCACCCACGTAGATGCATGTGAGTTTATGCACGGTCACACATGGGCAGTTACTGTCAATTAATAGCTATACATCATTGAGTGGGAGACGTGTTTGCCATTAATCATAAGTCATTGTTTTATAGCGACAAGATATTTGGCAGCTGAGACAGAACAGCAGCAATGAAACGGCTGTGAGCCGTGTAACATGTCCTCATAACGTGAGAGGGGGGAAAGAGGACATCCCATGAAGATGGGGATGGAGCGAAAACCTTGGTCTGTTGGGTACTCTCATTACCTGCACTCACCTCTGAACAGCCAGCTAGCTGTGAATGGTTTCCAGGAGGTTAGACAAACACAAACATCCCACATGGCCGCTAAAAGTTACCATGTGTCTGCAGCAAGTAATGCTCGCATAAGTATTAGTGACACGACTAAACACTTTAATAGTTGTGGTAACGTGCATTTGTAAACGCAGATGGAGGTAAACATGTTTGCAGTGTAAACAGTAGGCGACGTTGCATAATGTCCCTGAAGCTGAAACAGACGCTAAAAGGGTCTCTTCAAAATTCGAAATTAAAACGTCCACAGTTTTCCATTTGCTCTCATGCAAGTCAGAAGCTAATCGCGCTCGCAATACAATGCTCAGCTGCATTGCATGATGTCCACGGTGTTGACCTTAAATTGAGCTAAAAGAGTCACTTAAAATGAGGTGAGGCTGTGGCTGGATTAAACAAAAGAGGGGTTTTAAATCAAAAATGTGCAATATTTTACCATGGCTTTCTCTCTTGTTTATCAGAAGATCACAGCGCTCAGAAAACAGTGTTCAGGTGCAAGAAGGCCAGCAACTCCCACATGAAGAATAACAATCTGCACATTAGAATCCAAAGCATGAATGACGACTAAAGCTTCGTCTGAACAAACATGCGTAGCAGCACAATAAGTAGGTTCTGAACAATATATTCCTTAGAACAAATGTAGATAAACAGCAGAACTTCCTTTTCTGTTTTGAAGACTTCCAATCAAACAAGACGACTGAGCTACTTCTGCACACCCCTTTCAGACTGACACAATGGCAGTTGATCTGAATGAGCTGACACGTCATCTGACCTTGCTTCAAAGACTGGACACTGGAGTCGGCTTTTGGGAACAGGCATTTATATTTCTGTTTCTGTGCACGTCCTGATTAAAAAAAAAAAAAAGACAGAAAAACGGAGTGAGTATGGGTTCAGTAGGCCTATATCTTATCTCCTGTATAAAGAGACACATTCCTCTCTCCCCTACCTTCTTGTTACTTCATCCGCCTCCTGTGGCCCACCTGTATCAGGCACATTACAGGGGAATTTCAGCCCACTTTTCTTCTGTTGTTTCAATGTAAGCCCCCACCTTGCTCTGTCTCTTAGGATAAATGATCAGCAGATGGATGGAGGAGTGAAATGAGTAAGAAAGCTGGCAAAAAAAAAAAGGGCAGAGATGGACAAAAAAAATAAAGGAGGTATACCATGTGGGAGAAGCAGGAGTGATCCAGAGTGGGAGGAGAGAAAAAGAATAAAGGCAAGTATGAAGGTTTAAAAGCTGCACAAGAGGGAAGGGAACATAAAGGGAAAGAGTAAACATGTGGGTAGAAGGAAACATAAAACACAGAAGCAAGGATGAAAAGGGGACACAGAAACATGTATGTGTTTGTTTTATCGCAAGGTGTGTTCACCCATTGTACTGATCATTAAGACTCACACACACAGCCATGTACACACATTCACACACACACACACACACACACACACACACACACACACACACATACACACACTGATCTTGTTATATTCTATATCCATGCACTAAATGAACACGGACAAACACACACTGACCTTCAAGGTAGGTTGCCATGGAGCTGTGTCAGGATGTTATAATGTCACCACTTTCATAAAACCCTCGCCCCTTTCACAGTTCACAAACCCCTGACTGTATACTGCCGGACTGTATGTGGCACCGTGTGCATGTGTGTGTGCATGCATAGCGTGTGTGTGTGTCAGTTTTTGTGCGAGTGCAGCAGATTTATGCCGAGTTAGGACATTTAAAGAGCGAGCCACGGGAAGCCGAATGGTAACTGTCTATAAATGTGTTTATCTGCGGGATTTAATTGCTTCATGGACAGACTGTAGCTATAGTTGTGCCTGTCCATACATCACTTTTATCATGTGAAAACCTTGTAGCTTTCCCTCCATCCTTGAAGGATTCCTCTTGATCAAGTGAAAAAAAAAAAACTCTACAGCTAATATGACCCTTTTAATACCCTCTAGATAACATCAGTCCAATCCAAAGACTAAGATTTTACCCAGATTAAACTGGGACTAAATGTCCTGCTGTCCTTTTGAGAAGTGGTCTGTGGATCTGACGATCAAAGACAGCTTCTTCCTTTACCTTCAACATTTCACTTTTTATCTGAAAATTTCATGACTGTACATCTCGTAGTTTAACGTGACATTATTACGTAAATTCCAGTGTGGATTATTCATTTTTAGTCCGTCACTTCATTCTGAATTGTCTACATGGACTCTGGAGCCTGGCTTGCTGCCATTTTATACCATTTTATAGAATGTATTGATCTCCTCTATATGAAAATGTATAGCTGCTTATAAAGAGATGTGCGAGAGCAGCCAGGAGTCTTCCGGATGTAAACAGCCTGTTAAATGAGAGGCCTCTGCATTGGTCAATACTCTTCTTGGTCTCTCATATTTCCAGGGTCATTCCTAGATTTCAGTCTTGATTACTCTGGGATGGCTTCATATTACATGAGGCTGGTAGACTGGTAGACTGGTTTAAATAGAACTATGTTTGGAAATGTTTTTGTTAGGTGTCAAGCATCCATCCTTCCTGAGTTTAACACTAAATGACAAAGCTTGTTGGGATTCCTATCGTTCACGGGTTGACTTTTTCTCACGGTTTCCACAATAATGTATATCTCCCCTCCTCTTGCTCTCCCACGCTTGTGCTCCTCGTAAAAGTTTCATTTAATGGATTCAGCTTGTTCACATAATGAGATGATACGTCAACCATTCATTTTTACACTAATTACTGTCTTAAGGCAATACAAGTGGGCTGTGAAGCAAAAACGCCGTACAACATTGGCAATCTTACATGAGAGGAAACCAGCCCATGATCTTAAGTCTGGCCAGCTAATTTCAGAATGGTCTAATTGACTCGACGGGAGGCTTGAACTCTTCCAAGTTTTTTTTTTTTTTTTTTTTCCCAGGGATAATAAAAGTGTTTTATTTTCCCGCGGTGGAGAATTCTTTGAATAAATACTGGTGCCAACACCTTATATTATGTGATGACACACTTTATCATATCATGACATGTTTTGCCCTTTTTATTATCTGCACCAGTCTAGACAGTGTACACCTGTCTTAGTCATAATGTTGTCTATACAATACAGTCTTAAGAGACAGTGTTGACACATACATCAGATAATAGAAAAACAGCAATATTCCCTGATAGCTATCACCCTGGCAGCGACCCAAATCAAGTTTCGGGTTTATAAAGGGGCTAATAAATGCTTTCATCTTAACAGTGAAAATCTATCACAGTGATAACAGTCTGATGACAGGAGCTGCACGGCCCTGTCTTCTCTCCAGTCCGATAACAACTTTCAAGTTCAGTCATAACTTTTAAGAACAATCAAAATGCACCACCGGCCTCAGTGTTTTGACTCTCGTTATTGAACCGGAGATGTGGCAGACAGGAGATGTGGTTGATGTGGCAACGGAGGGGAAAGAGGTGGTAATTTCCAGAGCATCTGCTGATTGTAAAAAGCAGAGTGTTTTAAGAGCAGATGGTTATGGGGAGATGATGGAAGCCCTTCATAAGCTGCCTCGGCACAAACAAACAGCAGCAATGTTTTCCAACGAAGGGCTACTGTTTCTCTATATGAGAAAGGTTTTTTAATCATTTGCTCAGCTGGAAACAAGCTTGTATTTACTATTTAATTTATTTGCAATTATTAAAAAGAGAGAAATGCAGCAGGTCTTCATGTTTAAGATACTGGAATCTGGAAATTTCTGGAGAAAACGGTTCTAAACATTTGAACGAGGCGGTCAGGCGGACAGAGCGGTAGCTGTAACTGCAAGGGGATCAACAGTGTTTTTGCCAGTGGGGGTCTGACACATGGGCCTCTGCTAATTCCTCATGCCTGTTTAAAAGCTTTATGGTATTTTAGCTCCTACACTGTATGCGCGCGTGTGTGTGTGTGTGTATGCATGTGCATAGTCTAAGTCTGTATTAATGCAGTGAGCGTGTGTGTGTGTGTGTGTGAGTGTCTGGTATGAACAAAGCAATTTCCAGGACCTTCAGGGTCAGCCTCCTATGGAGAAGCTGTCAAGGTCCTAGGCAGGGGGTTAAGTGGTGTGTCGGGTACTTGGGCCATGTGTCTTATTGTGGGCAATGCCTGCGTTATATAGGGCGGCAAAGGTCAGTATATAATATAGACACTCACTCACTCACACACACACACACAAACAAACACAAATGTGAATGCATACATGCACATGACATGCATGTACACACATAAATCCTTTAAAGTTAAACTGTATAGTTCAGGGCCAGTTTGCAGTTATCCTTGTATTGCTCTCATTATAAATGGTGTGCATCACTAAGGCCTTGGTCTGCCTACGACCTTGTTCATGCACAGACGGCCCGCATATTTGGTGTACCTGGCAGGCAACTTTATTCAACAGAAAATAATTTAAAAAGCAAAAATAAGTTCATTATCAAGAAACCCTGTCTGCTTACATGTGTTGCTTTGATCAAAATTTGTTGCGCTCCCACTGTAATCTTTGTATTTTACAGTAGCAGAGTCATGTTACATATTTCAACAGCCTAATCCATGCACCGCAGCAGTCTGAAAGTGAACGACCTCCAAGTGAAAATATACATTACATATCAAAAAGGTGCCTTTCCTCGTCGTGCTGTAATGGCACCTGCTTATGAACACTTTGCACGAATGGTGGAACTTTGCCTCCCTTTTCTATTTCCCTCTGAAGAGACTGAGCGTGTTTCTCTTTGCAAAGAGCGGCAAACAGGATCAAACCGTGCAAAGTGGGAGCAGTCAGTCCTGTCCTTGCCTTTGATCCCAACTCAGCCCTGTTTAAAAGGCCTGGTTTGACGGAGCGGGAACTCTGTCAATTTAACGAAGCTTTGTGTCACGTCAAACAAGCTAAAAGATGCTCAGCGCGCCTTTGTTCTGCTGTCCTGGAGAGCAGGCCGCGGGCGATTAGTGTTACAAACGCGCTGCGTGTGTGTGGGGTGGTGACTTTACTGTATGTGCAAGTGTGTGTGTGTGCATTTGTGTTGATTTCTGTGGGTCTCTGTTAATGACTGTCTCTGTCTGCTTCTCATATTTTTATGAGCTTCCTGAGGAAAAAATAATCCCTATGCAGACAGTTCACAAAGAAGACGAAAAGATACATCTTTCAGCCAGAGCTATGCACACTTCCACAGACCTCCTCCCTAATTATCCCTCTGGTAATAGAGATTCTGATTGATTCTTGCTGAACCAAAACTAGTTCTGCATTCAAACTAATTGGCCTAGTTGAGTTCCCCTGTGGAGGGAGACGGATGGAGGCTTTGACACTAAAACAAGGTCTGTAGGTCATGTCTTGGTGGGCACAAGCTCCGTTCTATTCACACTTCCAACTGTGGGTTCATGAACTTTTGAACTCGCCTTGCAGAACAGGAAATTGAAACAATAAGCTTCTGGAGAGAAAATGAAATTTCAACACAGGGACAAGATTTGTTATACTAGCAAATGATTTGGCCCCTTTGTGCTGTTTATTTACGCACTCTTGTTCATTTGGCCGAACAGAGAAATGTTCTCCAATATACGCACCCACAAATGCACACAAACAGGCGCTCACAAAGGGGGTTTTATGGAAGCAAGTGGTGACACGCTGTGGACAGGTTTTGGGAGGTTTACCGACATGTGTGGTCTAAAGTTAGCGCAGTTGGAGAATGCCTTCCGTCCTTGCGTCCATCCATCCCAGTACATACACTCCTCCCCAGCTGTCTCCTTCATCTCATCCTCTGACCTGAGCTGGCTGTCAGGGCCTCCTGCCACAACACAGCATACTGCCCGTTCACCGCATACAATAGCTGCAAACTGCAAGGTCTCATAAAATAAAATTACTTTCAGCGAGGATTATGAAAGGGAGTCCAATTATTACTTAACGACCATATGTAGTACTGCATGTGATACATATGGTGTATTATTACAATAACCTTTTATAGTTTGCAGCTGAACTGATTTCATATTCTTTGGCTGCAACACTGAGATAATTTAAAATATCTGTTGAAATGTATTTTTCAGCCTTCTCACAGGTTTATTTACATTTACTACAAAATATTCTACATGTCAACTATGATCCCTTCTGCCTGTCCTCCATTTTGTGCCTGTCTCACTCCACCTGCTGCTCTCTCTCCACACTCTGATGCTAGTGTGTCGAAAGCTTAAACCGCCTGGTATTGATGTCCCCATCAGGGCACAGCAGGGGCCCCTTCATCGCGGACACCCAGTTGCCTGGGTGAGATGTCCCAGTTGAGGCATTAGTCAAGTGTGTGTGTGTGTGTGTGTGTGTGTGTGTGTGTGTATATATGCGAGGAGACGGTCCATATCATGTCAGCAGTTCAGGATTAGTAGGGTTGGCTCAAGCCTCCCACAGGTGTTAGGGATCAATTCAAACACAAATCATTTCATACACTAATCCCTGCTCGCGCCCTCACCTGTGTGTTTTACAGTTTCTGACATTACACAGCTGTTAACAGATCCAGCCGTATCGGCTCCTTGTTTTTCCACACGAAAAAGTCAGACTTTTTTTTTTTTTTTTTTCCCAAAACGATGAGATAAAAACATGATTTCCCATAAATACTGCTGACCTTTTGTTTCTGTTACTGGAAAAAGAAACATCACGCAGATATTTAGGGAGTGAGTGAAGAAAGATAGATCAAAATAAGGTAAAGAAGAAAAAGACGACATGATCCAAGAGAAACATCTTTTTTTTTTCCCCGACAAGAAAAAAGGTAATATTTCAATTAATATCAGACTGGTTTCACGCTGTTTGACTGAAATGGGCTCATGTGAAAACACTAACTTATGGAGACAGAGACAGTGAGGCAAAGAGAGGAGGCATCTGTTAAACTACAGAGAGCACTTGCACATCTCATTTAAGCAAATTTGACAGACGACAATGGATCAAAGTACTACCAGAAACAAGCAGCGTTTCACGAAATACTACAAAAGTCGGGACTGCTATTAAACTCACTGGGTGATGCTACAGATGGTCTTTGAGAAACACACACACACACACACTTTCATAATTCATCATACCCGACTCAGTATATTTTTCTTCCGATGAATGGTGAAATATTTGAAGTGGACACATCGTGAATAAACAGCGGAGGGAATGATTGGCTGGAAACGCTTATTTATTGGGAGGATGCTGCGTGGGTAGAGAGGTGATGTGTGTGTGTGTGTGTGTGGGGGGGGGGCAAACGTGGGATTTGATGAGAGGGATTGTGGGTAATACTTCCACATGCTTCCCGGTCACAGTTGGTTGGCCTTAAATTAAACCCGGCACACAAGAGGCACACCAGCACATTCAAACATCCATTCATGTACACAAACACACACATGCACTGAAATAATGTAGCATATACTGCACAAACAAGGACTTGCGCAGACAAACATGCCCAGGCAAGCAGGCGACCGAGTGAATCAACAGCGATTGTGTTTATATACCTATGTCCAATTGAGCTGCTCAGATTTTCATCATCACCATCTACACTAAACAAATAGTCACATTAAAAACAAACTGATGGCCAACCACCGAGAAGCAAAAAATAGGCTCGAATGCATACACTTAGGGAACGCTGTAATATAGCAGACGCACACTTCTTGAAGCAGAGCATGCTCTTGCATAAAACATCAGGCGTTGAGCATTTTAAGTGCTTCTATTGTAATCAGGCCAAAGCCATAACAGCTCCCATAAAGGCCTGGTGAGAGTGGCTGAAGGTCCATTTAGGCGTCCAGAACAAAGAGCATCACTTGATCAATAGACAACCTCGTTAGGGCAATATGCTGTGGCGGGCACATTCTGAGGCACAGGGGGATGATGGGAGGTGGGTGTGACAGGGGAGGGGGTGGATGCAAGTGGTGATCCTTGATGGGTTTGAGCAGAAGAGCGACACAGCACAGAATTAATATACAGATATGAACCTGCATTCGTGAAAGACTGTCCAACGATCACAAACCAAGTGCTTTGTGCTTGTGAAAAAGTCTAATGAGGCCTGTGTGTGTGTGTGTGTGTGTGTGTGTGTGTGTGTGTGTGTGTGTGTGTGTGTGTGTGTGTGTGTGTGTGTGTGATCGAAAGCCACTAAAAGCTCTTTAGGGGCACCTTAGGGAGCTATCCTTCATGACTTATCAACTAGGCAGACAGGCAAAAGTGTGCGTACACGTACACACACAGATGCACACACTTACATGCACTTATACACACAAAGTGGATCCTTAATGAACCCTTGTCAGTTTGAAGGGAACAAAGGTTAGAGAGGAAGAAGAGAAGGGAGAGGAGCAGAGGAGTGGAGAGTGGAGGGGGAAAAGAAGAATAGAGTGGAGGTGAGGTTAGAGGGAGGGGGATCCTCCCTGGGCTGTTTGGCCTTGAGATCGATCGCTTATCACTGTCACCTAATCTGTCCATCTCTCCCTCTCTCTCTCTCTGTTTCTGTCTTCCCTCCCTGCGTCCCTCCCTCCCTCCATCTCGCTCTGGTGCAGAAAGGTGTAGAGAAAATGAAGGGCAGACAGAGATATAGGCAGACAGAATGATGGAGTGCGCACTTCTCATGAATAGAATTAGAGAGGAGAAAGAGAGAGAGGAAGTGAGTGCGGAGATGGAGTAAAAAACAAAGGCAAATAAAGACCAACAGAAAGTGAAGTGGAATGACAGTAAGCACCAAGTGACAGAGAGAAGGAGAGGGGATACTGTGCAGCCTACCAATAAATCTACAGTAAATCTTTTCAGCATAGCAGCTCTTATGAACAAAACTAAAAACACTAAAGGCACAAGGTTGGAACTATCCCACAAAACACTGTCTGTGTCAACTAAATAAAATGTGGTAACACATGATGAAGGGTCCTCCTATTAACCAAAACGTCTCTCTGCATGTCCATGGTATTGGAAGGGGGCTAGGCTAGGTCAGCAACATCTTTGCAGACAAATGAAAGTGACGAAATTTACCTTGTGGTTATGCAGAAATAACCTCGAAAACAGCATATTAGCATTTTGAATCTGTCGTCGTGCTGTAGTTCTCAGCGGCATTCAGCACAAAAACACTGTTGTGTTTGACAGAGTGTGTTAACAGAAGTGGCACACACAGTATACTGTATCCGTGCTGTCATACATACAAAAAGTGGATCAGACCAAAACGCCTAAAATAAACCCTGATATTAAATATATATGATTTCCTTTCTTCAACGCAATTTAAAATTTAAAAACATCTAAAAACCTGAGCTCTCCGAATAGCCACAGAGCAGCAGGTGAACCTCATCACTCTGTACTTTTCTCAACTCCTCTCTATTGCACAATTATTACACACCGCTTCCCCTTTCCTCTCTCTATCTCTCGTTCTATCCTTCCTTCCTTCCTTCCTTCCTTTCCTCCCTGTTATTAGCCCTGCTCCTATTCCCTGCCTCCTGGCTGTCTTTTGGCAGCGCAGGATGGATGACAGATGAGAGGGAAGAAACAAGAGACGGAGACATCAAAGGGAGAAAGAATGGGCTGTTGTTGCACCTTGGTACAGTAAACTAAGATGATTTCACTCCCATGCTCACATTCAAAGTACTGTACACAACGTTAATATTTCACAAATGATACACTATATATACGAGCAAATGTGCCAATAACCTTGTGTGTGTGTGTGTGTGACCGAGAGAGAGAGTGGGACAGGAACAGAGATGTGAAGTGGTCCACAGTATTTCCCAGTGGGTGGCTTTGAAACAATAAAGGACAGATGATGGCATAAGAGAAGGAATAAAGGACATTAAGGATGGTGTGAAAATTCCCTCTTTAGCTGCAATGGAGGCTCCACTTAGGGCTGCAATTAACCTGAACACTTAACCTCCATCAGGGAGAGGCAGACAGAGAGATGGAGGCAGAGAGACAGAGAGAGAAAGACGGTCAAAAACTGCAAAAAAAAAAAAAAGTTTCCAATTTTCTCAGACAGTGAAGAACAAATGGAAACTTCATACGCACTAACCGCACACCATCCCATTAAAGAAAGAAAGAGCAGACGTGGACCATCAAATCAAAAGAAGATATCTAATGAATTGAATGGCAAAATTACACAAACTGCATCGGCAGCAAGCGAGCACTTTTGTCTCGTCTCCTGAGTGTGTTTCTCAACATGCTGCATTAAAAGCACACAGTGCCAAACTACCAAGCCCTCAGCATGTCTCCACTTCAGACGCAACTACTCTGTGGTTGAATTTGTTATGACTTTGGCATGGTTTATTAGATGTCATCCTTTCACTTTTCCTCTCTCACAGAGAGGATTTGTTCCCTTTTTTTTTTTTTTTTTTTTTTTGTAGTGATATCTTTTTAAATCCTCACATTGATCCAAGGCAAGAATCGGAGAATAAATTCCTCTGGCAGGTTGATAAGCAGCTGAAGTATTGCCTTGACAGCAAGAAAGGAAACCCAGTTTGAGTCTCTCCCTTTTGTTTTCTCGCACTCAATTCTGTTCTATTGAGTGAAGCTTTAATGGCATGGCCACTGGCTAAAAGTATTGCCAAAATGCATGGTAGAGGGGAGTACAGACAAGACACAGATACAAAGAAATGATAAGCAGGGTGTGAGTGTAATGTTTGATGTCAGGAAAGTACAAGTACAAAGTAAAGACAGTGTAGATGTATTTGTTCACTGCATAAGACAAGAATATATACAGCCATGCATACAGATTTGCACACCCTGCAAAAGTGACAAGACCACTGCACTGCGAGATATTGTGATATACCTGAACAGCTCATCACACACACACACACACACACACACACACACACACCTACACACATTATTCTCTATCCTCACAGACAGACTTTCTTCTGGCCTTGAAACTCTCTGCACATCTGTCCGCCCGAATGTGTATCTCAACTTCACGTTCCGCCCTGCCACTCTATCAAACTTTGAGCTCAAAAATATCAAGAAAGTTTGTTTTAGTCTGCTAAGTTTTATCCTCTTCTTTAAGAGCGTGATGGACAGCGCTGTGATCAGACAGATGTTTAACTGCCTTCCCATGCTCCTGACCTCGGCTGGGACATCGCCATCATTAACAAACATTTCCAACTGTTGTCTCGTATCTTCAGCAATAGAATGAGCTGCATTACCAGACATCAAGATGGAAATCATGCCAGTTGATGTGACGTGAGATGATGATGAAACAGCACCATGAAAGCTCAAGGTTATTGGGATTAATTATCATTAGGCATTTACAATTGTGAAGCTTTTACACTTTAAACATTGTACAACTAGCTGCATTACATTCTAGTTGCTACTCTGCAGGTCCAGAGCATAGAGTGTAATTAACGTGTGAAAAAGGACAGATTACTGACTTTTAAAATGCTCAGTCATATAAAATGATCAACTGACTACAAGCAATCTAGGATAAAGCTGTAAACTATAACTATAAAGCAGGAGAAACTGTAAAACCACAATAATATCTGAATGGAAATTTAAGAGTCGTTTAAAACTAAGTGTAACCTGAAGAGAACAAAAGAGTACTTCAAGATAATCTGATTGAAAATTGGGGCATTTTCTAATCTGGTATGGATTCATCATGTAATCAGTAAAGAGTAATCTGAGAGAGCTCATCGTCGTGATATATTACCAAATACCATCTGGCAGGGAGGACCACAGTTAAATGTTGACAGTAATGACAATTTAGTTCACCGGCCTTATTAAATAAAGAGCTCATTTGTGCAGACATATGGCCAATCAACTCATTGCCTGGCACTTCATCATGCACACACACACACACACACACACACGCATGTGCATGGACACACACATACACACAGAGAGAAGACCCAAAAAAGAACAAAAAAACAGATGCACGCTCAGACACACACACACACATAAACGTGCAGATGACAAGATATCAAGATACGCCATCAGCTGAACATCTACTATAGCATTCAACTGAAGCCAAGGCCCGTTTGCCAGACATAATTTACACGTTGATACCAGAACAGTAGGCACACTAGAAGATTAGTTGAACATACAGGCTACCACGTGAAAACATGCAGTTTATGGGTGTGCTTGCCTGTTGAAAAAGCATGTGTTTTTGGCTGAGGCATAATTTTTCTCTATTTCCTTCCTCACCAACAAAAAAACAATCAGTATCTTGCCCATTTTGCTACCAACATGAAACCGAGGATGAGAATATCATTTAAAAATAAACACACGCATATCCTGGAGGAATTGTGTCATGTGGGTCAAAGGCCCACGAGAAAAAGACAAGTATAACACACAGACACACCCATGCGAGCATTTTACTTCAGATTTAAGACTTTGTGGAGGCAGAAAGTAGAGTTGTGTGATTATTGGTGTGGGGACTTGGAGAGAGGACAGACGGACAGCTGGGACTATCTTTATTGGATTCCACATAAACACTCCAAAGTGTTTGCGAGTGTGGGGTGTCTGTCTGTCATGACTGGTTTGTGGGGTGTGTGCAGGTGTTGATCTGTGTAAAATGCCTGTGACGCAGCTCCCAGTTTTCCGCACTTCCAATTGGCATTCAGCTCTCAGTGAGTGAACACACACAAACAAGGATGAGTGGAAGAACATGAGAGCGATAGAAGCAGGGAAGGGAAGAAGGAGGGAGACAGATATCCTTTGTGTTCTCCCAACACAGCCAACTGCATCATTCATCTAATCTTTTGCTTTTTTTTTGTTGTCATTCTATCCATCCACCGCTCCTCTTTAGCGTTCAGCAGCCTCCAGGAACACAATGTGATAATCTATTAGCTTGTTGTGTCTGTATCAGGGGGAGCAGGTTAGCACATTGAATGCAAAAAAAACAATACAAGACGAAACTCCAGTAAAGCCCTGCATACTCATTTAGATCAGGCTGAAAACATCAATAATGTTGTCAAAGAGTTCCACACTGTACCCTCTGTTCAAGCTAACATGACTGCTTTGGCATTTGACTGAAGCCTTATCACAGCAGCTGAGAAAATCCCACATCATAGCATCTCACAAACAAAAGGGGATGTTACATTTAACTGGTTCAAGAAATTGGCAAGAAATCTAGCGATGTTTACCCAGCCTGCTTTGCTCATCTTCTCCTAAATACTGACTCACATTTATGCAATCTGTTGATTCACGAGAATAAAACCTGTTCCATCTTTTGTTACCAGTCTTGCGCTAAGCAGCAGTGCTGGTAAACATGGTGGCACAGGACAACAGTCGAAATGATAATTTATTTAAATGAAAACCAATGTGCGTGTTTACCATTTGCTTCCTCACTCAGTTCTCTCATTTAGCTTCTTACTGTGATCAGTTGGGTCACGTTAGAGATTTCTGCAGTCGTGTTTTTGTCTGTTTTCTTCTTCCTGGAAGTGGGTGCGGCACGTTGGCAAAAGGTGATGTCACCCACCTCCATGTAAAAGTGACTCAAAATCGTATGACAGCTGCTGAGCTGTTTGTTTTCAGTTGGACCGGCAAGTTTTTATATCAACACATTTTCATTTCACCTTGTGACGGTAAAGTCAACTGCCACGCCTCGCCCTTTGACTGAAAGAATAGAATAATTAGTGAGATCATGCCTTGCCCTTTAGATTGTCTTTAATGAGTGTTGGGGTGGATTGCACAGTCACTGTATTCTTCTGTTTTCTCAGTCCCCGTTTCTTTCACTCGCTAACTCCCTCCTCATGTCGCATGTCATCACACCTCTAATATCTCCGATCATTTCCTATCAGCATGTCATTCCACTCTTTCTTCCATCTCTCCTGTACACACTCTTCATCCATCCCATTTTACCTCTCCGTATAACTCTTCTCTTCCTCTCTCTCTGTTCACACCTCGTGTCCCCTCTCCTTTGCTCTCAGGTGTAGTTTAGATAAGGCTAGAGGAGGGGATTAGTAAGAGCTCTCTGCTATGTTTGCCTTTGGCACAGAGGACAAAAGGACCGGGACGTTTTCACTGCTCCGCCATCTCCATTCACCTGCCTATGTGTGGAAAACAGCCATGCAAGGACACACACACACACACACTCACACTCACCTGTGTAATGACTGTGTCACCGTGCCCCAGTTATGAACTGAATCAGCATAATCCCTTCACACTCCATTAATCAAGAAAAGGCAGGGTGCAGTCTCACAAAAATGCACAAACACGCACACACACAGAAATACAGTGCTGACACATATCCTCACGCTGTGTGGTCTGCCAATTTTAGCTGGTCCCATGGGCTGATATTACTGGTCTACTGAACCAAGTCAGACACAATAGCATGCATAGTCTACAGGTGTGTACAAGGGTGTGTGTGTGTGTGTGTGTGTGTGTGTGTGTGTGTGCATGTGTAAGCCTATTTCTTCTCCTTCTTCTTTTTTCAAAAGAATATGATTAAGTTACAAGTTTTCAAGTTACAGAAGACGACATACCGTGCAGGGATATTACAATATGATTGGCCTTGTTTCCACCACAGGGCCTTGCAGAGCTTAGCAGGTGGTTCTCATTATTGTAATATTCGATATCTCTCAGCGTTTCTCTGTATTTCTCTTTTCATCTTGTTTCCTGCAGAGATGATTAGTCAGCTCACACTTCTGCGTCTAATGAGGAAATTTGACTTTTGATCGTGCGCTATAAACATCCGATAAACATAAGCACTGGCACTCGTGTCCATATGACTGCTGCACGGACGACCAGTCACGTTCACAGTGACAGTTGCCTCATCATACAGTACCTGTCATACATATCACTTCCCAACGTACCCATTACAGCTCAAATGCTGCAATTCCTCAAGCATGTGCGTGTGCCAGCTGCTGCCTCGAGAACACCGCGCGTCTCAAAATTGTGAACTTTTCGGCAGCGAAGAAAAGCAATCATGATTTCAGCTTTGTGATAATGTGTTTTAAATAGTCTAATGGGCTCTGAAAGGCTTTCATTAGCTTAGCAGATGTATGAAGTAGGTGCGGAGTGAATGCAAAAGCACACATGGACACAAGCGGCGGTATAAATGAGGTGAAGCAAGGCTTTAAGGATCCACTTCAGGCACATATAAAGAGAAAAAAGAAACTAAACAGAAGGAAATCAACAGAAAAGAGGTGGTACTAGTAGTAGTAGTAGAAGTAGTAGTCAAAATGGAAGCTATAACGTTGGCTCTGCATTAAATCTGAACGCTCAGGAGTTTTAATGGATTAATGACTGATTCTTGCTCATCATTTGCAGCACTTTCAGTCTCCATTTTTTCCTCCTACATGTAAAAAAAAAAACAAAAGCAGCAAGCATGATTCTATAGTGCAGGCCAACGATGACTAATCCTACAAATGACTACTAACACTAAGAGAGATCTCTTAGCAGGTCAAGTGAACGCTGAGGCTAAATATCCATATCATGGTCTAAATTAATATTATTCAACCCAATGATGCAGCCCACGTTCTTAATCATGAACTACCTGTTCATCTACCCATCATTCCTACCCGGGCGGAATCTCTGGGCTGAATAGTGGCGGTGGTCCAGAGCAGACTGTAATCTGGAGCTCCTATCATCGGGGATCTGCTAGTCTGTCTGTGTGATCAGGCAGACAGAGTGCTGAGCATTTGATCAACCTGATACTGAGCCCAGTGGGCGATGAGCCACCACGGAGAGACACGACAATCAGTGAAATTTTACACACAGATACACACACACACACATACACGAGCCACAAGAAATCGTATACATGAAAATAGACTGATCCAGTGAGTGGGCAGAGAAAATATTTAGTTAGGGAGAGAACAGCAAAGACAGAGAAAAAGAAAATAAGCAAAGGGAGGGGAAGGAAGATGTGTGTGTCTGAGACCTTGTATTTCGGTTTGCTATCGGGCGAGAGTGTGTGTTGTTTTTCTAGCACCCACCTATCAGTCAGGGCCTGAAGGCAGGGAGCAGAGCAGTGTGGGTAGGAGAGGTGTCAGCTAATCTGCTGTGATTGATGTGCAAGTCCAAAACTGATGAAACTTTACTGTACACTGCAAAGGTCTATGTGGCATCACACATACACACATCTGCACAAACATGTCCACGAGCGTGCACGCGCACACACACACACACACACACACACACACACACACACATCTACACGATGCAAACAGAATGACTGTTCTGGAAGGATACACAAAATCATGCATACATGATAATCGCACATGCACCCTGATCTACTACACTTCTAGCTCATCTCTAAGCCTCTGGCTGCATCCTCTAAAGCCTGAGATTTCTTGCCATAGCTGAGGTTTCAGCGAGACATGCTCTCTATTTCACCTAATTGGCCATGAAAAATGGACGACAAACATAAACAATGACTGTCATTATGTATGTGTGTGTGTGTGTGTGAGAGAGCGAGAGACAGATGGTTTGTGTGCGTGTGTGCATTGACATTTATATATGGAGACTGGTAAGCGTAAACCGTTGATATTGTATTTGTTTTTAAGCCTAATTGCCGAAATAACAGTGTACTTTCAAACAGTGCCCAGATGTGGTGAGCTGGCCTGACTATCAGAACACCCACACGGAACTGAGGGAGAAAAGTGGAGAGTGAGACACGGAGAAATAAACAGGGGCGCAAAGAGAGAAAGTGAGTTTTCTTCTGTCAGAAGATAGTTTTTCATAAAATAGCCGACGGAACGAAAGATCCAGCCACATGTAGCTAATCTCTTTCCTCTTTTGCCATATTCTCTTGAATGAGCTATAATATCATGTGTACCACACACACGCTCACGCAACCTTTACATGTATTTAGGAAAAAAATGCCTTGAGCAGTGATGTCATCTGTGTGAGAAGTGAGCAACAAGAACTGCAGACAGAAGTTACTTTTTTCCTTGTTTACAATGATTCATCTGGGTTGCTCTCAATCAGTGTTTATAAAGGGGAAAAGCGTCACTAAATATCCTAAAGGCTTCTGCTTTGAAGCAAAAGAGAAAGAAAGGCAGTTTGAACAAGTGAACAAATATCTTAAGATGTAACTATTTACACAATGACTCATTCCTTGTTCACTTTTCAAAATCACCATTGTGGTCTTCTTCGGCATTCTGTATATCTTGTTAATTCCTGTCTTCCCTAGAGGCTTTGAATCATTAGCAGACTTGTGGTCAGCCGTTGCACTGCACAGATAGAGTTCACAACACACAGCCACAGTACATATACAGTGGTGTGCAGGGTGTAGGTTGATATCTGAACACAATGTCCGGGTCAAAAAAAAAGGATTCTGTGTTCTGTTCAGTATAAATACGGACACACACATTGTCAGTCGATGAAGCAGGTATGTGAGACAGGTGGTCATTCCTTAAGGTGTGAAATGAAACCATGTTGCCAGCACTTCAGAAGCGTATTGTGAAAATTATGAGCACCGATACTGGAGTGATGTTTTCTACTCTCGTTGGTAATAGAAATTATGTTTCATGTAAAAGAAACCTACAAGTCCTCATAACTGGGACATCTGTGGCTCAGGTGGAAGAGTGGGCGGTTTAGTAATTGTGGGTCGTCTGGTAATCACGATTCCAGTCCAGTCGAAGTGTTCTTTGCCAAGATACTGAACCCCAAATTGCTCCCGATGGTTGTGCTGTCAGTGTGTGATTGTGTGTGTATGAGATTAGTATCATCGTGAGTGCTTTTGGATAGGAAGTGTTAGATCGCACCTGATGAGCAGTTGGCACCTTGCATGGCAGCCTCTGCCATCAGTGTTTGAATGTGAGAAGTGTTTTAGGGCGCTTTGAAAGGCGCTGTATAAATTTATCACGTAATTAACAAAATATGTGTGAGTTTTTCTTTTTATATGACCATTACAACAACAATGCATACGACTGTCAGATGTCTTCTGACATCTGCCACTACCATAGTAAAAGTGTGATTAAGGCAATCAGTTTAACCGGTGTTAAAGGTGGAGACAAAGTAGACATCAAAGTGCAACATTGTGCACCTAACCATCCTCGAACCCAGCTCCTCTAGTCCAAGCTTGGGCGAGACACTTAAGTTGCACCCTGAGTTGCTCCTGATGGGTAGACCAGTGCCACCATCAGCGTGTGAATGGATGAATGAGAAGCAAATCCATTCGCCATTTACCCTCGTTTCTACAACTTCTTGCAGTGCTGTAACTATGTCACGCCACTTACGTCTTTGCCTCTGATCATCGAGTGTTTGAAACATTAATCAGTTAAGTTGCATGTTGTTTTGTATCAGCATTGGCTAAACTCAAAAAACAAACCTGTGCAGATGGGCCATAAATCCATGCAAACCTTCTCCAACCTCCTGCCTCATTTGCAGCCTGAAGTGCGTGTGTGTGTGTGTGTGTGTGTGTGTGTGTGAGTGTGTGAGAGAGAGTGTGTTGAGCAGTGATGCTCAGGACTGAAGATTATGCAGGAATGTTTTGGTTCTCAATTAGACCAAATCCAAATTCCCACCAGTACTTACAAATACTGTCACACACGTTTGAACACATGTATACGCACACATTCAAACAGCGCAGGTCCTCTCTCTCTTTCTTTCCCTATTGCAATTAAAACTTAGAACACCAGGCAGGCACAAAACAAGGAGCCAAATGCAAAGGTCCTGCAAATTTCAAAAGCCTCCCAAACAAATCTTTAGTAGGTCCCCAGAGCGAGGGGGCCTGGGTTAGGATTAGAATCAGAATCAGTAGTAAGGGACATTGACATTCTATGCAATGTTTGGTGATGGGAAACTTTGGCAGGCTTGTTCGGTTGTGCTGGGCTGGAATTCCTGATGAGTTGATGTTTATCTTATCTGGGAGAGATAGTAATTTCTGGAGTGTTTTACATCAATTCAGCTAATTCAAATGGGGTTCGGACAAACAGCAGTGCCGCAGCCAATCAGACAAGGAACGCTGTCACACATAAATCCATCGAAACAGCCTCGCAAAATGCACTCGCATGCAAGCAAACACATGCCCTTAATAGCCAAAGCCTAGCAAACCGTGTTCCAGCTCCGAGAGGGAGCAGTGGTCCTGCTGCAGGACAGGAATGAGAAGAATATGTCCTCCTTGTGAGTCTCTTGAGGGCCAATTAGTCAGAGGAGCCATGGTTAATGTTACACAACCTTCTTCTCTGCATTATTTCCTTTGATGGCTCCTTTAGCCATTACTAAAATATGTACAACAATGCAGAGCAAATTGAGGACGATAGTTATTCAGAAATTTCACACGGTGAAACGTGCACAAATTCTTAAAAGGTGATCTGGATTCAGGTATCGTTTTGTGGATGTTATGCGACCGCAACTTTCTCTGAATAAAGATTGAACTTAAATTGCTCAACATTTATTCAAAGGATACTTATGTCTACCTTTCAGACGATGCATATTGATACGTCCGAAGAAGCTTTTATCAGAGGTCTAACACCTGATTGGTTCTTGCTGGCTTCCTTCCTGCTCTCTACTGACATTCTTTCCTGGTGCAACAAAAGTAATTACCAGAGACCTCTACCTCGCCCTAGGGACAGAGAGGAGAGCATATGCTATCACACACACACACACATACACACACACACACACCCCTACACACACACAGAATAATACTGTCCAATACGTGTTCACCATCTCTAGTTCCCCAGCCACTGAATGACAGCCTAGCTAATTAGAATCTGATTTACCCATTTAATGAAAAAAGGAATAATTAGATAGCTAGATAGCTAGGAGACATTTATTCTGTATGCGTTTAGAGTCAGAGAGTCTGCTTGTGTGTGTGTGTGTGTGTGTGTGTGTGTGTCTGTGACCTGGGGGGATAGAGTTTTGAAATGGGATCCCTGATTGCGCCGCCCATCTAACTGCTTTCTAAATGAAATTACTGTTCATTAGATACACATATGTAAACGCTCACGCTCCAAAGCACTCTCTCCCTCTCAGATGCACACACACACACACAGCACATACAGTATACGCGCAGATAAAAGTAGCAGAACGCTATTTAAACATGTAACTGTTTCCCATCACAAAGCAGTTACCCTCCTGCCTCCCTCTGCTGTGTAACAATGACAAGATGTCCTCCTTCATTGTCCATTTCTTATTTCCATATGGCTTTCTCTTCAAATTGCTGTGTATTTCCATATCAGATTGTGATTGGACACAGACTAATTTGATTTAGGCATTGGGAATTCATTTTGTCTCGCCACAACTCCCGTTAGAAGAGGCTGTATGTCGTTTTCAGCTTTCTGCTTAATGAACTGAGATTTCTCTTGCCTCAAAGATACCTTACCGTGTGTTGGGTTTTTGTCATTACAAGTAGGGATTGCCTAAATCCATAGCCAGAATTGAATGTCTCTCAAGGGAATGACACATTTTTCTGATGGAAAGATGGGTTGCATTGTCTTAAATTCAGTAGGGTATTGTAAAGGCAGTGTGGATAATATAGTGCACTAGGCAATATATGAAACTTAACTGTCACAGTTGATAAATAAATTATTAATCCTGACTGGATTTGAAATGATCTGTGTAGTTTTAAGGGATTATACTAAACTCAATGCCTGTGTTTAAAGCAGTGACAAGGATTGTCAGAGCCTTTTAAGGGGGAGGATGAAATTAAAAAATCTTCAAGAAGCACAGGCATCCAAGTTGTTGTTTTTTTTTCCATTATCAAAATACAGCTCATAAGAGTCATCCAATAAGCAAAGCATGTTTGTTGTTGGATGGATCTGGTACGTTCCCTTGCTTGAAGTTGAACTTCAACATCCAAGAATTGAGAGCCAGCTGCCAGAAAGTATTACATTCACAAGGACTGCTGTCATAAAATCAATTCTGAAAAAAAAAAAAAAAAAAAAACATGCATGATGTCAAAAAGATAATGAAATTTTGGTTCTTTCTTGCTTATGAAGCATTGCTGTTTAGGAGTAGAATCTTAAGTCTTGGATGTCATTTTCTGAGAAAATCTATGTGGGAAAGTTTTCAGCCCAGATTTTCAACTGACTAAAAACTTGTATGCATTGGAAAATCTTTGGCAGTGGAGTACAGGCTATGCATAATTCTCCAAAACATGCAAAATAACAAGTACAATCCTTTAAAGCTATAAGTAGATAAAGAAAAAATGAATGTGAAACAACTGACTAGAAAAATCTGCACACAGATGGACTGAGAGGCACCTGCCTCTTGCCCTTGAGTGTGATGTTTAGGTAAATACTCATTATGGGCAGCTTCCTGGTGTGAGTATATGTATGTGTCGATTCCTTTTGCCTTTGCAACCCTTCCCCTGGCCTTTGCTGTACATACTAATGTGAATCAGTGAACCTAGCAGCAGAAATAAAAGTGAGACATTTAAAATTAGATTTCAATGAGAAGGTCAAAACTATTTGGGATGTAAAATGAGTCAAAACCTTCTTTTACCCTTCTGGCTCCAAACTCCCCATATGGTGTAAACAAACACAAAGAAGGGCATTTGTTAATGAGATAGGATTGTTACAGTTTTTCAAGTTGTGGGCATTCGAGGACTCTGTTCCAGGGCCACGCACAGTCTAACACAAGAGATTAGAACTAATGTGTGAACATGATGGGAGGAGGAACAAATGCTCACACGGGCAGGCTCACGGAAACACAGTAGTTTGCTGTGCTGTACACCAGAATGTAGCTTTGCTGCACAAGCTTTGGTTGCCAGATCGTTTACCTGTCCTTTTTGAAAAACTTTCATATAGAGTCAGTGTGGCGCAGTGTTTCTTCTGTGTTTTTTTTGTTCATTTATTCTCTGCAGTGTGGAGAGAGCACTGGACAGCAGGTAAAAAGAGCTTTGCAAGTCCACTGGCCTGGCGTGACATGCCAAAAAAAGGTTTGTTCCCATCCAAAACCTTCCAAATGACCACTTTCTATGCTGGAAGTTTGAGTAAGCTGCTCTTGAGGCAGAAATGCCCGCCCATCCTCAGAGAGTTGATGGAGCATTCACCTTATGCCTCATTGAGCTGACTCACTGTAGCATTGCAGAGGATACAGCATATGGGAGGAAATAAATAAACAAATGCCCCAAGTGTCCTCTCTCCATCTTGGCTCTGTGTCGACTCGCAGCCGGGGGCTGTTTCCTCTCCCTTCACTCAGCTCTAGTGAGAGCAGCCCCAAGCGGCTACCGGGTCCTGTGTTGATACATCATGGTTCATCATCATGCTGGATCAACCACCATCCTGATGCCTGAAGAGCTGCGTGCCTCACAGACAAATCTGTCACAGTCGTCTTTCTGCTATCTAACTCTCGCTGTCTTGTTCTTTCTTTTTCTCCTTCAAACACACATACACTTCTATACACACACCTGGTCAAACAATGCATCCCTTCTTTGCCATGCCCTCCAGCATACTTGGTCTGCCTGTCAGGAAGCTGTCTCGTACTTCCAAGACAGCATACCAACACCAACACCTTGGAAATATCCAAATACACACAACAGAACTGGTAGCCAGCTGGAAGACAGGTTGACTTTTAGTACATGGCAGGACAGGTAGATAGACGGTTATGTCTTCAGGCCCACTGATTAGGTGACTTACTGCTGGCAAGGACTGTGGCAGGTATGTATCGGATCATGTAGCTTCCAATCATGAGTCCTTTCCTTGTTCTTGCGCAGGCTTCAAAAACATCTCGTCACAGTACAAGCGCAAGAAAACTGTCTACGTGGGTGTGCATGCGTGTGTGTGTGTGAGTGTACAAGAGTCTGACCTGCCTTCGTGCGACAACAAATGTTCCTGCATGTGAGTGCAAGCTTCACTGCAAAGTCTAAAACTTGCCCAGGGCAACATACTGGCTTGGAGTCACAGCACTGAGAGGGAAAGCGTGATTGACATAAGGGTGTTTACGGTAAACAAGAACAAGGGCTGGCAGGCTGGCTGGCTATTACGCAGGAATGCACCGTGCACTCATCTTCATTCTTTTTTGTGTCTTTTGGCTGGCTCTATCCATCCCCCAAAAACACCAACACAGCAGCATATTGTCTTTAACATATGTGTGAATTATCTCCTTGGTGCCGACACATGACAAGGCTGACCACAACAGTGTGTGTGTGTGTGGTGGCATGTTGAATATACAGTATGTGTTTAATTAGCAGGAGAGGAAAGACAAAGTAAAGTAAGGTAACAAAAACTATTTTAATGCACCGATCTGGAGGCAGCTTAAGGTCAAATCATTTGGCTCTAAATTAGGAAGTGTTAACAAAAATCTTCAGAAGGTGTAGTACCACTGAGAATTTCTCTGCATGTGTGTTCCAGTGAGGTATCTATGTTTTGAGAAACTATGCCATGCACAGTGTGACACAGTGTAACTAATAAATATCCCACTGATATGTCTTGTCTTTCTCTACAACTGACATGCAGGTTGTACCGCTGCCATTTGTAACCATTATCTCCTCCTCTTTGACAAGTGGCGCTCAATCAAACAAACCCAAACACATTTTTGTATAGGTGTACGTTCACATGCATGCACGCACGCACACACACACACACACCCCCGGTGACTGCCTTTTATTCGGCTTCCACAAAAACCCATCTGCCAAGTCACTTTTTTTCTCCCCATCTGTCTGCAGGTAAGGATGTTAATTATCTTTAAGTCAAGGGTGGCACCACCAAGTCAATTTTGAGATATGATCTAATCTCCCCTTCTTTGATCTCCTTCCTTCGCTTCCTGTCTACTTCTGTTCCATGCCAACTGCAACTCGCCGTCCTCATCAACACATGACATACTGCTCTTAAACAATGACTTGGGGCGTCGCTGATATAAAGTGTTATTTATAGTGGGCTGTATCTGCCATGTAATTTTTGACTCTGAAATTCTTCCAAAAAGCGTCCTCTGTGTTTAATAACTGCTGTGTACTGTATGTTTCTGATCCTATTATCTATTGTTCTTTCAGGAAACAGTCCTCCACTTATCTGCACTATTCCCTCATGCTAGCTGAGTTGAATACTTAAACACACAAAGTGATTACACATAAGCTTACTCATATATACAGATGGTTTTTCTCTGATCTCGGAGTTCGTGGTGTCCCATGAGTTCTCTCACTTGCAGTTTGCGTTACAGAAACTGCTATTGTAACAAAACCTGCAAACAAAACTTGCACATCTGCATGTACACACTGCATATGGTTGCAAGTGCAAATGCACGGGCGTGTGCACATGCATGCACAGCCATTTATCTTCATTTTCCTTGCTGGACACATGGTGGATTTGTCAACATGGCAAATCAATAGGAAGACAAAAGAAACTTTCTTTGGCTGATCGTGGTTGTTTTAGGGTGATGCCACAGCAGTGCAATGGCTGGTCACTCATCCCTACATGTGTGTGCAACATGTGCACACACATAGTGAAGCTGCAAGTTGAGGGGAAAAATCACCTAGGCAGCATCCCATTGTTCTGATATTCTCATTTTTGTTCCTTCCCTTCCCTTGCCTCCTTCCCTCTTCTTGAGCCCTTCATCTCATCCCTCGCCCGCTCTCACCTCCATTCCACTGTTTTTTTTCCACTTTCCACGTTGACCCCCTCTACCTCTTTTCTTCCCGTCTGTGTTATCTGCTACCAGTTGCCTGACGCCGTCCTGGGAGAGTCGAGCTCGATTGGATCGCACAAAGATCATCAGCTGACATTTCTTGCTCTCCACTCTTTTCTCATCACCCGTTCGTTCGAAAATGTCTGTTCTGGTTTACCGTCTGGCCTACATTCCTTTGCTCTGCCTCAGCCCTCACATCATCCCAAGACAGGTCCAACTCCTCTCATAGCAGGGTGCGCCCTTGTGTCCTGGTTTCAGGCCAACCCTTGTCACTTTTCTACATTTTTTTTTCCCCATTAGTCTCTTTTCTGTATACTATTCACGTTCAGTCCTCCCTCTATTCCACTCATCCAATCTAACCTATAGCCCAGCCTTCTAAGAAGTACTAAATCCCTGTTGTCCCTTTGCTGGTCCATACAGAACAAAACCAGAGTACCCTTCTCCTAATCAAAGTGTATTTTTCCCTTTCAGTCTTTTAAAGGAAATCAAACAAACAGAACAAATGCATAGCCGGTCCCGGTTGCTAGGAGACCCTGTGTCCATGTTTCAGCAGCTATTCACAAGCTTTATTTACTACTCTCTCTCTCTCTCTCTCTCCCTCCGTTTTCTTCCTCTTTCACCTGTTTATTGTCCTTTTACTTATTCCCTCACTTATATGGCAAACAGAGGAAAAGAAAAAAGAAGAGAGATAAACTTAGAAAGAATGACCGCCAGTGAGAGGCGGCTCTAAAAGGGTTTTTCCTGTAGGCTGCAGAAAGATGAAGAGAAACTTGAAGAGGAGGAAAAGAAAGTCAGACTATTGATTTTTCTCTCTTCTTCTGCTTTTTGTCACACAAGGGGGCAGTTGTGAAATCAAGGTCCCAAATAATTTCTTTTTTTTCTGTCTTATGTTTCACTCTACTCCCTTTCTTTCCCCCACGCTCACTTGTTCTTGCATTTTTTTTTTTTTTTTTACTTTTTCTCTCCGCTTTCCAATATCAGTATCCCTTTACTCTGCCAGATTTCTATCCTCATCTATCTCCACTCCCCTCCCCTACGGTCACCCACGGCCCCTCCTCCCTGTATATTTTTCTGTCTGACAGCAGCGCCGGGGGCCTGGGGCAGTTGGTAGGAGGTGTGGCAGCCATTAGCCAAGCACCTCTAGTCTGCCACATGGTGAGAGGATGAAGGAGGAAATGAGGAAGAGGAGGAGGATGTAGTGTGGCTGATCCAAGATGATCTCAGTTGTGCGTTTCCTCTGTTCTGTTCAGTCTCGTTTTGTCCTTCCCCTGCATGCTCCTAATGGCTTCCTAATGACAGCTTGCAGGCACCACACACCCAGCCATTTATAACCATCTAGACAGAGAGACTGTGTGTGTGTGTGTGTGTGTGTGGAGTGTTTAGGAGACGGGGGGACATTAAAAAGCAGATACACCTCATCTGCAACACACACAGACAGCCTGTTTAAACAACGGTAGCCCAAGGCGGCTCTACATGAACCTGGAGGTGAGTTTTAGCGTCTTAACAGGAGTCGTCCTAGCCACATGTTGGGTCAAAACCACCATTAGCAAAGGCTAGTTTGTCTAAATACCTCCAGGCTATTTTTCTTTGCAATTCACAATCTTGCTCTATCACACTTTTTCTTTCTCCACAGACAGCTCACACAGAGGTGCAAACAACCCAACATCTTGGCAACAAACTGTCAGATTTTTCACTACCGGTTGTTAAAATAAACACTGACCTGCGTAATTAAGCAAGAGCTGCCACTTTTGCTCTTTGTACAAATCCACAGTTTAGTCAAGAAGACAGTTTATATGGTTATATTTGACAATACAGGCTCTGGTGTCTAGGATAGCAACTGCATTAGTCCAGCAGCATGCTAAAGATTTAACTCACTGCCCAGGGGTAAGAGAAGACAACACACCAAACACTTATTATTGACATATGGATTACATAACTTCTAGAGACATGCCGTGCCACAGCAAGTATAGTGTTTCATTAGGAAATGGACTGGAGGAAGCTCAGGAGGTGGAGGCAGCCATCGGCATATCAGCAACAACAGCAGTGTGTGTACAAGTGAAAACCGCAGGGATGAATGAAGAGCTGAGAGATTCGATAGACCGCCGGATTTCGAGTGCCAAGCACTTTTTTTTTTTTTTTTTCAGTGTGCACAACCTGAGCCTACATTTACACAATGTTTGACTGACTGGAGGCAGCCTTGAACTTGCTGTTGAGGTTAATTTCTGGAAAGGATGTTCGTGGAAGAAACAAAACACCATTGGGGCTTTGGACCACCCAATATGTACTGACCAATGTTTGTGATGGGTTATATGCCTTGGTGTACATTTTCAGCCCTAGAAATGTGCGACACTTGAACATGTTGCAGTTTGTTCATTTAAGTCTAAATGAATAAGTATAACTCTAAGCCTAAATCAAGAAACAGGCATACATACATACATACAAACACACAGAAAGGGAGCTTTATAGTAACATCTCACCTGCACGGTGTATGTAAGACAAGTGAGATCCTATCTGTGTCTGAAAATCATTACACGACATTCCCCCTGGGCTCAAAGGGAAATCCCCCGGCAGATAAGAAGTGCATACATTTGTGTGGGGGGGTGTGTATTGGCGTTGTGGGTGTGGGATCAAATCAACACCTTCTCAGAGGTTGATGTCTCTGATGTCTCAGCATGTGTGGAAAAGGTACACCACCCTAGTCAAACTGTGACCACACACATAACCAGACACACCAGTTATCTGAGAGCAGGGTTAAGGTTTTAAAGATCAGTTCAGGGTTTATTTGTTTAAGACCTCAACAGTTTTGTTTGCTTATATTCTAATATTAATAGTCCTGATACAAAACCGCTAATATGCATTTGTTTCACCTCCCACCTGCCTATCAGTCTGTCCTTATTTCCAGCGAATAATCTCTCAGTTTTCTCCTGAGATTACAAAACACAGAGTTACCATTGAAAGAGCATCCTTGGCTGTTAGCAGAGCTGGTAGCAGCCATATGATCACAGTGTTGACAGCTCTCCATGACCTCATTCATTTAGGTCAATTTTCAGCTCAGAGGCAAAAAAAAAAGGAGAAAGAAAGTAGGGAGTGAATAGGGAAAAAGAAAAAAAAGTCTATAGAAAGGAGTAGAAAGACGAACTGGAAGACAGAGAAAAAGGTAAGGAGAGTTGGAAAGACAGAAAAAGAAAGATTCAGAAAAAAAAAGCACAAGGAAACAAGGGTGAGAGAGAATGAAGAAGAGGAGGCAGAGAGGAGGGAAAGGGAGCACCTGCCAGCCAGTCACAATGCAAATACACTTCAAAGCATTGCTGCAAAAAGTGCGATCACAGTGAATGCCGCAGAGAGTGATGGGGTTCTAGGAGGTGACTCGGAAACTTAACCTGCATCTTCAAAACACATGCAAATACTCCCGTGCACACGGACAAGAAAGTGAATTCTCGTCGGAGGAGAGCACACATTCTGTGTGTGCACGATGAAGATGCAAGGGTATGAGCCAGGTAATCAAATTGGACAGATGGATTAAGAGCGTTATTGTTATTATTTTCTGGACGTTTGATGAACACGACCGTAATGCTCTCTTTAAGGTCGTGTCAGCTTCTCATGCTGCCTGTCTAATCGGCCTCTTCTCCTTTTCGGTTCTAATTCACTTAACATGGCTGAGATGAGAAGAAAAAAAAAAGAGCTGTTGGCAAGATAATAGAGCTGACTCACAACCTGTCTATATACCAGTGTGTACATGAGGCCCCCACACACACATAGGCATGCACATTCTTTCAGAGATGCAGAAGCACTCATGCATATACCTGCACGCGCACAGTCAGATGCGTGCGGCCACAAGACGGAGATCAGGATGGAGTGGATAATGAAACTGCTTCTGACCCTGTTCACTTATGATCCTCTGTCCATTACCCAAATGGACACCACTCTCTCCTATTGATCACAGCCCCTTCTCTTTCACTTCTCCGTTGCTCTTGTCATTTTTCATCTCGTTACCTCTCCGCTCATCTGCATCGCTCCACTGATGGTTTCCGCGGCCGTTGATGGGACAGTAAATCAGAGGCCGCACCTTGCGATTATCACCACGGAGACCAACTGAGCACTCGCTCCTCGACCCTGAAAACCCTCAATGTCCTCATTGGGAATGATACACACCACCTCAGACGTGCACAGTGGGTGTCCAATGGATGGGTGTCCTCTAGCTCAAATCTGAATAGGAGGTAGACAGTGTGAGCGTGAGTGTGTGCGTGTGTGAGAGAGAGAGTTATGAGTTACGAGAACAGTAATGGAATCCCTTCCTTGACGTGAGGCGCTCAGCCCATTCGAAGACCCGTCAACCGTGAAAATGTCAGCCATGATGTAGAGGGGCTGGAGCAGGTTTATGACATCATCAGTGTGCTGCCACAGCAGAGATATAGTCCAGACAGTCTGATCTATCCACAAGGTCTCAAGTCGTGCAAGCAGTCACAAAATGTTGGAACAGGGCTTGTTCCTAAGTGCTTCATACTTTCCTAAATAGTATGAGACACTTCAGATAGCAAGGCAGCATGGAGAGCGGTTTGAACTCAATCAAAGAGGTACACACTCAAAGCCAAACAGGAAACCGTACAAGTGTATTGCGGGTGAGACAGAGGGACACTGGATATATGCATTTTAGCCTGGTATTTAGTCTGTGGCAGGGGCTTTGCTACTCGTCTGGTGTCTGCCTGTGCCACTTTTGGTGCCAATCCAAGCAAACTAGCAAGGCTGCAATCAGAACAGGACAATAATAGTGGATTAATACCAGCATACACCCTTCACCACATATGCACATTAAGACACTTAAAAATATGCAACACAAGCATGTGCATACACACACTTGGGCGTACGAAAAGAGCCCACAGATGTACACAGTGAGCACTCTGACCTCGACTGATTTCTAAACATATGGTTGCTTCCATTATGCCGGTGGAAATGCGAGAGGCTTATGGAAATGATGTTTCACTCACTGTCAGTGGACTAATGTAAATAAATGTTCTCACAACAAGGCCTCACACTCACAGTGGGTTTGACATGTGGAGAAGTGCATCTCAGACAGACGAATGATGGCGGTTGCAATTCAAGGCCTCCACCCTGATCGTTGTTTACTGACTTCCTTACTACCACTGAGTCCATACCATACTGCAATTAGTGCCAAAGATCACAGTCACACATCTTTTCATCACGGTGAAATGGACACAAACGCAGGCAAGTTTCTTAAATGTGTTACACAACAAATACTGTGTAGCGTAGTTGGAAAACACGTTTTTTTATAATACCCCTACAAGGATGCAACATAACACTGAAAGCCTCAAAAGAACCACAGGTGGAGAAGCCGAGAGACATAAATGAGCAGAAATGAGAAAGAACGCAGAAAAGGGGGGAAAAAAAGGGACGAAAAGGGAAGCACGAATGAGCAGGACAGAGAGGAGGAGTAAAAAGAGGGCTATGTGGATAGTGGTAAATGATAGGGTACAACTAAATGAGGGTATGTAATTTGGGGTGTTTAGTAATTACACTGGTTTGACAGAGCCATGTCAAACCATCCCTTTGTTGATCCCCCACTGCTCGACTGCCTGCTTTTCTGCCAGCATCCTCATGTTTTCCACATTTAGCTCCTCTCACTCTCTCTTTTTTCCCCCTCTCTCCCTCCCACTTGCTATAGCTTTAAATGCTCTACTCCGGTCAGCAATCATCAGTCAAAAAGTTTCACCAGCTGTATATTCCGTCTGCCCCCCTCTTCATTTGACAATCTTGAAATATAGAGGAAAATGTTAATATACGTTTTCTAGTCACTGGCCAGGTCTATGTAATTCATTTATATTGGTGGATGTTGTGCCAAGGAGTTGACGGCGGGTGCGTGTGATCCTGTGGTGATTTATTTTATCCCAAAAGCATATTATTCTGGAGTGTGAATGTGGTGTATGTGTGTCTGTGTGTGTGTGTCAGAAAGAGCAAGGGAGAGAGAACGAGCGAGTGAACCAATGTTTATGTGTTTTTATTATACAGGGCTTCAGTCTGTGTGTATCCAAGAACATATTCCTAAAGCTGGAGCACCAACTGTGACATAGAGGGTTTGGTTGGAAAGTTTCAAAAAGGGAAATGTTACTTTTCTCTCAAACATCAATATCCACATGCTGAGTTGATAAAATCCACATTAGTGAGGCAGGAAACCGGCAGTAAAACCCAACACATGGAAACAGTCAGGCTCCTGTGATTTCGCAGTAGTATATGGGCTCTCCAATGAATATAAACTATGATATACTATGATGAAAGACTAAACAGAGAATAAAGTGGGGTATAGAGGGATAAAGAAATAAAGAAAGAGAAATATTGTGTGAATGTGGGTGTCTGATTATCTTGGATATAGTAACAGTTGATATCACCAATCACCGGGGTCACGCAAATACAAAATTCTGCCTGTCTTTCCAATTCAGAGTTTTTCTTCCTCATGAATGGTAAACACATTTAAGTTAGTTTGGCTGTTTCCATACATTGAAACCAAAGGACAAATGATAATGAGTCCCTGCAGCAATCTGGAACCCAAGTAACCACACACACACACACACACACACACACACACACACACACACACACACAGGTAGGACTGAAAGGGTGTTGAAATGAACATAAAGCCAGCATTAATTTAACCACTCTGAAATCCTGGGAGAGCCGTTCTTTTTAACCCACCCCCTTATTACATTACATGACCACAGATTTTTAACAACTGCACACATAAGCATATAAACACATATCCACATATCCAGGCACACACACACACACAAGTTCACACACAAAAACATATGCACTACGCTGCTTCCCAGTTCTATTTGACTGCCCCGGGCCCCTGACAGTGTTTGAACCCTGACCTTGTCACATTCGGGTGGGTCCGAGGGGGAAGGGGCCGATTCTCGGGGTTTCGATTTTACATGGAGGAGGTCGCAGAAAGCTCGATCCTTAGACAAAAGCCCCGGTTGTGGCGGGTGTCTGCGGGTCAGGGTGGGTCACAGGTCACCCCCATAGTCTAACCCTCTTTCTGTCTCTTGCCTTCTTCTCTTCCTCTCTCTTCCATCCATCTCTCTTTTCAATGGAAAGGAAGATCCGAGAGGAACAATGGACTTCTTCTGCCCCCACTATCATCCCAGCAGTGGGGATGCATACTGAACAGGGGCCACGACGAGCCAAGGGGTTCCTCTCGCTGCTTAGCCTATTTTCTCCTCTTTTCCATGCTTTCACCTCCCCATGCCCATTTAAACTCTCCGCCCTCCGTCTCCTCCTCCTTCCCACGATACCCTCATTCTGTCTCTGTTTGTTATTCTGAAACCAACTATGCAGTCTTATTCTTTTCTGAAAGAATCACCTGCTTCTTTATGCGCTCTGATGAAATAAACATTACAAGATCAGATAGTAAATCTGTGTCGTAAGCTACCTGCCTCTGCATCGTTTCCTACGAGCCGCTCCAACCCACCACCTCCCCCACCTTTCATTCATTCTCTCACCCTCTTTTCTTTTTTTTTTTTCCAAGCCTGCCTATCCAGTGGGCCTCACAGGCCTCTCTCCAGCTGGCACTACAAGCTGACCTTTGCCACAACAAAACAGCGAGAACGCAAACGTTGCGCGCACGCAAACACACACTCACGCAAACACACAAAGACACGTGGGCCTACTACTACAAATGCAGCAAGAATGCCAGCAGGAGCACGAAAGAGGCCATGCTAGAATACAAAATGACAGGCTTGTTTCTCTTTCAGCTGGGGGCTTAACTAAAGAGTTCCCCTGTTCTTCCCTCAGCCCTCCATTTTGTGCTTGTCTGACCCCTGTAGTCCTTCTAGTTGCACCTTAGCAAGGGGGCTCACAGTTGAAAGTGGCAGCCAGTCCGGGTCCAAATGTGATTAATTTGCTGCATTCACCGGGGTTGTTCTCCACACACAATAGAAATGGACTGTCTAGGAGTCCATTAAAAGCCCTCACAAGCCAGAGGGCCCCCATCCCAGGCACTTGGCAACGACCAGGAGGTCACACACTGCAGTCAAGAAGTTTTTAAAGGTGTGTGTGTGTGTGAGACAGAGAGAGAAAGAGAGTGCATGCAGCAGGGCGTGCATGTGTTTGTACTTTAAAGTTTCTTTAACCCGAGAAATAATATTTTGATAGCTTGACACGTCACAATATCTGACAATGATTCAGCATAACAAGGGGTGCTTCCACCGTGTGATGGGAGCCCATTAAGAGAAATTCCTGAGGTAATCAATCATGAAAGGCGATTAATGCAGCAGCCATTGAAATTATCTACCATATTCGGAGGAAATTCACAGAAAGTGCTTGTTAAGCTACATTTTAATATATGTGCTGTGCATTTTGTTGGCTTTACATGTAATTGGAGCCCCCGCTCAGTTGGAGATGATCATCTCTGTTCTTGAAAGCACTGCATTTAATGCCAATTTCATCCTAGAGAGCGCGCGCAGGGAAGTAAACTCACATTAAAATAGAAAGTTCAGTTCAAGTAACAGTAGACTGATCATAACACAGGGATTCCCCAGAGGCTCCAGGAACAATGCAGAGTAGATATACACTGTTTTTAATACGCTGCGTATCTTCACTCGAATTTGTATTTGTGTTCTACTCTGCTTACGAAGCGTCTCTCTCTGTCTTTGTTTGCCATCTCTCTCTCCCTCCCTCCCTCCCTCCCTCTCTCACCCACTCTGTCTCATTTGCTAAAACAACGCTGAGTGCTGAAACAATGTCATAATTAGTCCTGATTGATGTAGCATATTAAGCAGCAAACAATTAGCATACAGTGTATTGCTGCTCTGGCCATCTGAGAATGACTGATGTGACTGACCCGCGCTAAGCACAAGCTCAATAAACACAGTGAGGGAACGAGAGAGAGAGAGAGAGAGAGAGAGAGAGAGAGAGAGAGAGAGAGAGAGAGAGAGAGAGGCGCGCACAGACTGAACAGAGGGAGAGCGAGGGAGTGTTGCTTCATAAGCAGGGCCACAGATTCAAGCACATTATGTTGGAAACTTTTTTGTTCTGATATTTCTCTCACAAACAAATCCATTCAATTTGTGAGATGAAAGGTTGAAAGCTCTCGTGAGTCATTTTAACACTGTCTTGAATACTAAATAAGAGCATTTATTTTGCCCTGTATGCCAGAGAGGTAATATCATTTTTTTTTCCATGTTCCTCTCTATTAAGGCTTAGATGGTGACTGGAGGGGGAAAAAGCTTCAGGTTTCAAGCACGATGTTCACAGTTCATTATGTACTTACATTGTACATACAGAGAGAGAATAAAGAAAACAGCAGGATTTATGAGACAAACATGAGAAGATTAGGTAGATTTCAGCTCTGACTGAGTATGTTTAATATTTCTTATTGTTCTCTTGCAGTTAAGGGCGGCCTATCGTCAAGCACCAAGAAAAGTCTATTCACACGGTGGAATGGGAAGAGCCTGCCTGTTGTGAGGTTGTCCATCAAATCTGAAAGTTTACACCTCAGCCGTATAACAAAGCAGAAAAGATTACAGGGTGTATATGTTAGGCTACTGGAAGGCACTCAGCAGATCAGTGAAAACACACTGTGTAGGTAAAGAGGCAGAAGTGACACATCGCTTACATTTACTCGCTGCGCTGTTTTACTTCCATCAAAGTCGAGCGAGCATGGAGCGACGCGACATTTTGTTTGCATTTCTGCTTGTTGAATGCCGGTGTGTGAGTGTGATTTTGCTTGTCAGTGCATTCATGTGTGCACATATGTGTGCGCAGGAAGCAACCCTGTGTCCGACAGGCCACATGAGCTGCGCTAGCGCCACTGAAGGGGGTCAATTATCCGGCTTTGTTCTTAGCATGGGACATCATCTTATCCGTTTACAAAGCAGAGACTTTGACGGGGCCACTGAAATCACTGCGACCAATTGTTCTCTCTCTGTCACAAGCGACAAACGGGAGGCAGCGGTTCATATGTAGAAGGCATACATGCTGTGGACCCTTACTCACTTTTGTGATCCTAAATGTGCAGAAGTGTGTACTTTGTGCACTTTTCCCACTTTTTTCTTCTCTGGCTCTTATTTTCCTTGGTCTGTCTTGCACTCTATTTCTGCCCGCACTCATTCTTCATCTCCCTCTGGTGCAACACAAGACCTTGTGCAGCTACTACAGGGTCTCTAGAGCTCACAAATCCCTGTGAGGGTTCCCACAGCAGCTACAAGCCCAGCCTAGGGCTCCCTACCTGGGGCTCTGCGCTTTGGATGTTTCCCTGGGGACCCATGACATGGGGGAGGCAGGCTGGAGGGATAAACACAAATTTAATACTACTGGGAGGATTTAAGGGGTGAGAGTAACGGGAGAGAACATGGGAGGTTATGAAAGCAGATGAAGTCAGAGAATAACTGATTCAGAAAAGTGCAGAAAGGCAAGGATGAGAAAAAGATAAGTGAAGTAGTTGCTAGCAAGGTATTCTTCTGTGTGATCAAAGCACGCAGCTATTTCCCTTGGGCATGGGTAGGTATGACTGGGCAGGTTTCCCAAATGCAAATGAAACTACAGATGAGAGCGAGTGAATGAGGTGTCTTTCTCCAAAAGAACAATGGCTTGCTAGAACACCCAACAAGTTTGTTTCTACATTTTTCCCCTTTATTTCTCTCTCATCTTTGAAGTTTATAGAGTTGTTAAGCCTGTTTCTGGTTTCAGCAACAGCAGAAGACATGCAGGACTGACAGCCGAATGTCCATATATATACATACGTGTGTGAAGTGTGAAGCACAGTGGTGTTGAAAGAAAGAATGCTAGCACAAAGCCACAGGGGATGGAGGGTGCTCCTCATCTCCCGCCAACAGAAAAGGTCAATCTCCTCAATATTAACTCTGGTTCAGGTCACCACGCTGATTACGCTACAATAACCATTTGACACACTGCATCTATGGACTCTCTCCACACACACACACACACACACACACACACACACACTTTTTACTCTGCCCGTCCTCGCACGTCCATTTGGAATTAAAACCCACCCCCAAGAGAGAGCCCTGTCGGCGCCCCATGCAGACACACATAAACACATTCTCACACAATCGGCCGCAATCACGATCTTTTATAATGGTCTTAGCACACACCCAGAGTCCTCAGAGACCCCTGCTCTCCATGCTCTGCCACACAGTGGAAATATAAGTTGATATGGTAGAAGTGTGAAAATGCACATGGACACACATGCGTGCACACTCAGAGACTGCAGGAGGCACGAATGTAATACACCATTAAGGCTTGAAGAATGTTGTGGGTTTACATCTGGGACATGACCTAACCTCCAGCCATGACCCGATCTCAGCATTTCTTCACACAATGCCAGACTGGAGGTAGATTAGACTAAGACCTAAACCCCATCACCCCTCTCAGTCTCCAATTCCCCTGAAAACATTTTATTCACCAAACTTCTGCAGAGAAAAGTGTGGAGTAAGTCATACTGGGAATCTGGATCGTGATTATGAATTATGGCATGCGCGCTTCCCAACCTGACCTGTTCTTAAATGCGGCCACCGTTTCACCGCACATGTAAAGCATTTGACATGAAGTAAACTGTCTAGGTGATAGTAAATCATGTCATGGTTTCTTGGCAAACCTGACAGAGCAAGTTTCTGCAGGCTTCAAAGAAACCAGTAATGGGCATGTGTGAGTGTTTGAAACACACCCCCACCCTCCCCTCATGTCAATAATTACAGAGATGAAATAGACTAATTTTCTTGCAAATTTGTGGTATTCTGATTGCTGCCACATTGGGGGGGGGGGGAAAGAAACTGGAATTAAATAAATCCATTAAAACTGTGAGGAATGCAAAGAAAAAGAGACAGGGGAACAAATGTTACGTGTGTAAATATATAAATAAAGAAAATGAACAGAGCAGAAGTCATCATGAGTGAATTAATTTTGGCTCAGCAGTGGAGTTGTATTAAATGATGAGTGAAACGTGTGGCTAAAACTGTCATCTCCGGCGCCTCCTTTCTACACTGAATCATCCTAATCCTGTCTAATACTGTACTGCTAAATGTCTGTCTTTCCTGCCTACAGTGTCTTATAGTGGCCTAGTGTTGTGTTAAATAATGAAGCTGAGCTTTTCTTCCCTCGATGGCACCAGAGAAAAGGTGTGGATTCAGTGGTGTGGATACACACAGAACATGATTATATTTAATATTGTTATAGCATCGTGATCATAAGGTGGTGTTGTGAGTAGCGGAGGCAAGTTGATATCGTCCGAGTTGATATATCCTAGTCTAGACAGGTTTTTCACATGACATATTCTCGAATTACACATCCTGGGAAAAAACAAAACAGGTCAACAAACTGTCTGTCTTTCTTTTCCACACATAAAATGAGCACAAATGTACTCCTTAATCAACTTTAACACTAAAAACTCCACCCGCGTTCGACCAGAAGCGTCTTCATTATAATCACTGCTGATTCAGAGTCTAACAGTCGAGCTCACAGATAAATCAGCGTTAATTGTGAGTCTGGCTGCTCCTATAGCCACGTCGGCCACCACCAAGCAACAGCTTAGTGGATAAATCACATTTCCCCCTAAGAAATGCCTCACACTCTCCTTTCTCTGAGCTGAAAAAATGAGTTCCAAGTAGCAAGGGGAGTCATGACGGATCTCCTTCCTGGTCTCATATCTGCTCCTACTGTGATCTGGGCCATCCGTGGGTGAGGGATGAGACTCTGGGAGCACAGGAGAAACACTTTGTCATCTCTGACGATGAGAGGGAGGAACTGTCAGGTATAATCAGCAGGGTGACAGGGGTGAAAGCAGAGAGGGGCACAATTTGAGGATGAATGAAAGGAAGCTGGCATCCCTCTTGTTAACACAAATTATTAATCCCGCTCTGTTGGCTGCAGAGTTTAGAGAGAAAGCAATAATTTATCTGTCACAATCCCTTTTGGGAATTTTTTAACAAATTGCCCATTGGGTGCAATTGTGTTGTCTGTTCTGACACAGTTTCTGCACATTACGGGGATTGATATTTGTTCTTGTGACCATGACCTCAACATGATCACATTAAGGCAATGCACGGTCGGGTTTTGTTCACCATCGATTGCATGAAGAACACATTATACAAAACTGTGTGCAGAACTCTGTACATGACAAACTGCCTCCTGCATGTTTGACTAACCAACTTCTTTTCCTATCAAATGAATGGCTGTGCAGGCCATCATTAAGGTCAGCAGGAAGGGAGGAGAACATCTCAGGATGAACTTGTTTGTTTTCGGAAATGATAAAGAAACTCAAAGTGAACGCCCCTAGACCCCCCTACTACACATCTGTGTTGTATCAAAACTAGTTTTTTTTTTCTAGCAGCAGCAGGACGGTGACATGCAAAATAGCAGTCTTTACTTATTTTCCCCTATTTGACAGCAAAATAGAGCCTATGTCATTGCCTAAAGTTAATTATCTGCCTATGGGGAATATGGGTAAATAATCTCTGCCAATAAACAAGCTTTAGCTATGGTGCACAGACAGCACAAGCGGTGAACAAAAGGGGAAAAGGATCATTTTAAGCAATCAATTACCTTATTTGATTCCCCGGCTGTAACAGAGACAGTGTGAGCCAGGACGCCCCAGGGCAGACCACAAAATGATTCATAGCAGTACAAACAAAATAAAAACAACATAGCATCACCACCGCTGAGCAGCTCCTCGAGAACTGAATGACAGAAAAAAGAAAATGCAATGAAAGGGGCATTATAGGCATTCCTTTATCTTGGATTCATTACACTCATACACCAATAAAAACAAATTAAACACAAACAAGATTGCACAGAAACTAGCTCTCACCATATTGAATCATCATCATCAAGCATCACCAGCTTCCATTTCTGTTTTATATACACAATATTAAAATGTGTTATTATGCTGCCTTTCCTCTTTAATCCCCCATGTGTCTCACACTCTCACTCTCTCAAGTGTGCAACCCTGCACACACACACACACACACACACACACACACACACACACACACACTGACCAAACAGAAAGAATGCTTTATCACAGTAGATAAGGAGTGAATAAAAAAACATTTATTAGCTTATAAACAGCCGCAGTGTTAGTAATTACTCTCTAACTATACTTATCTACCCTTGAAACAAAAAGACACACACACACACATATCAAGTGTACACACTCGTGCAGGTGCACAAACAAATGTTCCCATGTGCTCCTGTCTCTAACTTGCCCCGTTGTGTTGTAGAATGTGTGCACACTTGCAAAACAGGATTGACCCTATCATTAAAAGAAGAGCTCACGATCCAACTGAATCTAACTGAATTCGCAAAGCAATTCCAATCTGGATCTTATTTTGCTGTTGCAAAGCACATTTCTTAATTTCCATTGATCGGGGAAGATTGACGAGAAAAGCAGAACTGCAGAACAAAGTTTTTACCGTTCTGTCAGGCTTAAAGAAAGTGCAGCATGGCCTTGGTGAGATATGTGAAAGGAGAGAAAAAGAGATATATTTTTTTATTATTTCTTTTCCACTCCAGATGGAATCAGGGAGCTGTTGTGAAGCACACTGCCCAAAGAGGGCAGAGGTGCCTGGGCTACCTTTCCACCGTGTGTACCCTACGACCAGAGTACCCTCGCGGGAATGAAAGAGGAGCGACAGATGAAAGAAGCAAAGAGGGGATGACTCCCCTGATCCCCTCCTGTTTTCTCCGTCACCCACCCGGAGGAAAATTTAATAAAGTCCACATACCAAGAGCCACACAAGAGAGAGATGAGAATACATGAAAGAAAGATGGAGAGATGGAGAGGGAAGAGGAGATGGAGGGGTGGCAGTGATGACTGACCCCTCTCCCACGGTGTCATCTCTGACCTTCAGAATAGCTGGAGAGCATTGAACCCCAGGAGGATGGATGAAACAGAGATGCCACACACAAACACACGCACAAAACACAAACAATGCTGACACAAAAATAGAGCTTGTGCACCGACACATTTACAAAGCTACACACACACACATGCCGCTGACACGAGCGCACTCCCTCACACACAAGTATGGACACATTTAAGTTCAGCATCAACTCCTGCAAAATTGCTCTGCGGATTATATGCCAATTTCAAAAATAGGATTTGAAAAATATGTCTGTGATTCACCAGAGAATGAGCCCTTTTCATAAAGGTACGAGAAAGCAAGAGTCGTGGGATCAGCAACAGACTGAAATCTACACGCACACACATACACACACACACACACTTGCATACGTACATACACACACACAGTCTGGTCTGAGTGACCTTGAGGGAGGATTTGGTGAGTGTGTGAGGAGGGAGTGCTGAGTGAAACAAAGTGGGCCATGTTGGCATCATGGCCACTCAAAAAGCGACACACACACACATGCACAGAGCAAACAGTGTTAGCTGTGGTAACATTAATGTGTCCTCTTTCATAGATGATTACTCCCAGCAGGAGAGGGGGCATCTTTTTAATGACAGTCTTTCACACCCAAACGCTCCGACCAGACAGAAGGGAGGGAACGAGGGCGATATTTAAGTAGGAAGGAAACCAAGAGTTGAGGATAAAGGATGCATAGAGAAGAGGGAAGGCGTGAGGGAGGATAAAGACAAAGAAAAAAAGAGGAAGGGCAAATGAAAGTAAGTATAAGACTAGAAATCATGTCAGGAAAGATGAAACAAAAGGAGTGTAAAGGTGAAGGTTTAGGAGGAAGAAAAGTAGTAAATAATGTAGAGGAGGAGAAGAGTGCAACAGATGTGTAAGGTTGTGTATCTATTCGTGTGTGTGTGTGTGTGTGTGTGTGTGTGTGTGTGTGCACGCGCGCAAAAAGGCTATGCGTTTGTCAAGTGCCAGCCAACAGATGGTGCCTAATCTATGGAGGGCACCCCCACCCCTTCAGGGCACAGCGGGAGCTAAGGACCCCAAGTGGTGCTCACACAGTCATCAACCACCAGCGGACTTGCTCTCTAAAAAGAACAACACACACAAACACACATGTGACTCGTGTATTCAATCATGTGATGACAGATGTATATACAATCTGCGTTTAAATATAGGTCAGTACACCCAAAATACAAAAAAATGAGGATAGTTTTTTTTTTTTTTTTAATTTGACCATGTTTTTAGATATCATTGACTGTAATTTATGCCCTACAATGGAAGTAAATTGTATTTCTAGCTGATGCTCACGGCAGCAACATTTTTTTTCCCACAAGACATGACCCAGTCACTCTACATAATCCAAAGAATACAATGTCAACATTTTTACCAGAGTAATAGTGCCTATGAAAACTGTTTATGGATTTTCTAAAGCAACATTTCTGAATCTCTTTAAGGTAACTTGGTGCTGTGAACCAAATTTTGGGGTCCTGGCAGAAATCTCAGAGCAACTAAACTGAAAACTTTCTGTATGACTAGATAAAACTAGAGGCAAGTGAGAAAACTCTTTTAATTTGTAATTTGTGTGAACTGACCCCTTTACTGAGGTTAATTCACTCTCCCACTAATTCCAGGGGCGTAGTTTTCTCTGTATCGAATCACTAAAAAGCATTTTGTCATCAAATGGCTGTCATATCCAATCTGTCACAAAATTAGGTATTTTAGCTGACACTTTTATCCAGGGCAAATTACAAGGAATGAGCAGGTGAGGGTGCGACATGAAGAGCACTCAGCGCTAAACACTGGCTGTCAAACGGGCGACTTTTTCCTTTTGCGGCACCATCACCGTCTAACTGCGAGGCCACCCTGTCGGTCCTTGTGAAATAACAGAGAGAATGCAGTTACAGCATACATTTTGGTTGAATACAGCATAAAGTAAATTAACCTAAACCACTGATGCATACTCAGACACATATGCACACACACTCCTTCCACACACGCGTGCAGGATAATGTCTACGTGGCTCTGCATGGTGTCTGGCGTAGCCCCCAGTGCTGATGCTGCTGTGACAGCTGTCTGAATCAGCAACATCCAACACTGACTGACTGACTGGGGAAGGTACAGCCAAGCGGGAGCCGAGGGTGAAGGTGTGCGCCCGTGTACACATGTAAAATGTGTGGGTTTGTACATCTACGTGACTGCTTGGGCTGTGGGTGTGCACAGCTACAATCTGTGATGTGTGTGCATGGAATGTGAAAATGAATGAAAAAAGGGGGAGAAAAATGAGAGAAGGAATAGTGGAGCATGTGGGATGAATTAGGCATTTCTGTTTAAAAAAAAAAAAAAAAAAATGGAGGTCTTGACGGCCTGATGAAAACCTTGGCGTGAACAAAAAGGGAACTGTTAGTCACACCGGCCCCCCTTGGGCTGCCCCGTCCTATGACAAGCAGTGAATCAGAGGCCATTTACTCGGTAATACACAGGAATAATAGCGTCTCCAATCAGCAGCTATTCTAATAGGCCTAAATTACTGAGCAATACCACGCTGTCAATTTTGAAGTTATTTTTCCTTGAGCCAAACGTCTAACGGGGAGCTATTGTATTCTTTGTCGTGAAAATATCCAAAGGACTCTGTAGAAATTGCCATAGTAAAGCTCCTGGGAATGTTCCCTAAGCGCTGTGCTGTGATGAGTCTCATTGTGTTCAATAGGTGTGTGTGTGTGTTTAATTGTGTGCACTGTACACAGATATGGGTGTATCTCTTTGGTGGTGTCTATTGCCTCCATAAATATTTGCTTACAGTTGATATTTTAACGACATTTGTTCGTGGTAAAAAAATATATTTATTAAAACAGTGTAAAGGTGACTCAGTGAACAGAAAGGTGAATAAGGTCCTCGACGCCTCAAAGGCTCCATTTCTCACAGATATGGGTCATTCTATCTCCTTTTATTTTATTTCTTTACTGCCTTCCACCAGTACCTTTTTTAAATTCAGTTCATATAACCGAGCACTTTACACTATTAAACCCTCCCTCACCCCGCCCCCACGGCAGCTCCCAGTGTCTGATCTGGAGACACAGGTCATTTGTCATCAAAGAGGGGAGCTCGAGGAAACAGCAAGCCCAGCATGGGAGCTCCACACTGGGCCTGACAGCTCTCAATGCTGCTCCACAGAATCGCTGAATATAGTCAAGCAGTCAAGGAGCAGTCGGAGAGGAGGAGAGACAGGGATGGAGAAGTGGTGTCAGTGTGTTTCCGACTGTGTGACAGTCCTTTTCCCTCACTGCTTTTTCTGTGAAGGGAGTGTGTGTTTGGGCCTACATGGGCTCGCCTGTTTTCTGTTTTCTCTGAGGATGAAGCTTGACTGGGGACAAAGAGAAGGTTAAAGCGGCGAGGACTGCAGATAGAGTCAGCTCTGCATAAATAGTGTAACCTACACACACGCACACACACTTTGCACATACACCCACATACAATATCCATACAGGATAAGAGGTTATAATGGTTAGAATGCATGTTCGCTCTCGCTGACCCCATAAGAAGTGATATGACTTTCATTACTTACACACACATACACACGTATACAACACACCCACATACATGCATCCAGACTCTCATTACAAGCCATCCCAAGGAGGAGGAGGAGGCAAAGGCGAGAAGAGGGTCACTGTAAATGTATTCTCAGTCTCTGAACTTTCTCACCTTTCTGCATTACATTTTAGCTTCGATGAAAGGGGAGGTGTAGGGGAGTGGAGAGTGAACAGACTAGGAGAGGAGGTTGAGGAGAGACAAAGAGACAAACAGAGGAAAGCGATAGACAGAGAAAACAGGTAAAAGGATGAAGAACAACAGGACGCTGGCTTAAGAATAAGCGACCCCCGCTGTGACGCTGTTATAGTGTGTGCTTGTGTATTTTATCCCAGTGTACATGCAGATACTGTATTGATCTGGGCTGCAAGGGGTAGGCGATGGCAGAAGGGTATTAAATAAAAGAAGGGGGGGAAAGAAAGGATGAGAAAATCAATTCTCTCTGCTTTAATGGCAGACAGCCCTCTGAAAAAGAGGAGGGAAAAAGAAACAGTGGAAGAAGAGAGCGAGAGAGAAGAAGAAGAAGAAGGGGATGAAGGGGAAGGAATAAAATAGAGGAGTGCTGGTCAGCAAGCCAAGCCAGTTCATTTGAGCCAGGCAGTTTATGGTATATCTACTTTCTCTGCACCCTTGCCTCAGCCCACACTCCTCGCTGCTTTTGTCACTGGATGCTCTGGTCAGCACATTCTGCCTCTTTGTCTGCAAAGACTTCACCTTTCCTTCTGTTGTCAATAACTGTATTGCTACCAAGGGTGGGTGGAAAAAGGCACTGAGCTATATAAGGATGCACACACACACACACAAAACAACAGCATGGCAAAAAAGATGGATACAGACAGGTGCACAAAATGCACAACATAGCTCGCACGTACCCAGGCTGGAAGCCAGAAAAATACTGTTTATCTGCGTGTGTGTTTTTGTGTGTGTCAATGTACAGTAGGAGCCTGTCGTCAAACCGTGTGTGTGTGTCTTTCACACACACAGTTCAAAACATTGCGTGCCAAGAATCACCCGAGGAGCTCTTTTTTCTTTTTTTTTTCCTTTTTTTGTGGGCCCACCACGTGACCCAGCCTACATCGACGACGCAAGCCAGACATCGACCACTTATCTACCGGCCACCACCCTCCTCCTCCTCCTCCTCCTCCTCCCCACGCCCTCCTCACTCCACCCTCCACCCAAACCCCATCAACGACAAACGGCCAGGCAAGCGTGAGAGAAGGGCTGGCGATAGACACGAAATGTGGCACGAAATGCAGAAACGGAGCCCCTCTGACACACATAGAGTCGAGCACACAGACATCTCAGCCTTCCAGCCAAGCCTACAGTGTGGTTAACTTCTGGCATGCCATGCAGGACCAGAGGCAGCTGTTCTTAAGAGAGACGCCATGACTGGATGGAAAAAACCTTCCTGGTGTCAAAGCAATCGAGAAGACTATTTGACTTGTCTAAATTGTTCAAAATAGCACATGTACCTATTAGACTAAAGTGCCCTCTGTGCGTGATGATACAGTACATACAGTGTGACCTTATTTAATACAAATCGGGGAGCGAGAAGAACAGATTTGCATCTTTACCCTTTGCTTTTGAACTTTTTGAAAAGGACAAGAATTTTATATGGTCTATGATGCTTTCAGCCCAATTTTAAAATTCAATTTTTTAAATCAGTTCAACATGAAATATTCTCTATCCAGATGGCTAATATAATAACAGGAAAATTACATCTTTATGTCTGCGGGTGGGTTTGGATAACCTTTAAATCTGCAGTACACGGGTGATCTCCTGCTACTCTGAAACACGTCCCCCTGACCTTCCAATTAGAGCTCACTACCCAACAGTGGCAACACACTAAATCTTCCCCAGGCTGCAGGTTTGGACATCGGTATAAAACAGCCAGCTATAAAATCATTACTAGGCTGTAAAACACTGGAAAAATTCACAATTAAAAGACCAGTAGAGACACAGAGAAAACAAAGCCAGAAGGAGAGGAATTATTCGGTGTCCAGATATGTGGAAGTAAAACATTTACACAGCGGACACAATAACATACATTTCCACTGGGAGATCCACATGTACAAAAGTGATGGTTTTCTCTGCGTGTTTCAAAGGGTGTGAATAGAAGAAATTAAATGACCACTGAGATTTCAACAACTCATACTCCAACAACGTGTTTACACATAAATTCATACGATATGTCATGATGCACATCAATCAAAAATCGCATGCCTTTTCTCAAATCCTCATGCATCACAATATGCCATGTGAGCAAATACACATATGGCTAATCTTAGCTTTGCTGTGACATTTAATTAATTGTCTGTTCAGGTAAAAAAAAAAAAAATGGACATAAAAAAACACATGTTCAGACAAAAGCTTAGCCTACATTAGCCATGTGGGTATTCAAACTAAATGCCATCCGTGGGTATTAGCAGTGGCATTTCCTGATGAGACTGTTCCTTGATAATACACTAATTAGAAAATTGTGAGGGTTCATCGCAGTATTGTAAAGGGAGACGTTTGTATTGTATTGCTGCTGTATGTAAATACGTTAAGCCATGTAGAATAATTGCATGTGTTAATGTAAATATGTAAAAACAAACCGGTAGTGAAGCAATTAATTGTAGAAAAGAATGATAACACATCTAACTGCTGTAATTAGCGACACAGTCATAAGCCCTTATATCATATTAATGACATTACATTAATGGCGACGAGGGGGGCAGCGAGTATGATGAGGGGGGCCTGTTTCAGACGGAGCGTGTAAAAGGTCACAGAGAAATGATTTATCGGATGCCGTCTCATCAGATTGGAGTCAGAAATCGTCAACTCAAATTAAAAGTGAAACTGTAGTGCTTTGTAAGCTGAGTCTGCATGTAGATCTGAGACGGCCTGTCCACTGTGGGAGGAGGATTCCCTCAATTAACTTCACAGTGAGACAGAGAGGGGTCTAATCCATACCTGCTAGTGCCAATAGCATTCCAGCACTGGCACGCTGAGCCAAGCAGTAAATAAATAAGCATATGAGCTCAACTAGGCATACAGGCCAATTCACATGTCCTACTGCGAGATGATCAAGAAGGTATTTCACAGGAGGCTGCCACTATTGTTTTCACACACCAGAGCAGCAGTGTTGTTTACTTAATATTGAAGTGTTGATTATCGAAGTTTCTTTTAATTAAAATTCTTTTACTCATTTGGGATATCTGAAAATGAATTATTCACATATAAAAAGCATAATTGCAATTTAAAAAAAAAACATTCTGGTCCCTGCAATTCCTCTCTCTTAATAAGATAAAGGCGAGTCTCTTAAGAATTTAAACACTAGAAAAGATAAAAACATCCATTCCAGAGGACTACGGCAAAAACAGCTCAGTGCAGCATTTAGCCTGTAGGAAGAGAACAATAAAACAAATCAATGGTAAGCTAGTAAATGTTGCAGTTTTCATTTGAAAAGGAGAGTCTCAATTGAAAATAACTGGGTAAGTCGAGGATTAACAGGCCCTCTATCACTTATCGATCCACATTTATTACTTTTAAATGTGGGTAATTGGGGGGAGTTTGGTGCAATCTCTGTCTGCATCTTTATAGAATGGCTCCAGTAGGTGTATGGGCCTTAAGTGCACTCGTAAATTGGTTTTATGAGTTTCTGAGACATATCGCTGCTAATGTTTCCACTCGACGGCTTTATGACCACATTGTAGCGACTCTGGTGAAAGATACTTTCTAATATATTGCAAAAGTGATGTTGACAAAAAAAATATACAGCTTTGATGTAGAGCTTTCATTTAAATGATAACAGCTTGTTTGGCTCCGCAACTAAAGTGTATGAGTCCTTGTTTGAGGAAATGAAAAGAGAATCAGAGAAAGCATAGAAGAAATATCTCTTTCAGTTTCAGCGAAAATGAATAGGTCACTATTTATTCATGTATTTGTGGCCAGGCACGGTCAATATACTTGCATACATGTAAAAAGCCAAAGTAATTGAGCAAATAATTTACTTTTCTTGTGATTAGAGGAGAAAATGTAGAATTAATCAGCAGCATCATGGCATGACCACTCAAAGAACAACACAAAATACTGCTGTGATACTAATAGTGTGCATGTATTTGTGTGTGTATGTGTGTGAGTGAAAGAGCATTAGCGCACTTTGTGTACAACTCCCTGTATTATTCTCCAGATGTTCTCTTTCACAGCTCCGTAAAAGACCAGCGGCATTCAGCCGCCTTTCTGTTTGCCGTCATCCTCATTCCTCCGACTCACACCATCCGATCCCTCCATCAAAGCCGGCCACTTTGCCAAACATGATCCCTGCCTGTTGTGTGTTGGTTTGGTTTCGAGAAGCGGATTAAACAGTTCCCACCAACTCTCTGATGTGGACCTTATCTCAGGTTTCTCTTGACACTGGCAGTGCTGTGGTGTTATTAGAAGCTAAAGGGCTTTGTTATGGAACACAAAAGGCAGAGCTAGGCAGCAGTTAGTAAGGCTTTGTTAAGGGTCAGAGAGGTGTTAAATAGACTACACCTGGGGCTGTGTTAACACCTTCACCTGAGACATTCAAACTTCCATGGAAGGGTGTTCTTTTCAATTGAGGGAGCTCACAGAGACGACTGGACGGGAGATGTTAGGAGGCAGAAAAAGATCATTTCTGACAGAAATATCAAACCATATAAATCTCAAGCTGCAGAAAATAATGTAGGAATAGATTCTTTGGGGAATTAAGTTAAGATGAAGATATGCAACGACGGGTTAATGAAAATAAAATTTGAAACAGACAACATTTTTCCTCTTTCCAAGAGTGGAGTATTATTATTTTCAAAAGCTTGTCTCACTCAATTTCTCAATAGATGGCCTCTCTTTACTACTGGACCCGAGCCAATCATTGCTCTTCTCTGGAGGTTGCTGTTTATTGATCATTGTATCACATGGTTGTAATGTGATGTCAATGCCTCTCTTACCTGCCTGAGCAAGCATATAGTAAAAAAAAAAAAAAAAAAAAAGCTGCTGTGGATTAGGTCCAAATGAAAACCAAACCCATGAGTACAAATCAACCGTGGAGATAACAGTTGTGATTGTTTCCCTGCAATTATTTTTAAAACAAAAAATAAACTTTTTCATTCCTTAATCAAATTCAATTTGATTTAAAAATATATATTTGCCCACAGAGGAACCCCAGAGTAACTTTCGGGAAGAAACAGACCACATTCTGGACCGGCTCAGCGTCAGGCCTTGTTACTCTGGATCCCCATCTCCTCTCCCTCCCACCTCCTTTCATCCCCCTCTTATCCCCCTCTTATCCCCCTCTCTTCTCCCCCTTTCAGACTAGTCTGGCTGGCCTACACACGCGATCCTCACGCTAGCTGGGCCTAAGCCCCGTAAAGGCTAACACAAGCTCAGTGTAAAAACTCCTATAGGGGCCCACCTCCATCCCTCTATCCCCATCACTACCCCACCAATCCCCCTCTTCCCTTCTTCTGCTGCCTGACTAGACTTTCGCTTTGCATTACTTCTGCTATTCTAACTTTTCCACTTCTGAGCGCTATCAATTATGCACTAGGATAACAGTGGGGCCAGGCCTGGCAGCAGGACATAAAGGCCGATTATGAGTGTGAATAATTCAGCCATCTTCGTGCCATGTTCCTCTTACCAGTGATACAGGCAGGATGGCTTTGCTGCTAATGTACGATGGCAGACGCAATCTGACCTGGCCTTAATGTAAGGACAGCTCTCTACATCCCAGAGAAGGGAGAGGATGGGGAGCTGGAGAGGACATAAAGCATGGCTGTCCTGCATTATTAAAGTAGCTGTGAACCTGTTGTCACTCAAAGATTGACAAGTCTGACACTGTCACAGACCTGTCGTCTGACACCTGTCAGTCTGTTAACAAGAAAACTGTAAATCCAGGGTCAATTGTCAAACAAATTCAGCAAGATATCTGGGAAATACATCAACAAAATATTTAAAAATATATACAGAGAGCAGAAAAAAAACTCCCATAAAGGAAAGTTTAAAGTCACAGCAGGCATCACAAATGTTTTTGGTGAAGATCATACAAACCAGACAAGGAGACAACCTTCCATCACCTTCATGTTCACAGCATGTCTACCTTGATTTTATTTTTCATGAATTGCGTGCGAAGGTTCGCAAGTGCTACTCCTCTTAGAGATCACAAACATTAATGAATATTTCATCACTCCACCCAAAGCCAAGCACGCACTCTAATCCAAGACAAGAAATATGATGCATCTCTTTTCCCACAGGCTAATAATCTACTTCAACCTCTGTACCTCATAAAAAATAATACCACTGAAATATTTGCAAATTGTCCGATATTTCCATAAATGGAATAATGAAGCGGGCAAGTTCATATTTTCTATACTAAAGCCAAATTTTAAACAGGGGAAAGTTTCAAAACTATTAAATTTGACTGAGGAAAAATATGTATAAATGAATATCTGTTTGAAGAAATAATAAACCTGAAATTAGAGAGTAATTAATCAACGTAAAAATAAAATAAAAAAATACACTGGCTGGAGAAAAAAAAGTAGAAATGTCTAAAATTCATGAAGGGATTTTGTGTTGGATTGCATTTTATTTGTTTTATCTTAGTCTGTCGACTCCTATGTATAAATGTAACTAAAGTAATGTTTTTGAATAGTACAATATAATATTACAAAATAAATTAAATACAATTATTCACAGCAGCTGCAACTTCGTGTAATCAATCTGTCTTTAAAAGCTATATATTTTTATTTATTTATATTTAATTGTAAATTGATGTAATAAAAGTTTTTTTTCCAAATCTTAAACGTGTTCACGGTTAAAATTTTTAAATTCGATGGCAGAATGCTCGTAGAAACCACAAATTCTGAAAATGCAATTCACACAATGTTGTAAAAATGTCAAAGGCGTATTAACCTCAAAGCAGCCAGGCCAAACACTGTGTTGTTTCTGGAAGAAAAAAAAAAAAGCCCCTTCACTCCCTCTTATTTGTGCTTCCGTTTGCCATGCACGCTCTAATCCTGACTGGAATGTCTCCGGTCGTGGAGTCCAGCGGCCCTGAGGAACAGAACAGCAGGTGAAACTGAACTCTCTGAGGACTTGTCCCGCTGCACAGCTACTCCAGTAGTCCTACTGTATAGATCAACCAGACCGTCTGTTTCACAAAAACTCAAATGTGTGGGAAAACTTCTTTTATTTTTTTCATAGGAGGAAAAAAAAAATGAAACTACAAAAAAAACTCAAATCAATTACATTAACTTTCCCAGAGTAAAGCAGTATTCTTTAAAGCCTGACTTCATTGTTCCTGCCCTAACTGATCCTTGACTGGTGAATTACAGGCAGATTATTACAGATTATAGATTATAGATTATTTAATTTGGCCATCCAATTATCCTCGCTGAGTAGCTTTAATCGCTGTTGCCTAATTAATTCAATTTAAATGTTAGAATTTGAAAATCAAAAACTGACGCAGCCATCTTTATCTCTTTGTGTCTGGTGGGTACCACATTTTTCTTGGTTTTGGCTGCTCTGTTTCATCACACACACACTCTCACACACTGTAGTTCTGTAGTCTAGAGTTGAGAGTTTAAGTAGAAATGGGGAGGGAGGGGTATATGTTTTTCAAAAATGATTAAAAGAAAAGAAAAACACAGAAAAACGGAGAAAGAGAAAGAGAGTGTAGGCAACTGTCAGTCAAGTGCTGCAGCCACAACCCTAAGCCTAATGCTGACAGTGGGCATGCTGGGTCTCCTCAGCAGGACCCCAAGAGCCAAGTACAAGGACAGTATAAAGATTTGGTGATCCGAGAGACAGGAGAGAGGAAGGGAGGGAGGACGGGTAAAAAAAAAAAAAGAGGGGACAATATGTTACGAAGAGCAAAAGAGCGGGAGGAAACCAACTGCCCTATATTCCGGCGATACTTGGCGGGATAAGGAAGACGGGGTGCATGGACTGGGTAGGGGGTGGGGGGGCAGGATTAGGACAAACGAGGGAGTTATCGAGGGAAAGACCTGATGTTGGTCAAATCCACAGATGCGCTAGCTTCTGAACAAGCTCGGAAACAAACCAAAATCCTGAAACCATTTCATCAACACCTTGCCATTTACAAGGCAAGGTGATGATTCTCTCAAGGTGTTGTTATGGCTTTCAAAGATCAACAGTGGGATTAAGGACATTAAAACTTTTGTATGCATGACTGTGCTGGGAAAAAAAAAACACACACACACACTCCTAAGGATGTAACCATAGGCAGCGCTCATCACCTCTGTTTATCCAGAGGGCTTAGGCCACTTTGGGGACTCCCCTTAAGTCTCACTTATCTCATTAGACCCTTAAAACTGATTAATATGAATGCCAGCTCAAGGCTTTCTTAAGAACGGAGGGAAGGAGGAAAAGAGAAGAGAAGGATAGGGGGATGGGAGGGGTGGGGATTTTAGAGGAAGGGGGTTTTTGTGTCTCTGGACAATGAGCTGATGGCTTTTTAAGCCTCTCAGTGGCTCTGGGTTAATACCCAAGGCTGCAGTCATGGGATAGGCCGCGGTTCAAAGGCTGCTGCACTCTTAAGGCTCGCTGCTCGCTGATTTAGAGGAAGAAAATAAACAAGCAGAATAAATACCACATCTCCTGCAACTTGAACCTCACTAAAGAAATAATGAACTGCTTTTCCAAAATAGAGTGGTGGGTGTATGTGTATGTGTGTGTATTTGTCAGTCTACGTTCTTTGGGGTGTCATATTTGGTTATGTGGGGTAATGTTCGTAGTAAGCCAGACCAGTCAAAGCTGGGCTGAGATGAGAGGAGAGGGTGAAGATGGGATTCATCACACATTCCCGGGATCAATCGTTTTTCCCTTCAGGGGAGAAAAATAAAGCGCGCTCAGTACAGTTTCACACAGGAATACCAACCACCGCACATAAACAAAGACTGACGTGCACACGCACACCCGCACACAACGCAGCTTCACAAAATGAATCTCAGAGGAGCAGGCTCACAGAATTGGGTCAAGAATAGTGCTGTGCTCTGCTATAGTAAGGGGTGTGTGTTTCTGCTGCTTCATTAAAGCCGGTCTCGACGCAGAGGTCGGCTCAGGATAACCATGCACGTAGGCACGCGCGCTTGCGCATGCGTGCGCATAACTACGCACATGTGTTTGCGCACGAGTCGCTGGCAAAACACACAGACGTGGAAACCCACGAACAAGCGCTCGTCTCTACATCAAACCCAGACATCAGATTCAGTTCTGGGTTATACATTTTAAGCATGATTTATTATCTGTTTGATTCCAGCTGACATCACACATCCAACATCTGTTGCCTAATAAAAGGCGTGGTGCAAGGGGAGTGGATCTGAAAAAGATCTTTACATACAAGTTCAGTTTAACGGATTTTAATTTTTGACATGAGGCTTTGATAGATAAGACAACTTATTTAAATTTCTCCAAACTTTTTTTTGGGTCAAAATCCCACTTAGCCTTTTAAGACCCCAAGGTTTCAAACGGATGCAGCTCAAGACAAGACAAGCTGAGTCAAAGACAAATATGAAGAGATTTGTTACAAAATGAGATATCCACCATTTGAATTACAATCATGTATAATTATCCACATATTTCATCACAATGAAAGGAACGCATCATTTCATGACCTTCTCTTGCAAAGTAGATCTTCTTCTGAGGACAAAAACAGCTCCTTCTTATTGTACCAATTTGTCACCACAGCAGATATATAGCATTTTGGAACCAAACCCTCCATTAAGACGCTACATTACACACACCCTGGTATTCTGACTGTGATACATGCATTTCAGTGGAAAATGCACTTTCAAGGGCACAGTGTGCAGTGTGTCACAGTAGTTAAGAGCGAGATGCAACTTAGTACCACAGTACCAACCCCCAAGTAAACACAGCCCTGTGTGTGGGAGTCTTCAGTGTCAGAGGAAACAAAGCAGGGGTCTAAACCTGAGCAGGCTTAATCCTGTCTCTGTAGAAAATAGCCCCGGTGTCACCAAACCCGGACCGCAAAGACGACACCTCCTCAGGGTGAAGACCCACAGTCCGTCCCCAGGAGAACCACCACCAACCAACCGACCAACCACGGTCACCACCAGGGAGACAGACAGATAGCCAGCAAGCCACATGCATCTTTAAACCTTGGCAAGGACAGACAAGGAGGGGAGGGGGCTGATGAGCTGGACGGTGGGGAGGGAGGCAGATGAAAGAGAGAGGATGGATAAGGCTAGTTGGAAATGAGGGAAACTGCCACCTCTTCTTTTCCACACACTGTGTCACCCCTGTCTGCTACATGCCTCTCCCCTCGTGCCTGACGCTCGCATTATACTCCTCCTCTCCTCCCTTTTTTTTTTTTTTTTTTGTGTCCAAAAGCGTACAACATCTTCAGCTGTGCGCTCTCCCTTTCCCCCTCGCCATTCACACCATTCTCCCTCACTCCTCTCCTTTGCCCTCCCTTTTTTTTTTTTTCCTCCCTCCGTTTAAAGCGTACGCATTACTTTCAGCCCTGGCTATGTGGAGTGGACAGAGAGAGCAGAACAATGGCCGCCTTTCAGTCTCACAACCCAGAATTTGGTGGTGGGGGGGACGGTGGAAGGGGGGGGGGGTCACTGGCTGCTAGTATTTTTTTTCTACTGTCAATTCAAAACGGGCTAATGCAGCTAGCTTATTATTGGCACGTCTCGCCGCAACGGTAGACTGAACAAAGTGGAAGCGACAATGTTTAATTGTTTGTTTGTTTACGTCAGTGGAAAAAATTGCGGCAGCAGCAGGAACTTTTATAAAGAGGTGTTCATATTGAAAACAAGGCCAGGCGATCAATTAGTTCATCCACCAGAATTCACTTCACTTTTTCATGACCGTGCCAACGCAAACAGAGGAACGCCAGACGAAAACATGAGAAGCCACGTAGGCCATCCAAGGATACTCGCCACATCCAGGTGAGGAGGCGATAACACAGTCTCCTGGCTCAAAGCAGCACATTATGACGTCTAACATTTCTATTTGGGGATATGAAAGTTTGGAACTAAACCAAGTAGATTGTCTTGATTTCAAAGAGAAAGCAGACCACACAATTGTACAGTCTCTCTGTGTGTTTCTCAGTCTGTCTGTGAAGATGAATTACCTCATGAGTCATTTACAACTGGCTACAACCCGTCAATTAGGTCTTTATTCACAAGCTGGAGATGTGTTCTCTTCTGGGATCTATTCTCCACACTGCTGCCCAGCTAGAAAAACATCCATTCACTCCCCCGCAGCCCCCCAAGTTAAATAAGGAAAACGGCAGTGTAAGGTCCGAAGCCAGTCTACCATGAAAGGAATTATCTGTGGAAAATGTGTCTGGCAAAAAACCGAACAGTCTCAATCGTTCCTGTCATATTTTCCAGTTGAACAGTGACCGGTGACAGAAAGAAAAATTTTGTTGAATCCCATCACTCGTTTTGGCCTTTACATGCTGGTGTAGCTCCTTTAAATACAATTTGAGATTGACATTAAATGAGTTTAACGAGGTCAAATGAACCTAAACAGACAGAACTGGTCTGAATGAAGAAACTGTATGTAGCTTCCCCTTCCCCTTGTACACTTGAAATGCTTTTAGGCTGAGAGCACAGGGCACAAGAGGCTATCAGACCTCTCTCAGTAGCGCCCCATTCTGGTCAGGGGTGATAGATCAACCAAGCGTTACTACAGTAACAGCTGCTTCTAAGCCTCCATCTTACAGAGGAGCTGAAGAAGGATATGGTAGCGCCATTTTCAGCCGCGAGATGCCTGGACTGGCGTTCTGACTCTTAACGGGCCTGCAGCAATCCTGTATTCCTGTTAATCGCCCCTTTTTGGGGTCTTCAAATGAAACATAAGCTTTTCTGAGATGGGAAGTGAATTAACACAACACCAAAATAGTTTATTTTTTCTCTTTGTCTGCCTACCATGTTCTTTTTAACTACAAATCTGCTCAGGTGTTCACAGTAAAAACACTTACTTAATACAGATCTGTTCCCACAGCTCTCTGGGGTGGCACAAAGTAACTTAAGGAAAAATAAAGAAACAGTTGGGGGGGAAAAAAACTTTCCACAAGTTTGAAATTTTGAGTGAAACTGAGACAGTGAGAGCAAGGATAGAGAAAAAAATTAGCCCCTGAATAAACAAACTCATGTATCTGGTAGAAAGACAACCAACTAGCAAAAAAGGGAAACATTATTTTTATCATTCTCATGGCAGAATATAAGCCTCACATTAATCTTTACACATGTGGCTGTTGCATAAGCTGGTTAATACATTATTGTTTCCAAGCAGAGCTATACAGAGCGTTCCCCTGAAAGCCACGGCTTGAATGAGGCCTAAAAGACAGATTGCTCAGCTGATAGCGGCGTTTCAGCCCTCCATCTGACCTTGGAGTGATTACTCTGAAAACAAAAACCTGGACATTAAAATCTGGTTCCCCAGGCAAGGGAGGAAAACATGTGCAACTGAGCTGAAGCTGCCATTCAATATTGTCCGTTTCTGTCAGCATAACAAGAGATCCCGTCCACTCCTTGAGGTGAGCACATTGAAAATGATAGTGGTATTTTTAAGGCTCATTTTCAGCACTGTTAACCTTGGTCAGGCTGAGTAATATTTATCTAATCATGAGTAAACAAAGGATTTCTTATGCTGCATTCAGTTAAGTAAATCACTGAAAACAAAGGTCAAAACACAGTACTAACTGTTTAAAAGGAGACACAAGACATATATTAAAAACACAGTGTTTGAATATATTTCTTAGAAAACCAAACTAATAACATACCACTTTTAAAGAACAAACCGTGTTATTTTTACAGAAATATTGTATAAATATAAGTAAATGAATAATCAAGTCTAAAATATTATCGCATATATAGAAATGTAGAGAAAAAAAAACGGAAATATTGGGGATGTCTTCTCCTATCTAATTGTAGCTGCCTTTACTTCAGTAGGATTTACCCAGTAGGATTAGCATATCCAAGACTACAGCCTGACCACCAGGCACCCCCGGCGACAGGGCTGCTTCTGTCCGCCGCATAGCAAGTCCACAAGGGTCACGGCCAAGAGTCCTCCCCCTCTTCCAACGCGCGCTGAAGAACAGCTGCTCTGCCAAGCACATTGACTAAGCATTGACTACTGCCTGTTGGGCTCATTTTCTAGTTAATAGAAAAAAAAATCTAATTTAAATGGAAAGTGCATTTACAGGTCTGGTGAGAAAACACAGAGTGCTATTTAAACCTAATGGAAGTGTTACATCGCACAACACCATCATTATAGTTTTGCTGGTTTTCCATCAGGTCCTGTGTTTATTTTTCTATACCCTCTGCCTCGCTCTCTTTGTGTCTCCTACGTTCGCTGTCCCTGCAGCTCGGTCTGTGCTTGCGCTTGCCAATGCCACAGGCATAAAAGAATGACAGAGCAAGGGGTCATTAACGAGAACTAATCAGCCCTCAGACAGAGAGACGGAGGGAGAGAACAAGAGCCAGAGCAGCGTAGAAAGTAAAACACAGCTCAGAGCGAGCCAGTAGAAAAATGATAAGGGGGACTAGCTAAGGAGAGACTAGCGTGGGGTCACAAACTAGCCATTTTAGAAAGCAAACACAATATCAGCTTGATTTATAAAATTGCATGTTTTCAGAATTGAATTCTAAACATGAGATCATATTGTAATATGCATACATTTTCACATCTGTTAGAAGCAGATGGGTGTATGGACTAACTTTCCACCTCCATGCGTACGCGCCTCTGTTAATGCACACTTAGTCACACACACACTTACACACATACATACAAGCACAGATTGACAAGACATTTATTCATGTCCCACTGGTCTGTGACAGGTAATGAGAAGTCCAGGGGAGAAAAAATATTTAATTATCCTGTTATCTATGGGTCTAAATGACAGAAAAAATAAGCTATATATGACCCCGTGCCTCATTGATTGCATGCACATGCGCACGCATGCACTCTCAAACACAAAAACATGCACAGACAAAGGCAAGCCAGACAACAAAAGAAAGTTGCCTTTGACACCCACGACATGACTACTGTACGTACTGTAGACCTACAGTTACAGTACACTGTGAAAATAAAAATGTAAAAACTACAACACAAAGAAGCACGTTAGAAAAATGCTTTCCAGGCTGTTTGTTCAGCTACAAATTATGCCGCAAAATACAAATCACCTTGAGTAATTTGCATGACCACAACGGCATCAAACTGTTCATGTTAATAACACCCTCCACTTCAAGGAGAGTTCTAGTTACTAGTTTGTCATTCACAGGCCAACTTTCTGCTTCGTTATTCCTCGCCGTATGTGTGTGACCTCTCCCTGAGCTCCTCTCAGAGTGTGCCTGACCTCTGCGCGCCTTTCTCCACCATCAACCGTGGAGGGACTCCCGAAATATCTAATTGTATTCATTCATTTTCTGTGCCCAGCAAGGAGAGACAGAGAGACAGAGAGAGAGAGCGAGAGAACGAGGAGGGGAGGGAGGGAGGGAGAGAGACGGGGAGAGGCGGAGAGCCGAGAGGCAACCCGGAGAAAGGCGAGGAGCGATATGGGGAAGAAGAAAGGGCACAGGGGGAAGAAAGGGAAGGAAGGGCCGTCTCTTCGGCATTACAGCTGAGACATCATTAGAGCTACTGTCTGTCCCCTCATTAGAATAAATACTCACAAGCAAAAGACAGTCAGCGAGATAGCAGAGGGTCAAATCCGCAGAGAGAAATGTCCGTGTTTTTTAAGTTTTTTGAAGCTGAAGGAACTCTCTGAGGACAGATGAAACTTTAAGATTTCCGACATACATCTCTAAACTGTTCCTTGAGATAACTTTCTGATGGGAAAAATGCTAATCATGCAAATCAAGGTACCAAGAGAAAAGCTCTAAGAAAATCTCAACCACAAACAGAGAAGTAAACGAAAAAAAGATCTTCAGAAACAACAGTTTCTTGCCTCATGCTGGAGTTGTGATACACAACGGTGAACTGAAGCCAACAAAACAGCATGGAAATCCCCTCAGCCCCTACCCCAGTCACCAACAACACAAACACCCAGCAGAGACGACTGTGGCACCGCTAACACAGATTAGGGTATACTAAATCAATATAAAATTCCAGACTAATCTACAAATTGCTTATAATTCTGACCGCTGGAAAAGAAGAAATCCTAACCTGCAAAAACATTTTTGTCGAGAAAAGGTTCCATTTCAAACACAAAAAGTCCTTATCTGAGATTGCCCATTCAATCCTACTGGCAGGCTAAGCTGTAAAAGTGTCTCCACCAGTGTGTTTTGTCTACCAGTGAGTCAAACAACCGTAGAAGTGACTCCTTGGGTTTCTATCCCTTTTGCTTATTTTCGTCTATGTCTAGTTCACACTTTCTCCAATCATTTTGCAATAAATGTCACGTGTAATGAGCCAGTTAAATACTTACTTTCTTTTTGGTCCATTTTAAAGTACTAATTTTCCATTCTAAACTTGAAATTAAAAAGGAAAGAAACGTGATAAAGTTTGCAATAGTTTTTAGTCTGTATTTCCGTGTGGAGATCATTTCTTTCTGTGCATTTCAGGTGATTAAGTAAGTAAGCAGAGCATAACGTATTTCACAAGCTGATCCAACTTAGGCACAATGAATTAAAAACAAAACAGAATTTGTGTCAAAACCAAACTCAAACAACAGCTTTAGTGTGATGGATTATCTAACTAGGGCAATTTTCAAGTCGGTGGAAGGTGCGGTTTCATACAGTGGAAAAATGAATGGCGACAAATGGCTTTTTCTGGAAGTAGTAAAAGGAGCTCCGAACGACTGTGTTCAGACAACAAGAAAGAATGCAGAGGGAGAGTCAAACAAGAAGCTAAGGGAGTGAAATTATCCTTTAGGTTCCCTGCTTACATTATTCATTTTGGCCATCATAAAGTGACACAAAAGTTTGACTCAAATGTGCCTGTTTGTGTGCACTGGGCGTTAACACAGTAAATTCTTGGAGCAGCCGTACTTTCAGCGTGACTGTGAAGCCTCAGAACAAAGGCAGACGCAGGCAAGTTGCGTTACAGTGCCACACCAGCTTTCTACAGTAATGCATGAAGAAAGGGACTCGATATTTATTAACTGAATCATCAATAAGACGAGTTTGCTATCTCTCCCTCTCTCCGTCTCCTCTCTGCTGTTAGGTTACCTTTCTGGCTTCCTGCCTCAGTGCTGCAGGGGTGAGAGTCAAACAAACTCTATTTAGAGTAAGTAGAACGGAGTGACTGGTGTTAGCAGCATTACAGTCTCTGCTGCGAAAAACCTGTTTCCTTTCCTCAGGCAAGTCAGAGCTTCAGAAACCGGTGAAGCTCAGGAAGCTATCTATTTCTCATATTTTACCCAAAGAGAGTAAAAAGCACAACGTGCACGTAGCCAAGTGGATCACACAGATCTTGTGTTCGACCTCTTTTAATGTTAGTGTGTCAGATCTGAGATTAACAGTAGTTTTACTTAAATTCCCCCCCCTTTTTTTTCTAACTACACCTTTTTTTTTTTTTTTTTTTTTTTACTCCGCTGAAACTGAGAAAACTTGTCAGCACATCTGGAAGATATCAAGTTAACTGAGCAGCCAGACAAGTCAAAACTTTTTTGTTGAAAAAGAAAATGTACTGTCTAATGAAAGTAGGTCTATCAACAGCAGAAATCAAGATTTAACTCAAAATTGTGTTTGCCTCTATTGAAGAAAGTGCTCCATAAATAAACAGCCAGGGTAGAGACCTAGACCACAATGGTCATGGTCTACGGTATATCAGGCCGCGAATCTAAGCACCCCGCTAGACTGGCCCCGACTTCAGGAGAGGGCTTACAGTCAGCCCTCCGTTTGTACCCCTGACCACTAATTGCTTCAAGCAATAAATCATGTTTTCCGAAACTTCAAACTGAATATAAATAGTTGTGCAACAAATTCAGCATGTGCTATTAATGGCTTTGTGCACACTTGGAGAGTAAGCTGTAGATTTTATTCAACAAATACTAAGTGCCGTTGGCAGTTGAGTGAAAGATCTCTGTAAACTCTACCAGTAGTGTTTAGACTTAATAAGCCCAGGACAAGGCTGTACAGTCTAACTCCAGGAGGGACTTTTAGTGAGGAAATGCTGTCTCAACAAACATGTACACCGAGCACTGAGGTTGACTTGAGGCTGTCCAAGCAGAGAGTGGTTTGACTAGAGGATTGTAGCACATCTGAGAAACTTGTATTTTAACTTTGCTGCCTGTGTTCTCTGGTGTGGCCCATCTGAGTCAACAGCACATTAAATCCCCACTTCACTACTAACAGTCCTGAGTCTTGCGTTGAGCACACATTTGTCATTTTATTAATAGAAATGAAAAGTGAAAAGCATTTTTAATTGAATATTTAAATTAACTGACTGAATATTTTTATTTTGAGACATTAGATGACTTGGGCATCTGAACTTATGAATGGACGATTCATGTTCACCAATATTCAAAAAAATAGAAAAAAAAAAAAACTTTGTGTGAAGTTAAATTTAGGGGAAATTTATCTATTTTAAAATGAGGAAGCTGTGCACTGTTACACACAGTGAAAGTTTCCAAAAGTTCTAAATGGGAAAGTTCATCACGGCTTCAAGACTGTACAGCCATCACTACAGCTAGTGGAATAAAAACCTTTTCACAGTTTTGTACAATTACACTGCTCTGGGTTTTATGTTCCAGAAGGGATTTGGATTATTTAGGGTTTCATTTTAGCAAGTAAAGCTATTATTTGTTTCTTTAAAAGTCTTAGATTTCAATAGATTTTTTTATTATTATTATTTTTATTATTATTATTTTACAGTAAAGTGTGATCCAACAATATGATGCTGCAACAAAAAAAATCTAATTAAATTTTCCTCAACTTCTCAAGGGAACGTTTCTTTACATAAAAATGGATTCAATAACTATTTAATCTATATTTAATATAATAATAGACACCACCAAACTCGAACATGAAATACATATTATTCTACTTTTTCTTCGTGTCTTTGTTACTCAAAATGAGTTTGTCATTTTGTGTCATTTGTCTGCCATCGTGCCTTCATGATATTCATGAAATACTCTTGTATGTGCTGAGACCGTCGTATGTCCTTAAATTACATTATGGCAAGTGTACTGAATTTCGCGAAGGTGCTGTTTAATATTGACTGATACATTATGCTCTCACTACCTACATTTAGTATTGTTAGTGAATGGTGAAGTCACGCCGTAAATAACGTAAGACAGCAGCAGTCATTGTCACTGAACAGGTTTTGAGACGAGTGGCTCCAACTTAAGTTTTTTTTCCGAAACAAGGCAATGAACCAACACGGTCTGAAGTGGGTAAATTAATGGGCACATTTATTGGACTTTGTGCTTATTTTAGCCAAGTTGAGACTAGGTAGATACTGGTGTTAATGGGTCCTGTGGGGTCGTGTATACATCCAGTCTGAGTCCGCCGGACAGAGAAACAATACAAGATAACGCTCCAGGTTTTATAGCCTTGTCCAGCTCTGACCCGGTACCTACAGCTAAATAACTCACAATGAAACGGTGAATCCCATTTTCTGGACAATACTGACAGTGGCTAGAGTTGCAACGCCAAACGGAGAATGTTTTGCCCAGGCCTTATTACGCACGGTTTTTGTCTATAGTTTCCTTGGGGGATGCGCAGTTAATGAGCAACCACGTAATGGAAATAAGACACAGTAGCCCTTTACACTCATGTTCCTATCCACGTCTATAGTCTGTACCTACAGCTACTGGCATTATGCCCTCACTGCGGAGAATAAACACCGATGTGGTCCAGCAGACCTGCGAACCCCGCGGTTCATGCAGATGCGAGAGGACGAGACATCGCCGACTCTCCGCGGTAAAACCTGCCCGGTGTGGAGCCACTTACCTGGAGTTGGTCCGGTTCCAGAAGACGGCGTAGCGGTCGGCCACCACTTTGGAACTGGGCTCCTGGCTAAATACACACATCAACAGCACCAGGCAGACGAAGAGGACCATTTCCATTTGCAGCATCACTACAGCGAAACTTCGGCACGTATTCCTCTTCGGTGTCGGGTCAGTCAGTCGAGTTTGTACGGGCGCTTCAACCGGGACAGGTGGTGAGTCTCATTCACATGTGGCCGTGTGTTCCTGGCGCAGTTTGTGAACAGTGAACAAATAGAAATGCGCACAACATAGAAAACGCAAAGGGAACAGCGAGAATGTGACCACTCGAGATGACACTTGTTCAGGCTGATGGAAATGTAAAGTTACAAAACCAGCGCGTCACGGTGTTTTCTCTCAGGATGCAGGTCGAGGGTCCAGATGAATCACAGGCTTTATTTCATGCAGGATCTCGGATCGGACAAATCCTTGGTGGGCTGACAAAATATGTCTCCCACTAATGCACAAACAGTGAGATCAACACAGAGAAATGCGCAGCACAACAGGCAGTGTCTTCTTTAGTGTGAAAATGTTCCCCTTATGCGGGGAGCTACTGGATGTAGCCTGTGTGAGGGCAAATGACAACTGCTCAACACTTCTTCTTACTCCAAACCCAAAGCGCAGGGGATTAGTCAGTCCAAGATATGATGGAGAAAAGAGAGAGAGGGAGAGAGAGGCTCAATGTGTCCAATGACGCCGTGTGGCGCACGTCAGATGTCCATGTTCTCCGGGCAACTTTTTAAAGCCATACAGTCAGTCAGTCACTGGCAGATGAATGGTAATGTCAGACTCGGTCTTTCCTCTCCAGCGTAAAAACAAGACAGTTATCCTTTCTCTGCGATTTACCGGAGGTGTCACGGCCGAGGTGGGGAGGAGTCCTTCTCGGTGTAGGAGAGAGGACGGACAGCGATGTGTTTTCTCATGCGCTTCTCTCCGCGGAGACGCTGGTTTATGTCCGCATCCCAAAGTGTCCTCCTCATATATAAGCCATCGTGCGACGCGTAGGAATGAAATAAATCTCGCCTTCTCCCATGTGCATGCCGCGTAGTCTTTTCCCCCTTTCTTGTGTTTGGGTTTAAAACGCCGGGACGCGCAGGAAGGTGAGGGCAAAGGCAGGCAGCTCCAGACGCCGACTGAGAGAGTGGGTTTGGTTACGGCGGAGCGGGGGATAGTCCCATTGGTTTGAAATTATTTGAATGGGCGTCACTCGAACAAAGCCAAGCCCCTCCCCCGCCTAAAACCGAGCTAATTCAATTACCGAGAGGTAGAGCTGGAAGGGTACGGGGGAAGAGGTGCACAGGACAGGGACCGCTTTTAGATACTTCTGTCAGATCGACCGATAAGAGCGCACGACGCTATTTAATTACATGCAAACGGACGCAGCGGAGCGAAGAAGAGCGCGGACTACAGTTACTCTCTCACTTAACTCAATTCAGATGTGCTTCATCTAATACCAGGAAAGGTGCATGTGTTGAGGTATTATATATTAATTAATAATATGTATTTTAGTTGTAAAATATTACTTCAGAAGACATTATATGCCAAAGAAACGTTGTAGAAAATTCTACATTTTGTTCCACCGATTCTGTCCACTAATGTCCCCCAATCTTACTAATTAAGAAAAAAAAATCATATTTAATCTAAATTGGGAGGAATTCAACTCCATAAAGGTCACATCTATCCCGCAGGTTTGTGAAGACAGGGAGGGAGGGGGAAGCTGGTGCCTCACGACCGCTGTGTGATGGTGTACTGCTGATGGCCATGGTAGATGTGACAGGGCAGCCTGTTGCGGGGGGGTGAGAAGAAGGAAAGGGGTTCAAGGCGCCGCTCCAGCGCCCAGACGCCCCGCAGTGGCGGGCAGGCGGGATAGCTGACTCAACCTGGGGTAGGGGACGAGGGGGGGGACAAATCCAAGTTCGAGTGAGCCAGGAGAACAGCGTCTGTCGTCGCCTTAAATCAGACAAGTGCTCACGAGCAGGATTTATGAAACTTTAGAAAGTGAGCAGCAGGCCTAAATTCAGGTGGGAAATCTCTAACGAAAATAACCGTAACATGAATTCAGACGGATACAATGTGCAGGACGTCTGGGGTGGATTTATGGTGAACTTGTGGAGTGTTTAATTTTTTTTTCTGTATTTCTCCAGATTTGGGACTGTTAGGTGGAATAATCTACACATTTTTTTTTAAAGGTATTTGTGTCTGTGTGTGTTTGAGGCTTTATATGCCTATATTAATATGTTTTTTTTTTTTCAAAGGAAAGGAAATGTATTCTTATTCATAAAGCTCCTCTTTTGTCCACATGTCATGTAGAGCAACAATACAGTAAGAAGTAGAGAGATGTGTGGAAAACCGCAAGAGCAAAACTTGATATATAAATAAAAAAAAGAATCTGTAATATAAAATTATAAAAACAATGAAACAGAAGAAACTAAAAGCTAATGAGTCTACAGAAGTGAAGATTTTTTTAGTGTGTTCATCTCCTACTTTTTCTGTTATCTGTCAGCGAATGAGGCATCTAAATAAGATACAAAATAAAATTCAGACCACAGAGACCTTGAATGTTAATCAATATTTTTATCCTTGTAAAGTCAAGGTGCAGTTCGTCTTGAATGCTTTCGGTGTATGTGTGTGCACGCATGCGCAACAGGTGCTGCTGTTGCCTTCAAGGATACAGGAGGAGAGAGAGAAAAAAGAGGGGCAACCGAAGGAGGGAGGAAGGGGTGAGAGGGCAGCTAATATTTTAAGATAATCCTCTTGACCTCTTCCTGTAGACTATAATGTAAACTTCACTTAGAGCTATCGCAACACCCACACACCCACACAAACAGCACTACCGCCACACAAACTCAGTCATCAAGTGTTATCATGCACACAAATTTGCTCAAGCATTTTTTGCACACACACACACACACACACAAACACACACACAGTGAGGACACTATCAGCTACCAGCAGAGGACTGGTGGTGAGGTCAGCTTGGAGGTCAGTGAACATGGCTGTTTTCACACCCACTTTACAGCCGCGACTGCATTCCTCTCCTGCTGCGTCCCGTCTCTCTCTTTCTCACTCACACACACACACACACACACACACACACACACAGACACACAGACACACTCACATACAAGAACACACTTGATAACAAGCATATATGACTGACTAGTACGCACAGCGTATACCCCCAGCTGCTTTCATTTTCTCTGGCACAGAAACAGAGCTTTCCCTCCCCATCCCCTTCTTAACCTGCTGTCACTATCATAGTGGGCTGCATTGATTACTTCTCATGCGGGCATATTTTCTCCCTCATCCTCATCCACATGTTCCCGCAGAGTGGTGCAAAGATGGCTTGAACTCTATTTTCAAAAAGCCGGGTTTATTTTTGTATTTGATTAGCAAGGGGGAAAACAACACTAACTCGGGAGTATCAGCGATCAGGTGATGTGTTGTCTTTAAAGGGCCGAAAATATGACTCTTTCACGCACTTACTTTTACTTTCAGCTCCCCTTTATTGTTCTCCCTTATAGACTGTGTGCATTCACATCTTATGCACACAAAGTATCTTTTAATTTTATCTCAGAGCCTAACCTTTCTTGCTAAAAAAAAAAAAAAAAACGATTTAACTTTATTCAGTTTTCTTTATGATGCCTTTTTGATACAGGGTAACTGGATACATCAAGGCTTCAATTTGATATATTGAAGTCATTTTGAACAAAATGACAAGTGTCTGGCTTTGAGCCTGACATTTTCTTCCTCGCACACACAGTAATCTGTACTCTCACACAGCCAGGGTCACAGCAGGGTGAAATGGGAAAGCTTACTGACTGGCTGGGAGGTTCATACCTCTTTTTTTTAAAAAAAAAAAAAAAATGTTATTGTTCTTGCCAACTGTGCAATTAGAGACTGCATCATAACAGAGGCTCATTAAAAAGATGTGAGAATGCGGCTCGGTATGTCTGGTGTCAACATGACAGGTCAGGCATGCCAACTAGCAATTACGGACATGAAAAGTGAAAAATGATCGTTTGAAGAAGTACTCTTAAAAAAAAATATCTCTCAATTAGAGTAACAGTGGAAAACAACATATTTTACTCTAATTAAAACCCTGTGTACAATCGAATTACCTTTTTTGGATTGAGATCTATTGTGTCCATTAGAAGTGGATTTTATGAATCAGTTAGTGAGATGCCCTTACATCAAAAGAGATGTAAAACTAAACCACTGAGTGGATGCAGACAAAGTGGCACCTCGCAGGTATAATGGTTTGCTTTTAATACCATAAACCATAAAAAGGAACCATTAAATCTGCTCCCAAGACACCTTTAAAATCATCCTCCCTCATCATCAAATTTCTATAAAGTATCCCTACAGTTTTACAGTACATTACTACTGAAAGTATTGCGTGGTACAGCATTTCCCTAATGTTATGTCTGTTTACTGAGAGGAGCATCGGGATGCAGCAGATGAAGCAGTGTACTGGAGATCTATGCAATGATCTTTTCTGACAGTGTAGCACCAAATCTCATTCATATACAGCTCACACATCCATAAATATGATACTGTCTCACAAGCACAGGCAATGGGATCGTTGTCAGTTAGAATTACTGAGAGCACTGTGCATGCATTGTGCCCTGTAACCCCATTTACACTTATCGTACTGTATGTTTCAAACTGCGAGCACAGATTAGGCTGGGTTACACATGAAGAGAAAATAGGATTTCACCAATGTGAAATTTTCTTGGTTATTTCAGAGGGTAATCATCATATTTCTCCTGTATGTGAGAGGAGATGGGCTCCATAAAGAGTTAAAAAATAAGCACTTGGTGTATATTTATCACTTGATAACTAAGAAGACTGTGACAGACCATTTCATGCCGCATCTTACACCTGATATCACACATTCCTCCATCAGGATCAAAAAGCAAGTGTTGCATTCACAACCTGTGTTTTGTATATTCATAAACTTGACACAAACCTTTCTCATTACATCTGAGCTCATCGAGTATATTACCTCCCCTCTCTGTCTCACTCCCTCACTGCCTCTTAATTCTACACCACCTCCCTCTTTAGGATGCATATTAGATTAAAGATTTTATTGTCACACTCAATGCACTTAGAGCGTTGGCAAACTAAATCATAGGGAGACAGCATGTCATAGAAGAGACACCTTGGGTTGACTAAGTCATGACGAGCCAGCACAAATCGATGAGAGAGACTAATCGGATGTATCTGTTGGGACGGGCCCTGCCCTGAATCCAAATGATGGACACCAGATGGGGGACTGATGTTGCCATTAGTACACCATCAGTGCAGTAGACAAAGTGATGTAAGGACAAGGGCTTCCTATTCAGTGAGGAATCAGATTTTCAATAGGGACAGCCAAGGTCCTTCTATTCATTGAGGAAAAGCAGGAACCTACACTGGTGATGGTTTGCCAGTGTTTGCGGGTGCAAGAGAAAACTAGAGAGTTTGTGTGTGTATGCATTTGTTCTTGTGGTTATACTTATGAAGACCACATGTCCTCACAAGGACAGAAAGATGAGAAAAATCTTCAGTCCTCAAAGGACCATGTGAGGATTTTATATCTAAACAACCAAATAGATCATCCAGACCCTGTTAAGACAATGATTCATGAGCATTTTCCGATCCATCCTCTCTTGGGTTAAGGTTTGCTTACGTTTAGGCAACTAAAGCTACTTGGATAAAGTTTGGGAAAGACCGTGGTCACAGTTAAAAGAAGACTGCTTGTAGGAGATTGGAGTGCAAACTGCAGTCACTAGTGTCAAGGTTACACACTTTACAACAAACGCCAGGCCGCAAGTTTAAATTAGTTTAACTGTTAAAGTTAGGCACACAGAGATGAGGATTACAATAAGGATTTTAAAGGTTAAAGGAATAGTTTGAAATTTTAGGAAGTGCGCTTATTCACATTCTTGCCAAGAGTTATATGGATCATTAGATATGAGGCTAGCTAGCTAGCTAGAAGGTGGTTAGCTTAGCTTAGCACAAAGATTGGAAACAGAGGGAAAGAGCTCACCTGGCTCTGTCCAAAATAGACTGTTTTCAACCCTATCCTCGTCACATTATCAGATGTTTACTACATGATTATTGTGGCCAAAATAATTCACTATAATGATTACTGTGATATCTATACTACAAGTCAGATTCATATTTAGATTTAAGTGTGTTTTGTCTCTTTTTGACAAAAGAATTACAGTAATATTCAAATGTAGGGAGGTAGGGAAAGAGTCTGTAACCAACCATAACCTGTAAGTGCGCTAAGTGTGAACTGTCAAGACAATGTAAAGAAATTGAAATGATTTAGGATTTTTTTTTTAAATGTGTATTATTAACATGATATCAATATTTATTTTTTAAACATTAGGGTTACCACCAATATTGGTACATCTAAATTTCACCAAATTTAGCACATTATTCCTTGTTTGTTTAATCCATGCTAAAATTGAAGTGCAAACATGACGGGATGTATCACATTGTTTCTTGACCTGAAGGACTGGGCCATTTAGATGAATTTTCTTACCATTGCATAGAGCCAGCCCAGCCATATGCGAGCTATATGCAAGTGGGAGCCTCTATGTACATACAGTGCATACCACATATGTGTATCTGAAATCAATCATGTGCATTTCAGAGAGAATTTTGCTTTTAAAGTCTTGAGTCTTATCTTATATCACAAAGTAAATATTCCAGAAAGCAGTTTTACTTTCTCGGATGAATGAGAATGTCCACACAGACTTGTTTCTCCAAGCATTTGAGACATACCATCAGTAGATAAAAAATTAATAAGAACATTCTTCATTCTTCAGCGGAACGTTATCAGCCGACGCTGGTGTGAAAACAGCTGTTTTATGTCTGACCTACACCCAGTTTTTCAGCAACCTTACAGCGATGCTGTCTGTATTTTTTTTTTCCTCCCTTTCGGTCCACAGTGAATGAACGGAGGCTTACTCACACACACAGACAAAAACCACAAACAGCCCTCTGCCCCAGTAGTATAAATGTTTATTTGGCCTGCAACAAAGCGGTTTGTTTCTTTATGTGTATGTTTGATGCATTATATTGTGCAATATTTTATCACACCGCGGACATAAACGCCAGCTGTGTGCTGTGTGTGTGTTCTTAACTTCACTGAGAAACAATACATAACATTCCGTGTGCATGCACATGTGTGTAGCATACACACTAAGTATGCGTACTTGTGTGCAGCCCTCTCCGTGTGCACGCTTAAAATGTGAGGGTTATGTTAGCTACAACAGTATTGAGTTACTTTTCCATGTTGCTCTTTTAAACCAAGCTCTTTCCATTTATTACCTGTAAGTGCATTACTTCCAGCGGGCAAATACAGGGTTAATGATAAAGAGTACATTGCATGGTGGCATTTTATCCTTAGATCTAATTCAGAGAAGTCTAACTTATCCTCATTACAGGGACCTGTAGAGGAACAAATGACAAATCACAGTATGCGATAATAAAGGTGACACTGTGAAAATCCCTTGGCTGGGATCCATCTCATCATTATGAGAGCATTATGAATGGATGTAATAAAAGTGAATTAAGACAGGACACCGCTGATATAGATATTATGAGCACATTGTCCCTTCCCTAATGTGAATGGTGCTTCAGCTGGCTTCTGCAATAAGGGCCCCAATTTGGAGAGGCTATCCTCAACTCTGAGTAATACTTACATACAATCATTACCAAAAAGCTGGGAGGAGAGAGGGTGGGCAACTATCGAGTCCTCTTTTGTGCTCTCTCTGCTCTTTCATTATAGCAATGAATGTAAAAAAGCCTTTGATATCCCTGGGTACAGTGTGCAACGCAGCAGTCACTCGGCTCTATGGGGCCTCACTTCTCTCTTTGAAGTCGCAGGAAGAAATTGATGTTCCACTGTCCCTTTATGACTCTTCTGTCAAAGGGAAATATAGATTCATAGGTTCAGGACAAAGCTAATAGCCAGACTTGTTCAAAGCACGGGAGCAGAATAATAGTGCCTTGTGTCAGTTCAAGCCAAAGAACATTAATCTCTTATTAATACCAGTTGATTCTCTTTTCAAACTGTACTTTCTTCTGCTTCTGTCTTTCCTTCTTGCTCATTCTCTGGAGGGTGTCCCTCTGAGGAAAAGGCCACCACTGAAGAGCTCAGCTATACATCACTGATGAGGGTACAATAGCATTAGTGTATGCTTAGCCTGCTAATTCTCACCGCCATTATGGAAAGTTTTCTAATCGGGCCATTTGTAATTCCGCGCATAAAAGGATAAGCTGAGATCCAAGCTTGCAAGAGGGCTTATGACACTGATCAAATTAAGATGATTTTCTCCCAACAGGAATACCTGATAATGAGAAATACAATTGCCATGGAGAGTATCACTGACAGGCTATTGACTAGATGAAGAGACTTGCCCTGTAGTATTCGTTATGCGTACTGCATAAGCAAGAATGTTTCCAACTACGGGCCATCCGTTTTCATATACAGTGCATTTTCTTCCCAGAGGCGTTATTACGAATAAACTTCAACAAAATAAGCATTTTATGTCTAATTATTAGTGAATCTTGGCCTCATTGTGTCAGTCACATTCCTGACTGTGAAAGTGTTTCATATCCCCCAGACGCCAGAGTAATCCTCCCTCTCCAGATATCACTCAGTCACTGAGATAGACCATTTCCTTCTCATGTTCTTAATTTGTCTTTTGGAAAGGAAAGAATGAAGGACACATAAGAGCCCGGGGTTAACTCGCATCTGACCTACAAATAAATATGCACGCAACTGGCAGGAAAGACACACGAACACGCAAAGTCATCACAAAGACACGCAGCACAGTTTCACGTTGGAATGCTTGCGCACACCTAAACACGGGGAAGTAAAAGAGCTCACATTCTCACATGCATAATCATAGAGACTGAGACACGAAGATCCAACCTCTGGAAATTATGGGGTGGAAACATTCTTCTGAAAAAATGTTTAGTGTAATCACATCTGATAGGAAAGTGAGAAACCACATTAATTGGTGTTGGCACACTGTTTGGAATAGTGAAACCACAGCAGATATGACTCCGTTCAGCTTGTATACTTTATAATGTATGTGGACGCAGTTCTGTCTCTTGCTGTGACTTTTGGCTCTCTGTTTTGGGAGCGTTGCCCATCACACCTGTGTTGTGATGTCATCAATTTTCTCCTCAGTCCTTTATGAAATATAATGTCATCATTCAGCGCCCTGTCCGATGATACGATCCAGGGAAATGTGAGGTCACTACCTCCGGTTTCCCCAAATGTAACATCAATCACGATGACTTCCAGAAAGCCAAAGTGCAATCCAAGGCAGGGCTGTGCACAAAGTGAATCAGCACCTCCTAAGCACATGGATCAGGAAAATAAAGTCACTGCCATTTTGATTTAATGTTAGCGTAAGCCTTATATTACTGCAGTGTGACAGTTTAATTACAATGATTCGTATCAGTGGAACATGTGTACAGTATTTGTTGTTCTCAAGCTTCATTGCAGCAGTGTGAGCATCTCACACATTCACTGAAAAAGCTCTGTTCAAAATGTGAAGCACTTAAGGTCTACCAGATCACCAAAAGGCACTGTCTCACTTAGCTCTAGTTTTGATTTTGTGTGCCCAGGTTTTGAGATGTCATATGGTTATGAATGGACCCCCCACATGCATACATAACATAAGACTGAACTGAACTTTTGGAAATATATATATATTTATACATATATATATTTTTTTTTTTTTCCCATGAACTGAATTGAATTCAGCACTAATTCGCACACACACTCACAAACTCGGACCAGCAAGAACTAAAAACAACTGAACTGAATCTGCAGCCATTCACTCGTGGTCTTTTATGGTGAATGCATTTTTTGTTATTTCGTTACATGGACTCTGGGACTTGTGTTAAAATTTGAATTAGTTATTGCTTTTTGAAATATGTTAATTTATTGTTCGAGTAACTTTTTTTTCCTTTGATTTCTGATTTGCCTATGGTTGATGAATAATTAACTTTTCATTTTCAGACATTTTGTTGACCAGTGTTTTGTTTGGGGTAATTATCTTTTGTAGCAAGCGGCAGGTTGCCTTGTGCTCCTGTCTGGCGCCCAACTTTAACCTTGTAAGCATCTTTTTTCAGCCCCTACGCTACAAACACATTTTACAAATTGGGCAAAAGTATCCGCATGGTTTTTGGTAATTTGATGAACACAGCCTTTCAGGAGAGCTGTCAATTTTGGGTTTTTGAAACTATTTTGGATATCCGATGACTCAAAAGATGAGTAAGACACAGTAAACATCCACGTTGCAAAAACCAACCATCTCTGTGTGATAAGTATCAGTATTACACACCCACCCACCGGAACGTCACACCTGCTGGCCAGCAGGCTAGTAGAACACAGAGCCGCCTTCTGAACCGACATGTTTGACTAATGCCAACTTGTCAGCACTATGTATCCCTGCAGCTCAGGATATTGGAGCAATTACCTTCATACAGCACCCCCTAGGAGCACAGGGGTCGTTGGAGTCCAATTCATCTGTAGGACCCAGTCAAACAGACCCAACAGCGCCAACGCTGACTTGTTGGGGAACAAGGAGCCTGTCATAATTAGCAGTGACATTTGCTGACAGAGAGGCCAAGCAGGCCTGGCCTCCACTGAGATGATTTAGCATAGAAAAAGAGAGAGAGAGAGATCTATCAGATAGAGAGAGGTCTTTCACCCGCCTCTCAAATGGATTCTGTTGCCTAAGGGGCCATTGTGCCAATCAGCAGCCTTCCAACCAAATAATTTGCATCATAAACAGTCTCTCGTGATGCGCTTTGAATTAATTTGTTGTTCAGTTAAATACTGGAACGGAAAAAAAAAAAGTTTTGGAACAAAAAAAACGATTCGAAATCAGACATTCATGTTATAATTACAGGGTTTTAGACATTTTTGCAAATGCCCACTGAGAAGCCCACAAACACGTATTTCCAAATTTGTGTCTAAAAGTAACTGTTGATTTGTCTTTTTTCATTTAAATCCAACTCTACCAAAAACAGAAAGAGTATGTTTCCTTTTTTGCCCTTCTGACTCCTTTAGTTAAAAGTGATGATTCAAGAGCTGCTGCAGCTGGCAACTCCTGCGACAGTTATCAACAGCGGTGCCTACTAATTATCAACCCCCAAGGGAACAGGGATGATAATGCCTCCTCTCTGTTTTGATTCCTTTACCTTTCTCGCCTGCCTCATCAAACAGCTCCGTCTCCATGGGTGCACCAGTATGAGAGCAGTGTGTAAGAGGACGCTCAGTGTTGTGACTGATAATGCAGTGATGAGTGTGTTGGTATTGTTAGCCTTGTGTTTCTCTGCATGGTTCCCATACACACCACCGGAGACACTGGGGAGAGAGTGATGAGAAAAGATAGTTAAAGGAAACAGGAGAAAGAGGAAAAAGTTAGACTTCTTTATGTGTAACCGTTTGCTCTGCAAAATACTGCGCCCATATGAAGTCTAACATGCTTCAATAAAAACACATCTGGTGTCCATCAGAAACTTTTTCATAGGTCAGGGGCCACAGGATATTTAACATTTCCATCAAAGAATCCAGATGACAAGGTAATGTCTTGGACAGGGACATGGGCTCATTAAATAACTTGTATTACTCTTGTCTCTTGTGATTCAGAGGAGAAATGACAGTAATCAATTCTAAGACCATGAAACATAACATTGTCACAGACCAGATGATACATTTCCTCACACCAGTTTTTCATGTAGTTTACAGGTTCATGCAGGACCAAATAGTGAACATTTTTGTATCCCACTATGTTCGCCTCGAGCTACGAGTGTAACATGCATTACGCTAAATATATGTTGAGTAGAGGACCCTTTGGCATGTGTCATGTCTGAGCAGCAGTAAAACAAAGCTTCATGTCAATCACTCTCACATCCTAAGGAAAAGCGGCGATGAAAGAAAACAGATGAATCATTTTCAAAGACAAATGACCGCAGACATGTCGTGACATGTCTCAGTTTACCACCTATAAAGTATATTTACTTTCTTTCTCACCTATAGAAGTCTCTCTCTCTCTCTCTCTCTCTCTCTCTCTCTCTCTCTCTCTCTCTCTCTCTCTCTCTCACTCCCTCTTCCTCCTCACTTCCTTGCCCCAGGCAGGACATGAGACCACCTGCCACTGCTGAGGCAGTAACACAGGTAGCAATGACAGCTCTCCAATGGATTTCCACACTACTGCAGCAGGCCTGGAGGCCCTGTTGTGTGAGAGGAGAAAGGGAGATAGAGAGCGGGAGAGCAAGGGAAAGGAGGTTAGAGAGAGAGAGAGAGAGAGAGAGAGAGAGAGACTGCTCAACTGCCTACCCCAGGAAACAAGCCAATTAATTATGCAAATCACACAATGACTTTTTAACATTTGTGGCAGAAGTACATGCTGCGTTGTAATTGGTAATTTACAGCAACATATACGACAGTAATGGGGTCACTATTCACTATATCAATTCTGTCACATACCCATGCACATCAATTGCTGCTATTGCTGTTGTTACTGTGTCAGTGTTGCTGACATGACGTTTTTTGTATTAAAGAGTGTCCTCACTGTTTAGTCAATCATCTAAATTGCCGTTGTATCTGAGAAGCAAAGGTAAAGGGAAGAGGTCAACTGAGCTCACTGTGCGCATTCTGTTTCCTACCTACAGTCAGCAATGTGGTTTTTTTTAATCCACCACAACTTTCCCCTAACTCAAACCAAGCGGTTTTCATGACCGTTTTTCCATGAGTACAGTGCATACCTTTCCACTACAGCCTCACAGCAGGGGATACCTGAGTTAGCCAAACTGACCCTCAAACCAAAGCAGAGCCTTGCACCGATTTGATTTGCTCAGCACGTTCTTCTATCCTTGTGACTGCAGAGAAAGAAAGCATTTCACAAATCAGCTTTCATTACTTTTGTAACTTGTGACCCAATCTATGTAGTTTAAAGTTCAGTTCCCCTACTTTAGTTACTCCCGTTCACTCTTCAGATATCATCCTTGCTTACCTGTTTACCAATGACTTCGCAGCACTGTTAGAGCTGGGTTGAGTACTGCTAATGCAAACTGAACATCTGCTGCTGCTTCACATTAAAAGGTTTCCTCGTTGAGGTTTTAATTATGAACCAGATTTAGGATGTGTAATGTGTTTGTCACAATGTTAGCAGGACTTCATTAGCGTCATTATTCTTTAATAACAATGTACCTACACAGCAAGATGTGGACATATTTAAAGCTTTTTGGTCAGCAGATAAAAAAAACAAAAACACATTTTATCATGTGGCTGTGTGGAAAAACACAGTGTGCCATTGATTTAAATGGTTGCAGTTGTTCACGACTTAGTAAACCTGCCTTAGTCACAAAACAACATTATTGCCTCACCTAAGTCAAGAATTAACAAAAGAGATCAGGCTCAAACACTTATATGAATCATTTTTGAAATATACGCTGTTGACATCCTGATGATAGAGTTGCCAAATCAGAAAATGCTTACAAAGGTCATTTGGGAAGACAAAGAGAATTAATCTGTTTTATGATTTAATTTGAAGGACTTGTTTTACATATAAATAACTTTTTGAACTCTTTTTGGGGAGTTACAATGTTGCTGTCATGACACATTTTATTAAAACACATACATTTTCATTATTGCTCAGCACAAACTCCAAGCTCCAATATTACCACTATCTATTACCATCGGTTATTGGTTGTTTTACACATTGTCAGCTCTTCTCTTGCTATCCCCTGGTCCATGTAGAGCGATCTCAGACTCACAAATCTCAGAGAGATTTATCGCTTGTTCCATTACAGACTTGACACAGGATATATTTCAGATAGGCTCTCTGTGCCTGTGAAACAATGGTACATCAGACACGCCACGTCTACTGTTGTTTTTCTGGTATTAACTGGAATCAGCTGGGGATTTTCCTCCTGGTGCTTTGAGGATCCTGCAATCCTTGTGTGACCATTCAGTTCACAAGTGCTTGCTATACAGGAATGTGTATGAGTTGTGTGTGTCTGTGTCTGTGTGTGTGGGTATACTGTCTTCAAGGGTCTACCACGGAGGCATGGCAGCAGTAGTAAGATAAAGGGGATAAGAAAATGGAGAGAGACAGAGAATGAGGCAATATATATGGAAGATATGGACAAAGCTTGATTCTGAGACAACAGATCCCCTTTGAAAGTCTCTGAACATAAATTAAACATATGCATCTTAAAAACACCGCATGGAAAAAAGAATACTACCCTGAATGGGATCTCCAGTGCTCTCTGCAGTCATGGTGAATCAGATGCCTGCCTCTTACAAGGGCAGAATGCATGAATACCCCAACAAGGGCTGCATCCGCATCGCAGGGTTATGGATGAATAGGAGAGGACAGATTGAGGAGAGTTTGACGGCAGTGGGGGAGTGGAGGGGTAGAGAGGTCATTGTTTTGGCAGGTCAATAAATAATGGCAAGAGGGTTGACAATGAAGGAGGGTCATTAAAGGAAAAAACAGAAAATCATAGGGAAGGATGTGATCTAAGTCCTTAAAAATGTCATTAAATTCAGATGTTTTTACAAACTTATTTCACAATGCTTCCATGTTGTTCCTTGTGTTACTGAGGTTTATTGAGGTTTCTGCAACCGCAGGAAACGGACAAATAAACAATTTGGTTCACCCAAACTACCTTCCCTAAAACACAATACATGCAAAAAAAAAAAAAAAAAACGCAAGGGTTTTAGGGTACAGTCAAGCCCTCACTTCTACAGAATTTCTTCTGTTGTGAGCGTGCAGTCCTATGAGAGAGATGCAATGCTGTTGTTGTTTGTTCTCTTCTTGTCTTCCTGCACAGGCGTCTGTGCACCTGTTGGGTTATATGTGCATGCTGGAGGAATATATTGTTTGTGTGTACACGGTGCAGCTAGTGCAAAAGCTGCAGGAGCAGACAGATCGGAGCTCTCTGCACAGTGGTGCCAGAGGCAAACCATTAATTAAGCAAAGAGATAGAAATTGACCCAGCTGGTGGTACAACCTATACACATGAAATACTCACACACATACAATCGGCACATACACACACACACACACATACACGTGTATTTACATATCGGCGCCCTGCATGAAACGCATAAATAGTAGTCATGAGCAATCAACAAATGCATGCTCATGTACCCAGACAAAATCTACACTGATGAGAGTCTGTCTGCAGGCGAGAAACAATTAGTCAGCGAGCAAGAAAACACTTTCACTTAACGATTTTCCCTTCATTGTCTAACTGTGTCTGTTTTTGTGTGCGTGAATGCTTTAGCCGCGTGTAGCCGACTTTATAACAGCTCCTCCTCCCCTCTGTTCAGCAATCAAACCTGCTGTTAAAATATATGCGTGTGGCTGTGTTGCGTAGACGGTGTTCACATGTATGGAGCGAACGATTGGTTGTGAAGAGAGAGGAGACTTTTACGGCATGGCTGTGGGGCTCCCAGGGAGCCACTGGGGCTTTGGTTTATCTCTGACTTTACATCTTTGTCCCATTCATCATGTCCAAGACTGATAGTGAAAAGCTTTACTCACGTACACGTAGGCTGCTCGGCCACATTTTTTTTTTTTTTTTACATCTATCTACCTTCACCTGGCTCTCTCTGTCTCTCTCTCTTTTGTACACACACACACACGGGCACACAAACACACAGTCATACCAAGGAAAAGAAGTTAAATCAGGTTGTTTAGATTGGCTGTCTCAGAGTAAATCCTCAGTGCTGGACCCTATGGAGTGAGGTCATGGAAGAGCAGTCAATATGGATTAAGGCAAATTGCTGGGTTGTCTATGAGAGGAGAAGGGAAGGGAGAGGAGAGGAGAGGAGAGGCGAGGAGAGGCGAGGAGAACTTCAATGGGAACATCCTGCAGCATTAAAACACCTTTCAGAGCAATACATTTATGCATTCCGAGCTTTGATTTTGAATGCGATACTTTAAAGTGGGCCTGGATCCATAATACATCCATAATACAACAAATATTGTGCATTACGCACACATATATATGCCCACATACTCTGATGCTTTGTTAAAACACAAAGCCTGAACACATCATATAAAAAATAAGTGAAAAATAAGTCACACATGACCCTTTACTCCTGCACACCTGTACACCTGCATGCACAGTGCACACACCTGCACCGACACAGACACTGCAAACAAGCCTACACACATGCATAATTAAAACAATATGGAAACTATAAACAACACAGTGACTAGCTCTTTCTCTCACACAGGCACACAAAGACAGAAACACACACACACACACACACACACACATTCCCTCTGTTTCTTATTATCTGGGCATCATGAGATATTTCATGGGTGACATTTCCAAAGATCTGTCACTCTTAACTCTTTCAACTGCCCCTTTGGAATGTGGAGCATTAAAAAAAAGAAAGAAATGGTGCCCCTGCTGTCTTTCCTTCACACATTCACAAAGCTCCATAATGGTAATTACTCTTCACATCATGATTAGAACATATGCAGCCAGTGAATGGCCAACAGATGTGGCCTGATAATCCTGTGATTTGGGGATGAAGATAATTCTAACCTAGCCTTGAATACACAATCACCCTCCTTTTGAGAATTTCTGCAGCTCTGTTTTCACTGTCCTGTTTGGCATTTGCAAAAATGATGTATGGGTTTGGTTACCACTCGAGAGGAAAGATGCACCCAGAGTTTATTTCTTCTTTCGACTGAGGGATTCAGGTAGTCTGGTGTCACTTATACTTTTAAAATAAGACACTGATACAATTTTCTCACACAAACATCATTGCAGTTTCAAGAGGCAGTGAAAATGAATTCTGCATGACCTTATCTTGTCCTCATCTGTCTGCTCATTTTGCCCATTTATCCAAGCATCTTGGAGTGCCGATCTGGCTTGTTTGTCTTGGCCACTACTGCCATGTACAGTTATTTCCTTATGTTTCCTGTTATTGTTGCAGTTTTCCCATCTCTCTTACCCAGATATAACCCACAAAACATTCAAAGTGTATTTACACAAGGTTGGAAAATCAAAAGTTTACCCTGGGTGACCCACATGTTTTCTACATTTTATCAATGACAAGAAGTAAATGATAAATTGCCGGATATAAAGTTAGACATAAATAGTTCAGCTGTCCAATAAATGGAGATCTCAACAATTAGGCAGGTACTAAATAAATGAAAAGATCAATTACATGTTTTTTCTATACAAAAGTTGTTCGGTGCAGGTGGGCAGGTTGCCCCCCATCAGACGCAGAAGAAGGATCAAATTACTCTCACTCAATCCTAACCTGGATGATGAAAAGATCACATGCTAAACTGGTCCTGTATCAGCATGTGACTGACATCGTGCCACAATCCTCATGAAGGGCCTTGGGCTCCATGGAGTAATATCCATTACCCATCAAGCACCATGGCAGCCCTGGGCTGCCCATCACAAATGAAACCATCTGCCTCTTCCATCTGCACTCATTTTGTTCATTATTCTTGGGCCAAAAACAATCCTTCCCTCCATCTTTTCCCTCATGCTCCACAACTCTTTACACACACACACCTTTTGCAGTAACTCTCAAGGCTTTATTTAAAAGATATGTTTGCATAAATACAAAATCATTGCGTCTTTGTGTCTTATTATGTTGTCACAGCCCTTAAAAACTATAGCCTTTTCTCATCCTGGTCTTTGTGTGTGGTCATTCACAAAGTAAATTCCCTGTGTCGGGCCTTACTGGATGTGTGACTGAGAGTGTGTGTGGCTTAACGTCTTGTGTCTTTCAACATCTTAATAAAGATGGAGATTGCATCGCATCCAAACTTATTAATCAGCCTTCCCCGCTGCATCACTCAGCACTCCTGCATGTGAACGTGTGTGTCTCCATATATTAAACTTCATAAAGCACCGTCTCTTATCTGATTATGTGATTAACATCTGTTTAAGCACTAAGTAGCCCGAGGTGGTTCACATTCATTAATACATGCACGTTGAGAATACTTCGCTGTCAACGCATTACATTGCTGTGCCTCAATCATCCCCCCAATCTTTTTTTTTTCTTCTGTTCATCATTTATTTTGCGTTATTTTATCAAAATTCAACAAATTCCACAATGCCACACATCAGTCAGACCCATCTTCACACGTCAGCCATGACACCTTAGCAGAGTTTTGGTTAACTCATCAGCAGTTAGGATGTGATGAGTGCAGTCCTGAGTAACCACTAATGTCCACATCCGTGATTAGCTGCACGTTTCAGACATCCACACCAGTGATGTTTGTGGTGTTAGCGTGATTTAGATCGACTTACACAGCTCCCTCCTGACACGCTCAAGATTAATCTCTCTCTCATTTGGTTAACTTGGAAGGGGAAAAAAAATTTAAAAATCAGTTTCAGTTAAGTTTATTTGGAGGTAGAGGAGTCTGGACATATTCATGATATACACCGGCATCTGGGATAGAGGTGGAGCTGTCATATATTAGAATTAATCAATTGGCATGTAACATGATAGAGATATTAGCTGATAGGACTTTTGGGGAATTTTTTTCAGGAATTTCAGGCTTTTGGCTGAGAATGTTCATGTACAGATGAAGTGAAGATATCGAATGAATCATTTGGGGAAAGCAGACCTCCTCCGCTCCTTCTCTGTACCCTTATCTCCTTTTCCACCTACTTTCCTCCTCCCCCATATCTTCATAACTGTCCGTACTTTTCTTTCCCGTTACCTTTTCATCTTACAACAACTATTCTAAATTTCCTTATCCTGCAAATGGATCATACTTGGCCCAAATTTTGGAAATTACTGTATGAAGGGTGGAAAACAAGAGGGGTGTAAATTATCAGGGTGTGTGTCTGCTTGTGAACATGTGTGTTTAGAGAAAAAGTTTGGAGATATATGGCTGGAGGGTAGCTGGAGAGTGTGAAATGCAGGAGTTTTACAGCCTGGGGCATTGACTGGGGGAGTGTTTTATTAAAGTTAACGAGAGAGGGCCGCGCCCCTTCCACTGGCCATGCCCAAGCTTAAGTGCTTGTTACCCTGTTACTATGCAGATGTGTAAATCTCCTTCTCTGTCTTTCTCGTCCTCGGTCTCTCTCTTCTCTCCCCCAAACACTCTCCAAAGTGCAAACAGGACAGAGGAGTGTCCAATAAAATGCCTACGCTGGTGTGTTCTGGGATCCACAGGGTATGTGTGTCTTCTGTTACATATATGACAGCAGCATGTCCAGCTTTAAACACCTCAGACTTCACATTCACACATACGTATGCCAGACTGCTGTGATTGACTCCGGTGACCTCTTTCTGTCAAACTCGACATGAAAAAGTTGCCGTCCAATTTGCGAGCGTGTGAGAAGACGAAATAAAGAAAAGAAGTGAAAGGGCAAAGATTGTACACACTGGTTGTAAAAATGACCCCATATATGTCAAAGTGAAATGTGCTTTCAGCCTCCTTATCTGGGTTTACAAGTTGTCTAAGTTTTTTTTTTTTTTTTTTTTTTTGCCTCTGTGTGGTATTAGTAAGAGGAGGAAGCTAGCGTGAGAGACTGTAAGAGAAGGAGCGAGATGAGAAATCAATAAGGCAGAAAATGAGACCATAAAAAATGATAAGGGACAAAGAGTAATGTGTCTCTTGCCATCGATGCATATCGCTCTTTCAAACTAATACCAGCATATTAACTTGTTGATGAATAATGACAGCCACCAATGGGATTTGAGGAGATGTTTGATGTAAGACAACCAAGGCTATTCAACTGCCAGCTTATCCACATTTTAGATTGAAGAAACCATTCTGGTGGACCACAGCTAAGAGTGTTTTTATGGAAAACACAAATCTGCACACATACCTGTATATATTATAGCTGAAATAATTACTATTACTATTACTATAATTAGTAAACTGTGAGCAGCCATACTGTACCACAAAATACTTCTGGGAGTTTTAACTATATTGGCTAAGCCAGCACATCAGTTTAATATTGTGTTAATATTCTCTGAGTTGTAACAACAACACTGCTTCTGCAGCACTTTGGTGTTTCCAGGTTATTTTATAGCCTCTTTAAAAGCCGGTAATTATACATATAACATAAGGAATTAGTTAATCTAGTTAAACTTGTTCTTTTATGAACACAGTACAGTGTTGCAGGATATAAAAACAAATTGTGTTGCATTTATTGCAATTATTAAAGTGCCAGAGCCCATCTTGGATTCCAGGTGGGTTTTTACTCATGTGGGAGCATAAAAGAACAGCCCAGACTAGTTCAGACTAGACTCCAGATTCATAAAATGAAAATATATGTAAAACTTAAAAAAGAAAATGGCAAAAACACAATATGCATTGCATACAAAACCACAAGAAGAAAAAGGAAGTACCCAATATCTGAAATTCAGGAGCAGAGGGAGAAAAGACCAGACAGAGCAGACAGACTTTTGTTGGTGATTCAGATGTAAAAAAAAAAAAAAAAAAAAAATGTCATTCACTGTCTGGATCTGCAATCTTTTGGTGCTATGGTCCTCTATGATTAAAAGTTCATGGCCCACCATTTTTCTCTAATGTTCTGTTGTCTCAAAAGTTTGTCACAGAGTTTTTAGCTGTTATTGTTGAATTGAAATAGGAAAAAAATCATTCTTTTTTAATGAAAATTTGGATTTGGCAAGGTCAAGATTTCAAGCAAATATTGCAGGGACTTGTGTTATTTGCTTCCAAAAGGACTGATAAATGTCAATATACGACGTCATGTATTAATAAAGAGCAAAATCAATACATAGACAGTATGTCAGACATTTTATGATATTGGCCTCTAAATGTAAAAGTATAAATGTATTGTTCAAGATTATTCAACATGTTTCTTTGTCATTGATTTTAAGGTACCACGTGAGCAAAGTCTGGGGAACACTGCCTCAGCACGCCAGTTCAAAAGCATTGATTTACACTCTCTGCTTGTCTTCTGGGACTGGTCCAAAGTGGAGCAACATCGAGCATGGTGTGAACCAAAAAACACTAAAGAGTACTGTGACATATTGGTGACGCCTGCATGCCTACAAACAGAAACCTTTTCTTCTCTAAAGGACAAACAAACACACCATTTACTGTGTGGAAATGTTATTCAGCCTTTTTGGGTTTTGACCTGTCATCATGTCTTTTACATTAATATTTTCTGTTCTCTGTCGTTTTTTTGCTCCTCATCCATAAATATTTGGGAATCCTCTGCAGTGGAGGAATTACTACAGACTAGTCTGAGAAGAGACCTCTTTTCACCTTTTCAGTCAGCATCCATACACTCCCGCTGAGATGGCTTTCATTCTCAGTTGGAGCTCTCTTTCTCTGTACCCATCTTTCTTTCTTTTGTTTGTGTGTGGTTGTGTACTAATCACTGCTTCCATCTGTTGCATGCCTGCATGTGTACAGATGTCTTGTTGGGTATTGGTAAACAGTTATATGTGAGAGGTGTGAGGGCAAAAAAAAAAATGTAGAAATGTAGGAATGTAGAAAAATAAATGAAGAAAAAAAAGAGACAGTGGGAGGTAGAACAGGGTCAGATGGAAAATAAGTCTTGTGTTTAGTGAGAAACCCACCAGACATAGGAAAGGAAGGAGGTCAGGCATTTAAGCTCTCTGCTCTTTACTTCCCCTATAACTTTAAAAAAGAGAAAGGGCAAAAAAAAAAAAAAAGAAGAACAAAGAGGTGATGGAATGAAAAACAAGAATGAAAGCCACTGGAAGAACGTGATGGAAAAAGAGAAGATGAGGCAAGTTGAAAGGACCCTGATGGAATAATAAAAAAAAACAGATTGTGAAATACAATATAAGAGAGGGTTAGGTTTTTGAAGCCAGATAAGATCAGATATGTGTATATAGGAGACGGGTGAAGAGAAATGATGAAGAAATGGAAAGGGAAAAAAAGGGAAGAAGTAGGGTGGGAAGTGCAGAAGTCAGTAGGGTGGAGTATAAATACAGCAGGGATTATAAAGTCACCCCGTTCTGCCTTCTGCTCCCCATCTCTTGTGACAGAACACAGAAAGAGGCTTACTACTGAGTTATGCATTGCAAACAGGGTGTGTGTGTGTGCACGTCTGCGTGTGTGTGTGTGCGCCCTTGGCCATTAATAACATCTTTAAGGGATCCAGTCAGACCTCGCCTTGTCCTCCATGCCCTGTCCCAGACTGCATACCACTGATCTCATAGGTTCCTAGTCTGTTTATCCACCCAAGCAGAAAGATAACAAATGGACATTAATGCCATCTTTTTTTTTTTCTGTTTTGAGTGTCTCATATATACAGACATAACCACACAAAGCTGGGAGTGCACATACACTCGCACTGGCCTACTCCACTACAGCTCAGTGGGTAATAGCAGCCTGGCCGAGTTCCAAAATTTGATTTCACTTATCAAAATAAATGATAAAACACCGTAACAGTCGATAACAAGCTATTGAGACGCTATTTCATATCAGCAAGTTGGTGGCTGTCTAAAATGTCTGAATGAATGACTCTCCGTCAGACCTTTTAAACACTCACAGGCCCCACCGAACAACGTCGTAACAAATAGCTGCCTATGCTGAGACGCCACTCAGGTTTATTTAGAAGATATTGATTTTACGCCACCGCAGAAGAAATATCACTGCCTTACAGTAAATATCATAAGCATGTATTTAGATGTGAACTAAACAACAATAAATATTATTTAAAATTCAACTAAGCTGATGTAGCAAACTGGTTGCTGAGGTCTACGGGCCGAGCCAAGCTGTATCCAGATTTTCTATTAGTTTAAAAGCGTGTTATTACAGGCCAGTGAATACATACAGAGAAGCCACATGATCATATGTCATAATGAAGGTGGTTTGTATCTGTGAGATGAATGAGAATGAGAGGAATACCTGACTGTGATCAAATCCAAAGTTGCACCATCAGCCCACTGTAAGAAAAGATCTTGTGTTACTGATCGACGCCAGTTAAATTAATAGCCTATGGTAATTAATTATTTCAGCCAAACTTGATTAGTGGCAGATTTGAGTCAAAGCTGGATGTCACGTCCTCATTTCCTCCAGCTTTAAAGCATCCATTAAAGCAGATTCAGTGCAGCTTTATGACTGTAAACCTAAATTCCACCCTGATGTTCTTGGACGTAGACTGCCAGGCTGCTTTCCTGACTTTATAGATTAACATTCTCGTTGTATTTTTGGTCATTAAATGCCAACTGTCCTCTTAAAACTGCATGATCAGTTCTTGGTTTTTCTGCTATAGGTGATTTTAAGTTGCGCATTCCTGTTTGTCCTGCTTTTCACTCAATGTCATCTGACAGCAGGGACCAGACAACTCACAAGTTTAGTGAAGCTAATCAAGTCATACTTGATCAAGCAGGACTTTTTATTGATTTAGTTTCGCATCCCCCCTTTATGAAATACTTTGGAGTAATGACAGGATATAATATAGAGATAAACGTGTTTCTCGTGAAGTTTGAAACCTTACATTTGGATGTTTTCCCTTTGTTTGTTTTGAGACTTTTGCATTTTGATGTAAGATAAATGTGCAAAACTAGACAGGAACGTGTAGCAACAACAACACTCTCTCCCTTGAGGTCGACCACAGGGTAAAACGGGTGTTGGACTATAATTCGTTATTTAAGGCGAATGTTTAACAGCTTTAAATACTTTGAGTAGTTAGCTCCGACACGTTCTTTAGCTGCAGAGAGCAAAAGCGGACAGGGTGAACAGTGGCAGAGTGACATTGGTCCACTTGAACAGGAAAAACTCCAGCCTGCAATGAGAAGAGACATCTTTGTAATTAAAGTTATTGCACACTACAGAGTGGACTGTCAAGCCGCAAGCGTTTTTTCTTATGACGCTTAAGATTTTAAAGCTAACTACCCCTGCCTTAGGTTCAGTGGTATTTGTGAAGGATATTATCCTCCTTTTGTTAACAGCACCCCGGTGCCCAAGAGACAGGGATCAATGTACTAGAGCCACCTCTCCTCATTTATGGCCCTTATGATGAGCACTCTGATGCTCTCAGTCAATAGTCCATACTACCAATCATGAGGTTAGCTAATCAGAGAGAGTGCATTGACAAGGCTATTTTCTCTGGTCAATAAAAATATCGCTGATTGGCATAAGTAGCGTTACTTCCTGTCCTGTCCTGTCAGTCGTGGTGGACACATGCTGTGTGACAGAGATGGATCCATACTGCAGTTTTCGTTTGATTGTCACACACATCTGTACTTTGAGTTGTGTGGTTGTGCTGTTCACCACCCAGCTGCTTCTATCAAAATCTGAATACCCCCCCACCCCCAATCTTGTGAATACACATCGAACACATGAATGCCTGTGAGCTGAAGCAAAAAAATAACGATTGTACCCTACTGACCTTTTAAAATTAACCTCAGCCGTGACCTCTGACCCGATTAAAGATCAAACATATAGTGTATTTACTTATTAACATTCATGACACTGACATACCCAATCTGCCAAAACCTCTGTGGGCCTCAGAGGTCTGCAAAGCGTGGCTAAGGGACCCGAAGAGGTTTACAGGAACAGTTCACACAAGATCAAAATTCAGTCATTTTTGGCCTCCATGTGTGCTTGGTGTACTTTTTTTTTTTTTTTTTCAAAACATCATAGTCCATATGGTCTTTGTTTTAAATGCAGGCCATTATAGTTAAGTTACACTGCCAACAAATTTGGACTATTTGGTCTATCAGTATGGACTGGGGAAGGAAAATCTGCTGAGTATCACTCATGAATTGGGGATTTGACTACTGACCGTTATTTGAGTATTAAAGGTTCATCCAAAAGTCACATCTTGGCTCCAGTAGATTCATCCCACTGTACTTAACAACTTTGGAAGTTGAGAAAGCTTTTAAAATAAAATAAATACATTTGCCCTGATAGCTCATGCAGCTCAATAAAGTTGAAAGCCTACAGTTAATGTCTTGACAGTGTAGAGTAAGTATATATTTGGGGTGTGCAGTGCTCCAACTTAACACTGTAGAAAAAAGATTCTGAGACTATGCAATTTAGACAGAAACATGGGGGCTAATTTGCTCTGTATTTGGATTTTGGGAATTTATACTAACATTGGGAGAGAATAATGAACAATTAAGATTTCATTTGGGAGTGAAATATTTTATTAAAGCAGTAGGAGACTGAAATCAGTGGGATGTGTACAGGAAAGTTCCCTTAAAAAAAAGTTTACCAACAATTTGGAGACTAAATTCATCTCTGCCATCCTCTCACGGACATGTTCAAAAAAGTATGACATGTCAGTAATAGAACTGTCGCCGAATCAACTGTTGGAAACCCACTTAGGTACCTTGGAGGTTGTTCCACCCACACAATCCCAAACTAATCCGGTGGGATAACACTTGCCAATCAGAAACACTAGATCGGTCACAGTCCTTCAGAAATGTTTCTGTGCCTTTTTCCCTACTCTTCCTCTCCTCCCTGTGGGTGGACGACAGTACGTTATAAGTGTAGGATTTTACTTTACAAGAGTCTTTTTTAAGTGATAGCTGTTAGCTCTCTTCTTCAGTGATGGTCTCCTTTAGAAGAGAGTGTCACATTGAAATATTATCATTTTGACGCCCTAGAAGGAACTGTTTCATCTCCCTGTCAATCACAACTATTATTCCCTTTACAGTCCTTTATTTAGTGTAATGCATAGAATAAAGTGTTTGTTCCTTCAAAGGAAAAGCATGTAAAAATAGATTTTGTCTCATTTTCGATAGATAATTTTCATTCAGAAAATACAAATAATCTCCAGAACAACTTTTATTTATTTATTTACATCTGTGAAAACAGGTACATTTTTCATCAGGATCAAGTTTTTGTTGTTATAATGTTCAATTTCTGCCAAAAGAGGCTAAAATACACCACTACCCCACATCAAGGACACCTGAGTCACAAAGTAACATTTGCAATTCTGAAACAGAAAACAGCAAACCTAACCTACATTACAAACCAAAGCAGAGAGCCGGAGCGGATTGACCTACAACTCGCCTGACCCGCAGGCTCAGGTTGACTTACTACTGAATATCATGGATTCTGGCAGACAGGTCAAGTGACAAAGTAGCGTTTTGAGTGAGTTATTAATAATTTACAAAAACATTGCCTTTCCTCTTCTCTTACCCTCACTCTGTCAAACCCTCCCAAACACACACATATGCTAGCTATGCATCCAGTGCCAACAGTGAATTTAAATAAAATAGTAATCTATACGTGTAGGTCTATAGGTCCGTCTTCTTTTGACTGGTTTAATTTCCTATCCTGCATCGTTGTAAGTGTATCCACTTCTGAAGTGGATCTTGCACCCTTTACATGGGGTTGTGGTGCACCCTACTAAGCCTCTCGTGGCAAAAATGAGCATTACAACAATAACACTTTTTTTTGATAAAAAAACTCTGATAAAAAGTAATTAACATTTAAAAAATGTTATTGAGAAAAATTCACCTCTTTTCCGAGACCAAGATAAAAACTTCTTCCTTGCCTTTCAGGGGTTCTGTATATGGACTGAATCATCACAGGGCATGTATTAAATATGTCACTCATGCTCACACAGTAAAAAAAACAAATGCACATTCACACACAGCCCACATGATGTCAAACCTACTCACATCGCCCATCTTAGGGGATTGCTGTAAGCACCATGCATCATGTGCATATCCAATAGTCGTGCCTCAACACTGATGTTTGTTCTTCTTTTCTTTCTGTTGCCTCAGTGCAGAAGGAGAACGTGCGTGAGGGGAATATGACAGTGATAGTGTGTTGAGGTGGGGGCAGCGCAACACTAACCTCCAGCCACCTTATATGCACTGTGTATTCTGGTCAGGACTTAATGCTGATGGGAAGTGAAAGTCAACTTTACATTTCAAGGTGTAAAGGAAAATCCAGCCCACTGAGATACAAACTATCATCACGTACTCAGTCTGTGCGCATCCCAAGTGGGCACAATCATCTATTCACTTGTTTCTTTACAGAATACATTCGTGTGTGATCATTTGTGTTTTGTAGTGGTTGCTTGCAGTGTTGTGTCCACTCTCTATACATGTATGATTTGTGTGTTCAGGTGTCCAGCATCCCAGGGTTGACTCCATAGGGAAATCTCCTCTTCTCCTCACTGTCTGCTTGGACACGGTGTATCTGTGTTCGGACTGTCACTCCCGGTTGGGGCTCTGTGCCCCGATGTACTCGTCATGCAGCTTTAGTTTACCTCTCTTCTCTTCCACTGCTGCTCTCTCTTTCTCTTTCTCTCGCTCTCTTTCGCTGTCTGCTTCTCACACAGCCCCAAAGCAGCCAGACACACAAACACTCACAGCACACAGAGGTATACAAGCACCAGAGCATTCATGCGCATATTCACATTCAAGTACACGCACATGCATTACTCATTCAGTGGCACTCGGGGAGATATATATGACTGACAATATCTCAGACAGCTAGTAGCTGCCAGAGGTGTGGCAAAGTCCTGAGTCAGTCCAAACACACGTCCCGTGTCAGTCTCATAGTAATAACGTTTGGGTTTCAGGCGCTAAAGGAGTCATAATGCATTCTTCACCATACTGTTTTTAAAAAATGACAGTTTGTAAATGGCACCTGTGCCACACTGGATTTCACTTGGGCACAGTAAATGAAGAGGATAATTGAAATTTGACAGTTGTTGCCTTCATTTCTGACATCTACACGTGTAAATGCCTGTCTTCAGAGATGCCGTTACCTCAGGCTCAATAACACAACTGTCAAATACACTCAAGAATGGATCACCGGTTCCTGCAAATGTATGGATCTGCTTTCATAAGTGATGCCACAGGGATCAAATGAAACAAATAAAAACACAGTCAGTTAAGACAAATATAATGAACACACTGTGCTGATGAAGCTTCTAGAGACTGCATGCATCGAAGTTTGAAGAAACAGTTACTTTCATAATGCTCGTTTAGGTAATATCGTGAAAAATTGAGACATCAGGATCTTCCCTTTGGATCTTGGCAAGCTTGGCGAACCACACTCAAGTGTATCTGACAATTGTGTTATTTAGCCTGGGACTGGACTGTTTTTCCAGGCAGATGTCTCTAAGAGATACCTATCAACATTGTAATATCCTCTGTGGCATAAATGCAGGAACAGATGTCTTGTATAGTGTAGACAAAGTAGGCATACTGTGCTGTGGCATATTGTTAGAAATTATAAGTGACACACAGGAGTGCATCTATGTTCTCAGGGTCCTTTGAAAGGGTTTTATGTTCTTAGCAATGTTTTCCCTAGGCCAACCTTTCAATGTATGTCTCCCTGTGTAAACATGTCTAAATCACCCACATACAGTTTATTACCTACTGATCTTATACTCCTTGAAACCCACACCCTCAAATTTGAGGGCAAGACCATTTCCAAGACCAACTCCACAGTTGTTGAACTGATTCTTACCACCAAACTGCATTTGAAACGTCCATCTCTCTTTATTTATTTTTTTTTCCGCAACTGAAATCTAAAAACTAGCCCTTCCTCTGTTCTGTTTTTTTAACTGTACCTATGTCTATACATGTTTGATGTTTGTACTACGAGCGTAACCAGAGTCAAATTCCTTGTGTGTGTGCACATACCTGGCGAATTAAAGTGATTCTGATTCTTACCAATCATTTACAATATTAGTTAAATATCAAGGGAATATAAAGCTGGAGAACATAGCACCCTGGAAACATAGCCCTCACGTACACAGCTTGTCACATACTGTACATAAAAGTCTTCTCTTCTCTCTACCTGAGTTTTCATTTGTCTGAGGACCTACAGTAGACATTGCACCAGCAAAGGTCATGGTACTTTTATAGTGGTATATAGCTGGCTCTTTCAAGAGCACTCTTATAATAGTTATTTTTCAACATACCTTTGAATTTTATTAATATTAAAGACAGCTTGTGCCTCTTTTCCCCATGATGTGACCCAAAATGGTAAACTAGTAATAGTAGTCATTTTATTTCATAATACAAAAGTATTATGTTTCACTTGCCATAAAAAGGGAAGTGATTAATGCTATGTATCCGCTGTCCATAGCCTCGCCCTTGGGATTTATTTTGAAAATACTGTGGAGGCTTTTATATCTGGAAATGTCATTTGGATGGGATCTCTTCCATATCAGTATCAAGATTTATAAGCAACACTAGTGACGTGGATTCATGCATACTTTAGAAACCAGTTTATCATGAGATCTTTCTGGACGTTATATACCAGGTGTGTGCTCATGATCCACCTCCTAAATCCATGCTGCCACAACGACAGAGTCAGAAATACAAGCGGGTCCCACTGAGAAGTTGCACTCCAGCTCTCTTTCTCTCTTTCCTCATTTGCAGCCTTGAAAAACAGCAGTTAACACGGAAATGGAACCAAAGTAGCGTTTCATTCCGCCCGTTCCTATCCTTTAGGCTGTGATTGAATTTTCCCGTTGCCTGCACAAAGCCAGTCCCCACAGGAGCATTGGCATAAATGCTGTTGGAAGCCTGCCTGTTAATCCGCTAAGGAGAAGCATGTGATGAGATGTATCATGTTCGTCATGCCCGTCGCATCAGACACACACAGACACTCACACGTCTGTCCGTTCAGCAGTGGAGGGATGGGTATGGAGAATGCCCATGATAGTGGGGAGAAAGCATCAGCTGACCTGTGGGAAATAAGGAGCACTCTCTGGTTAGTCTGACCTGCATCTAATACTAATCTCTCTGTGTGTTTGGAAGTGTAGCTGTAATGGCCTCTTTCTCGTGACGTTTACTATCTACTGTATGTGGGAAAGCATGAAAGTGAAGGATACCAAAATAGAGAAAAGGCGACAAGGGTGTGTGTTGCTGCAGGGCGAAACACAGCGTGACTTTGACCCCTGAGACATACCTTGCCAGTTAAATACTGTCACACTTCTACCTCCTTCCTCAGCGAGTACACCGTGCGCATTTCATGTAGTCGTGGAGAAAGGCCTAGCAATACTGCCAAGAGATACTGGCGACAAGCGCACTGTCTCCGTTAGATATTTTACATTCCTCTGAAAAGGGGTAGATAAGTTTCTCTCAAGATCAGGACGCTGATCAAACTATAAAAGGTTTACCAGACTGTGCTCCAGTCTACCTATGTGTGTATGTATGTGTGCATCACGTGTGCCGCTCCTCGTGTTACACAGCAGGTCTTTGATGTGATTGACGCGATTGGACTTGATCCACTCTTTCATCAACATCAAATAAATAGGCAAAGAATAAATTCAGTGCTCTCGGAGCAATGGCACAAAGGGACTTAGATAGCTAGTGTTTACTGTGTGCAAGTGTGTTCACAGTAGGCATTTAATCACTGTACTGTATAAGCACACGGCCTTGTGTTCTGTTATGCTAATGTTGCCTGAGATGAAAATACAGCATTACGCAACCTTTTTTCCCGAAAGATCCCTTTATACATACATACATACTCGTGTATATTTGCATGATAGTATAGTAAATGCAAAGAAACAATTTGTTTTTTTTTTCAACACAATGAGGAAACGTTTATTGAACAGATCTGCAAAGCGCTGCCAAGCGTTCATACAGAATGTGTGCAAAATATTCACGGTCAGCATGTTTCATTTGTTTTCCCTACAGTATTTCTTTCTGACAAATAAAGCAAATAAAATATTTTTTAGGGTCATGTTTAGACAACTGAAATAACTTGGTTACGGTCCTGGAAAGTGTGTGGGTTTGGTTAAATACTGAGACAGTCCGTGCTGACTTCAAGCTCAACACAAGACACATTGACTTCTTTGTTATTTAACCAAAACCAACAATCTAAACGTGCCTAAAACCACACACACCTAAAACTTGATTTATTTCTATTCTAGTGTAAGGATGTCACACTTTTTGGACTCCTAAAAACATTTCCATATTTGCTCCGAGCACTGGCAATTAAAATTAGTAATACATATTTGGTACGATATATTGTTGCATTAAAGCTACAGCTAAAGCTCAAATTTTGCACACACCATAGAAAAAATTCCAATTGGCTCTCACACATTTCTTCAATTTGCACCGTGTTTTCCATGTTTTCACTTGATCCAGAGATCATCAAGTATGTCTCAGCTCCTGGCAATCCCGATGTACTGACTGTCTCATTGTTCCCCACAACTAAGTCTTTTCAAAATGCTGACCACTGACCCCAGAGAGGATTAACATAGCTACATTGCATGACACAGTCACACCCCACTGTTTACCAAATGTCTTGAATGTCTTGACATAGTCTCTCATTCCAGCAGCTTAACACTAAAACTTCCATCCGAGGAGGTGGGGGGGATATGTGCATGTGAAATGCCTTCACCCCATTTGAATCATTATTTCCATACATGGTCTTATATCTTGTGCAATGCAAGATGCACTCACCTCTGTGTGAACATAAGCCTGTTCACATAAATTTCACTGAGAGCCATACAGTAGCTTTCAGGTCTTCTTGTATATGTGTTGGAGGAAATGTCCTCTGCCAGTGTTATTAGGCAGCCAGTGTGTTTGCTCCTAGTAGAATAAACACTATGGCTGCTTTGATAAACCATGAAGCCTTCATTTCACTTTGTATATCTGGGCTCCAGCCGAAACTCATCCGCAAGAAATTTGCTGTGCCGTTCTCAGGGAGATTGGTTTGGCTGTGTTGCTTTTTGAAAGGACTGGGGCTAAACACTGGGTCTGCATGTTAAATGCCAGCGCTCTTTCCTCCAGGGAGGTCTCTTAGCTCTTAATCGGCATTTTGTTTCGAATTTCAATTTACTGGAAAAAAGCTTTATTCTTTTGAATAATATGAACAGAGACAGAGTGAGGTCCCTCCTGGCTCCAGACTCTCTCGTAGCACACCACTGGCCCGAGGGTCAAAACACGTGCCGTGTTACTGATACACGTGGCTGTATGTGTGTGCGTGTGCGTGTCCATGAGCTCTCCATGGGTTTGAGTATACGTCCCCGGCATTAAAACAAAAGCATGATGCGCTTAACTTGGACCACTGTTCAGCTGAGCTCCTGAGATCCTCTGAAGCTTAATGACTCACTCTAAGTGTTGTACTTAGAATTATTCAATATATTCATGTATTAAAATAGGAAACAAAAATGAAATAGTGACGCATGAATGCATATGCCTCGCGTCTGGGGAGTGTTTTAACATTTCTGTGCATGTATGAATGTGTGAGTGTGCATATGTGTGTGCTTATTAACCTTTTGCCCCTGTCTCTGCCTTATGTCTTCCAGGTCCCCGGTGCCTGACACTGGGCCACTTCACACATGAATGCACTGACATCACAGGACATAACACCCGATACACACAAAAAACGTGCAAAACCATTGCAAAAGTGGGAGAATGAAGGAGTAAAAAAACAAGTGGAAATGTTACATTTTGCTTGAAGATTAAGCAACAGTTTAGTTGATAATAATAATAACAATAATAATTAAGCTGTACTGTTAAACATTTGGCCTCTAGGCAACCTGTGTAATTACAGAGTTAAGAAAATCTTCCATAATCCATAAATTATCAGCAGTTTGGAGCAGAGACAAAGACTCTTTTGAACAATAACAATCAGTCGCCTTTCATAAGTTTCCCATTTGTTCTAATTCCCTCAATACACATCTGTGCACACACTGTACTCACTAGGATATGTCACTCACTTCTCATTGTGTATATGTATGTGTGTGTTTGTGTGAGTACACATGCACTTCCTCGCAGGTATGTGTTGTGTGGGTGTGTGTTCCAAAATAAAACAGTCCCAGAATACAAGTTTGCTGGAAGCGGTGCAATCAAGGAGGGAAACAATACAAACAGATGGAGCCATCGCTCCCAACAACGCACACACACACACACACACACACACACACAGGCGCACACACACACACAGAGCCACCATACACAGATGTCCGTAGTTTCAAAGGTTGCTATCAAAGCATCTACTGGCACCATGCTCCCCCATTAACAAGGCAGATGGTCTTAAACAGTTTTGTTTGTTAGACTGACAAACACCCACAGATAAACTGTAACACATCTGAACACCCACACACATTTGCACCAGGTACTGTAGCTTAGTATCCATATGCCGTACTTCCTCTCCAGTGAAAGAGAGCAGTGTCACTTCTCTGGAAGAGAATGTTTTTCTAATTAAAGGGAGAGCCTGTTTCCGTCGAACTACAACAAAAAAAGGAACCTGATGAAAACTATTTGCTACATCCAGCTAACTTCTAGGAACAACTAAAGACCAAGTCTGGGTGGTAGATGTATTCCGGCAACATGTATCTTTTGTGCAAATCAAAGTAATATGCACAACAACTTCTTTTCCAATGATAGCCGTAAATGATGCCTGATGCTAAAAGTGACCTTTAGTACTTTTTTTTTTTTTACGGAAAAACACCATCTATGATAGTAATCACTGGAAGGAACCACTGAGAGGATGAGTTCCTTCAAGAGAGACACAGAAAAAGTGACAGAAAGATGTATACTTTTATAGATTTTTGCTGTGGCTGAGGGATTGATCTAACATTTCCAAGAAACTGCCAGTCTCTTAGTTTTCATCAGTCTCAGAGTTCTACTGCTCTACCCGTGTCTAACAAGCCCCAATGATATATCAGATTTCAGGTCTGGTTCGGGATGTGTTGGACAACTGCCAGGTTATTAAAATTCATTTTTAGGAGAAGAAACTGCTCTCTGTGGCTGTGTGGCTACATGGTGACATGCTGTGAGTAGTATTGGGACAGAAGCATTCATTTATCTCAGAACACAGTGTCTTCCTGTGCAAGTCAGAGAGGTGAGCATGTCAGGCATTAACAACAGCAAAAATGTCCATTTTAAGTATAAAATGTAATGTCAGGTTTATGTCTATTGTGCTACACAACTGTTCACTTGGACACCGTTAAAAATAAAGACTTCAATCCCAGGAAATCTCATCCTGGTTAAGTAGAGATCTAAAAGTTTCATTTAGAACCTGGGCTCTAGCTTCTCTTTATTGCCCTATCTGAATGTGCATATTGGACACTTCTCCAGCAAGCAGTTTACATTCAGTTCCAATATTCAGTGCAGAAGGAGGGTGCCCTTTATTTAGCGAGGCAGAAAGTAAGGATGTGGAGGTCAGGTGGATGGATGGACTCATAACATCTGATTTAAAATTATGGATCTACAGTTAAGTCCAATTGACCCAGTTGCCTCAAAGAGTGTGTGTCTTGTCATGTCCCAGTTTTTTTTTTTTACTCTGACCACAATACTTCTCTGTAGTTCCCATACATGGATGTAAAAAAAAGTAAATAATTTGAAACATGTTGGCGCTGAATTGTCCAATAGCAAAGTTCTGTCTGTAATTGGCTTGTGGATTATGAACTGGGACTCAGGAGAATGATGAATTGGACAAATTGGAATGTTGTGACTTCTGAATCCAGAGTTACGTACCTATATACATTATTAACAGAGGTTAGAATACATCTGAGATCTGAGAAACCAACATTATGAAAAATATCAGCAGCAGGTTCACTGATACAATTACAGCGTCTAGTCACAAAGCTGGATTCAATGAAACCAAGGTCCTACTCCTGTGATTAGATATGCTGCACTGATACATTCCAGATAAAGAGGGTGTGAGTCCTGTGTGTTATAAAATGGCCTTCAAGTGTATTTCAATAACAATATCATTATTACAGAGGTGACAACAGCACACTGACATTATGAAGTGTATGCATAATTTTCATCCATTATGACCCTTCTGTCGTTATAGGTCTTAATAGAAAAACTCTCAGTGGGATTCTGAAGGCACGCCACTCTTGATCCTTATTGATATTCTGTGCCATGCACTTAAGAGGTGAAGAGAAACTTTGGAGTTACAGTTTGTCAAAGAGCGCATGAACCCTGGACCATAAGGTCAGGTCAATGTGTGCCAAACTCTCCAGCAGACAGGTTTGTTTGTGTGCTTGGGAGAGTCAAGCACCGCTCGCATTCTGATGGAGAGCTCGCTTACTCTATTTCTCTCACGCTCAGTGGCTCTCTATACCTCTCTATGTGTCTCTGTAGCAGTCAGGTGGAGTAGAGTAAGGGGGAGAGGCAGGGTGGGGGTGTGGAAGTGGGGTAGGGGGAGCTGGTTGAGGGGAGGTTTCAATCAGTGAGCTTGGCAGTTGTTCCTCAGCCGTGGAATGCCAGGTCACTGCTCCATTCTTTGTTCTGGGAAGTTTCTCCCCGAGCTGCAGCTCTGCTGAATTCACTGGACTACTATCAGATGGCAGAGTCGACCCTGGTGGTATGGTAGAGGAGCACAAGGGGAGAGAGATGGAGACGGAGGGAGACAGGCAACTATTAAACAGAAGGGCCGAGCAGGTCTTGCCAGGCCCAGGGCTCAGTTCAGACATTTATAACAAGCGACTGAAAACATTGCTGATTTACTGGAATCCCCTGCCCAGTCTGACAAGTCAATTCTGTTGGAAACATGGTGTAAACAAACTGAATCAGTAAAATGTTCCCGCTGAAAGTATCTGCGGGACTTTCACTGTCTCGCATTTCATTTGTTTTCTCTCCAGCACCCATTGCTGGCACCCAAAATATGATTAACAGCGTTGCAGATATGTTAAAGCACTAAAATAATGAAAAATGTAATATAAGCTTCAAGCATGAGAAATGATGCATTGGTTTTCTTTTCGTTTTGTCTTTTGGTTTCTTAATATTTACTGTAATATCAAAAACCACAGAACCGTGGCTCCTTTCCTGAATTTAACCTGAGAAAAAGTGAGATACAGAAAACAACACTCTTTAGTGTCATCATTCACTTTGTTTGCCCAACCACTCGCTCTGTCCTTCTCCCTGTCACCTCTGTATGAAGGATGTCACACTTCCTGGAATGGAAAGGAAATGCTGACGGTGAAAGTAATCCCGGCTTCGAGTTTCACCCAAAACATATCTGCCAAGCAAATCAGCAGTATATAAACATATTTTGGAGGAGACAAGAGCTCTCTAGATATGGTCGATGTTCCTTGCTAGCTCTGCCCCACTTATCTCCCGCAAAGTACTTAAACAATGTGTTGAGTTAGGCCTCATCAGGGGATCTAAAGGTACACAAACAAACCAGGTTAGTGAATGTCACAGCAGCATATTACTCAGTTTTTTTTAAGATATTTTTTTTGGCCTTTTTCAGCTTTATTCAACAGAGACAGCTGAAGAGTGACAGGAATGTGGGGAGAGAGAGATGGGGAATGACATGCAGGAAAGAGCCACAGGTCGGATTCGAACCCTGGGCTGCCGCGGCAAGGACTGAGCCTTTGTACATGGGGCGGTTGCTCTACCAACTGAGCTAAGCGACACCCCATTACTCAATTTTAATATGACAAAATTCAAACGTTGTGACAATTATATTTGAGATATGCTTTCAAAGTGAGCCTTTCAAAGTGACAAATATGTGCACAGAAGAGGTCAGTAAAGAAAGACAGCTATCTATTAGTTCATTTTTGCAAGCCCACTGAAAGCCGCCAAAATCTCTCTTCCATATTAAAAAAGACACAACTTCCTGCAGAGTAAAATATATATTTTATGCTTTAGTGATGGATTCACAGTCTGAGTTTTCAGATTTTAATGAGTCAGTTATATCATTATTGAACTAAATGGCTTAATCTTGTGTGTATCTGTGTGTGACAGTGTGTGAAGGCCACCACTGGCTGTGTGGGGAGTAATGAGCATGTCCTGAGTTAACTGTTCTCAGACTGGTGGTGGAAACCAGACGAGACAGCGTCTACAGGAAGGACCTGAGCTGGCTCTGTTAAAGCGAGAGTGAACTCTGTAACCCCTCAACCTAGACAGACTAACGGCCAGCTATGATTGTCAAGTAAAAGCATGAGTCAAGAGACAGCGGAAGGAGATGACATGAAAGACAAAGAGAGGGAGGGAGAGTGATGAAGAGGCGAGTGGAGGTGGAGAGTTTTAGAAGACAAAAGAAAAAGTGATAAGGAGAAATCTGGAGCGAAACCACAGATGGAAGAGAAACAGAAAAAAAAAAGAGACGCCAGAAGACAGACAAATGGCAGAAGAAAAGCAGAGGAAATAGAGAGAGTTAGACAGAAAAGGAGTGAATAAGAGAGCGATAAGGGAGACAGAAGAGACTAGACACACACACATACACACACACACACAACAGCCTGGGCGCCAAACCATCTAAATTGAGTGCAAATAAAGAACTGCAGCAGTGTTTGGCAACCTTCCAATTGCCATGCAGGAAGTGTAAAGACGGGATGATTGAGTAGTTTTTGGACTAACAACATTCTGCCTTCAGATGAGCCGAACCCTCATCCCTCATCCCCCCCCCAAGACAGTCAGTTATTGGAGCTGTTATGAGCGATGATGTTAATTATGTATCTGACTATTTTTACACCAAGAAACAAGGGCAGATCAGATCATTACCGGGGCTCTGGTTGCAGACAGGTTGGCAGGTAGATGGTGTGATTTGAAAGTAGAGCAGACAGATGGGCGAGTGAGACCATGATTACCAGAGGATGAGAGATGATTGCAGTAGAGATAGCCACTGTCATTAATCAAACAATGGTCGATATGTTGCACCGTGGCAATGGCCTTGATGCATAGGCAATATTTTGAAGCTTAACACTGCTGATACAAGAGTTAGCAGCAATCATCAACATAAAATTCACAAAAAATTCAGTTCATGGAAAAAAGAACAGGTACGTCACAAAGTAGATTATATTTGAATAAGCATATAATTAGATTTGGTTAAAGGGGAATTCTCCCATGGGGGATTTCCTCAAGTATGCATACACACAGCAGGGAACCTGGTTGGTAGTTTTATATTCTGTTTCATTTTCTAGACCAGGAGTTTGCCTGTGTGACTGCAGCTAAACACAGTCTAATAATGCTTCTACAATGTAATTAGTGTCTTTAATATTTTTTTAATGGCTCATAGATCCATAGTCAGGATGTTTTGGGTTGCGAGGTTGAGAAAAATCAAGGCGCACAGTGTGCTTTGTCCTTCTTTCTTTATCTTTCTAGTTTTGCAGGAAGACCCCCTCAAATGTATTGTGTGACCACTTCGTCATCTGGAAAAGAGCATAAGGTGCAACAACCATTTATTAATAGCTTAACATTTACAGCTGCAGAGTTAACAGCTTAAATCATAACCCTTTACAAATCACTTGTTAACATTTACACTGTGATATTGAGCTGTAGAATAACATGGACGTAACACCAATACATCAATATCCATTGGCTTCTGAGCTTAGGAATTATATTTTCCACTGTGCTTTTTTTTTCGTTATGTGATTGTAAACATCATTCTGTTAATTTAATTTGTCTTGATTGTAAACTGGTTTATTCACTGTACTCTTTAACTCACCTGACATCCAATACTTTGAAGCCTTCAACTGCAGAAAAGCCCAGACAGTCACTGCAAACCAAATATATAGCTGGAATAGACAGTTGGAATTTCATGCTAAAACAACAACATACTGAACACTGAGTATTAGAAGTCGGCGGACCAGCAAACAGGTTTGTCTCTTTCTCTTACAGCCTTTCAGTAAAGTGGTAGTAGAGACATTGTTGAGCCTTGTCACAGACACTTTGACCAATCATCCGAACAGAATGTTTTGGTCATTGATTTGTTGATTGTAGTAGAGATTAGAGAGATGAGAGTTTTCTCTGTGGTGTAACGGATGGACTTGTTTGTGTGAGTTCGTGATGCCTTGACCCGGCCTGGCAAATAAAGCACAGCTTGCTCAGACTCTCTCTCTCTCACACACACACACACACACACACACACAAGCAAGAGTGTACACTCTCATAAACACACACACAAGCTGAGACCGTAGACTGTCTGCAAGGTCAAACCGGTGGATCAGCAGCATCCCCTACTCCGCTCATCCTTTTCTCCATCTTTCCCCCCCATCCCTCTCTCTCCCTCTGTCTGAGCGTGTCACCTTTCTGCCCTGATCCTCTCCTCCCTCCCTTCCCTCTCTCTCCTCTATCTCCATGTGTCAGTGCTCCAGGTCCCTTCCTCCCCTAGCACTTTCCTCTTCTCCTCTCTTCCTCTTCCCTTCGTCCTCTCCTGGTGGGTCAACTTCTGACCTCTTGCCCTGACCCTTTGCTCTTACTCTGCTCTTCCCAGTAACACCAGCTGCCAATCGGGTTTGCCCATAGCAGTACTGGTGGAAAAGCCCATAGATGTAATCCAAATATAACAAAAGCTGAGCCCCACATGGAATCCCAAAAATTTTTATTTATTTGAACACAAAACATCTGTCATATTTAAGGTCCAAAAAACACAGTCTCTTTTCTTTCTGCTGTCAGACCTCTTTCCAGCTCTGCAGCAAAGAAAATAAGCTCTAAGCTGCTATTTAAAAAAAGAAAAAAAAGTGTACTTTTTTTAAATTGGTGTGCTGAATTCAAAGTTAACATTTATAGTGTCCATTCTGGTCACAGAACAGTGTCAAATGAGCCGACAGACTTGACTGTCTGACTTGATTTAACTTTATTTGAAAGCAAATTACGATCATACTGATGTTTTATGCAAAAATATCTATTTTGACCCAGTAAAATAATGGAGCAATAAAAGCTAAATATGACAACAGCAGCAGAAGCCTTGCGTGGGCCTATTAACCACAGTGGGGCTTAGAAAGTCAATGAACGGGATAAAATGAGCACTTCAATCATTTTATGATCTTGATAAGATCTCAAGGTATTCCCAGGCCAGAATAGATGTGAAATCTGACCATGTTGATTACAATGTGCATCTGATGATGCTTATGACCCATCTGAAAGCAACATTATGGAACTATTTACTTTAAAATAATTGTAGTATAGTCACAGATTAAAAACCCCCTTCATTAAAAAAAAAAAACAACCCATACTGTTGTTTTAAGTGTGAGGCAGAAACTGCTGTGGCTGTGAAACACAAAAATAAGATAAAACATCCTATCTAGAACCAGTGTTTGGTTCAGCGTTTCAACATACAGGACACTGTGGAAGAGGATCCATGGCATCTAGGCTCATTCTAAGCTGATAAAAACTTTTCACAAAAAGCAATTCACAATTATTTTCAGGTGATTTTAGACATTAATAAAAAATATAGTCACATACAGTATTCCATTTCTGCCATATTCTATAAATTGAGACCCTTAAATCTTACACAAGATGAGACCTTAAAGAATCTTATTGCCCCATTAGCAGCCAAGCTAACAAGCTTGCTAAATTACGTTAGCAGGCAGTTAGCAAGTATGTTAGCTTGGAGAGCTAGACATTTGCTGTGTCAAGTCTAGGACTTGACTAAGACTTGTACTGAATTCTTTGAGAGTTGACTCAAACTTCCCCCAAGGACTTAAAACCAGTTCTGTAAATAAGCCGTCTGCTTTATATTGCTGAAATATCACATCTACACCTTTTTTTTTGTTCCTGTTAACTTCACCTTTCTTTCCCGGCTACACCACATATTTGTCTATCTGAATGTTTTCCACACAGACCTCAGAACCACTCTTATCCTCCCAGTCCAGCCTAGCCCAGACCTGGCCAACTTATCACCCAAGCCAACCCATCTTCTCTCCATTACACCACAAACAAATTGGTCTGTTACACCTCTGTCTGGGCCCAGATTGCATTTCTCTTCTCATCCCTCACTGCCTAAACATTCTTTCTTCTTCACTGTGACATTTTCAGCTGCCTTCGTCCACACTTTCACATTGGCCTCCCCGGTCAGACACCTTCTCCGCCTTCATGTGCGCCCTCACTGCTTAACTGCCTTTAGGTAGTCAAGATTGAATCGCATATCTCTTTTGCTCCCTTACATGCACACACACACAAGCACAAGCACAAGCACACATCACATCTCTAGAGTGCGTGTAAAATACCCATACAAAACTAAGAGTATTACTCATGCATGGGCAGCCAGAGACACATCAGAGCCAAAGATAAATCAATCTCATTAGTTTCTTTTATCAAACATAAACGCCATTTCAACCGCTTTCAACTAAATAGTCCCAGAAACTAACTTAGGAATTAAAATTGCCTTTTGTGTATTGTTTGTGATTCCACCACATCTGAAGAACTGTACAGATAGTCAGTTAAACAAATAGTAGATTTTAAAAGACACAATTTTCACTCAGCAAAATAACAGATACATCATACTGTTCTTTGCAGCTTACCGACGTGCAACTGCAATATTTAAATGGATGTTGCAAAGCTGACTCACAGAGGTATAAAGGAAGACTTAAAATACCAGTTGACACAACACTTATCTACAAAGTAACTATGACAATTTGTACTGTACAGAGAATTACGTGCTCTTGCCACAGGAAGTCACTTTTTGAAGTTTTGTCGTCACTATGCGGTTGCCAGGCAATCAGCAGAGACTCCGGGAAATGACTGCGTCCAGCCAAGAAATAGCCTTGCGCATAACCAGATTAAACAAACAAGATATGAGGGATTAATTAATGAGCTTTAGAGTTACTGTAGACTGGTAGGATTTTGTTTTAAGCTAACCAGCTGCTGGCAGAAGCAGCATGTCTAGTGTACACATGTGAGCATGGTATCCGTTTTCTCATCTAACTATTGGCAAGAAAGCGAATGAGCACATTTCCCAAGAAGTCAAAGTATTTCTTAAAGACATTTCCACCCCTCATCCTAATGTTGTATACAAGTTACAGTGACAGTACGGTGACACTGCTGAGGAATCTCAAAATTCTCTGGCCATAGGAAAGAACTGCACCTGGAACAGAGACTTTCTGTGGGCCAAACACAAAATTAAACTGTAATTCCTCTGACTGAAACACAAGTAAAGTTCCTGAGATCCTTCATGGTTTTATTTGGTAAAAATGTAGTGGAAAGGAGCCTTTAGAAATCACTTGTAATATGCAGTATACTGTATACGTATATGCATGTAGGTACAACTGATTCTGTTCTCACGATTGTGAAGGCTGCTAACAACTTAAGCGTTTGGTTTACACAGCCTGAAATCTGCTGAGATCTTTTTCCACTTGTATTCCCTCTGAGTTTTTGACCAGACTCAGGTCACATGTGAGGTCTCGCCAGTAAGTTAAAGTCTTAACTGTAGCTTTGGTGTTTCTTCCAATACTCTCCACTGAGTAAAATGATTTAACCACAGGACACTATTGGCTTTCACTGCAGGCAGACACACAGTATGACAGAAATACTCCACCATTTACCAACATATATCAAACCACACACCCACATAAACACTTATGATGTACTCATGTGCCCACAAACACATGCTCAACCCCTCCCCTGAGTTTGACGGCCATTACATTGAGCTATGAAATAGAGATTTGTTCCTGTTGACTCAAATCTGTCAATACAGCCTTTTAATCAAACAGTCTTTCTCACCCTTTTACTCTCCCTGCCTCCCACACAGTCTCCCAAAACAAACATATCGACTGAGATTTCAGAGAAGGATAAGAGCGAGCGAACAAGTATAAACTTGGTGCAGTGGCAGGTGATGAAAGTCTGACAGACATGTACAGTCAATTTTAGGTGTGTGCTGTGCTGAGCATTGGATCCGGCCTGGTTCTGTGAGGCTGCATTAATGTTCTGGCCTGAGCAAGGTCTACGCATGTATATGTACATAGATGTGGACATGTTCGGATGAGTGTTCATTCATTGTCGTGTTTTCTCAGAGGAGAGACAGAAAGCCTCTGTAAGCACAGATGAAAGTCCTATAACAGGGGCAGACACAAAGAGGGTTACATGGGTTAATACAATATGGGACTGAGAGTTGTAGGATGTATGGGAGGAATGCAAATGTTTCATTTCAAAGCGACCTTGAGGTAATTCAGATGGAAAAAAAAACAGCATACATACTGTATATCTACAGGTTTTGAGGTTTTGAGCTCCTTCGCTTTACAAAGTTGCAATATAAGACAGTCTGAATAAAACAGTATTTGGAATGAACAGGTTGCTTTGTATCCTGTAAGAATACATATACAGTTTCTCAGATTAGCATTGAAAATGGCACAATAATCAGTCTGGGTCACAAGATATTAAAAAAAAAAACACAATTTTTTAAATAAATGTGGTTCCCAAGAGTAAAATCTGACAAGAACAGTGGGGCCTAAAGTGATCTCCATTTTTCATCAGTGCACTATTCAAGCTGACCATAAAAAGCTCACAGTGGAAGTCTACATGCTGTGCCAGGATCCTGCCTGCCTCGCAACGCCACACAAAGAAGAGACACAGTGATGTTTCCGTATGGAGCGTGGCCATGGAGCTGCAAGATAATCAACCCCATGGCTGCCTGCGCAAGCTTATGACTCCCTCCCACAGCTAAAATAAAGCAGGATGTCACCACTTATCTGCGACTGCCATAGTCAAGAGAAACATGTCAAGTCAAGTTTATTTACACAGACAAAAATCACAAGTTTGTCCCAAGAGCTACGAGATCGATAAGGCATCAACACCTTCTATTCTACAAAATGACATAAAACAAACCTTTTTCTGAGAACAGATGGAAGAAACCTAAAAGGCAGAGAGCCTCATACAAGGCAACAGAACCAACATGCAATAAGAACATGAACAAGAATTTCAATATAGAGAAACAGATATGCATGATGCTCATACATTTCCTTCACATGCATTAAAAAAAAAGTTCCGCTTTCAAGTAATTTCATTCAGTTTGCATGATACAGTACATGCCTAATATGGATTTATTAAAGTGACAAAAATAAATTATTCACCAGGCACACTCCATGTACAAGGAATGTGACTTGTTATATATGGAGATAATCTAGTGGGGGGACCCAGGTCAAGTAGAGGTTCACATTCTTTATTCATGCTTTTCTTGTGCTCATGAAAAGCTTTGGAGGAGTGTTGTGGAAAACTCCCCAAAACATGATGAAATAAAAACACGGAGACAGCTGCTTGGAAATCTGAACTCCTTTACTTAAAATCTTCACAACTTTTTATAACACTTTCAATGTTACAGTACATGGCCAAATCACCAGATATGGACCCAACCATCCTGCACTTTGTTATAATCACGTAGTAAATGTTCTGACCGTCACGCAAATGTCTAGTAATGTATGTGTGTATGGTGTGTGTGTGTGTGTGCTTGACTTCTCCATAATCTGGTCAAGGCTACCTGAAAACCGACTGACTGAATGTTATCTGGCGGAACAGGAACATCCCAGACATGATACTGCTGAGGCCAAGGCCTCCCCAAAAGATGTTCCCCACACTGTGTTTATGCAGTTCTATGTGTGTGCTTCTATTATATTACAGTGAAACATGACAGGAGGAGAGAAAATATTGATTCACACTTTTTTTTATCATTGAGATGAACTTGAATTGAGATGATGATGATGAACTAAAATTTCAACTGATTTTTAGGTGTTACAATAGTATGAAAAGCAGCCTGAAGATATTATGTGCGTATTAGAGTTAGGTCAGGGGTCAAGGTAGGGCTACAGAAACTAATTAATTGACACCCACTGACATCAGCTTGTTGTCACCTAATAACTATACAAAAAAAATTACTCTTATTCATCATTTTGTATTGTTGGAAGGATAATTTAACATTTTGGCACTTGACAGTTTCTTACTGAGAAGACTGATACCAGCAGTCCTAAAAGCTCACGTTATATCTTGTGTGTCTAACCTGTACAAAAATTCTAAAACCTGTAAAACTGATATATTTAAGAGGGGTTTTGTGCCGGACTATTTCTTGACCTGGTGAAGTGACTACTTGGAATCGTCACCATGAGTCACTAAGCCAAGAGAAGTTCCATGGTTAGTGTGCTTTAGTCAACAGTTTCCATAGTTAGTGTGCTTCAGGGGTGCTGAGAGGTATATTTTGTTCCTTTGGGGAAAAAAACAGGCTAGCTGTCACCCCTGCTTACAATCTTTATGCTATGCTAAGCTAACTGCTAGCTGTAGATTTATATTTAGCATACATCCATTAAAGTGGTACTGACCTCTTGGCAAGGTAGAAAACTACTTATTTATTAGATGGAATGAGAATAAATATGCTTGTTTGAATCAATGAATGGAATAAACTACATAACCTCACCAGTTGTTTAGATGAAAGGCTATTGTGAGGTTCTTATTAGTCATAGCAGTTGAAATTTTGTGCTGTCTTGTCATTTGCAAGTGGCTTCGTCAAGTGTTAATGACATTATATTATGTTACTCTGCGTTACGTGATGCTAATTACTTACAAGTGTAAAAAAAAAGAGAAAAGAAAAAGGTTTTACCTCGGTGTGAACCAAATACCCCAGACCAGCATACACCAGCTTACCCACAACATGTAAACACATTCTTCCACTCTGATCGCAGAAATGGCTCTCCCCATGAAGGGCAAAAATCCTGCAGATGAAATGAGAAAAGAAAGGGTGAGGGCAATTCCACCGCATCGTTTTAGTTTAGTTTCATCGTGACTTTGGTGACCACTTGTAGAGTCATTACAGCTGCGAAAGATTTTTCTATTACCTTTCCATAATTCAGATTTGACTAAACTTGCTTACATGTTAAAATATCGTGGTATTTCAGATGAGGTATCTATGGTGACTATGTGGTTGCTACATTGGGAACATATTTTTATTTTTGGCAAGGAGTAATGTGAATTGTTTGTACCACTATAACCCAATTTGACATTATTGGCATTTCTTTTCAGCTGGAATGATCGCCCACAAGCTTTTAGGGATTAAAGGGCACCAGCTGTTGGCACCATCTGATAATTAGCACCCAGTGTTCAATTACTAAGGGAGTTGATATTGTATGTACTGTAATTGACTGCGCAGGGAAATGAACAAACACAGCAGGAGATATATGTTGGTTCTGGATTAGTGCATCACAGTTTTATGAATATATCTAGAATCCAACCTGAAATTGACGCAAACGAATCAGGATTTTACCAGCTGCAGGAGGTAACTATTCAGTATAGGGTTTCAATGAGACAATACTCACTCTACCTACTGCCACATCTGTCTGGATGGATGCCATACTGCAGCAGCCCTAAATAATAAGCAGCATGTCAAGTTGGAAACACTCAAGCTCCTATACCTAAATCTCTGGGGAGCACTAATGTAAACAAAACTTTTAATAATTTGATGAGTTGGTATCCGGCACAGTTAATTGCCTCATCATGTTGTCTCACTGGATTCAAGTAGTAATGTGTCATCTTTATGCACGACAATGAAAAACACAGATGTGACTCATCTGCCTACATATTATCACACTACATACAGTATTCCCTATCCTTTTGACAATTTATTTCCCCTGTTCTAGTATGATGGAGCACTTGAGCACGGTGTTAGTGCTACTCAATACATCTTCACTCCCAATATTTGACTCCTGATTACAGTCTCTAAGTTGCGTGTTTGTGTAAGTACGCGCGTTTGAGTACTGCACATGCAAAGCAAGATTTTCACAGTGTATTGTGTGTGTTTTCTTGCACGCAGTGTGTCTACAGTTGATGGAAAAAGCTCCAGGATTGGAAACAGAAAAGGGGACATAGAAAATGTGTTTGCTAGATGAGAGGAGACTGTGAAAACATGAGCAGCACCATTTAGCATACTGTAAACTGACAATTACAATTTTTAAATTCACATAGTTTGTTTACAGAAAAACAATTTTCGACACATGTGCTGTTGCTGAATTTAGTTGTTTGTTTGGGGGGGATCCACTTTCAGTTTTTGATGACATTTAGCTGTTGTTCTCATGAAATATAATCCGTACCTTATTCCCTTTGGACAATAGCTTCAGACAGATGAATGCAATGCTGTAATGACTTCACTGACTTGTTAAATTAGCACCAACTTCAGAAACATTTGTTTATAAACAACAAAAATTTTGCGTTCTTTCATGTAATTTGGAAAACACTTTTAACATTCTGGTTTTACCGTGCACTTCCCATGTTGGAGTCAAACGGCACACAGTGGAAAATGAAATTTAGCGATTGTTAACGGGACAACAAAAACATGTGCATGCACACATTTCACTTAATGAATAAGCGTGATCCATAGATTGATCCATAGTCGATATTAATGTGCTGTCCCTTCTTAAATCATGTTAAGCATTGAATGTTCTCTCTCTTGGAAATGCTGTAAACACACAGACAAGTTGCTCTTGTTTGCTGCCTATGATGATCAATACGCATCATGTCAAACTGACCAAATTTACCAGGACCAAAATCCTTAAAATTATAATTTCAACAACATACAGTGACGACAAGAGTTTTAATCTAATCTGATTCTTGCATCATGAAGAGAATAAGTGTCCATAAAAATGTCAAACATTTTTCATACATGCTTTCCTACACAAAACAGATTCATTTGCCTATTTTGAGAAGACATAAATTCTGTGTTCTGTGTTTCTCTGTCGGGTCAGAAACCAATCCTCAAAGGCTGTGGCCGCCTGGAGAGAGGACCCTCTACTTTCACATTTCAAACCCTCATTCTGACGGTGATACCTACTGCTCGCTCTATAAGATGATGGTGATAGTAAAGATGAACATGATGACAGTGAGAGTGATGGCGGCGCCGGTGGTGGTGATGAGCATGATGATGATCGTGTTCTGCTATTGCTGCCAATGACAGTGTTGCGCCTTTCACAGGTTAAGAGAAGCGCAGCAGATATGCTGGTTATATCAGGTTGACGGTGGGGGTCCAGTCCAGCAGCAGCGGAATAGGTGAAATCACATTAAGTGGAATGAATGTGATTGGGCCCCAGGCTTGTCATAAACACACAGGCCTCCAACCGTTTCTGGATTACATCGTGAAGGGCAGCGAAGAAGGATCCAGAAATTGCAAGCAATTTACTGGAGGGTGTGTGGAGGTAACAGTGTATATGGACTTGTGTATATTTGAATTTAGGAATGAGAGTTTCTCTAGTATGAAGTTGGAACGATAAATAGATATATATAAGACCAGAAGAAACATGGCAGAAAACTCCAGAAGCACCTGGTTTTCACCATGAGCAAAGACCACTTTGAGCCCCAGCTCTACTACAACTGTCTAACAGGCTCTTAAGTGTCACCCTGTCTTGTAACGACACATGCACTCCGGTGGATGTCTCCATCTCTCTGTGTCACTTTGGTTCTGACAGCTTCTCTTTAGCCTCTTATTCTGTGGATGGAACCACTTTTCTGATCCATCAATCCTCGAGAAGACGAGACGAGAGGACGGGGGAGGAGAAAAAAGAAGGCAGAGAGGAAGAGTGTAGTGGATGAAGATGAGAGCAGACTTGTCAGACATATAGTGTGTCTTTCTCTGATTAAAATAGCACGTTTTGCAACGACACGCCATGCTGTGAAGCTGCGTGGCTATGTGAAGGCCCTGGTCGATAGCACTCCACCACAGCGGAATATGAAAAGTATTGATCTGCTTTTTACCTCGGACAGCTTTGAGCACAACGCCTGTGATGTTTCTGTAGCCAACCTTCAAAGTCAATACACTTTTCTCTACATCACTCTGACTTGTAAAGAAAAGGAAAAGAGAGAAAAAGAGGTTCTTGTCATACCAGACAGAGAGCTGCGTTATACTGTAAACTTTGTGTCAACAAGGTCAGGCTGGTTGATGTTATTTACCTCATGGATCTAATGCAGTGGAAGGGTAAGGGATAAGGGTGATGAAGGTTTGGGTCAGATGAAAGGTTAGAACCAGAGAGGCACAGTTTGTGGCAGGGTGGGACAAAGGCTGGGTTTAAAAAGATGAGGGCCACGACCCCGTGTCTTTCACACATGGACACATGAAGGTCACTTTTCATGTTTGTGAATTAGCCAGGCAAGAAAAACTGCACAAAATGTTTTTATATAGAAAAAAAAAGACTTATAAACAGCTTTAAGCCTTCAGACTGTGAAAAATCAATGGAATCAAGAAGAACTGACAGACACATTTAAGGGTGCAGATCTTGTAGAAGAGAATCCTCCTCCACAGAGAGACCTACTGAGAGCAACACACTCGGGACAATGCTCACTGCTAAAGCTTGCTGATCCCGGATCAGAGAGGGAGGAGGTCTGCAGGGAGTAATACAGAGAGACAGACAACCAGAAACCACCGGAATAACAGATCACGGCGCAGCCCCTGAGATCACACAGAGCTTCTACATTCTTGGAAAAAAAAACACAGACAGACACAGAGGGAAATCAAAGACAAGACGCTTTTCCTTGTTGAGCCTTTCCTCTCGATTTTGCCATTGTTCTCGCGCGCATTAAAAGCTACGTGGGGATACTTGTATGACACCGCAGTCACCACATTCAATCCGAGGTCTCTCAGCCTGATTATTTCTCCCGGTTAGCGACATCAGTTCTATTCAAGGTGAGGGAGTGAGAAAACAGAAAGGGGACTGTGATTAGAATTGAATGAGTAAACGCACCAGGGTGGCTGAAAATTGGACACATCTGCTGTGATCAGAGGAAAGGTGTGGCTCTGCGGACCTCTAAGTAGCTGGATTAACCACTGGCCACGGGGCTATTGATGTTATTGAACTGACAGGCTGATGAATGGAGTCCTTCCGCGAGGTGTATGAGTCTGCCGCTATAGTTGGTTAACGTGTTCACAGGCCAAGCGGCCTTAGAAAATATAGAACTGCCAGCAATTAATCTTGAAAGAAAAAGATTTTTGCTCGGGAGCCTTTGATTATTTGGGGGAGAGTCAAAATTTGCATGATTAACAGGAAATGTTCCCTGAGGCCAGAAACTTCAACTATACTCAGCTAACAGTAATTATCCATGTTACAAAGGTTAACCTGCCGTCTGCTGCCAGATGTTTTTTTTTTCAATATGGACATCTTTTTAAAAGAGATCACTGCCAATTACGAATGAATGAGTGAGGTGCACGATCAAGGTTCATTGCTTTGTTACATTTCAAGTGCACAGCATACTCTATAGGCATGATGCAGTTGTTGGTTCTCATATTTCCTAATAAAACAATTTCCAAGTCGTTATTTCATGCTGTGCAGCTGTTTCGCTTTGTGCAGCGTCACATCGTCTGAGCTCGACAGAGTGAGAAAATACTTTCCGTCTTTATTTAAATATCCCATCCTGCAGACATAGCTCTCTCTTGACTGAGAGTCAATTAGACAGTCAAAGATTCACTCCAATTACTTTCTTTATCTAATGTGTTGAGTTAATTCTGTTCTCTTAGCACAATGTGAAGTCATTTGGGGAAGCTTATAGTGAATTAAAAGCATTTAAAATGTGTTCATGTTCCCGTAGAGTAGCTAAAACGGTACAACTAGCCTAGGATTATTTCAGTTTCAGTTCGAGTGAATGTTATACCACAGTGTTTATATATCAGTCATCGCTGTTATGCTGTGTAACATGTAAGTTAGAACATTGCCTGCGTTTAATTTTATTCCTCTCTGTTTCAGATTGTGGGAGGACAAATCTGCTGCTCCGCACATGCACCTGTAGAGCTGAACGAGCAGGGAATTCTTGATCCTTTTCAAATTTGCGTTGACCTTCTATCCATGTAATTTCAATTTAAACAGTATTTTCATTGTGCTCTCTCTTTATGCCCAGCTTTCACTTTCTAGTTGTCTCACGCTACACGCTACACTATGTGGGTACAAACATGCATGGGCACAAACACACAGGTGCGCACACTCTCTTGCTGTTGAATCGTGCACAATCAAACAGACAACAGGTGCAATTTGTTATTTCCTAATATTTACATGGCTGCAGAGGTTCCTGAGGGTGTTGTTTAGCTAATCCAATGATAAGGTCAGGAAGATTACTCATATTGGACTCCCCATTCCTCCTCTCTGCCTGACACGGAGAAACTAGATTGACCTCCTGGAGTGAACTGCAAATCATTTACCAATCAGATAAGCATCCATCCAAACCACAGCTGACCTGGATCCTCCCAGTTACAGAAAGCAAATCTTGATCATCTGCATGACACAGTCTTAACAGACCACACCTGCTTCCTCTTTGATATATAGGCTAGAAGAAAAGTTAAAGCCAAAAACCAGTCATGGAAACACAGACACATGAGGACAAGCCAAAGAGATGAAAGATATAGAAAAGATCCAGAGTGGAAAAGAAAGACCTGTTGAACAACAGCAGGACGAGTTCATCTTCTTTTATGGAAATGATCTGTTATTGACTACGGGGAACGCATAGAACACACATTCCACGGAAACATTAACTTGGCTCCCAAACAAAGCAATCAAGCAAATCAGATACTGGCGATATTTCAGTGACTATTGCTTCAGCTCTTATTTCTTCTTTACCTTGTTTTGACCCAGTGAGTCTTATCTTATCTATGTTAGCTGAGATGGATGTGGAAGAAGCTGTCCTATGTTGATTTATGCTTTTATTACTATTATTACAAAATTATTACTGTTTGCGGTTCAGCTGGGAAATTCAAACATTTTCCACTGCGGATAAAAAGTGACATGTCTATATAAAAGCATAAATTTGGAGCTTATTAAAGTATTAGATTTAGCTGAGAGAGTTGTGTTATTGCAAAGAAAACCTGAAACTTGGTGAACTGGTTTGGCTGAGTTTATTGAATGTGAAAAAAAAAAAAGAAAAGGTTAAAATCTCTGGCTAAAGTTTGTCATTTCACACTCCAAAAATATAGAGGCTGTAATATTTTACAGCTGACGATTAAAGGCTCTCCCATTTCTGTAAAGACAACACAATTAACTGAATTTACTTTACAGTAATTATACTAATTACTGATCGAATGAGGTGTCACTATGAAAACTGGAATCTAATTCTTTGCAGGTTCTATATTCATTCTTCAGTTTGTTTTGTTAATTCAGGCGACAGTACTGATTTGACACAATGTTGACCTCTCATCTAAAATAAGATTGTTAACATAAAAAAAAAAAAATCTGAATCTTAGAAAAATAAGAACGATGCAGAACAAAGGAAAGTAGACAAACTATTCTGAGGAACAGGAAAACAATTCCCCAAGTCTGTCCTTTCCTTCTATTTCCTTTTACTACAAACACGGCCTTAAAAAAAACTCTGAGAATAGCTGTGAGGAGACAGGTTGTCAGTGTTTTAACCACAGAAATTAATTTCCTGAATAGTGGCTTTACATGTTGTTTATGGCATTACAATAGTGGGAGTTGGACAAGGCAGACTAGATCCCTGAATGCTCGTCACGTATTGTACGCCTATAGGCACAGACACTGGTGGCCATGCCTACACACACAAATACACTCACAGTCTGGCACTGATGCTGGTGCCAGTGTATTGTTCAACATGTTTAGTTTTGCGATATGAATCCTGCCTCCTTTTGATGAAGTCATTTCTGGCTAGAAATGAGCTACATCACACAAAAGCAACAAAAGAAAGTTAGAGAGACGTGCACGGACGTCACGTAGCCACGGTGTTGACATGCAGACATTTAGCTAATTACACTGAGGACTATACCAAAGGACAATACAATGGAGCCAAATACAATAAGCAATGTGTCTTCGGTTAACATTGTGACACTCCTATTGAGCATGGTGAGCAGGTCATTCAGAGAGTGATACAAAAAACTTGAAACCTACTCAAAAAGCTTTTCACTGTCTACCTATTTCTGCGCCAACCATGAGGGCAGCTCAGAGAATTGGGCTTTTGACTGGATTGCTGTTTCTTCAAATCCCCGAGCTGGGAACATGAGGGCAGAGCAGAAGAAAAAAGCCAGCACATTCCCAAGTAACTTTTGTGGAAGTGACCCTGAGCAAGGCAATTAACACCCGGCTGGTCAAGTAGAAACGCTCTGTGAACAACAGTGGGGACACCTTGGCTCCCAGAGGTGCGAAATATGTGTAACTGAATGTGGGTGAAGCAGGGCGTTTCTGAAAAGCACGCTCGGTCAAACTAGCCTGAGTAAATAATAAATAAAGCCTGTTTTTCAGAAACCAGCCACAGTGGAGGAAGCACTGTCATGCTGGTTTGAAAAAAGATCCCCGAACACTGTCTAAAGAGCACAGCAGGGAACGCTGCCTTGGCCCACATCCTGTGCAAATTCACCCTATTTCGGTTTATTCAAAACACAATATTCTCATTACGCTCAGTTGGCTCCCTGCACTGTCATTTCATCTGGCTTTCCGCACACCAGCACATTAGCCCCTTTAGTCTAGTAATGTTCAGAACATAACCCATAAAGAACCATTGTAATGTGTCTCTGCCTCATTATTGCCAGGTCAGTGTATGGAGCAACACAGGAGAATAGGGTGCCTCGTATGGCTTGTTAATTCAACACCTCTCTCATTCAGAGCAGCATTTGTACAGCTGGCCTTTTGAAGGGAGTTCAAACTATATACTCCTACACATGCAGACACATAGATATGCAGTGACACAGCACACACACAGACACACAAATCCTAGTCCCTGCTCTGACATCACTCCACACCACTGGTTCCTGCCCAACCTTCAGCCCCCACCTTGGGAAATCACCCGGAGCCTGTCCAGCCACCAGGGCGTGAAATACACACCCCTGGAAAGCAACCGAGGTGGGTGGAGGGGCCCGGCGGTTGGGGTGGTGAGGGGGCCAAGAGGTGGCGGGTAGCAAGTGTGATCGTGTGAGATTTGGAGATGGAAAAATGAGGGGAGAATTCAGTGAGGAAAATGCAAAGAGGAATGTGTGTGCGCGACTGCTCTGGAGGGAGCAGGGGGGCGTTGATTGGAGGGTTAGGGTGGTGAGAGATGGAATTGAAGAAGGATTAAATGGACACTAGGTTTCAGGGGAAGGAGGGGAAAGGGAGGGGCTGCTTTGAAAGGACGTCTAGGGGGTGCACTCTTGGCCTTGAGACTGGGGCTCCGTCACGCCTCACATCTCTGCGAGCCACTTGGGCCTGGTGCTCCAGAGGGGAGTCAGCCCAACCTTTGTTACAGTGGAGGAGTGGGGAGTGACAAGGCATACCAGCATGTCTGACATGTCAGAGCAGTTGGCTGGGAGACCCTGAATCTGGTTGGGTCTGACGCTGGCCATCTGTAGCTTTAGAACAGGGCTGGACTGTTTTAATTGATGAAAACCGCCCGGGGGAGGATGTGAGATCGTGCTTCAAGGAGAAAACAAAGAGCAGTCGGTGAATCAGGCGCTGATTAAATGTGCACCAAGTTATTTCAGTGAGCAAACAAGACCAGCATATCCTTGGAGGAACCCTAATGGTAGCTAAATCAAAGAGAGTGGTTTACTTTTTTTTTTCAGCTGAAAGACAAATAGAAATATGCATGATCAGATTTGAGCATTGCACAAGTCCCCGGTTAGATGTATTCATCCTTATTGCGTTCTCTCAAAGAACTCCCTTTAATGTCACCCAACGAAGGGAAGTGATGAAATGGAGCAATTATGTATCCATTTGTGCTATTCAGGTGAAACCAGGTGTAAAATTTCCAATCTGTGCACCTGCTGTATCTTTAATTCGGTATTCTTTCTCACCAGTGTTGCCTGTTAGTTGGTAATATCCAAAATATGGACAAGATATTACATGCAATAAATCTATTTAGCGTCATCATATTGCTTTCAGAGAAAAGGATTGATTTTCCTGTGCAAGTTTACCCCAAAAATTGCAACCGCCAAGTGATGATAGCACAAAACACATTGTATGGGGTAAACATAACAGTTGTTTGTTGACTTGTGCTGTAATAAGAGGAAGAATGCATTGCAATAAAACAAAATTGTCCCTCATCAAGAAACAACATGCTTAATTTGATATCTAGACATTTAGGAATATGAGAAAGAAAACAATGGAACATTCTCATCCCGAATGGGGAGAATTACATTCTTTGGTGAAAACAGATAGCTAAGTCATCTCCCGTCAGACTGCAGATTAATTTTCATTTTCAGAGTTTGTGCATATAAATATTCATGAATCACCTTGAAAAGCAATGGGCGACTTTATAAGGCGGTCAGTGGAGAAACCAACAAACCCCCCCCCTCCCTTCTGCAGCTGTGGTGATGGGGGTGGGGGGGTTCATGATGAAAGACTCTCACTATCCACGACCTTTCCAGTCTAAAACAAAGATTTGCACAATTAACTACTTTTAAATGTCATCCAACTGCCAAATCTGCATATCAACGCCAAGCCTTGCATAGAAATGAGGATGTTTGTAGAGGAATCGTTTTTCTCCCTTTTCCTATCCCAATGCCACCAAATGGGGTTCTCTCTCATTTTATCCAGGAAGGAAATGTAAATGTCAACATATCTTGTGTGGAGATCCTTCTGTTGCTAATTAACCTTTGCCGTTTAGAAGCTCTGACTGAGCTCTGCCTAAACACTGCAATTAACTCCAGCTTGAAAGACAGAGAGACAACATCTATGGAGCCATACGACGGGGGGAGTTACAGTGACTTCATTATCCTCACTGGCACACATACTCCGCACACCTCAATTTTTTGAAGGTACTCATTGGTTGGTATTTTCCCCAGGCGGCAGGAGTGAGCCTATTGGGAGGATGTCAAAATTCGGTGGATTAACAAATCTCATTTCTTTTTATCTTCATGAGGTTGGACAGAAAGCTGGTTTAGTTGTAGCCCCTGGTGAGAGGCAAACCATTATAGGGGAATTCATACTCATAAATCTTCATACATCAAGCCGAGGACTGCCTGGATCTATCATGTTCAAGTTCAATTTCCAGATGCAGTGACTGGGAGGAAAATTCGTCCTCGTCTACCCAACTTCAACCGTCCAAAACAAGAAAACGAGCCAATGTAATTCTAACACTCTCTTCTGTGAGTCTCATCGGGGCCTGAATTGCACGGCTCCTCTGGAGTCATGAATAGCTACCCTGAGCTTGCTCCTGCAGCTCAAAGGCAGTGTCAGTTACAAAGTCAACCCATTAACATCTTCACTATTCAACGCAACGCTCTTTCTCAACTGCAGAATCAACATTAGTCAATAGGCAGGCAAAATACCACAGGTAGCTAAGCAAAAATGCATCCATGCTCCCCTGGGACAGGGTGAGAACAGTATATGATGATGGACAGGAAATATTTTTCCTTTATATGTTGATAAATATTGAAGCTTTTGGACCACTCAGGCGAGATGCAGTAAAATGATTGACATAATTTCCAAGTGAAAGGAAGAATCTGGGTTTGGAGGGAGCAGGGGTGAAGGAGAGGGAATGCTGGCAGGCGCCAGAGTAAAGTTGATTCAGTGTAGGATGAATAGGATGAAGGGAAGCTTTAGCAGAGCAGACCCTCCACAGTCAACCAGTGGGAGTCAGCCAGAAAGAGAAGGAGACCTTTTAATCACGAGGAAGGTATCTGAGGCAAAGGCGACCAACAAAAGTGACGCAAAATACTTAGAAGACAAGACATGACTTGTTCAAGGAGTCTATGAAGATGAGCCTTGCTGTGCGCCACTGAGTGTTGGGTATTACATGGAGTGATGTTCCCAAACTGGTGATAGGGGTTGCACTATATCAGATGGTTACTACAGTAGATATGATCAAGTACTGTCAAACCTTAGCATGGGCACTGGCTGGATTAACAAGTTACTGCATGTAGTGTGTGTGGCCAGATCTTGTTCTGATACATCACAAACACAAAGCCTCCAACGTACTTAGTTCGTGACAACAGACCAGTGCTGGGTGATGTTGTTAGCAGGGTGCCATGTTTCTAAAACACAGCCTTCATCACGACTTGATGCTCTGTATCAATTCTTGTGAAGAAGTTCAAAGGCGTCCCTACCTTTTCAGTTGAGGACATCCGTCAATGTCAGCTATGATTAGGTCTTGAAAAATACTAATTTCTTGGGAAGACTAGACTAACGTCCTTGCAGGTCCGACATGACAAATGTCCTGTATGGTCAGCATCAATTCTTATCAGCACCTCATTAAAAATGTAATGACCACATGAATATTTACCAAGTTTAATTACTGCTCTCTATTGCTATTCTGCCGTGCCTGGCACACTCTTTTCTTTTCCGGAGGGCTCTCTCTTCCAAGTGCTGGACGAACGCCTCCTTCCACCTTGATGAATATTGCAAAAGTCCGAGGAGTGTGAGGCATTGATGGAATCCACCTCAATCAGCAGGAGAATCGATGGCATACACTCACATTTGCAAAGGCGCTAATTGGCAGCAGTAAAATTCAGCAAGCTGCATATTTTACCCAAGAGTGAAATGGGAGGGGAGTGGAGGGAGATCAGCTTAGTTGTAGCAGAGGTATTAAAAATCCCTGTCATTCTAAAATCAGAAGGCCTTCAACAGAGGAGACCAAGCCAAAGATCAAATTATTTATGTCTCTGCTTGTTGGGGCCAATGAAATACAAGCTATTGAAGAATGTTTTTTCTTGCTGGAGAAATAAGACTGAAAAGGTCTTCACTAAAGGGTGGAGTCTTTTGACTGTCATTAGCAATCCCTGACCCTATTCTCTCTACCTACTTTTGTTATGCTGACACCAGAACTAGTACGAGTAACCAAGTACACAAGAACAAACACCATTCAGTGAATATTTGTCTCCTTTATATTTTATCGACAGGTTGTGAAACATGGTACGGAGGACAAGGCTTCTATCCAGCTTGCAGTGATAATTGCATTTTTCCTGTTCATCTGATAAGCTGTTGCAGAGGAAGTGAGATCAGAAGGGATAGAGGAGAAGAACAAGTAGAAAATGTGGCTGTTACCACAGACAGTGCTGCACGTTCCTAACAAAATGACCCTCTGGGTCCATTACAGACTTCCAGGTGAGACCTACTTTTTTTTCCCAGACACCGACTCGGAAAAAGGAGAACTTCAACAGTTTCTAGCGGAGCTACAGCAGTAGGATTTTGGAACACGTGAACACCTTAATTAACTGTTGACAAATCATAATTAAGAAAGCCTCTTTACTAACTTGGGACGCTTATAATTTACTGTTTCAAAGAGCTATTGGGAAATATACAACTGAAACTTATGAATATAGTGCAATCTGGTATGAAACCTCCAATTACAACCCTAAAATTCACCACAGTGTTGAAACACGTTAATGATACAGATTAGAAAGCAAGTGTAACTGATGATAAGAGATTGCACAGGTGTTGGATTGTCCATTCACTGTGCAGTGTTTGACATGTCAAAGTGAAAAATGTAGTTAAAAGTTAACAATTTTTATGTAAACCATATTCTAGAAATAAAAAAGATGTGTTGTACGTATGCATTTCTGTTCTGTCTGCAACTTGCTGATAGGAACAGACGCTCCTATACTTTTATTAAGACTAGAAAGAACTCCTTTAGCTGTGCCTCAAGTGTTAAGTGCAGAGCTGAGTTGACACAATGTGTGTTGACAACAAGGTATCTATTTGAGAAGAACCAACCTTCACATGCTGTTTGATGCCATCTCCAGCGTTTGATCACAAGACATGAAACAACACAAACACATTGAACAGTAAAATAGGCTCTTGAAAAGGACAATATTGTCAAAGACTAGGGACGTATTGAGTGACGTGTTTTCAGCTCTTTGAGGCTCTCTTGCTGGGCAGCAAGCTGACGCTTCCTCGCTTTGCCTCAGATGTGAAGCTCCTGTAACAATAGATCTGATCTTGACATTACAAGTGTACCTTAATGGAAATGCAGGTTGACTCTTGTGTCATGGCGCTCAATAGAAAAAACATTATCAGTGCACGGATATCTGTGGAAAACATCTTTATTTCTAACAATACAGACGCAAGGCCTTTGGTTGTGATGGGAAACATGCTGGTATCTTTTTTTTTTTTTTTTGCATTTTACCTGAGAACACAGATGCAATCTGTGTTAATTTTAAATTTCACCATGTCTATCATTCTAGTCGCTGTGGTATTAGTGTTGAAATATACTTGATGTAATAAAGAAGTCTGGAAAAACCTGCAGGAACAAAATTTTAAGCAGTCTGCAGATGATGTAAAATGAGCGGAAAAGTATTCCACTGTCATTCTGAATATTCTTCTCCTGCCTCAATTCCACACATACAAAAGGAAAAGAGCGAAAAAGGCTTGAAGTAGTAGTGTTTTATTCATCTTTATGTAAATCCAGTCATTTACGGTTGCCTTAACAAATCAGGAATCAAGTGTGTCAACATCTAGCAGAGAAAAAAGTGCATATGGGGATTACAAAAGAACAGAAACAGAACAAAAACAGGCCAAGGGAGAAGCTCTCCATCGATTAAAGTCTACAAATCCCGACAAGGGTAGAATGAACATGTTTTTAATTGTCTGAAATCTCTATATGCTGTAGAAAGTTTACAGTTTTATTCAAACCCTAAGCTCAGTAAGCTATTGTTCATATCTGAGTGAGTGTGTGGAGGCCAGAGCTGGTTCACACCATAGAAAAATACCCTGGTTATTTGCATTTTTAACTGTACACTGCTGAGTTTCTACTGAATAAATGAAAAATGATAAAGTCCTACCTACAAAGTTCTATTGACCTTGGTTATAGGCCCAAGCCAGTTTTTCTTTACATCCTACACCACTAAGAAAGATAAATCCCTCAATGCATTGCTACATAGATAATTTTACAAGTATATGCTCAAAACCAATATTAGGCTAAGTAAATCCCACACAGTATATATATATAGTATATATATATATATGTGTGTGTATATATATATATACACATATATATATATACATATACATATATATATGATATCAAATAACGGGAATATGGTATCAGATAAACTCAGAGCAGATAAACATTTCTTTAGTAAATTCTGGGTCCATTCCAAGTTGCTAATTGGATGGCAATTACCTACGAACCACTTAAGGCAACATTTCCTCTGACCTGTCATCACGGTGGTTGTGGTTAATATATTCTGATAACATGACCCAGGATTTTTAGGTAAAGGCAACTTCTATTTCAAGCACAGTTTGATTTCATTCTTAACTGACTCAAGGTTATGCTCAGTCAACCCTGAATCTATGCATGACATCAAAAGCAGCATTGTTCACAAGTCATACAGAGGCTGATTTCAATATCAAAACATCTGCAGACAGTCTCTTTAGCTGAAAAAAAATAAAATAAAGGTGAAGATCTCAATGTAAACATGCAGTTTTTGAGAAGTAATCAATGCTGTTTTCCTGCCATGCATTTGCCAGGGGCTGATTCTGGCCTGAATCTTTCTTCTGTACCATGATGATGTGCATATTAAGTCACAGACAAGAGCTTTGTCCTTCAAATAGAGCCCTGTCAACAATCTTAACACTTGTCCACAAATGCCTTTTTAACACTGCACTGAACATCCATGAAAGAAAAAAAATCATCTAATTGGACAAAAGAAAGACCACAGATTTCTCAAAAATGCCTCATGTGGTTGTCTTCCGGATTGAAGTTGCGGTATGTTGTCTCCAAGTTCTCTCCAAGTCTCTGCTTTGCCTTGTGCGGTCTCACTGCAGCAGTTGAGTTCAGTATGAAGGAAGTAAACGCCGCACAGAGGGCTGACATGGGCTCATGAACATCGTTTCCAGTTAGGGGCGACAAATCTATTTTGATTAAAAACAAAACTGGTCCGACCATCGCTGAATGTCTGTGATTTACTAATACCTTAGCTCTGATCTTCTTCACATGTTCAAGACCAGACCGCCCCTCCCTTCTCATGCATCTTCACCTTCACTCCATCCAAGGCGATGTGGAGGACACTGAAATTTGGTTCTCTCTGAAACTTATGAAGCTATGAACTAAGTAACACTCACTTAAAGTAGACATCAAATAACACTTGTTGGGCCACTGCTTTGAACCAAAACAAACTAGTCACTTGAGGTTCTGGTCAAAGAAAGTACACTATATTCTTGCATGTAATCTGACTTTTAGCTGAGGATGAAATGATTCAGTCAGTTGTTGACTATAATTTATGAGAGGTACAGTATGTGTATGAAGTCTCACTTATAAAATACCAGGAGGCCAACCTTACTTAAATTATTAAAATGTGAGATTTGTGTCAAATGAAACAGTTGATGAACTGGACCTTTGTTTGTGAGTGTATAGCTACATGTTCACATGCATGTTTGAACAGTGGATGAGAAGCAAACATGACTGGGCTGTAAATATTGTGCATTTGTGTCTGTGCACAAAAAGAGCCTCTGTGTAGCTATGTGTTTGTGTGTATGTGTGTGTATGTGTGTGTTTGTGTGTGTGTGATCCAGCAGTAGCTACGAAGTGTTTGATGTGTTGGGGCTCCAGCCCATTTGATAAGCTCTCTCCAGGGTTCTCTTGCAGTCCTGCATCACCGTGCTGAAAACAATGTGAGGGTACTGGACCACAAGCCTCTCCACCGTCTCCTCGTTAACCTGCAAAACACACACACACACACACACACACACACACACACACACACACACACACACAAAGGTGCACACACTGTAAACATCATGATCGAATGATCACATTTACCTTAATGACCATACATTTCACATTCAGTGTTACATAATTGTCTTTTAATTGTGAATGTTGGCAAATCAATCTTAACATCTGCTCAGACGCGATTTCTGGAGCAACATCATATGGTCCTCATCAGGAACTGTAGATTCACTTCATTCACTTCAAACACTTGATTAGTCTAAACACAGACCTTGCAGATCTTCCATTGAAAGTTGAAAGGAATAGTGGAAAGTTTGAATATCTACACTTCCATGATGAGAAAATTACACCTGCTAAAAAAAGACCATCTGACATGGCGGAAAGCTCTGAAACAAGTGAATAAGTGGATCTTGAACTGAGATTTTTAATGATCAAGCAGATCATGTTTCAGACATGTTTGTCTGTTTGATTACGGTATGACAAATTTAAGGACAGGTTCACAGTTTTTAAAGTCTGTCTTAATACTACAATGACCATATGTGCAAACTAGATTTTGTCCATTTTTCCATGCATAAATACATGTTTTCAGGCTTCAGCTGTCAGAGTTAATCAAATTAAGTTGGTATGATAGTTTTATTTTAGTTTCATTTTAGTGCACAATTCCTTCTTTCTGTGTGCAGTGCAGGAATTAGTAACAGAAAGAAGGAATTTCATGCTACAAAGACCATCATTCTGGAGCGACTTTGTCCCCCATCATTTACATTGGAAGCACATAATGAAAGGATCTTTTACTGGCCACTAAGAAAGGGAGAAATTATTACACCAAACAAAACCTGTTTTAATGTTCACATGGGCATCTGACTATTATCTCAAGACAGACTTGTACTGACAGACCAGTCCTTTAAAGATACTGGGTGACTTGACTGACTGCTTGTTTGAACATCTGGTTAGACGTTACGTGTTGTTGTAGCTATTTATTACTTCATTATTAAAACTGCAACAGTGGTTCATTTACCTAGGTCAAAAATTCACAATATAGGTAATTTGATAAATAAGATCAATTGTCAGATTGTCAGCCCTACATAAAAACACATCATGATTTCAAGTCAACCAATTTTATTTCATTTATTCAAGATTCATTCACTCAACGTCAAAACAGAATTCCAGCCCTGGGAAGATATATTAAAAAGAGACGATCATCTTGAAGTCACATAAATGTAACAGAAAGATTTCTTTTGTTCCGATAAACACTTTAAATTACTTAATTTAAATGGAGTAATTTAAAAATCTGCCGACCGTCTCTGCATCGCCCCATGATGCCTTATTAAGATAATCAGAAACACAGATTGAACCGTTAGTGCCCCATCAAAATAGCAGTGTACCAGACTAATATTTAGGATAGGCAATTACTTGCTATCTATGCACACACATACACACACACACACACACACAACTGGACTATAGCAATGGGTTTAGCAGTGGACAGCTGAGCTCAACGAGCTAATGAGGCCGTCTTGTTCTCAGAGGAGTAGAAAGACAAGCAGCTAATAGGCACTCCCGAACCTCTTTGCCAGTCTAACACTCTGTCAGGCCATCACTGAGAGCCAAGAGTGAGAAAGCCTGAGAATCTGACAAAGAGCAGAGGCAGAGTAACCCTGGAGACCTTGAGAGGTTAACCACAACCCACCCAGAACCAACCCCCGCCCACCCGCGAGCATGACACTTTCCAGGGGAAATGATGTATAAACACTCACACACATGTTGAGCACACAGTCATCCGTTGTTGCCAAAGCAGTGACAAAGTGTTTCACAGTTTTCCCCGAGCTCATTGCCCGAGAGCCCTTTGGTTTCTGTGTTTTCTGGAAGGAAAGCCTTGCGTATTAAGAGTTCCCTGGCTCTCGTTCAGGTTATGATCTGTTTTGGTTGTCATTTTTCTGTCTAATTCCTTTTTTCTCTTCATTGAACACAATTTCTTTAAGTGGCGGTTATTGGCAGTTCCTTTTCAAACAGAGCATACAAATGGATAGGCAGATGGACAAAAAGCAGTCAGGACAACGCCAGCAAAATCAGAGAGAGAAAATCAGTGCGCTTCGGTGAACAGACCACCGATGCCTCTCAGGTCACAGAAGGAAGATGGAAACTACACAACACAAGTTTCAATAAGACTAAAGCCAACAACAGTCTGTTAGCCTTCCGTTTGACTGCCAAGGAAGAAAGCGAGCTGGAGTTCAGGTTCTCGACGCCAACACACAGAGGCTTAGCAGACACTTATTGTCAATACAGGAAATATAGAATAAAATCAACACCACAGGGTCAAAGATTCTTTCTTACTCTTTTCTCACAGAAAATTCTGAGGATAAGCACAAAACAAACAAACAAACAAAAAAAAACAGTCCTGCCTCAGTTCTCTCTCAAATCATTCTTCACCACAGACGGCTTTTAAATCTGAAATAATACTCTGACACCTCAGCCACTGGAAAGGTGCATTAGACCAGTGGGTAATAGTGGAAATGAGAAAATTCCAGAGACCATTACAGTGCTCTGATCAATGATTCATTAGTAAAGCTGATGCATTAATAAGCGTGTGTTTCAGGATATTGCCTTAAACATTATTTTTTATCAGCGCATGCGAGCATTCCCATTCCCAAAACTAACCAGCAGTGTCCTTCTCGTACTGAAGAGATCAAACTCAACAAGTGAAGTAATGTTGACCACCCACAGAACAGAGAGAGAGAGTTTGGATCTTTTAACCTAGAAATGTATTCACTGAGGGCATGAAAAAGGATATAACAATGAGGATATGTGTCCCTTTTTAGACATGAGATTCACTAGCTGGGCCAAAAATCACCTGTGTTGTAAAAGTGTGTTTTTATGTGCATTTTCGATTAGTGCATAAAAAAAAAAAAAAAAAAACCTGGAAAGACTGGAGATTCAGGAAAAAATGCTGAATAACAAAAAAGTTTTGACACTTGGCTGAGGTGGAAAAGTTACTGTATCGATAAAACAACATATGACAAAGTACAATGGAAAGAGACTTGGGGGATATGTAATAATAATAATAGTAGCTCATGGCGTACATGAAGCTTCCACTGAATAGCGAAAAATAGTGAAAACATCAGATGGGTGTGGAGTGATGAGGAGCCTGTAACCTTCCTCAAAATATTCCATGAAAAAAAAACACAAATGCAGTATTTATGTCACATGTTCCACATCGTTTTCACTCATTTGATGCGTCGTCTGTTAATTATGTCATCTCATTTGCACACTTTCGGAAATAAGCTGCTGTAACTGGCTACACCCTCTGCTTCTCTATGGTTTAGTGAGGCTGAGATTTTTACTTTCAGGCTGTAAATTCTGTTATTTTTATGGTTGTTTTTTTTTTTTCTATTCGTCCTTTTGAAAAATACTGTTAAATAAATCCTTGCAAAGGCAACAAATCAAGTCAATTTTATTAATAAACAGCAGTTCTCAGAAGCAAGGATTAATGTAGTCTCTTCTTTCCCTCTTTTGGGATTTGACCCGGGTGTCTGACCACCTTTAATCATGAATTGAGAGCTTTTCATAGACTGTCTGGTCTGTCGACTCTTGGATCCTTTTCAACAAATTTAGCAACTAGCTTCAAATAGCGATCATTAGCTTTTAAGTGATGTCGGATCACACACCTGGTTTTTTCTTCTCATTTTTATTATTTTTGGGGGACATTTAATGCCTTTATTAGGTAGCGGCAGTGAAGAGATGACAGGAAACGAGGGAGAGAAAGATCCAATAAAGCTGCCTGAACTGGGGATGTTGCGGTTCATGTTCAGCGTCTTAAGTCTTAAGCCACGGGGGCGACCCCACACCTGTTTTCTCCAGACAAACACCTGTGGTTGGCCTACAGAGATGGCCACATGTTGGCTTCACAGAGAACCAAAGCAGGGGCAAAAGAGCAGCTTAACTGAAACATCCTTAAGCCTCTACAACAGAGAGAAGTTAAGACTGTTATGACATATTGCTGAGCCTCATTAGCAGATGAAATGACAAAGCCCTGATTGCCTTCATAACATATTATGCTATATTCTTGAAAAGAGAATGAAACATCCCCCAGCTCGTTAATCAGGCTTTAATTACAATTAAAACAGATCTAAAGAATAGACCTGTCAAACTGATGGGAGGCCATAACATTCATTAATGCTAATTTAGTGCAGCTTCACTTGCTGAGCAAACACGGCACACACAAAATGGCTCCCAATCAAAACGCTGAATCATTTCCTAATTGCTGGTTGCGGCAACGCTAAATGTTTGAGTTGCAACAAGATCACTTTGATGCAAATCACGAGAAGACTGCTGCACTGATCTGTCTTATATAAAAAAACAACAAATACAGACATCTTATTATTGCAGAAGGAAACCCAAATCAAGACTGAAGAAAAAAAAAAAAAAAACAATTTCACTATCAATCAAATCCAAGTCTGTCTAAATGTTAAATGGTTACAAGACAGCACAGACACTCCTTGTACCTGGTCTGAGATTTACGGTAATTAATTGGCACGTGGGGATGACAAATGCCTCTGTTCATTTTTAAAACAACGTCTTGCTTGTGGATAGAAAATCTTGTTGACAGAAAATCAGTTGACAGGAGCATTTATACATCATAGCATCCATTAACTCTCCTCCACTATGCGAGATGACAACTCGAGTTATTGCGAGTCTTTTCTGGCCTGAAAACAACAGCCCTCTGTAAAAGAGACTCTCTCCTAGCAAGTTCCCGGAGTTCACAGCTACATTTCGTCTCTTTTCCAGAACGAGGCTGTGTGCCCTTTGCATGGCTCTGTGGTATGTTGAACGAGATGTGATGACATCACCACACCTGCTTGGTATTTGCAGCTCCGAGCTGATGTTAGACATGAAGGTCAGACCAAATGCTGCGGGTAACCGGCTGGCAGAGAGGGGAGTCCTCTGGTTACAACAGTTGTGCCACAGACTTCTTCAAACCAGTGATTCAGCTGTTTCTTCCCAGAGTGAAATTTTGTTACTGGGCAAAACTGTGCTTAACGGTATTTTGTTGCTAGGCAACAAAAGCTTAAAAATGATATCACAAAGTACCGGGGCCTCTGGTGACTGAATTGTGCTTCTGATATATGCCTCTGGCATGGAGTTTCTTTTTTTTTTCTTCTTTTACCCCATACAGTCCTGATCCTGCACTGCACAACCCCTCCTCCAAACCTGCTGCCAAGTCTGTAGGAGAAGCCATATGATAGAGCAGACTACTCGCTGATGATTCTAATCTTTGAGAAGCATCTGGGAGCGCAGCCACAGCTATCTGGAGCGAGGCCTATACTTATGATATTTTCCCCCATTTTAACTTCAAAGATGCTGCCCTGTAGATCTAAGCGTGGCGTAATGCATGCTGACGGGTAATGTGCCGTTGTCAGGGTTTACAAGAGGGCGAGAGAGGGATGAGGGGAAAACAAAAAGATGTATGTCTGATATGCTGTTGGGAAAAACGCACCTTCTATTTGAACATGCTGTACAGTGAACGTGAATAGCTGATAGGGCTGTGCTTGTGAGCGCTTGTTTTACACGACAGATGAAGGCAAGTTCCCGAGCTGACCTCTGCTCTCTCTTGGAGTGCTCCCATGTCCTCTCTTTCTTAACGGTGAGCTCTTATTCTTTTCTTTTTAAGACTGATCCCTCTGATGCAAATGCACTCTATCACCACGTAAAATATACATTTACCGCAAGCGCTGAGCCTTCCCCTTGTAAGCAGCGCTATAAAATACGTTGTAAAGATGACTAATGCGGCGGCAGTCCGCATTCTCAGTGGGAAAAAGAAGAACAGGGTCGTAAATCGATAATCAGATACACAAACACGTAGATGCATATCATATTAGACCGACATGGTGAGAACACCCTCTGAGTGCTCCTAGCAATCAAGGGAGGGAAATGGAATAAAGAGAAAGGCAGAGAGTTTAGGAAATGGGAGAAAAAAAGTCCTCCGCTTCTGAACACATCAAATCCACAGAGCGCTGTATTGTACGAAGCGACAATGACCCTGAGAAAAGCAATAAAACATTAACTCTTGATTTTGAAGAACGTCAGAACTGAATTTAAATGAATGTGCATGCAAATATCAGGAAACAAAGTCATTTTTTGTTTGGTCTTTTTTCTATGATAATAAAAAAAAAAGGCCCTATTTGTTTTATTTCCTCTGTGTTTTCATTAAATTCAGTCCAGGTCTGCAGGGTTCTTTTTCTTTTCATTTTTTTTTTCCTTCTTCTTTCCTCCTATTTTTTTTTTTTTTTTAGGCCATGTGGCAGCCATTGCTAGTCGCAGGCCCATAAAGAGAGACAAATACCCCCCGTTCCCTGTCCTCTCCCATGTACAGAGTGTATCAGTCAACCAGTAAATACATTTGGGGTAAATGTTTAAAAAGCCTGTTTAGGCAGCAGAAGAATGCAGTGCATCAGGTCTTAGTAAAAGGCAGCTTAGACGAGTCTGGATTTAAACAGGCCAGATTTATAGCCTTCTTTAAACTGCTCAGAGGAAAAGCCCCAGTTGTAAAGTTTCTAAACGAGTGACTGGACAACTGAAAGATAGTTCTCCATCTCTGATAAGAGAGAGAAGAACGAATGGAAAAGAAAGAAAGCAACAAAGCAGAGGATTTCACAAGTGTAGAGAAAGAAAAGAGGTCGCTACAAACTTATTCTGAAGGATTCAATATTTCTAAATGAACTATTGATGCATTGGCTTGGAAGCTTAAGGAATAGACTGCTCTTTAACCGAGCAAAGCCCGAGCTCAAACATTTTGATTTAGTCTCAGAAAGCCAAGCGACCCTCACAGAAATCTGCAGTGCATGGCTCTGAATGTGCTTTTTAAAAACCAGGTCAGGCACCGCTTGCGACAACTAAGGTCTGGTCCTGCTCACACACCCTCATCCCTGCACAATATCAGACAGCAACAGAACTGAAAAGCAGGGTGTCAGTGCATACCCTCACACACGCACACACAAATGGAAGAATGGGGGCTCAACTGAACAGGGTCAGAGAAAGAGGTTTTGGAGGCCAGGTTTGTAAACCCCACACTCCATCACGCGTGACAAAGGTAACTAAAGGAATGTGTACGAGGCTCAGCCCAATCCCTCTCTCTACACCGGCCTTCTTATCTCTGCAGACTGGAGGAAAACATTCCATAACTCAGGCGGCTTTCCGCAATTTATTTGTTAATCTAAGAAAAGCAAACACAGAAAACATTATCACAGCCAACATCTATTAGGTAGAATTGAAATAAAGCTAATTAAAATGTAAGATGGACTAAGAAGCTGTGTAGCCTTTGTTGTTCTGGTAGCAATCATAAGGTGCTTATCTTAAGTGCTATAAAGGTAAAAGAAAACAAACCACTGTATGAAATTATGTTTTAATTAGAGAAAAATAAAGACACCTACATGTGGGGGCTACCATAATTCACCTTTGTCTTATAGGATATAATGCTCCAAGATAGAGGTAGAGATGTCCACTACTTCTTAGATACCAAGAACAGGAACTCAACCAGAAGTTCTGATCAAAATTATATTCAGTCCCACTGGATCCAGGCAGGGTCCCATCACACAAAGATTGAGAGATCATCATGAAGAAAGACATTTTGGATCTGGTCCAATTCTCTTTGGGTCTTTTTCTGAATGGTCTCTGACTGTCCTCAAGTCCTTTTTAGATGATATATATCTGTTAATATTCATTTAATTGAATCACTTTGGTGGGTTTTTTTTCCCCTGGTCTGTTTCAGATTAGGTCCAACATTTCTGACCAATGAAGACCTCTATTCTAAGACAAAGAGATATCAAATTGTAGTAAAAACAAATCCATTTGTTCAAGACACCGTCTATTAGCAGCACTAAAGCTTAATGTGCAGTGTTTAAATTGATGGAATCGTTTGAAACACACAGAGGGGACAGAAAGAGAAAGAGCGCTGGAGAAATAAAGAGAGAGAGGCGTCGAGTAAGAGAGAGAGGTGAGTTCATGTTCCTACTTCAGGGACGAGTTGGGGACACGTACAATAAGATAATAACAGATCGGCTGAATGACCTGTAAACTAAAACCACTTCTTCGTCTTCAAATCACAAACAGCGCACTGGAGTATGGCGGGTGTACACACACGCGCACACACCAGAAACTATAGGAAATTCCAGAGCAGCTTACTGGAGGTCAGACACAAGCAGAATTCCTTAAAGATAATTACAACAGAGCTACTGTGTTTAATTTTTTTTTTTTTTTTTGCCTTGCATGACTCTCTTGTTCTTTAGAATAAATAAAGAACAAGGACAACTTGACCCTGGACACCATGACACAACATTCACCGTGACTCTTTAGAGCAAGGCAAGCTCGGATCAGATTTGTGGACCGGTCAAAGTTACAAACAAGGCAGTGAGCAACACCCAGTGATCTCATGTGTAAGTCTAACGTGTGGACACCACCTAATGTAGAGTGATTATTCTAAATTATGGGCTAATTTTGCATAATCAAATGCGAACACTGCAATTAAAGTCAAGCTCTTCTGTATTTAAAAGCTCAGTCAACAACACTGTGTACACAGATTTAAGCCTTTTGTTCTCTTCTGTCAGTACACATCTTGACAGCTTGATAAATCTGTATCTTTGTTTTGTTCTGAATTCTAGCTCTCGGCTGAAAATTGTTCTTTTTCCTCAAATGTTCACTGAGCAGCCAAAAGGTCACAGGAACACTATTTCTGGCTGCACACTTCCTCTGCAAAACAGGAGAACTTATTCAAAGCTTTTACATCTATTGGCTTCGGCCTTTCCAATCAATTAGAAAGCTGGACATCAATCAGAGGCTTCATCGATCCCTCCACAAAAATTTCCAAAGCTCGTCTGGATGTATTAAATTTGTACAGACATAGCATTCGGTGAATGGAGCTACATTGTCATTAGCATTAAATAGCTAATTCATCAGCAACGCAGTCAGACACTGTGCCTGCAGGCTAAAAATGGGCTGTGACCACCTGCTGTCTTTCTCAATGTTTGGGCAAAGGAAAAGAAACACATGCAGATGAACATTAGTTATTGCCCAAAAACATATCAGGATTGGCATGTCTGAGTATCCAAGCCACACTGAGTCTTTGTCTACTGTCTGCCCATGACTCCATGAGATTATGTTGACCTCCGTTATGATGAGTAAACAGCGCTGGATGAGGGAGGAGCAGGAGGGGAGGGCGATAAAGGGGGAAGGCTGAAAGACAAGACAGAGGGGGCAACTTGAATGAATTAATTGAATGAACAAAAGATGTGAGCGGCATCCAAAATTCAGACAACCTTGGCTGTCCTTGCCTGGAGGAGGGTGAGGGAGGGAGAAACCGAGAAACAAAAAGGAGGGAAGAGGGGCAAAAATAACGTGACGACAAGGTGGAGAGACGGCAAAGAAACGCATGAGTGTGTGTGAGAGAGGTGAGGTCAGGTTTACGTGTGTGTGTGTGTGTGTGTGTGTGTGTGTGTGTAGCAGATTTCTGTTGAAGGGCAATTCTGAGATTCCTTTCAGATACTCAGTGAACTCTCACTTTATTTCACCCTCTCTCCTTCACTGTCCCTTGCTCCTGCCCTTTAGAAACAAGATGAAGGGATGATCAGGAGGCAGCTTCAGTTAAGACTGCCAATCAATACGGCTCTTCTGTGTGGGATGAGACTCCAAGATTACACTGAAAATCACAAATAGCAAATGACTCTTTCAAACTACTCTCTCGACTTTGAACATTCAAGTCTGACCAAAGCCCGGAAAATAGGAAACAGAGAACCTGTCTATCTTCCACTTGATGCTGTGCATGCAGGATCTTTCCTCCTAATTCCCCTTCGCGTTAGGAGCCTTTAAACGAAGGATCCCCGCCGCTCACAATAACAACACTCATCAAAGAAAGTTTTGCTGAACTCCCAAACTCTCGTTTCCTAAACGAGACTTAAAACGCCTCTTAACTCTTCACTATACTTCATCTTTGTTTTCCTCACTCCAAGCCTCCAGGCCCTGAACAATTAGGTCCTTGTTTATGTCTGCAAATTGCTGTGCCGTGCCTATCTGTGTATAGTCCCCGGCAGCTGGATGCACCAGTGGAACGACCATATTGATTGGGATGTCTGTTCTTTTAACAAGGTCTGTCTGGTTGCTCTATCTGGGGGTGGTGCAGCGGTGCTCATACCTGTTCCCTAAACGCCACTCCACCTCAGTTCAGGTAATGGGAGCGCACTTCAAAACTGCTTACACAAAACACTTCTTTTTTAGAGGGGGGGGATTTGTAAAAGGATTAGCCAGCATCCACTCTATTGTTTCCCTTTATCTAATTTTACTTTTATTTTCTCTCTCAGTTTCTGTCATTCCTTAAATCTTTTTTTTTTAAATTATTTTATTCCTCAAGGCCACCCCTCGTTTTACCTTCTCCTCCATTGCTATGATAACTTTCACTCTCTCTACCAGTTGTCCCTTAAGGGGCCAGTAGCAGTCAGTGTCATTATTTTCCTAGTCCGGCTACGTGCTGACGGTGTGAGTTTGCTTCCCTTTCTCTTCCACCACCTGGACTGCCCATTTGTTTTCACTCTAATGAAGTAGTGGAAAAGAAGCAGTGCAAGAAAAAAAAAAAAAAAAAAAAAGGTAGATGAGATGAGAGGAGAGGGGTGAAAAAGATGTGGGGAGAGAACAGAGACAAGAGAAGAGGGAAGCAGAGGGAATAGACAACAGGATGGGAGGGAAAAAAAGAGGTACATTTGGGCAAGCTGTGAAAATGCTTCTTAAGAAAACATTCCACTGAGGCTGAGTGAGATTAAAATCCCCAAAGTGATACATCAACAGAGGATGAAGGCTCTTAATATTCACGGAGTAGCCAGGAGGGCCCATTATAGAAAACAGCGACATAACACATATAGGAGACATATGAAAACAGTGTCAGGATAGGATAGTGTCAGGTGTGCAGTGTGTTTCTGCTCAAATCAATAAAGCCTCCCACTGGATCCCTGTCCTTGTGATTGGGCCTATAAACCTATAAATGTTACAGCATCAGCATTTGGCAAAAATGACATGTTTATGTGCGTTTGTACGTCTCTGGGTCTGGGCAGTCCAAAGAGCAGAATGTTGTTACAACATTGCTATAATTTTAGCTGAAAATTACCTCTGACGCCAATGAACTGAGTTTCACCGCTCCAAAGCATAGCCTGGATTAATACATAATGTTCCATTGTGCTTGTGGAAGTGTAGAGAGATGAATTCCTCCCACAGAGAGGACCTAACATTTAACAGTAGACTCACTGGGGAGCAGGGCTTCTCCGAGACACATGCACTGACATATGCAAGGCAAAAAGGAATCCGTTTTTCAGAAGATTAAGGCACTTTTTCCTTGTGTCTTTCAGCTGAATACTTCAAAGACTGGCACATAGTCTTAGCTGAGAGAGGACAAAATGAATTGATTTGATTATTTTTGGGTGAGTCTGGATCAATCGCATTCTTTCTCCCCAGAACGGGGGTCGTTTGGCCCTGAGGGTAGAGGGATGTAATCATTTGAAGCAGGCGGAGCACGCCATTTGCCCAGGCCTGGAGGGGTTCTGATTTCAATGCTCCATTATGAGCTGTGTTAACAGCAAATAACATAAATTCCTCTCAGAGAACACACGCAGTTACACACAGACATGTTGCATTTCAGCACGTATAAACACACTGAGACACAAAGGAAATCCTTCAGACAGATGTGGAGGGACGTAAAAAAAAGTCAAACGCACAAATTCCATAGCATTACAAATGTATATCGCCCAGCTACTGGAAGGAGAGTTTAAAATAAGAAAATATTCTCCGCACAGATCTGTGCTTGTCCTGGGTCTGCGTTTGTATAGAGTTAAAGAGTTAACAAATTCTTTATATCAGTCCAAAAGGCTGCAGACACAAAATTCAGGCTGCCTGGCAGTAAAATGTATACAGTACGGAAGCACGTTTGTATAAACTGTGACGGTGGAAATCAATCCTTCACACAACTCCACATGAGGAGAGCCAGATGGATCCTGTTAACAGTTCTTAAATGAATTCTACACGTTCTAAGTCCTGTGACATTCAGGGAAGCTGTTACATTAAAATTCCCAGCGTTTTGACAATTCCAAACAAATTTACACAGGCCCGAGCTGCACCGCTGAGATGGAGGGCTGACTGGGCCGTCCACACCGTGTGTCAAGGTTATCACAAGACTGTATTTGTCTAAAACTGACAGAACCCACTCTGAAACCTAACTCCACATCAGTTAGTGCGGGAGGAAGCTTTAGGGGGCAGAAGGGAAAAAAAAATTGAGGAAGAGGGAGGGAAAGAAAAAAAAAAAAATAGAGAGACAATCAAACCATGATTTATTTTAAATAGCCAAATGTCGGGTGTAGAATTTACCTGAACATCTGTAAGACAGAGGCAGACAGGCTTAGGCTAGCCCTAATAGCGATTAGAGGTAGTCTGTTTTTTTTTTTTACTTCGATATAATCGCCTCTATTCCCACCATATTTTTTTCTACCTCCATGTTGCAGTTTGTACTAAATTCCTACAACATACACATCCTGACTGGAAACCAAGCAAAGTCCTTGTAAGGGAAATATTAACTTTGGAGTATTTGCAATATGTCTAGAACACTGTCAACACAGCTCTCACGAGAAATAACTACTTGCCAAAGCAGGCCACTGTGTGTAAGTGTATATAACAATTTATTTTCACGATGCAAACATTCATGGTTGGTAGGCAAAGCGAAATTATTTCAGGTTGGGGTCACTGTCCACGACCCCCTTAGCTACAGTACGTTGGCTCGGAGAGTAGTTGGTTGATGGGTAAATATTGAGATGCTTTCTCAAGTGTGTAGATCCTGGGATTGAGCTGTATAAATTGGGGTACTTATAGGTCAAGTTAAGAGCGTTAAACCAATTAAAATCTATCAAGCTCAACCACGTCAAAATACCACCCAAATTTAGTAGAGAACACGTTCTACAGCAAAGTAGTTTTTTCCTGGAACCATCTCCTCCTCTTGTCTTATGTTTTTTTATATAAAGTGATCTTCTATAAAGTTCTCAAACAACCTAAGAGCACGCAAGCACATCATGTACTCTACGTCACCGAAGAGGAAGCACCGCTGACCTTAATGCTGGTCACTCATGCTGTCAACACAGGGCTGAAGAAAGAAAACGGATGCGCTGAGAATGTGCGGCTATGCTTTATATTAAACAACGGAGAATTTAATAAAATGAGGCATGAGGATAAAAATTCAAATGGATTTGTCAACATAAAAAAAGAGGAGCTGTGGCTGAAAGGAATCTAAAGTTAAGTAATTTGCACAAGACTTTCATTATGTTGGAACCTTGCGGAATTGAGAGTTATCCCCGAGCTTCTGCGTTTCCCAGAACTGCATTAAGTGCAGAGATGAGATTAGTTTGCCCCGAGATTGAATTGGACATGCCTCTGGATTTTACTGTTGTGATACACAAATAAAGCATGATACAACACAGTGAGAGCCTGAAATGTCAAATGCAAAACAGAAAAAAAAAAGAATCGGAACTAAACTGAATGCATGGCTAATACTGAATACAATTTTACAAAGTACTTTAAGATATTGATTTGATTCATATAAAAGACACAGCATGCAGCACACATTATGACCACTGTGAAACCTACTTCTAATTTTTCACCAAGCAGTGGTCAAAGCACTTTAAACTGCAGCAAAAACGACTGCAAAGCTTTATTTTATGGCAATTTTTTAAAAAAACTTTAGAAGTCAGCAAAGAGAAGAAGTGAAACAGCAGTGTGGGCAGAGGTTTGAATGATCAGTTTCACACTAGAAAAGTCACAAGCTCAAATCAGTCAACAGTCACTACCGACCCTGTAGACATCAAACAGTACAGAACTACGAGTTGTGTTTGGAGAGGAGTGTCGGCGACAATAAATGCCGAAGTGCAAAATATGTTATGAAGAAAAAAATCAAATTAAATGTCAGAGAAAAAAAACAGAAGCACTAATCTTTAGTTGAGGCAGCTGAAGAATCTCTAGAGGAGAGCGGAAGGATTGAGGGATGGAGGGGAGGAGAGAGAGAGTAGAGTAGGAGGTGAGGAGAAGGCAGAGCATGGTCACTGCTGCCCGTGGGCTGACTTGTAGATAACCACAATTCCCCTGGTCCATCTCTGCCTCTCACCTTTTTACCTCTTTAACTCGCTCTGTAGCTCTCATTTTCACCGTGACCTCAGTAATAACAACCTCTTTCTGTTTATTCGTTTCCCTCTGAGCGAACTGCGTATTACCCCTATTTCTCTCTCTGTCTCCTCTTGAAACCTGACCTTATCTACTGTTACTCCCTCCCTAGCCTGATATAATAAAAAACAACATCAACAGCAACAACAACAACAACAACAACAAAGAAAGTAGCTGCTGTGGGCTGGTCTTTTTTTCCCACACAAGCCTAACCAATCCTCACCAGTGCCCCAAGCTCATTTGCAATGCTAAACACAATTTTAGGGCACGAAAGAGAGAGGGAAGACAGAAAAATGGGTGAAGGGGGCAAGCATGCAGTGAATTCATTTTGTGATTCAGAGCTGGTAATGTACCTGACCTTGGAAACTGTCAAACTCTTCTCTCTGCTTGATTCACACTCCATTACAACTCTAATAGCACCAATTACAGCTTTATTTAGCTGTGTCATCCCCACATTCCCACATAAGAGCAGAGGGAGAATAATTATTTACCTTTTCCTCCTCAAGGCTAAATTGAGAGTATGAATATCACATCTGAAGAGAGAGATGGATAGATGAATAAGAGCAGAGGGATGGGCGAATTTGTTCATTGGGAAGGCAGGAGCATGAACGCATACAGTGTAGAGAAACTAAGAAAAATTGTTATTCCAGTGAAGATGTAGGTCATTCCAGAACAGACTTTTATTAGCATGGCTGTAGATATCGATTGTTGGGTCACGGAGTCGGCGAGGCAGGGGGGGAAACTAAATGAAAATGGAATCTAAGTGATCACCTGCTATGTAATGCAGTTGCTCTTTATTACTCCTAGATAAATATGATAGATACACATTCATGTCCGCAATAATGTGAATTGAGTACACCGCTTCATCACTGAGACCTTACATATGGGGTCACTGTCAGACCCTCATATGTTTTAATTTTATTACAGTATAAATAGATAAATATGATACACCGATGTTCTTGTCGCACTTAACGATCTCCGGGTAGGCATTTTTATCAGAGAAATCCATAAGGTCAACCTTCGGGCCGCGACACGCAGATATCACTGATTTTATAATGAAGAAATAAAAATGATGAGTTCCCAACCTGGTGAAAGGCCTCGACTATAAGTCAAAATCTCTCCTCCCTCCTTTGCCTCACTGCCAACTTCTACTTGTACTTTTTATTGCACAGCAGAGAGCTTTTAAATTTGTTCAGCCCAAAACCCAAATGTAAAATTTAGCCTCAACCTGAAAACAAAAGGCTCATTAAAACATACTGTTACACTCACCATATGGAGGCCCACCAGCATTGGGATTATGGTCTGTGTTTTGTACCAGGCCACAGTACAATACACCAGGCTATACAATATCAGTGCATTTTTAGGTTAAGCCAGCTGTTTGCTTTCCATTCCTTGTCTGTCCTCATCCCACTCATGTCGGACTGAATGATCCCACACTTAGTGGATGCATCTGTCTAGTAGAGACTATACTGAACCAATTAAAAAGGTGGGTGGAGTTGTTTCCATGGCACTACACCTAAATGTGCCTCCGTCAAGTTTGTGATTGGACGGGTAAGAGGCCAGATGAGAGTTTAAGGGTGACTTTGGAAAGATCGTCCCTCAGACCCAGAGGCATCTCAAAGTAGGTTTGAGAGGAGTCATTATGTCACTTTACTTCTGTTATCACCCAACAAGCTGACTCAAACATGCATCACATAGACATACTGGGCACAGGTGGCGGTGGCTTAGCACTCTCCATGCTTTCATCTGGATGCTTTTTAATTGGCCACTTGCCATAACCTGGGTCTGTTGAGGGTTGATGTGTATGTGTTTGATAATGTCTCTGTGTTTATGTGTGTGCACTACAGTTGAGCAATATATATAAAGCATAAGATGAAAAGAAATGTGAATAAAAAAATGTGAATAAGAAATGTGTCAACTAACAGACATTTTTATATACCATTTATGTCCTGAAAGTATCTTGGTCAATATGTATGCATTGTTGCATCACTGAGCAGAAGCAATATTAGATTTAAAGTATTTTTTTATATTGTATTTTTATAGTTCTTATTATTTTCAACATGTATTATTAATAATACATGTTTTCCTGGTAGCAAAACATATTCTATTATTTAGTTCTACTTACAATGGTAACAGGTGTGCAATCAGATGTGCACATTCAGAGCACAAAAAGAAAAGGGTGGTCACAAATGCATTAAAGCAAGGGGGACTGGAACTAATTATAATTATTAATAATTTGGTCATTAGTCCATAAAATGCAATTTCCGAGAGTCCAAGATGACATCTGTGCCTATTTTGTTTGACTAAGACTTCAAATTCCACTAACAATAACAGATTTACAAAATTAAAGACAGAATGGAAAGAAAAGCTCAAATTGTACTCAAATTGAAGCTGAAACCAGCAAATATTTGGCAATTAAACAAAAAAAAAAATAAAATGAAGAAATAATTATCAAAATTCTTGCAGATTAGTTTTCTGTCAATCAAAAGATCAAACAGCAAGTTCTTCCTGTAGACAAAAATCTCAAATGTTTATACTGTTTAGCAGTACACAAAATCTGATTTGCTTTGTCTAAAAAAACATGTCCACGTGAGGCTTTTGCGACCACACCGTGGAAATCAGACAGCAGCAGACATTACGGGCTGAGCCTCATTACCTTGTCGCATCTCATGAGGCCCAGGTAGCGAAGGGACTTGCTGCTCTGAGCGATCTGTGTGGCTCCCTGGTCTGTGATGTCCTTACACCAGCCGGCATCCACGGTCTCTATGGTGCTGCTATACTGGCCTATGGCTATCAGAGCTGCGGACACGGGAGAAAGACAGAGAGGGGGGGGGGACGAGGGAGAGGGAGAGAAACAAGAAAAGGTGTTAGTCTGACAACCTCTCTCATGCAAATGTGGCAGCACCGTTCTCCCAGAGAGACGCACAGAAATTCGACAAGAAACCAGGGCAAGTCATCTGACCAGCTGTGACACATAATTCAAATGTTTACACAACACCTTGAAAGCGCGCACGCACACATACATAGTGTCAGACGCTGAAACACACACATACGCGCACAAATCTTACACACACACACACACCCATGCTTGTTCAGACTGTTGCAGAATTCATCCATTAAAACGTTGGCATGAGTCACGGCACTGAAAGGCAGTGACATCGTGCCAGGGTAAAGTGTGACTCCATGCCAGTGTATGATTTAATTCTGCCTCTGTGTGTGTGTGTGTGTGTGTGTGTTTACTGCTGCCAGGGCAGAAACACAGTGCCAGGGTAAAGAGTATCCACCAAAACAAATATATGTCAGTGTCTAGGGGCTTTGTTACACCTCGGAGCATGTGTGAATACATACCTCCACACACACCACACCTCACACGTGTTGTTCTTTTGATACTCTGTGAATACATTTTTCAGCAGAGTACAAATTAAAATGTGCAGCTGACAAACAAGATGAGATTAAATCTTCTGTAATCTATCTCAAATAAAGACGTTGTCTGTTGCATTAACACACAAACACACACACACACACACACACACAGACACAACAATCTTCCTCATCCATCTTTGACCCGTCAATTGTTGGACAGATGGAGGGGACCTGCGCTCCACCAGTCGATTGATAGTGCTGCTCGGTGATCGATTGGCAGGGCCTGGGCTTTGTTCTCCACTCTCTCACAACCATCGCTAATGAGAGTGGGAAGGGAGGAGGACGAGCGAGGGATGAGAGAAAGATGAAAGGAGGAGGGTAAAGACAGAGAAAGCCTTTGACAGCACCTTCAAATAGTTACTTAGCCCTGATGTTGTTTTCTCATTTGCAAAAATCCATTTCACTTCAAACTTTTTTCCGCAAACAAGCTTGAGACTCAAACGTCTCCACTTCAGGAAGGAGGGAAGAATTAATCTTTACAAACTTTTTTTTTCTTCATGTTGAATCTCTTGAATCAACAGCACTTTTCAAAATACCTCCACATATTACAGTATTAAATAACATGCAATCAGCAGATTGTTGACGTTACTGAACGCTGGGTAAGATTCGCTGTCCAAGAGTGTGTGTGCCTGTGAGTGCCTATGTGTGTGTGCGTGCGCGCATCTGTGCGAGTGTGTGCTTACACTGTGGAGAGGGAGTTTGTTCCCACAGCAGAGGGGAAATGAATAATCTTATGCTTTTTGAATCAAGTGCATGTATTTAGCTCTCATTCCTCCTGTCCAGATAGAGCTATGTAATGTAGAGTCTCCTCTACACACTCTGCACACACACACACACACACAGAATGATCTTGTGTACAGTAAGTAACATATGTAATATATAGCTTTGAGCACTTGAAGTGCTCCACATGTGGTTCCTTTTGTACTCCAGCATGCTCTTGGATGCCATGCATAATGGCACATTATGGTTAAACAGGCAGTAACATGTCTTTGAAGTTACACAATGTTTCATGTAAAACAGCACCATGGGGAAGAAGCTCGATCGGGCCAGATGGGTGAACAGCACACTGAGTAGCCATGTTGTTTTTTTGAGAGTGGTGACCTGGCAAAGAATTCTAAAAATGGAGTGTGTGTGTGTGTGTGTGCGTGTGTGTGTGTGTGTGTGTGCGCACGCAAGGCTGGAAAGACGTCAAGTAGGCGAATGGCTCCCTGCGCCCCTTGTCATGTCCAATCACATGAGGCCAAATTCGATTACCTGGGCTCAGACCTCTCGTCTGATGTTAAGACACACATATTGGTGTTGTTAAAACCTCCTTGCAGAGCGATTGGGAGTTTTTCTTTTTTCTTTTTCTTTTTGAGGAACAGGGAGATCAAATAAAAAAAGCAGAGCTTCATTATTAACTGAACCACACAACAGAACTCCCTCTGCTATCCCACCACCAACTTCCAGTCCCTCTTTCTTCCCCTTCTACTTAACGTCTTTCAACCTGACAAAGTGAGAGGATAGAGGAAGACAGGTGCCTGCCACAGTGAATGTATAAAAAGTGCAAGTGAATACATTGTCCATGCATTTTCTGATTACTGTGCTGCACTCACCTAAGCACATAACCTTCCTAATATGAATTACTGACTTACAGGCTTCAGACTTTATAAAGAAAACATATGGAAGTCTGAGATAGCTGTGTGGACAAAGAGAATCCCAAATAGCCATAAACATTTTCTTAAGCTCTAAAAGTTGCCAAACTGGAGGGTCAGATAATGCCTTTGTCAGAACGAACCAAGTGTTAGACTGTTTGAACTTGTTTAGCACTTATCAACAAGTTCATCTGGTTGCTATTACAGTCTAATAACCGTGTGGGTGTATGTATTTGTGTGTGTGTGTGTGCTGCTTCTCTCCCTCTTCCTTTGATCCTTTATCAGGAGACTGTGAACTCCAGCTACTGCCGGTGGCAAATGGAAATCATTGGCTACTTTTGCAAAGGAGAGGAGCTTTCAGTGAAAACCTTTTAACTGCAGTCGAACAGTTTTGTTAACCTGTCAGAAATCGAAAGTGCCATTTGAGCACAGCGCCTTTGTTTTGCAAGTTGTTGGTCAAACACACAAACAAAACTATGTAAAGAGTTGTCTTATTAATGTTGAAAAGACTATAATCACAGTATCATTTGGTTTGTGTGGAAACACAATGCCACTGCATTCTTTACATTATGAAACAGTGGCACAGTAAGTGAAAAAAAAGATGAATACATTTTTGTATAGTCACACATGAATACTTACAGATGCACACAATACTACTTATTCTGGGATTGGCCTATTTAGTTAAATACACTTAGTTAAAAATGATGTAATGCAATTGTAAAGTATAAGCAGACCTAGATATCACAGAAATGAGAAAAAAAAGCTTTTATTTTATTGGAAAACATCTGTCAGATGATTTTCAAACAGAGCTCTTCCGTTTTCCTGATGTCTTTTGATAGTACAGTATAATAAGTACTAATGCTTTTTCAGCATACATACATCATGCACAAATTCTGTTAGACAATCTTTTATTTGAGTAATGCGTGCCTTTTGTCCCTTGTGAGGTGACATTTGCCTCCCTTCACGACTGTTAAGTGAGTGTGAGACATTTCTCAACATCTACACTTTTGTATAATGAGACTCTTACAGTATGTATAGCACTATGTTGAAGGCATGTCTACTGGAAAGGCCAACAAATGAAAGCTACATTATGTTGCTACACATGGAGAGCGTTAGCTTCAGCTGTGAATTAGATATGACTGACATACATAGGTGGCGGCTAAAATTGATTCACACTTATGCCCTTATTTAATTACAACCACACCATTTCAAATAAAACTTTAAAAAATGATTAAAATTTATCAATGAGCTTTTTTTAGGGTATCTGCTAATAACTGAAAATTACACTGATGAAAAATTAACCAAAAAAAAAAAAAAAAAAGAGTTAAATTATATGTTTTTCAAAAACTTTTGACTGGCACTGCATGTGGGACCATAGGAGCAGGAAATTGTCTTTCCTGACTGATAATGATTTTCTGTCTAAGAAATAGATGAAGCGATATGCAAGAGAAGTTAAGGTGAAAAAGAGGTGGAAGAGTCAGAGGAGAAAAGAAGGGAAAATCCCATTTTGGCAGCCGGAACTGTGACTGAGTGGTGACTACACACTCACAGACGGTAATGAGGACACACTCTGCTGCCCTGCCTGAAAATGGCTTTAGGATCCGTCTGTGTGTGAGCGCGCACTCCCCTTTTAGTGTGAAAAGAAGCAGAGAGAGACAGAGATTGACCTTAAATCCTGGATATCATTCATTCTGAGTATGGCACATTTCATCTGTCTTTTACCAAGTCTGTCATTCGGGGATAAAACTATGTCATCATATGAGAAACAGGTGGGGATCACATTTAAAACCAATTGCTTCAGTTTAGTTAAGCATCTCCCGGGATTTGAACCAACATATCTTCTTGTCAATCAATCACCAAGCAGCAAATCAATCAACAGATCAATATAAAGACTGTCACGGACCATTTAGTACCTTTAGGAATGGTATCCCTATGTCAAAACCAGATCCTGCAACTGCTCACAGCAGTATGCCTTGCAGTTCTTTCGCTAAGACCTTCCTAAATATTAGAATTACGGCGTAAGACACTGCCCAGAGTGTTCAGTTAGGAACCAAAGTGACAAATGTGGAGCAAAGGTGAATAACCAAGTAAAAACTCTAAATCTTCGGTGTTCCATTAACTCCTACATTATCTCCAGCCTGAGATTCATAACCTATTACTTTTCCATATCAGGCACAAGCTGTTATCAAACACCATAAATAGCGGATTTATCCAAACATAGGAGCGGTTCTGGGCTAAGGTAACCGCACTCGTAACAGTGGGGTCAGGAGTTGGTCAATCCTGTGATGACCGCAACGTGAGAAGAAACCTTTCTTAATCAGCTTATTCTCCTATCTCAATACCTGACCTCAGAGCTTCAGAGGTTAAGCATCTTTTACAGGCTTATTAGATATTCACTTATTACATTCTCCTAAATGATGGTGTGCCATTACTGCTATCTTATTGCTCTGAATCCATCCCCATGCCTGTCTGCTGTAACCCTATACACCATATTTTAGCTGCTGATGAAGACAGAATGCTTAAGAAAGAAGTGATGGTATATGGTAAAGATTCACTGTGAGGCAGTGTGTGTGCAGTATGTGTGCAGCGTGTGTGTAAATATGGCAACAGGGACAATAGAAAAAAAAAGGCTTATTATAGCTGATGTATTCCAGAGAGCACAACTGTCATGTCTAATGTGAGAGACATTCACTTGGTTCTTTGTGTTGCATTTAAAAACTTGGCCTCGCCTTTGCCCTCTTCTGTGTGCTGCTGTTTGCCCAAAACCAAAAGAAAACCCCTTTTCACTTCTCATCTTTTTAAACTGAGGAAGTTCCAAGAATCTGTAACAATCTGTATTTCTTTGTCCCATTTTAGCCAACGCTCTTACTAATACTGACATGCATATGCAAGAAAGAGGTTTTAATTCTGCTGTATTTGGTTAGATAAATGCCAACAGTGACGCATGACTCCCCCTCCCCTAATACTGTAACTGGGGTTGGGCAATAGTACAATATACACATGGTGAGAACATGTCTGAGATGTTTAAATGCTATGATCGCATGCCCTTTAATACATCTTGATGTATTAGGGCATGGTGGTCAGTGTCACAAATCAATTATCAGGGCTACTTTTTTTTTAAACAGTGCAGGCAGTAAGGTATTACCAAAAACAGTCACATAAAAAGTACATAAAGTTGAATATAGGAGATTATTTCAATACCACCCTTTCCTAATCATAATTATTACGTTTATTTTGCATGGATGAATGTGGGGGACATGAATGAATATCATCGTGTATCATTCTGGGCTCCGTTCTCTCATGGGAAATGCTCTCACAGGAGTGTGTTTACATGCATGAGCACATAAACGTATACAGGAGTGTAAAAACTGTGTAAAGTGACCTGCTGACCTCAATGAGCACCATGTGGATGTCACTTAACTCCTCTGATGCCTGTCTGACCTGGGCTCACTGTCTGATTGATTAACACACTATTCTCATCTTCAAAGTACCCAGCCAAACTCACTGGGGTCACGCAGAGTGTCAATACTAATGTAGTAAACAACATACCAAATAAAGCACTTGAAACACACACGCACTGGAGGAGGGAAACAAGAGAGGGACTGTTGCTTTAGCCTCTGGTGGGCTGAGAATTAACAAATTAAAAGCTGTGAGAACTACAGGGACCTGGACAGTCCCTTGATTTAGTGGGAGGAAAAAAAACTCTGAGGTGCATCTTCCAAACCAGATAAAAAAAATATGTAGATATAAGAGGAATGAAGAGAAAGAGAGAGGCAGAGGTTGTACAAGGTGACGTTCTTTGCCCTGACATTTTGGGCTAACGTAATCAAAGGCCAGGGGAACTGAAATGAGCCAGGCTCCGCAGAGACACAGGAGAGAGGAGGAACAGATTGAGTGCGACACAAGAAGGGGGGAGAGCACTTTATGGTGGGACATGCTCGATCTGGGAAATTAATTATCCAGAGGGCAGGGAGAAGGCAATGTGCCTCGTTGTGTGTGCGAGCACTGAGGGCATGGCCATTTTCCCAATCGGCCTCTGATCTGATGTAAACCAGCTGACACGTACCATTTTGTGGCAGTGTGTATTTGTATGGTTTTCATGTGTTTTTTAGATGTGTGTGTGTGTGTGTGTGTGTGTGTGTGAGTGTGAGAGAGAGAGAGAGAGAGAGAGAGAAACAGAGGCAATCAGCAGACCCTGAAATGTTTAAGTGGTGAGGTAGAGACAGTACAAGACAAAAGTGACTTTGATGTTTTACGGTGGTCTAGCATCTGAAAATAATACACTGAAACACACACACACACACACACACCCAGAGACTATTTTAGTAGTTGATGTGCGATAACCTTGAGGAGGGGATGTGAAGTTTGGAAAGGAAGATTGAAAAGGTGAGTGAGTGACAGCAAGAGTGAGAGAGAGAGATAGAGAGGAAGAGTGATAGGCAAGGACAGATAGACAGAGTGAAATAGTGATAAGGAGAGCTGGAGCTATCACAGAGGTGACCTACAACAGGCTTTTCTTCACCATTGAGAACAAGCACTCGTCACCAATTCACACACACATGCGCAGGTCAATGGGCCACTTAACAGGTTGGCATTATTCATCAGGGCTCAGTTAGGTTGGATGCTATGGTGTGAGATAAGAGCAGCATATGTATTTTGCACAATCAAAAAAAAAGTCCCGACAGGATGCACGCACAATTCAAATACTCGCAAGGACTTCAAATACCATTTCTTATTATATGTATATGCGGGCTGCACAATTCTAGTACCCGTGTGTCAATATTGGATCTGCTTCCAGTGTCAACGTTGCTCTAGCGCATTAAGTATCATGCCCTCTGTGCAGTGAGGAGGAAAGACAGTACACACTGGATGTGTAGACAAATGGCAGCATATCGCTGAACATAATCCAGGGTTGTGCAGAATCGTCCGTGTCTATATTGATGTCTGGCGAAATGGCTGATGCTGGGCAAACAATTTACTTACTTATATACTTACTTACTTACAATTTTCTCTTGTGAGTCAGGTTAGAGGAGCTGGCTTGTGTCAATCAGCCCCTCTCTGCATCCACAGCTATTCAGTCTAGTATCTTTGTGGGCCCTCCAGCCGTACGCCCCTGGCTGCTCTACTGAAGCTGCTTAGTGGCACTGGTGGCACAGACACTGGTTTTGTGGGAAAAGTAAAGGTAAATAAAGGTTTTAAAAAATGTAATCCCTGAGAGCTTGTCAGATATTTTGATGCAGCGTAGACAGATTATATTTATTTGTGTGGCACGGTGGCATTTCAGGTAGTTTGTGCTGTCATGTCTACTTGCTGTCATTACAGTGTTTGAATCTAAAAATGTCCCCCAACAACAAAGTGAGGCCCTTTTCTCAGGACAAGCACAATATTTTTTGTCACAACTAAGTTTGGATATAATTTTTTTTTTTTTTTTTAGATTCTGGCTCCTGCTTTTTGTTTTTGAAGTATTTTTTTTTCCCACTGGTTAATCATTCCCTCCTACACACAAGTATTTTTGTGCATAGTTTAGTTCGTAATGTTGATTATGGCCTTATCATTTAGAGTTTAGAGAGAAACTGGGAGTACTTTAACTCTCCCAGCTACTAAAAATGCAGCAGAACTGTTGTCATGTAAGCATGAGATTGCATAGAAGTAACAATCAACATGTTGATTTTAGAAGCAAGCAGACCTGGTCTATGTGTGTATCAATGCAGAGAGAAATTTTAAAAAGCCTATTAAATTCTAATAACATACTCACATGCGTAAGGTATTTTCTGAGTCATTATGTGTTTTATACCTTCATCCTTCTTCTCCAAAGACAACATCAACAAGGAGAAAATAGACTCAACACACACACACACACACACACACACACACACACACACACACACACACACACACACACACACACACACACACACACACTGAGGTTCCCATTGCCATCAGCAGTAAAAGCAGGATATTAAGCTCTATTTCAAACCAACAGCACCTCTGCTCCTATGCACCTCTCCTTTGAGGATATTAATCCTACTCCACCTTTTTTTTTTTTTTTTGCTCACTCTGTCTCTCTCTCTCTCTCTGTCTCTTTCTCCTCCACTCTTATTCCCTCTATCACTTTTACTCTGGCTCTGTTTTGGATTGTGTACAACAGGAAAACTGCTGTCCAATTCTGTCATCACAGATGGAGGGGCATAAAGCTTAACAACTTCAATTTGAAATGAGAAGGTGAGAGAGGAGCGGAGTGGAAGTGAAAAGGGTGAACGGGGACGAAGATGAAGACAGACGGCATCCTAGTAACTGAACTGCATGTTGCATGCGTCTGACTGGAATTAACGCAGCGTAGCAATAGTTATGGCTTTGGTTATGGATTACGGCTAATCCTTTAGCATAGGGAGCAGGTCTTAAAGGTAATTACACGCTACTATTGGATCGAGAGCCCTGAAATGGGCCTCTCTTACATCACGCTTATTAAGATCCAGAAGGAAACTGGCTGCTCTTACATACTGCTTAGAAAGAGTACAGGTTAACACACCATGGCATTCTCTGCCAATCTTAATAACTATTTAAACTTGTCTGCTGCGTAAGGGAGCATTGTTTGTGAGATCTCAGCTGTTCTTTTAAAAATCTAGGACTCTGTCTAATTCACGCAGGCGGCGTTCCAAGTGCCGCTAAGTCTGTTTCTTTGCCTTATCTTGAACCTTTAATAGTCCACTCTGTCTGCTTTAACCCAGCGGGAATCATTAACCAGACATACACTTCCTCTTTCCCCTACCCTGACGAAACTCTCCAAAACGTTAGGATCACAAGACAGTGTGTGTCCATGTGTGGTTTCGTCTGTGTGTGAATTACGAGTGTACTTAGCCCCTGAAACAACCCTAAAACAAATGACCCAATACCAATTAGTTGCACAACAATTAGGTTAGTAGACCGTTAATAACAGGCAGACCCAGCTAAGGAGAGGCTTGAGTTCCTTCCCTTAACTCAAAACCCAAAAGGAATAGCAACAGACACTGTAAACTTGCCAGTGCAGACAGAAATCTGTTGTGTGACCAGTGTGGGCACTAGTTAAAATGCTATGGAAAGAAATAAGAGCAAGAGACCGGACATCCCATGTAGAGAAAGTCCTGTAATGCCTTCATTCAATCAAACTGAATTACTGTATAGCTTGTCTAAACTCTTGACTTAAAAATCAAAGTACAACACACTTGCCAACATCTTGCCAATGTAAACTGATTGTTTGACATCACATGTTGGGAAGCCAACCTTGAGAGAAGAAAAAACAAGATGGAGGAAGGACAACTGTCATAATGTGTTCTGAGTGAGCAGGCATGACTGGGATTATTGTGACCAATCAAAAAGTATTGAAGTCAGGTGCATGATGGTAAAAATACACAATCTGCATTAAACACTGGTTTACTTATGCTGATATATGGACAGAAACATAAGATAGAGAGAAAATTCTACATGGAAAGGTTAAAGATCTTAAGTGGTATAATAGAGTATAAATCCAAATCTGTCATTATGTTGGACATTGTTATTTTTTTCCTTACAAAATCTGTCAAACATCTTTAGAGTTGCATTTGTAGAAGAAAAAAAGGCAGAACAATGTATCATCTCTATTAAATAGTTGCATTTGTGTCTAAAAAGAAAACACTGACATTCAATATGCTCTTTAATTCTCTTACCGTTCTCTGTTGGTCTGACTTTGGTCTCTTTTACACAAACTCCTAATGGCTCATGAGTCTGTAACAGCACTTAGTCAGGTCTCACCAAAAGCTCTTTAGCAAAGTTTAAAGCTCCTGTGATGTTTTCTGATCAATACCTGGCCATAACTCAAATCACACGTCAAGTGCCATTACTGTGTACACCACACACTCTTAACCAAAGTGCGCCGTTGCACACACGCATACACACATGTACATTTTCATGAGCTTAGACACTATTTTTGATCAATACCTGGCAATAGATCAAACACCTTTTTCGGTTTATGGCTAACCTTTACCAAGGCTCATTTCAAACGCACACAGAATAACTCATGTCTTACTTGAGATTGTTGCTTTGACTGCGTCTATGAAATTGATAAGTGCTCTTAAATGTAAAATGACAGTTTAAGAACCTTGTTTTTGTACCGCGGTGTAGTCAGAATGTCTCATAAAAACACGAAGCACTTCTTTCCAGGAGGTAACTTCATAATCAGTGCCAGAGAGAGAAATGCACAACAGGCCAAATGTGCAGCTGCAGACTGGAAACTGTGTGAGGATTCTTCTTTACAGCATAATTTGTACAAATGTAACAAGGGAAATGGTGTGCTGAGAAACTATTTCCCCCTCACATTTTTCATTATATGTAGAAGTCAAGAAATAGATGAGTTTATTTGGCCACAAATATTTCATCTACCTGAATATTACTGACTTGAAAATGTTCCCGAATATATTAGGACCTCACTGACAACTGCAACAAGGGAATTTTAATTATTTAGCTTAAATACAATCAGTCAAGATTGAGGAAAACTTTTGAAAAATGAAAAATAACTTTTGCTTCTTCATAAATCATCTAAAAGTCAGGGGCCTACATTTCTGCCTTTAATGGCTTTCTCTAACAACAGAGGCCTCATCTGACCTAAAACTGACTCAATCCAACAAAATGCTGGACTGTGGAGACTCTCATGGCCTGTACAGCCAACCTGAATACAACCTATGCAACCTGCAAGCCTGGTTTATGTGACTTATTTGTCTTTGGTCTTTTTCTCTCCATGTATTGCGTCCCCTTTTCTCTTGCTTTGCTCATTGTCTCATCTCTTACTTCCATCTCCTTTCTCTCTCCCCCTCTCCCCCCTTTCTCCCTTACTTCTGCCCCTTTTTCTTCCTGCCTCACACTAATGTTTGCTTTACCCTCATCCTCTCTCCCTCCCCCCATCTCTGTCTTCTACTCCTCCTGATCCTCTCTAAAGGATGTTCCCCTGTTCAGGGTCACTGTCACCCCCTCAGTAGCTCCGTTGACCTTTAACCTCTTTACGACTGGGGTCAGCGCCTGTCGCCATGGTGTTTAACATCCCCGTGGGAGGCCATGTACATGGGTATAGTGTACAATACAAACATGCACATACACGTTTATACTGTGAGAGGCACCAGACGTTGACCTTTTATATTCACTTTAATCTTCCACTCAGGTTACGAGCCAAGACAGACAATTGTCACAGTATCCGGCAAACCTCCCCCACTATTTGCTTCAACATCTTTTACTCATTCTTTTATCCAACCTCCCTCCCCGAACGTTTCATTTTTGTCCTTCCTACCCTGTAGCCCTCCCTTTCTCCCTGCGGTCTAAACAGGTCTCTTTCTCTTTGGTTGTTCGCGTCTCTGTGACTTTCAACTACAGGCTATTGAGTTACACAACCCCAATAGAAAGACATCCCACAATGACAATTATCCGGTGTAGCGATGGCTGTAACCTGTGCCTGGGAACCAAAGAAGAACATTTATGAAAACTGCTCTTCCTGCTGAAACGAGGAGCTCAGTGGCAGCATAATAAGGATATCATAAAGATTTCAAGTTTTGCAGTTTTTCTCAATAATAAATCAAATGAACGTGGTGATTTTCTCTTTTATCTGCTGCGGGTAATGTTAAGATGCATTTCTTTATTGTAATGTATACATATGACATTGAGTAAGAGAGAGAGAGAGAGAAAAAATCATCCCCCCTTGGTGGGTCATCTGTTTCGGTCTTGTGTTTTCTGTGTGACGCCATCTGACAGCAGAGATATGCTTCAATTTTAATTAGTGCAGCTGGCTACAGCGATTGCTTCACACCATTGCTTTTCCCCACATAAATGAAAAACCTTCTTTTTTTTAACATCATGAGACTTTTTCTTTTTCTCAGGGAAGTATATGACTATGTCCTGTGTCTGTCGTCAGTGAACTGATTCAGGGTGTAGACCGACAGAGAACTTACAGATGTTGCTGTTGTGGTGCTTTTGCTGCATGGCTGGCGTACACAAGGTGCTCCTCAAGTGAGCTGCTATATGGACTTCTTACAGTATACATGAATGTGTGTGTGTGTGCGTGTGTGGTTTGTCCCTGCTTAACGTTGGGGTGTGTGTTTACACTTGGCTCTGAGAGTGTGTGTTTCCAGAGGGAGTGGGTGAGCTTGGGGAGGCCAAACACTAAATGGGCAAATGATACAAGTCCTGCACTCCTCCTCCATAAATTACCAGCTCATTACAGTAATGCAGCCCATTTAGCAAAGGATGGGGGTGGGGGGTGGGAGGGGCCGTACGAAAGGATTGCAGAAAAAAAGTGTTCAGAAGTAGCAGGATCCATACAGGGTGCAGCGGATGAAGCATCAATGTCGAAAAAGAAAATAGGGTGAGGACAGGGGGGAGGGAAGAAGGGGTGATGAGACAGGAAAATAAGGAGGGAGGAAAAAAGGAGGAGAAGAGAGTGAGGGGGGGGAAACAAGAGGGGAAAAAGAGGGTTTGCTGTGATGTGTTTAAGGAGCTTTTCAATCTCAACAGAAGTGCTTTTCATTAGGTTAAAATCTATCATCTATGCTGCTGCAGGGAAAAAAACAATGAGGAAATATTAATATAGATAGTGGCTACAGTAAGAGACAGAGATATAGACCCGTGAGGGAGGGAGAGAGAGGGAGGGGGGAGAGAGAGAGTTAGACAGAGAGAGAGAGAGAGAGAGAGAGAGAGAGAGAGAGAGAGAGAGAGAGAGAGAGAGAGAGTTAGATAGAGAGAGAGAGAGAGAGAGAGAGAGAGAGAATGGGATGAGATGTAACAGTTGTAATTGAATAGTGAACTAGAGAGGGCCTGAGTGCAAGCACTGATTAATACAATTCAAATTGATTGTCTCCTAGTAGCTGTGAGAACATCTCATTCTGACTTTCATATTTGAATGTTCAGCATGTTCTCTGCGTGCATGAGTGCACGTGAGTGCATGTGTGTGTGTGTGTGTGTGTGTGTGTGTGTGTGCATGTGTGTAAAGAGAGAGTCATTCAGAGGGGTAGGGAGATGGAGAGTGCCCTCTAGTGCTTAGTGCTTCTTTTACCCCACCTTTATTTGGTCATATTAGCTGCTATTTCAAGTTTGTGGCAAGTTTTCCACATCATCTTTGCATTATTTTGGGGCTTTATGTGCATACAGCAAGCACTGTTGATTACATCTTACTTGTATGAAAAGCCATCTGCCGCTTTTTATTTTTGTCCAGTATGTTAAAAAAAAAAAAAAAACTTCCAGAGACCTGAAAATTACCCTTCAAGATATCCCATCACAGTAACATGAAGTTTTAATTAGGATTTGTCTGTTACTACATTGTACATGAGCAGTGTGGCATGCTCTGCTTACTGTCAATCAGGAAGAAGTGCACGTCTCCACAGGGAAATAAACTCTCAAAAAAGCATTTTATAATCTTTGTTGTCAGATTGACTACTATTTTTTACTTGACATGTCTTTGATGGATAGAGCAGCATTTAATTTCAGGCTACAATTGACCCTAATCTAGGAAAAAATTACAATTGTTACGAATCTAATGACATACGGCACTTAAAATGGTCGGGGGAAAATGTACAGTAGCTATATGTAGACAGTAATGAATGTGTTTTCCACTTACAGTAGACCATTTCCTTCCTAATTTTATCTCTCTGTCTATTTTTCGACATAATTAGTGCAGGAGAAGCAGTACACAGTCATATAGTGAAGATAGCTGAGGGGGAAGAGTTGGGTTCCATTTGCACCTCACACGTAACAGAGAGGGATTTATGGTTGGGGTGTGAAACAATCATTCATGTTAGCAAGCCAGGCCCTCTGTTCAATTAACAGTAGCTTGCATCTCACACTGATTCCCTCTGCCTGTGCGCCAGAAAATCCAGTCAGCATTGTGAACACAGAAAGCTCAAGCCTTTCTACTCGACCCACTCCCCGCAATTCATTGCTATTCAATCTGCTTGCCAACAGTGGGCAACCATTTAGACATCTGCCTGTGCCACACTTCTAGAAATGATACTAATTCTGCCCTCCTGTCCTTAAAATTCCCACATACTGGGAGAGAGACAGAAAAACTGTGGTAAAAGAAGCGGTTTGAGGAAAGACAAAGAGAAAAAGAACCTCTAAAATTCCTGCCATGCAGATTTAAAAGTTATGTAGGAAGAAGAGTTTCCTCCTTTTCCTCCTCTGCACCTCTGTCTCCCTCTGTCTGTCGTCTCATCTTCTTTTTATCAATCATCTGTAAGCTCTTTTCCCTGCAGGTGCAAAGTCACTAAGGCTTTAAACAAATACTGTGTACTTTGATGTCTCATTGTCCTCATCACATATCTACGTGCTTATGATGTTGAGCGGACTTCATCCTTGTCTTCCTTGTATTTGTTTCATTACCTTTGACCACAGGCACATGACTCAGGATGAGATCTGACCAGATAAGTGCACTCCATGATGTTTGGGGTGCTGAATTGAGTGGTATATTCTGAGGGAGCCCGGGGCTAGTGTCTTCTAATTTCATTTGAAATGAATAAGTTTAAAAAGTGACAAACTTATTTTACTTTTAATTACTTAAAAAAAAGTTAAGCTGCCCCTGGGACTTTGAAAACTAGGTTAGTTTGGAGATATCTATGTTGAGGTATTGGAGGAAGTGGCCAGGAGGTCTATAACAGTAACACAAAAAGCAATGTTCAGCGCTTTAAATTATCAGATGCTTTATAAAGGGAGAGATCTTTTTTTTTTCCCTCACTTCCACTTGAGAGATTTTGGCCGATTTATTCCCTCTAAAATGACTAAATGTTATTTGTAGATTTACTCCTTTACTCATTTTACTGATTATCAATCAAAACATTTTTAACCCAGATCACAGTGAAATCTATTTTTTTTTCATTTTTGTCTTTTCCTCTCGTCCTTCATTCCTTTCATGCTCTCTCACGTGTACATTAACACGCACACCCACACACATACATTTCCCCCCTCTTTTCGATCTCTCATCACAGCACATAAATTTGTGGGAAAAGATGCAATTATTGTTATCTTTTTCATACAGAACGGGTGGGGTCAGGTGGAGAGAAAGGGGCAGACAGGCCAGGGGCAGTCACTGTATTGGCACAATACAAAAGGAGCTTATTTTATTAACAGGCCTGCTACACTTCAGAATGTAACATGGACTTTTATTCTCATTCAGAAATGCAATTATTATTAGTAATAGTATTGTTATTATATTGTACTGAATTTAAAAGAGGACCTAGAACACTCCTTAAAGATGGCACATTATGCAGCTTTTGCAAAAACACTCTGTATGTAAATATATACATGGCCCACAGAAGTCATCTGAATAAGGGCATTCATCATGCATGATCAACTTTCACATACTGAAATACACATGCTCAGATTAACCCCACTGATGTATTTCTACAGATGAAACAACGAACATCCAGTCCACAACCAAAACAGTGCGAGTGGTTGTGCCCACCATGGCTTACCCGCTTCTGAGGTCCATGAATATATATTAGTCCAAAATCCCCCCCCCCCCCAAAAAATGTGTGGTTTTCCAGACATTACTCCCCTTTACCCCAAAAGAGACTCCTACAGGCAAGAATGAACAGCTACTTGTTAAATATATGAGAACATTTGGAGGTTAGGTGTCAAGTAGGTACAAACTGTGAGAGTGTGCAAGGTATTGATCGGGGCAGCTGATCAAACCCTTCATTTATTATGGAGAAACGGAGGAGAGGCCAATGTTCCATACACATAAATGATTTAGAGACTACCCTTGTGTACCGTATGTGTGAAATGTGTCTGTGTGTGCGTGCCTGTAGAAAAAAAAAAAAGAAACAAAGAAGAAGAAAAAGAGCAAGCAAGTGAGCAAGAAACCTCCTATACAACTGCAATGACTCACTTAAAAACTTGGAGAACTAAAAGAAACTGAAAGTATGTAGACAAACAGTAGACACCCACACACGGACATTAAACCCAAATGAAAAAGAAGTCTTTGAGCTTGTCTCAACTGTTCTTTTCAGTCGTCTCATTCCCTTTCATACTGAAATCTGCCACATGCAACAACAAACAATATAACACTGAATTTGATGATCTAACCCCAAAACATTTTGTGAATTATAAAAGGGATAAATCTTGTATTTAATGAATACAACCTTCCACTAACTCGCTGTGTTTAAGCCCCTAAACCCTTACAACTCCCACCCTCCAATTAACTACTCTTAACTCGCCCAAAGCTCAGAGGAAAAAGCTTAGCAAATGTAATGTGTGTACTCTGGACCAGTCGGCAAATGGTAGATGGACTGCTGCTCAATAGGACGTAATGGCCAATTATCCTGCATGTACGCTAATGGCCCACATTAACTGGCTGGAATATGGGGATGGGATGTGGATTATTTAGTAAAACCATTTTTTCTACCCATCTGGAGTTGCGTTACTCAGACGCAGGCATTTTGGGGAATTGGTACACTGCAGTCTGCTCAGGTAAGGTTGAATCATTCATCAAACCAGAGTTGCAGACATTTAAAAGACCAAGGTCTGCTCACATTTTTTGCTGCATCATGCCACAGAGCCCCAATACACAGGAATAGCGCAACACAACCACACCTTTCTGTACTTTCGTGATGTATTTTATAGTTATTCTAAAGTATAGAAATACGATACTACGGTTCAAGTAATACTTTGGTCATATTGAAGTGGGGCTGTATGAGGTATCACACTGAATTTAAGAATTATTTCAGAATCGTAAAATCTTTTCATCTCCATTATTTTTTTCTCCACTTTTGTTCCAATATTTTGGCAGCATAACTATTATTTATTCGCGCCGTTGACGCCTCCTCGCACATATTGTTTATACATGCGCACTCCCGCAGCTGATACCTGCTCATGTGTAACACAAACACAAGGCTGCCAACAGCCAATACCACCTACACATACACACCTACTGTAGAACTTGTTCACCCTCGCCATCTCCCTTCACAATCACCTCCACTGCAATTAATCAAAGCTTGCTCTTTTTCTTCCACGAGTTAAGCCTGTCACACTCGTCTCTCACTCTTTCATCATCCCTTGCTTCTGAAAGAGCCACGCCGTGGACAATATGAGCCCTGCGGGGGCGGCGATATGACACCACGTCGACAGAAAGTAGAGGCCGTAGTTTAAATCATACTGACATGCAGATTTATCACTGTTTAACTTGTCCAAAGTGTCTCCTCTAGTTGGTGCAGATCTGACTGTGTGAGCTGGTTGGCTTTCCTCAGGGAGAGCCCAAAGACCCAGTCAAGCTAAGATCAGTTTTGTTCAGCTCAGCACACCGCCACAACCTACATACACAGACATGGAGCAGTTTCACTACGCAAAAGGTCATTTACATTATCAGCATGTGTTGACCCTAGCTCTGTCACAATCATGATCATATTTACTGGCTTGATATAAAATATTTGGTGGACAGCATTTCTAACCCACTTAAACAAAATATAAGAAACTGAGCAGAGAGTGAGCATGTACAGAAAATTTGTTTCTCCTCTCAGTTACGCATAACACAAAATTATACCTGTCCTTTGGGGGGTTGTCCAACGGAAATCTGGAAAATGTAGGGGATCAACAACTTAAACATAGGCAGACAAGCAAGTTTTCAATAAAGTGGATACAGCATATTGGTAAATTCAAACACTTTATCATAAAATACGCGCTGGAATGCATCTATCATCTCAGACTCATGATCCAGAACAGTGCAAGAAAACCCAAGAATGAAATTTTCCTTTACAAATCCTCTTGTCGGCTGTAATTTGAAAAAGATTTAATCTTCATTAGGATAACAGTGAAAATGCTACATTTGGTTCATGGTATCTCCTGGTTGTAATTCCCTACATTTCTTTCTTCGCTGCTCTTTAACCTTACAGACGCCATTTTAAAAAATAGGTAACATAAAAAATTCAATCATCCAATGTAACATGTTTATACCAAATTTCAATTATGAAACAAGATTTAGTATTACTCAGGCAGGAGCTGACTGACTTCCACACTTGTCATTATCTTTTCAAATCTACTGCGTCTATTACGAGCTGGTGTCTGTGTACTGCGGTTAATGGCAATGTAATGCACAGAGTTATTATGCTTCAGTGTCTAGCTCCAAAGAGTTCCAGATACCATTGTTCTTAGTCCCCTGACAATCATGCATAATTCATCAAGAATGCAGAGCATCTCCTCACACAAACACACACAGTGATTACTGTACATGTGAGCTCACACGCACCGTGCCGCCTGCTTCAGTGTGATTGCGTGTGATGGATGTGGCATTAAATGTGATTACACAGGACCACTGTGGAAGGAACAGTGGTAGGAAAGGAAATAGGAAAAGAATAATGAAATGAAATACATGGCTATATGCAAATATGACCAGTGTGGCCTTGACTGAGAACAATTCTAACAACTTTGACAAAGTTGGATGGACATAAATATATTTAAGATATATATTTAAGATATCACTCATAACACAGGGACAAAATAATAACCTCCCTTTCAGCAATCAATGCAAATGTGAAACTGCCAGATCAAAGTGGAGACATGCATCATTCTGTCACGTTTAATCAAACTCCAGTGAGTGGTGTCTGAGATATCGCAAGTGAGGGATGGATAAACAAACAACCAGATGGAGACCGATTCACGGTCCAAGACAGAAAGGGCCATTTGCCCACAGATACTGAGAGAAATGTGCATAGACACAGTGAACCTTAGAGCAGCGAGTGTGCAATTCAGTGATGGAAGGCAGCAGAGGAGGGAGGAGGGAGAAGGTAAGCAGCCTTGCTGCACGAGGCGACAGGGGGTCTGCTCTTAGATGGATGGGTCCCGGCTATTGATAAGGTCAGACCTCATTTGCGCCAGACCTTTTACATTTTGCGAAATGTTGGTCTAGCCATTGGACTGTCAGGAGCAATTCGTCCCTGTGAAAAATGGACTGGCTCATTGAAAACTGTGACTCCATCGTAAAAGCATGAGGCCCTGCCGATGTGCTGCTACTGTAACTCGTCATATACAACCCTCCCAGCTCAGCCTCTGACTATTTCAGATCTCCACTATGCTGCTGTCTTCAATCCAGCTAACTCCCCCCCCACCCTCCATATCATAACAACAGAAAACCATTGTCTTCATGTCAGGATTTTCTAGCCCTATTTTCCCCAACATCACAGGTTGTCATTCTGCCATATTATTTTTCAAAACCTATTCTCAGTTGCAGTCCCACCAGTTTTTTTTTTTCAGCTCATCTCCCCCTATCTATTGCTGTCTTCCTGTTCTCTGATTATAGCACAGAAAAGCTGTGACATCTCCAGATGACAGTAAAAACACACAACACAAAACAGAAGAAAGAAACAATGGGCTTTTTTTTAAAGGAGAAGAAAAAAAAAAACTCTTCTAATTAACCCGACAAACAATCAGGCATTTCACAGCAAGCATCAAGTCAAGATGCCCATGGACTATGCCATGGTCATGGTCAACTAAGGCAGTGAGTATTGGATGTGTAGCTGTGTGTGAGCACATAATGTAGGTATTTATGTGTTTGACACAGTGGCAAGCCTCTGAGAACTGTCACCATGTAAGTAGGGGAGGCATATTAACCTGGTAGGAGCCAAAGAACAATTGGGATGAAAAAACTGGCGTGCAATCAGTGAAGTGGGGTGTACAGTCAGAGAGATGGCATCAGCCTGCTTGTCATTTAACCCTGACTGATCCAATGACTCATATCATCCCTGTGTAAAACTAAGGTTAGCTACACCATAGATGAAATGCTGTGCCGCACTGCATTTAGACATGTTCCCTTACAGTCATTACAACATGTATTTTACAGTATGCACACATGCATTACACATATTTCAATAGCATTAACGTCACTCATTATTCTCACAGATTTTCAAATTATATGACTTAAGGCAACTATGAAAATGGGACTTTAGCAAATTTCCAATCTATTTCTTTCACAGAGCTTGGGTGGGTTGTATGACAAAGCTATGCCTAAGTGGTAATTCATTTACTTGTGGAGGGAAACATTCAGGCCTCATTAATTTATGCAGTAGATGCTTATACCAGCGTAAAGCAAATTTCCTGGACTGTCCAACACACATTTCAAATGAGCCCGGTATCTAATTTGTTTAAAAACCAGCCGATCCATGTCAGCTTTTAATGTAAAATACAACCACGTTTGATTAAATTGGACTTTGTGCATCACAAACAACCCCATATATCAAACAGTATAGGAATTCACTTTATTTCACTTTTTTTTTCATCCGTTTATCATTAAAGTACATAAAAAGCTGACCCCTCCTACTCCTTTGAACAAGGACATATAACTTGAGTCCAGAGGACTGTAACTCCCTACATTAAGACACTACTCTGGCAAAGCTCCAAGGCTCAGTAAAAACAGCTCCCATAAAATAACGCTACCATCGGTGTTTCAGATATGCAATCCAATTGCATCTCATCAGTCCACTGGTCACTTCCATAAAAGAGAGCTGTCTGCACTATTGCCTGAGTTCAGGGTTTATTCAACAGCATCGCTGAAGGATCAAATCAAATGGCTTCATGTAAAAAAAAAAATATATAAATAATGCACCAGAGATGCTGTGCACCAAGAACCCGCTCACTAACAAGGTGAGTAAGAGGTTGGCCTGGCTTTCAGTGGAGGACATTTTAACCATATCCATCATAATCAAATCTACAGATGTACTTTGAGCTCTAATATGCCTAAAAAATATATTGCTGCAACAGTGCGGTAATGGTACATTGTCACAGATCAAAGCTGTGGCGGCCAACTGAAGGTAATGAGTGGGTCGCATGTAAAAAAAACAAAAAAACAAAAGGCACTGTAATGAGTTTTACAAAACAGATGAAAACGCTGAGGGTACCAGTGTTGTCTTTGATGCTGTATAGAGCTAGGTGTCTTGCCAGGTAGAGAAAAGTAAGTCCTGTAATCCCATCCACCATAGGCTGCAGACAGCTAGCGTGACTGAGGCTGATACAGACCTAAGGCTAATTGACATAACAGGCCAGATTGTTGTGTCGGCATGGCCTGGCTTCCCCATGTTTACATTGGAACTGACTCACCATTAGTCATTAGGGGCGCAAGGAAGAATCAAATCGAGTGAAACGACACTGTCATGGATCCGTGCAAACATCATATACACATATATTTTTTAAATTCGTTGTCAAAATCTCATTCCTGACAAGAGCCAAAACACAAAATAAAGCCTCTGTGTTCATTCAGGGTTTTGCTGTAAGGTATAAATCACCACCACACCGGTATAAGGCACAGGTTTACACCCAGTTAAACAGACCACAGTGTGTTTGTTGTTGTTAACTGAGGCAAAGTTTTATCACCATGCTAAGGTAGTAACTGCAAGCCAAATAATGGACCTGGTTGGGCAGGAAAAAAGAAAGAGGCCTTATCATACAGCGGGCAAGCTAACCCCTCTGGTTTTAACACTCTGCCTCAGCTCTACCCTTTGGCACTTACCTCACTCTTTTCATGAAAACTGTATTAAAAATGAAAACAAAAGTGATGGAAAGAAAATTAAATCCAGAAAACTGCCGCCATCTAGGTAATCATATACGCTTGTTCTTGCTGGCACCATGTGAAGTTAATCGAGCAAGAAAATAGGGAAGACGGTCATGGACCAAAGTCCAGCAATGTCAGCTTTCCAATAAATGTTTCTACCAATTCTACCAATTTCAATGTGAAATTATAAATGTTCTATCATCACGATTCTTAAGCAACTGGAGCTGAATTCAAGCAGTACAATCAAGTTTCCAGAGTTCAAAACATTCTCAAAGAAGTTCAATAACCAAAAAAAATGTTGCCTGACGACACACACAACAAACACACACAAAAAAGCAGTTAGTAAGAATTGCAGGTAAACAAAAAAACCCACATAAGATTCTTCTGTGCCTTTTACGGGCATGGTGCCACAAACCTTTAGTGCATGTATCATATCCCTGATTTTGACTGGCCATGACGATAATATTGTCTTCACCTGAATCTCCCTTTCCAGGCTAATAGCCTGCTAGTTCTAGCTTTGGTGGCTGGCCGACCCTGACTGCTGCCATATCAGGCAGAGACCTTTGAGATGAAATCAATAGCCGGTGCAGAGCATGGAGCTTGTTTGTCGCCCTGTCCCTGGTCTGTCAGTCACCATTGTCCATGTCCTCCATCTGCTGCAGCCATGTAACCTGGCTGATGGGCTGTCCATGGAAGAGCCCTTGGAAAGACAAAATGTCAGATCATTTTCAATTAGGATGCTGCTAATTGCATCCATTAGCTCAAATTAAGGGAGGTGGGCTGTTAGCATGTTTAGCATGTCAGATGTGGATTTCCAATATGGCAGGGACTATGATGCATTGTCCAAGGCCTGCCCTGTCATTTGTAATATGCATTTCTGATTACAATGAACTATCCATCCATTATCTGTAACCGCTTATCCTCATCAGGGTCATGGTGTGGCTGGAGCATATCCCAGCTGACTTTGGGGAAATGAACCTATTATGCATGTCTCTGGACGGTGGGAGGAAGCCAGAGTATCCGACAAGAACCCACACAGACACAGGGAGAACATGCAAACTCCACATAGAAAGGCCCCACCCAAGGTTCAAACCAGGAACCTTCTTGCTGTGAGGTGCTATTATTTTTTTTTTTTATTATAAATTCTATTCATTATTCTTCATCAGAAAAAATATGCAATTCATTATTGTAAGCTAATTCTATGAGCACAGGTTTAGGCACTGAATGGGGTTCTATAGCAACTAACCCTAATACAGTCCATCCATTAAATTTTGAATTAACATGCTCTAGCAACCACGATGAACCTAATCAACCTCATAGAGGCTCTGATTAAAGGACAAGGATCATCCTACTCCTCATCCTCGTCAAATGTCTTTGATTCTTTACAGGGTTCTCCATGTGATGGTTATATAACACGCACATGTAACACACCAACATGGTAGGTTTCTACCACAACACACATTTCAAACTCACAGATGGTGCTCACAGGAGATATAATGTAATGCCAACATGTTGTCTATCCAGCATTCTAACCAGAGGGAAATATGCAAATATAAAACTGACACAAACAAGAAGTTGGCAGGTAGATTTAATGGCCAGGTGATGTGTTTTCGTAAAGTAGTCTGTCTTTTTTTGTCCTTTCTAAAACTCCACACTCTCTTCTGAAACTGGTGAGTTCATTGAAAGTAAGTGAGTAAAGTTAATTTATATAAAGAAAGGAGAAGTTGACAAGTGTAGCACTTCTCTGTAAAGTTTCAGCCCAAAGCATCATGAGGTGGCTCCACAGGAGAGGGAGCAGGCTGTTAAAAGTCACTGGAGCTCAGAGGTATTTGGAGGTGGCTGCAGGCACTTCCAAAGAATTGATAAAAGCTAAAAAAAGACAGTGCCCAACAGCTTTAACGCCTTGTTTGAAAAGGTGTCAAGAACCACCAGCAACTCCACTTATCACAAGATGCTGGCACCTCATTCCCTGTAGGTAATGTTTCAGCAGAGGGTAGTGGAAAACCAAACCTCTTCAAACTCCACATTAAAACAGATTTCTTGCACATGTCAATTGATAGAAGAACTTGACAGACACGTGTTTAATAGAGGCTGCCTAAAAGAGAGCACAAAGAGATCAAATGGAAACAACTCTTCTCTCCTGGAACCACTGGAACCTCTCTGTAGGCAGTACTGAATTCACTTGCCTTGGATCAACTTAGTTGACTAGCCCCTCTCAGGTGCCAAGCCTTGAGGAGCTGCCCCGGGTAAAGCATTGTACCTATAACACAGTTCACCTGAGAAAAAAAAAAAAAAACCTTCTTGATATTTGGAGATTGATCGAGCAGTAGTAGTTGAGTCCAGTGTGGCTCCCACATTGGAAGCAAAAGCTGAGGGCAAATGGTAGTGTGAGTGTGGGAATATGTTCTTTTGTGACTCCTGAAGGTCAACCAAGTCATAAAAATGCATTCTGTAGTCCTGAGGATACAGAGAGAAATTCTGCTATATTCTAACATGTCAATAGGTAAGCAATAGGCAAGTTCTCTTCTTCTTCTTTTTTGGCTCTGTGTAGGTTGGGGATGACAGAGCATGACCTTCAGGCCAGGCATCATGGAAATTACATCATCGTAGTTGGTGGCCTTTGTTGGCCAAGTTGTGTTAAGAAAGTGAGGCAAACTTTCAGCTTGGGATGTTGATTAGCGCTGACTAAAAATTGAAGTGCCGACCCCGCGTGGGAGTGTGCCTGTGTTGCAGACCAGCCTCCGACTGATCTCTGAACTCACCAGGATTTCCCTCCAATTTAATTTATGCATGTTTAGGAAACTAATTCAAAGAGGGGTTGGAATAAGCTTAGATTCTTCACTCACATTTAATCGTGCCCACTCATGTGTGAACTATTGACTCTGCATGCAGTAACGCTAGCACACCTTTAGGAAGAGCCTCTAATGAGCTACAAAGGTCTAACATGGTTGAGATGAGTGGGGGAAATGTATAGAGCTTCATTGGATAGCAAAGCTTTTGCGAAATCAAACTGGGATGTCAGGTCAGTTGGTAATTTTACAAACGAGTGCTTGGCTCTGACAGAAGTGACGTGACCTGAAAGTATTTGGTGTTATGGTGGATTTCACTTTATATAACACACACACAGAGCCACTTGCAAGTGTCTTAAATCATAACCCTTAACCCCTGCTATTACATAAGAGCGACGTTGAACCGCCATATACATTTTATGAATTTGTACGAAAGTTTTATGGAACTGAACTCTGAAAACCGAAAAACTGTGAGAACTGTAGGAAAGCGTTCAATAAAATGTGACTTTGGATCCGCCGAACACTGAATCGTCTGAGTCATTTCAGTGTTTGTGTTTCTATCTCAGAAACATGTGCAAACACTCAAACGACACGCACGCTCATACATACACACACAAACACACACAGAGCTCGCCATGCTGCCTCTACTCGGAGCATATGGTGGATATTTAATATATTTTCCAAATGTCAGTGAAGCCTGTTCACAAGTGTCACCACCAAATCCCTGCTGGGATTAAAAAAAAAGCAGAGTGAGCCAAATGAAACCAAATGCAGAGCTCACTCAGATACTAAACCACTTTCGACCTCGCCATTTGGAGAAGACTATTAAGGGAAACGAGTCTGCAAGAGGTGGAAAAAACATATGAGGAAATATTGATATGAACAACAAATGTGAATCAAGTGGAGCCTTGAAGGGTTTTCCTATATTGCTAAGTGTGGACACACACGTGGCCTTGCATGCATACAACATTCCCTTCATTAAGCCTCCAATTTCTCCGGTCACAAGAAACATTTCAATAAAGTCTCTTAATTAACATACACACCGATTAGAATGTCATGTTTCAGAATGGGCAGCAATCTGTCTTCCTGTCACTCTCTCCTTCACACACACTCACACATACACACACACACACACACCTACACATACACAAGCCTCCCAGCCAGTGACTTAATGGCTTTTTTCACCTGCACTTAGCAATGGACTATGGTCTTTGAATAATAAGTGGGAAGAAAGAGTAAAAAAAAAAAAAACAGGAGAGAGGGAGACACAGTAGGATCGAGAGCGAGAAAGGGACATATTTCATGGTTTGACTGTCAATGTAAATGCCATATTCTATTGAGGACTTTATATTTCTTCCCTTATTTCACCAATTCTACTTTATTGATGTATGTACTGGGAGCATTTCTCTGGAAACAGCAAGGACTGATATTAATGGATGTTGTCTACATAGGCCTACTTTATAATTGACTGAACAGCAGGGAAAAAACAGAGGCAGGCCCTGAAAACCCTATTACAACCTTTCTGACTTAACAATAGAGACATAAACACAACCCACTTTCAATGTATTCTTTCAATACACGATACAGGAGGCTTCACTTCACCACTTCACTCCAATACAACATAATGCCCTTCTTCTGGCTACATTTAAGAAAGCGGAGGGAAAAAAAAAAAGGTGGTGTGCATTTGTATATTTGTGTGCATATACTGTATGTCTACCGTCATTGTGTTAGCCAGAAGCCAAGGCCAATCTGATACCCCTGATTGTACTCAGAGGAGTGGAGAAATAGGGTGTCGATAAAACGCGTCTTATGCCACAATGGAGACGCGTTTGCTGCATTCCAATGGGGCTGCTTTGTTGAGCACCTGCGGCACAGAGCAGTCATACAGAGTGGAGAGGCACTCAAAACAATCGGCAGGCCCCTGGGTCTCACTAACCTAATCTTTAGAGACAAAGGAGGAAAATACAGATCCACAATTACAGCTAGGAAATGGAGTTTCTTTCTCATTAGTGCTAGAAATAAGCTGCTAATGTATGTGCTTGTGTGGAGTGACTGTAAGTGCAGGCACGGTCATGTATGTATCTCTCGCAAAATGCTACATTTGGAAAAACACATGATGCATAAGAGAGCTACAATTTCCATCTCATAAACTGCGTTGGGCCTGCAGATGGTGGGGGGGGGGAACCCTGACTATGTCTTAGCTTATAACCAAACAATAAACAGAAAAACACAGAGCCAATGTTTACCTGAGCTCCCCAGGGAACGTCTATTGGTGTGAGACAGGATCCCAACTGCCATTTCTGTGAGCTTACAGCTCTGCAAGTCTGTGTATCTGCGTGAGTGTGTATTTATGTAAAATCTCCCATGAGGTATAATGTAGACTAATAAGAAGTAATAAAGGTAATGTTGACCTTGTAATAGCTGGTTTCCTGCCAAACCTAAGAGCCTGAAAGGTTGTCTTTGTGTGATACAGGGTGCTGTTTAGGCAGATCACTTGAAGGGTTAACTAAACCAAGACCGAAGGCACATGCAATGTTGTTCACTATTGACTATTTGTGTGAAAAGTTTTACCTGACTTGATACTACGTTATTTGAGTGCCATGCCATCATGTCATATTATTTTATATAACTTATTTAATATTCACAAGATATTCAATTACAAAAGCTCAATAAATAAAGTTATTTATCTGTTAACACCAACAACGCATTTCTCTTTTTAACATTCATTCATCATTCGATAGTAATGCTCCACTGTGATAGTTGTAAATGGATGTTAATAATTTAACAAATTTTGTCCCTGAAAAAAAAAAATTCTAATCATTCAACATCTTTGAAATTGTGAACATATGCTGAAGAAAGCAGTGCACCAGTGCATGTAATAAACTTTTTCCACTCCATGCAATTGTAATACTGTAGAATACTGTATAGAATGCATATCGTTAAACTTACAATTTGACCAAATTGTTGTCAACTGTAATGTTCAACAAAAACACTCCAGAGTTGTTGAATATTAATAATCCATGTACTGGTAAATGCAGATGCACTATAACTGGCTATAACTAGTCACATGTGGATTGTCATTGCAAGGCTACTCTAATTAAGAACAAAATGGCAAGGCAGCATCTTCTGGTGTCTCTGTATTATGCGACATATATATTAATGCTATCTTTCTTATGTTAACATCATTACCAGTTTAATCCTGCAATTCAATGTTTTTGCTAATTAATGGTTGTTTTGTAAATTAGCATAAATGTCGGTTGAGTCCTGTCAAATGCATTGCTTACCATGAATTATGCAGAAATATTGTGGATTCGAGGAGAAAAAAATGGTAACTGACCAACTCATTAAGTCCTTTAAGAAATCAAGTATTGTCATTCCTTTATTAATAAAATAAAATGAGCATTAAATGTTTCTAATCAAGGGGAGTTGCTTTTTCTTGTTTTAACAGTTGATAGTGTTCATATTGGAATACTTTTGTGTCATGAAAGCACCATCTGGCACTCATTAAATACTCTTGTATTATTGGCTTTTACTAGTGCTTAAGTATAGGCAGATAATGATCCATTCTTAAAAGTGAAGGGCATGCTTGGAGTTCACTGATGAAGTTCAGACAAAAGTAATAAACTATCAAGAACGTCACGGTAATTCACTAGACTTCACGTAGCAGTAATTATTTGCAGTGGAAGAATCGAGGAACGGTGAGACGATTCAGGTCAAGAGAAAAAGGCTATAATATTATTATCATCAAATAAAGCTTTGCTGTTTGTACTGGAGGCTGCGTGATAACGAAGCAGGGAAAGCAAGGTCGAGTTGCGGTGTGATTTTCCGCTAAAGGTTACACGCCTCTACGGGACAGTACAGCAGATGAATATTCTATCTGCAGAGGTAGGCAGCCTTGAAGCAGTGAACTCCTGCAGCAGAAATGTTCAAACACAATTCATTGTTTGCTTTCCCAAGCTCACCTTTTCATGCATCATCTGATTCCGTTCTCGTGTCTCTGTAGGCCCAACGCCACACTGCCTAAACATAAGCTTTGAATGGCCTTGAAAGTAGAACGGAAAATGATTGGATCTACATATCCCCTCTGTGCCCTCCACAATATACTCCTGGTTAAGATAAAACTTGGATGACTGGACGATGAAGTTTTAAAAAAAAATCAACTTTCAGACACGTATTATTATATTTATTGTGTTTAACATCAATGTATTAAGTTCTAACTTCTCCTCTAATTCTGCTTACGTCTACTTGTGCTTAGTTATATCACATTTTCACAAAAAAAAAACATAAACAGCTTTTACAGAATGCTCCTGAACTTTGTTGTTTTCACTCGTGGACATTAGCGGTAAAACAAAAGTACAATATGAGCAACAATGATTCCGGGCCAAAAAGAGAGTGAGGATGCTCTGCTTGATCAAAGAGAAGACACACAACCTTCACATTGGTCGCACACAAACAGCATCAGAAACATTCACAAACATCTCAACAACTGGGCCAAAGTTACACATTAAAAATTGCAGATCATAAATAGCTGAATGAGTTGTGATTCATTCCGTCTTTCATTGTAAGGGGCTTGGTGATGGTTTAGACAGAGGACACTTTCCTACAGTCGTAGCATTGGGGATGCTGAATAGGACATCCGCTGCAGGACTGCATGTGTCCAGGTTTCACAGGATTAAGGAAGACCTCAAACAACATAATGGATCCAGAAATGCAAGGTGCAAAGGTTTTTGAAATCGTACATATGTGTCTCTTCACCTGTCTGACAGTGGGGCACATGCACAAAACAACATAGAAACAAGGACAAGAAAGTCCAGGTACCTATTTATTTTGAAATGATGCATCTGTGAGTACAGTACAGGTGTGTTTTGTACAGAAAAACAATAGGATAGTGGTACCACTGTTAATCAAATACAGCCTGACTAAAACAGAAGATACAGTACTTTTCAAAGTATGTACTCACACCTCTGTTTTTCAATCTGTGACAGCAAACAGTGAGAACAATCACATAAAGCCGTGCACACACAACCAAACACACTTGAGGATGACACTCAGATACATGAGCAAAAGCACAAACAGGCCTCCCCTAGTGTCTTTTTCCTTAGTCAGGGTGTCAGGAATTTAATTGAGGGCTTACACTGCGCTCCCATTCTGCTAAGCCTCGCTATCTAGCAGGCCACACACTGCTCTCTCAAACTGCCTTCCACTGCTACATATCTGATTAGGGCTCCTCTGTAAATGAAACTTTACAGGACAGAGCGATAACAGAGAGGATAGAGGGAGGAGGAGTGGGAAAAGAAAGATTACAATATGTAAAGAGGAGGCGAGGCGTGGACAGACTTGAGTGCCAGAGCGACAGGGACGAGTGTCGGGAGGAATGTGATACTTTGAGGGAGGCAGAGTGAGGCCATGGCATGCATCCATGGCAGAATCACATCAATTCAGTGACCACTTGAGATCTTTTAAGATTGACACGAGCGACATCACTGGCTTCAAGGGACAGCTCACAGTATTCATAATTGAATCAGTAACACAATATTTCATTCTGATAGAGCATTTCAAAATTTCAATTAACTTTGAATGAATTCATATAGTTAATCATCTATTTTATATCACCCCCAGGAGTTTAATTAATCACATTTCACCCGTTCTTTCATTCATTAACCTGAACTCATAAGCCAGGGTAGCCTTAAGTCATTTCAAATACTCCCTTTGATTTGTTTTGGCCAAGTAATTGAAAACAATATTAATTTATTTTATAAAAATGTAAGCGCCTTGAGATATTGCTCTGTCAAAATTAAAAGCAGATGGATTTAAGAACTTGTTAAGGTAGCCAGCTTTCCAACAAAACCCAGCTTTGTTTCCAGAAAAGACTTTGTCTCTGTGTGAGAGACTGAGCAGTTCAACATACTCAACCTGTGATGCTGCATGTGGAGTCACACCTCCTACAATTATTGGTAATTTTACTGCATGTTTTTCACTGGTTGGTTATGCTTTCTGAATGAATATTAAAACTGAACTGAAAGTATCAAAACTAACACTAAATAAACGAAAGGCATCTTTCCAAATTTAATTTGTACAATCTAGCCTCATCCTAAAATCAGTAGCCTTTATAAAGACTATACCATATTTGGCAAATGGGTAAAATTTTATACTGCATGCGATTTCTTTACAAGGGAATCCAAAATAACTCTTCTTATTTAATTTACTACAGAGAGTTTTGGCTTTAAGGTGCAGGCAACAACCTCACTGCCAGTCGAACAGTCCTTCACATTATACAAAACAGACACATGCTGAATGAAGCACACATGCGCTATGTTACAGTAAATCAAGGTTATGCCAAGACAGCAAACCCCTGTTGCCTTTTATGTTTAAAGAGCAGTGATTTACAGATGCCTTTCCTCATATAATCATATACATACATACATACAAACACACACACACACACACACACACACCAGGTATAATGGCAGAGGTTTGGTCTGTTCTATCAGTACTGATCAAATGAGGAGCAGGGATAGCCACCACCCTGTGTGGCGCTGTGGTGAATTACCAAAGCTGCTGCTGAAGCCTGTTTAAGAGTCACAATCTAGGCCATTTAAACGTGGCTGATGCGTTCCGTATTATAGCCATTCCCCGTCAGCTGAATGATTTACTGTACTTTTGTCAAACAAGAGAGCAACAGCAGGTAAAGACATCATATGGGCAGATAGAGGGGAAAAAGGAATGAGAGTGAAGAAATGAAAAAAAAAAAGAAACAGCCAATGAAAAGTGAGGAGTGAGAAAATAAGATGAAAGATGATATTACAAATCCAAATGAAAAGTGACCTTTAAGTACGAATAGATTTTGCATTTAGATACATCAATAACCTTCATGTAAGCAGGGGAATCCTACAGGGATAAACACAGGGATGTTCTCTTGTACAGCGGCCACCAAGGTGGACTAAACCATGGCAACGATAGGAGGTAAATGACAGGTCAAAGGTGAGCGTCAGCAGGAGGAAATGACATCAGCGGGAAGTATGAATAAACAGTGGGGGGACAATCATCCAATACAAGCACTGACCTTGCAAGGGATTAGCAGTGGCATTATCTCTCAAATATACAGATGTAGAAAAATGAATGAGGGGGTGACCTTGCAAAAAGAAAGTTTGTAATTTCAAGTTTTCTGCCTCTGAAAGGCAGACAAGTAATCTCAATGATAGCATGCTGCAACTCACTTGGAGCAGATTGCTATTTAACTTCTAATGTTAAAAATAAGTTGTTCAACACACACACACACACAGTATATACTGTATATATAAAAGATGTTCATTCGTGTTCATTTAAGCAATTGTTCTAGTGTTATCCTTGGCTATGCAGTTGGTATTAGTTTAGTAATCATGAGCTAATATTCTTGTAACCTTGGTACTAATATTACAAAAACAGCACAGAAAGAAAAACACTACCCGAGAAGCACTTTGAGTAGTTACATGCACAGTTCTTCAGAGATTATATGAAAAAAAGGCAACTGGCAGCCAAGCTTAAAAAAATGAAGCATTCTTTAAGCCTCATCACTGAAGAAGAAATCTCAATTGAAGAGCATGCTCATACTATTACTGTACATGCTGCTTCTGCTTTGGGTCTTTTTTTTAAAAAAATCTAAAAGTACAGTATCTTATTAAAACAGCCACACTGAATATTTAGTTACTTGGTGGGCTTTAGACAACTGAGGTTTTAAGCTTTGCCGACTCTTTTGTATTACTAAATCAGATAATCCTGAGATATCCGAAAAATGCCAAAGGCCTGTGATTGTGATTATCAGTCTGATATCGACATGAAGCCTATTTAAAAATCAAAAGTGTAATCATTAGTCACACATCCTGGTCACATTTCTAGCAATAATACCTGATTATATTATTATATAGCTGAAGCGTTTAGCTGGACCTTCCAACATCACTGTATGACACCACTAATGCTCGGGAGACATGGAGTAAACCGTGATCAGCTGCTCTTATTTGTTTTACATCTAAAATTAGTCATGGGTATGCCGGCAAAGTTCTGTAGTTGCAGCATAGTGTGCTTAGCTGTTTGTTAATCGGTCTGTAGTAAGCCAGCACTGTTGGGTGCATGGAAACAGTTCTTAAACACACATATTAACAATCACTTTTCATGTCATCATCTCCTTATTATTTTGTGGAGATAATTTCGTTTGACGTGAAATATAATCTTAAAGAAAGCCCGCATCTGGTGTGCATGAATCATATTTATTTAAACTTCCAAAAATCTTCATATTACTGCAACATCTTTCAGATAATGCCAACTATTTTGTCATTGTATGTAATGTTGAAAAATAACAAACATATCAAAACCCAAACAAAAATGCTAAGACAAATCCAATTAAATCAAATCAATCACTAGTAATACAGCACCAAAAGGATGGAAAAGAGCTCTCATGGGCAACTCCCTAAAGGCCAAAATGAGCCAGAACTAACTATAGAACCCACAGCAGGGTACTTTACACTCCCAAATCTGGTCACCAACACACATCAAACGTAACCTAGAGGACAGCTCCGCTCGCGCCTGAGAGAGGTGAGGAGGAAGATGACGTGAGTGGGAGAGAGTAAGAGGGCAAGGCAGTGAGGCAGAGGAAGGAAGGAGCATGGCAATGCAGGAGGAAATAAAAGGAGCTAACCGGAGAGAACGAGAAGCCTCAAAGTCATTATAACAATACTGAGCATTTTACACCTGTCCACGGGCTGTATCAGAGCTACTCCGAGGCAGTGGCACTGTATATGTGATGCTGCCTCTAGAGAAATACTTGTCATATCTAGACACATACATATACAGACATGCACACACAATGGAACTAATAAGAAAAATAAGAAAATGCAGTGTTTCACTTCTATAAACAAAACAAAAAAAACCCTTATAGCCAGCAATAACATCTTCTACAACTTACACAGCTTGGTGTTATTGAGTCCCAGGGGCACACTTAAAGCATGCTGTTATTAGGAACTACAGGGCTGAGATGATGGTGTGAGAGAGAGAGGAAGAGGAGGAGATAGTGAGAAGAGAGATAAAACAAATGGACCATTTATATCAAAGCTTTATAAACACACATGGGGCCTCTTGTTACTAAAGCTACCTCTATCTAGAACAGAAGTATTATTGTCATCCAGCAGCTCACAGACACATGATTATATCCTTTGGCACCATGTACACACACACACACACACACACACACACACACACACACACACACACAGACCTTCGTACACAGGGACACATACATCTGTGTACACAGAGAGAAAAAGACATTTACATATAAATCTGTATATAAACACATACACCCAAGTCATTCCGATCCTTCTTCTCCATAGACTTAAGCCTAAAATAGCAGAGGCTTAAGATTTTTTTTTTTTTTCACCAAAAAAAAAAAAAGTTACAGCAAAGTGTGGGTGCCGAAATTTGATAGTGCGAGTGAAGGAAGATATTAGCATGAGCTCAAGAGAGCATCTATAATATGTGTGTACTGCCTGTGTGATTGCGTTTGCGTCCCTGTGTGTGTAAATGCAAGCAGGACTTGCCTGGCCGTAATCCTTGAAGCAAGTGTGTGTGTGTGTGTTCGCTTGTGTGTGTGTGTGAGAGAGAGAGTTATTGTGTGAGTGTGTTTGTGTGTGACCAGTAAGATGGTAGACAGCATAAGCCCCAGCCTTCACAGCTTAAGCCCCCCTCACTTTTCTCCCCCATAAGGCAAACAGTAGATAGACCGCAGGGCTTAGCCGGAGAAAGAGGAGGAGAGGACAATATATGGAAACTAATTCAATTTCAGCCTCTTTGCGCTGCTCCCCAATCTGCAAATACCACCACAGCCTGATGTAAGGAAATGGAAATCTCGACTCAACTACACACTATGAAGAATCTGTAGATTGGAACCCTATGGAAGTGTACTTATGCACTTGAGCAGCGGTCATCCAGTTAAATGACTTCCCTCTGTGGAGGTTCAAGTCCAGCCTCTCAGGCTGTTTCTGCTCCCTCTTTACCCGTCACCCTCTCAATTTTCCTGTATATCATCTAATGAACTTTCCAAACTTGCGAATGGTGGGAAAACCGTCATCTTTCTTATTCTCTGCAGAATGGCCGCTTTGCAGTTTCCATGAGTAAAGCCAAAAGCAAACTTTTTTCTGATACTTACTTCTGGGTTTTATTTATTGCATTATTTTTTTTACTACTAGTTTAAAGAAAAGAGCAGATTCTGTGTACGTGTAGTTACATTTATTGGCATTTATTTTGGTAACCAATTACTTGTTTAAGTAAAAAAAAAAAAACAACTTACAAATACTGTGCTTTCAGTTCAGTTTGGATTGGCTGCTTTTCTCTTTTTTCTATAATTGTACAATGAACATCTTTCGACATCTATCTTAGATTAATTGCTAATTACATAAATCGTTAGTTTCAGCCCTTGATAACACAAAGAAAACATTAGCACCCAGTGCTCCAGCGTCCAGGTGGTCTAACAGTCTAGCTCTGAGCTTGGTGTAATGCTGGTTGTTTTCCCCGCGGCTCCAACCACTCTCATTGATTTGCAGAGATAATAACCCACTTTATGAGTCTTTGCCCTCACCATGTCCAGTAGCACTCTGCAACATATGTTACTCTCTCTCCCTCTCCCCATCCCGCCGTCTCTCCTACCCCTCAAGGAGAAAACACACAGCTTATGAATTTTCCTAGTTGGTGCCATTTCTGTGTAACACTGCTCCATTGGTTTTTAGGGTCTTGGTGTGATATGGAAAAGGGTCATGGCAGTTGGCCTGTGGGCTTGGCTTCCTACAATTCCTTTGTTTTACGCTTAATGGAACTGATGTCAGGAGGATCGTCCCTCTGTGCTTCTCCTGTCAAGTTGTGCTGTGGTGGTTACACTCTTCAGCGTTTCAGGTCACAAGGTGAATAAAAATATATTTAACTCTAAAAGACCTCACAGATTTAACACAATACTATGTTGATATTTACTGACCACTGAGCAATAGCACTGATAAATATATTTGACATAAATGGCTGTATTCTTTTCAAATTCTTTAATGATACCGTACTCCAAAAGCTGGGTTCAAACAAACCTTAAGTAACAGGCTTAAGTATAACTAAAAATGTCTCTACTACCTTCACTATCTTACACAAAATGGCCATGATCTTTGACAGATCCACCAATACTAAAGTGCAAACCAAACAAAACATTACCTTTTACTTATTCAACACACACGCATCCATACACTCACAACAACACTCACAGTGGTGATACAGACAGACAAAGATTGCCTATTGACTTGCGCCCCTTTGCAGCCCACATAAATCTGCCGTGCCGCTCTGTGCATTTTAATCGACTGCTTTAAGAGTTACATTATTTACCTACTGAATGCCAGACAGAGAGGAGCAAACAAGCTATTACACTATCTAAGTTTACATCGCATTATGTTTCGCAGCACTTAGGACTGTAGGTGGTGAATAAATGCTTAGTAAACAAACAAGATGGAGGGAAAAAACACACACACAAGAGCTCAAAGAGAAATAGAGACGTGGAGAAGAAAACGACTGCAACGACACTGAAATTGCTGCATGAGAGCAGCCCACGCCAAAAAAAAAAAAACTACATTTTACATCATTCCTATGTCACCTTGTTTTATTATGCTACATGTAAATACTAATAATATCCTTTAAACACTCCTCACTTTTATTCATTGCCATGATTCCAATATTGTGTGACATTTCAAAAACGGCACCATGCTATGCAACCATGGCTTGCAAGAACAGATATCACGCTGAAGGCTTTGACGTGTACATCAATCTTGCAAATAGTGCGGAATAATAAAAAGTGAACACTGGCTTAAGGTTAAAAGCTAGCACAGTAAGTCTTGTGGTTTGAGTATACCGTAATGCCCACATCACACTGTTATATGGGAGCATAACGATCGCATGTCATTCTCATAGTCCGTAAGATAGCTGCTGTGCTGTTTCAGATGCTTTAATGCCAAGTAACCTCATCTTGTGAAAAGCGCCACGGTACTCTGGGGAGTGAGCGTGTATCAAAATTTCCCCGGTGGCAAGAGAAACCTGTTAAAGTAACACGGAAACTCACACAAAGGCATGTAAACAAGCATGCAAGTCACACACATACCCACACAACAGCAAAGACGCACCCGTACAGCCATACTTCATTCTTGAGGTTCTGCTCAAGGGGAGGGGAAGGGAAGCCCCATCTATCAACATTCAGTACATTTAGAGTAAAGCGCCACGGATGAAAGTGAGGGCTGAAAGATGGATGGAAAGAGGGATGAGAAGGGAAAAGAGAGGAGGGAAGGGGTTTGGTGTTTGGTGTTGGGGGGGGGGAAAAAGGAAAAAGGGAGAAAAAGGCGGATGTATGTTAACTACGTGAGAGCTTTGAAAGGGGGTGATCAAATAAGAGAATAAGACACTGGAGATTGAATGACAACAATAATCTCACAAGCTGACACATGAGTAAATACAGATGGACATGACAATGAAATGCACAATCTGAGAAGCTCAGTCCTTCTTATACAACAACACAACACAATCACAACAGTCTGGAAGATGGGCTGTCATTGCCAAGATTTCTTATTAGGTGCAATATAGTTGCAAAGTTTGAGGAGACACTTGTTTAGTAAGTTTTGGGTTGTTTTTTGGCCTAACATTATCCATGCGAAATATGAATAGGACTTTGACTTCTATCAGTGTTGAATTCTGAAATAATCCCTCCCACGTCGCAACTCTATAGCAGCTCTGCTTGAAGTCCTTTAAAAGCAGACCAAAGCTGCTCCTTTTCTTCCCCCTTACTCATACATAGTCTCCCTCAGGTGTCTCTCTCTCGATCTTGCATTCGCAGATGAACACAGGAGGCCATGACTGACAAGGTAAGGGATCGTGGGGAGGCGTGCGGGTGAAAGAGGAGAATTACCATATGTAAAGAACGGAGGTGCCAAGGTCTCTCTTTTTGTCTCCAGAGAAAGCAGGTGGGCTACAAGGGACAAGATAAGCGCAGGTAGATGGACCCAGTCACAGTGCAGACACTCAGATGAATGCATGCGAATGCAAAACACACACGCAATAACAAGAGACGCACACAGACAATGAGTGGGAGACTGAGAGGAGACAAGGAGGTATCACTGTCTATCCAGGTGTGTTGAAGATACAGTATGGGCCACCGCCTGTGTATGCTCCGGTCAATGAGGATGACAGGGGTGGTGTACAGATCTGATTAGCACTGGGAGCGAAGCTGAGAAGGCTTTCTCATCAGGATCGGCTTTCAAACCGACGTTATAGTGGTACTTTTATTTTTGCTGATGAGCAAACTGAGACCACGCTGTCTGTATACCCACGGGAACAGAGAACTGTGGTGGTCTTCCTTGTTTTTTTTTTATTCTACCATGTAAGTGTAGTTGAAAAAAAGGGAGCAAGTGTGGTGTCCTGTGTCTTTCAGGTAACTGCATAATGCGCTCACATGCATCCATTTGTGTGTTTGCACTGTGATTACGTCCATCCACCTGCAGACCTTATCTTGTCCCCACCTGTTTCATCGGGAGACAAAAAGAGAGGCCTTGCCACCTCTGTGCTTCACATTTACATAATTCTCCTCTTTCTGCCACGATCCTTAACCTTGTCTGGGCAGCTGTGGCTCAGGAGGTAGAGTGCATCGCAGGGATAGCGGTCCGATCTCCATGCTCCCCCTGTCCCACGAGGGTGCTTGGGGAAAGACGATGAACCCCAAATTGCTCCCCAGTGGTCAGGCCAGCACCTTGTCTGGTAGCTCACTGTTAATCAGCGTATGAGTGTGTATGTCTGTGAGTGAGGGACAAATTATACAGTGCTTTGGACAAAAGTGCTATATAAATGCAACAATTTACCATTTTTACCATCTCAGGTGTGAGTTTTTAAATCTTATTTTCATTATCAAGTCGTTCATAACATCTCAAATAATTTCAACTGACCCCCCTCTATCTCTGGAGATTTTGGAAGGCTTTTTTTCCTGAATCCGTTTCTAGACCTTAACGTCTCCAACTCACACCAGCACCACTTAAACAATTGCAACAGGACATTTCAATATATAATTACTGAATGCGTTGAAAAGTGTCTTTACTGCCCGGAAAGCCTCGTAGTGGCAATGATAAATGAGTGCTCTGAAGATTAGGGGTTCTTACACAAAGGGTCAGGACTCGAAATTCCTCAAAGGCCTGCAGCTGGAGGGTCGCCATATGAAAAGATGAGTATTGTATTATCTAAATAACTTTGAGTCCCAGGGTAATACTAAATGCATTCCATATGGATTCCCTGCCTTTGAAATCCACAGACTACTGTGTACTCCTGGTGTCAGAGTCAATAGTGAATATCAATAGTCAAGAGTCAATATTATTAGCTATGTAATTAGTGGGTATTAAATGGCAATAAAAGTGTTGTCTTGTAGTTTCACTTGTTTTACTGAACTTAAAATGACTTTGTTGTTTGTGCACTTGTTATTTTTTCTTTTCTTTTCGTAGCACCTGTACCTTCTGCACTTATTTTGTGCTTCTTGACTTGATGTTGGTTTATGGGCGCATATTACAGCGTTGATACCTGTGTGTGCATTTGAACTGGTGTGCGAGATGGATGTTAATAGCTTCTGAGAATGTCAGAAAAGCCCCCCCCCCAAAAATAATGCTCGTACAAAAAGTAGCACAAAGAAAACAGAGTATGGAATGAAAAGACGTGGGATGAAATCTGGGCAGAATGCTTTTAGAGGTTTGGCAAAAAAAATCTTTCAGTAGTGGAACCATTATTCATCATCAATCATTACTTACAGGTGTTATGACATATGTGAATTCAACAGCTATATCAAAGAATCCAGGTGTTTAACAAGTCTTTATACTGACTTGAATACAGCCAAAATGTTATTTAAGCTAATTGGTTTTCATGTTCTTTGATGAATGAGGGGGAAGGCAAGGAAGTTTGCTGTGTTTTTTCTTCTTCATTGCACTAATAGGGCTTTCAGTAAGATCATTACGCCCCAAAAAAAACTCTATCCTCGCCTTTTCCATTTGTTTCCTCTTCCTCAAAAAATAATCTCCAAAACCATCTGCACTGAGAGTAAAATTACATGTTGCCTAGCTCTCTCTTTCTGTCATCTAAACCTGTCTTTATGTCTGTCCTCAAAGCTCCTATAAAATCGCACAGGAAGCAAATGCTGGGAGGAAAAAACAGAACACTCAAACGTAAGAGGCTTGTGGACATCTCAAATGCACTCAGAGAGGCCATTAATAAAAATAATTAGCACAGGAGATGGGCGGAAAAAATGGGGGCCAGCTTGGCTGATGTAAAATCTCATTTCTGTTATTTAATTTATCAGAGACTGAAGCAGGAAATCCACAAATCATTTTGTTAGAGCACAGAGCTACAACAGGCATCTATCCTTGAAGGACACACGTACACACACACACAAATACACACAGATCCCATCATCAGCCAAAGGGGGCCTGAGGGGTCATTAGTGAAGGAAGAAGATCAGATATCACCAATTCATCTTGGTCAAAATGATTAGAGAGACACAGAGATCGAGAGGGATATGTGAGGGGGTACTTGTGTGCATTCCTGGTTCAGTGTACTATTGTGATCTTACAGTCATTCATCAAACACCAGTGGACACACGCCCATGAAACATTTTACACACACTCGCTCGCAGTTAAGGTTCAAGTTCAGAGAGGTCAAGGTGATTATTGTCACTGTAAGTCACAGAAGTCAGCAGCAAACTGCAGCTTGTGTTGGAGAATAATCAAATCTACAGTCCGTGGCAGCACACATGACATAGTTTTGTTGGGAAAACCTCGGACAGTTAGATTATTTTCCATATCTGTTGTCACTTCTTAATAAAAAACCACAAGCGGATGGGCAGAAAAGCATACAGCGGGAAAGAAGATATGTTTACACCTTCATAGCCAGTAGCTGGAGATGTAAATTGCTAACTGTCTAATACCTCGTTCGGACAAATATAATTATGTGGTTTGCTGAAATATCAAAATGGGTCAACATTATAAAAACTGGATAACTGGATTCCAAGATCACGCCCGATTCATTTTTTTGACAGTTGCTCACTGGCCGCATACGCCAAAACCAATTTTCAGGCTTCCAATAGAGTCCTTCTCCAGCCGAGCCAATGGAGAGCACACATGCTTGAGACTTCCTCCGGCTAAGCCAGCTGACTTCCCGTTGGCTCCCCACACACGAATGGGATAAGAGGCTCTTTTAGACTTTGCAAAATTATATGTGACAGAATGGATCAAACTCCGATCATACAAAGAGTCTTTCTGGATGTTTGTGACACAAAACCATCATTGTGCAGACGCTCCTTTTCTGTCATGATTGGGAATGGATAAAAAGTCATTTTTTAAAATTCATTTAGCCAGACTACAACGTTTTACGCCAACCAATACCCCAATTATCACATACAATGTCTCAGTGGGCTTTATAGGCTCACACAAAACCAGCTCGCATTCTAAGTTCTCTAAACTCTCGGATAAACACAATGGGACTAACAAGCAGAAGGCCCGTTGATCTCTTATCTCTTTTTATCTTCTGTGTGAAATTTTCAATAGGCTAATCATTCAGTCAACAGTCAGTTAAAAAAAGCAAAAAAAAAGCAAAAAAAAAAAAAAAAGTGAAGCAATATTGTGTTTAACTGAAAACAGGTACTAATTTAAACTAAATGTACAGGCTCCTTACTTTATGCCCCAAATAAAATAAACTTTTAACTTGTAGAGTATTCAACGTAAGAAAACTCCACGGGACAAACAAACAGGAGCCCCATTAGTTTGTTATATCATTAGTCCCTTTGTGCAATTTTCAATCAGCAAATTTGAAAAGATTCAATCTGACAATGGTGAGTGGGCATAACAGAAAAAAAAAACTATTCAAAGTACATGGGACTAATCTGAAAGCCAAACTTACCTCAACAATCAAACTCAAGTAAACACGCTTTCATCCCAGTTTAATGGTCGTTTGGAGCACAATGCGGATGGCTATTTTGTTTCGCAAAGATGATTGGAAACACAAGTGAGAAAAATTAACTTTGATTTTCTTATATTCAGGCCTCTCAAAAAGAAGCCACCCAGAAAAAGTAGATGGCTACAAGCTGTTGTTTGTGAAACTCTCAGGGTATACACACACACACACACACAATAGAGAATAATCAAAACACAAGCAGTGTTACTTAGCATTGCACTCTTCAGTACTGCAGTACTTCACCTGTGTATTGTACTTCAGCTGATAAAAGACTTCAATATTCTCCAAAACCAGCTCCAAATTGGTTTAGTTTAAACAATTCATACTTTAAGGTAAACTTCTAACTGCAATATGAACATCTATGATTGGCGCCAAGGAGATCCAGCCAACATTACTTTATTCTGTGTGAAACTTTTCAATAATATTTTTACTGTTTGCAAGTCTCACAAGGCGCCGAGTCGTAAAATCAAATGAGTCCTGAATCATGGTAGAGACTGTGGGCAATAATGGTTATGATAATAATATTGGAGTTTGACTGCAACAAAGGGACAGTGATTGAAAGTATCCTACCGTGGTCTGTGATTTTACAAGACACAAGATAGAGCTCCTTCAGACTTCTTCCCTCCTTGGCGATGATTTCCACACACCTACAGAGAGACGCAGAGAAAGAACAAATGTTTAAAGTGTCACCTCAGGCATTTGTGTTTTGTACTTTGCATCTCACTTTATCTTGAAGGCAATTTTGCCCTGTCAAAAAACACAGGAATATATGCGCACATACAGCAGATTTCTTTCTCTCAAACTCCCTCTTGCACACACACGCAGGATTATTCCAAAGTAAAGGTTAAACAGTACAGCTGCAGGGTCAGAACTGTTCACATATCCTGCCTCTGCTTCTTTTAACACACACATTAATAATTAAACACCTGATCTGATTAAGGAATCGCAGCGGGAGTATATGTGTGTGTGTGTGTGTATTTGTGCATGCGAGTCCGTGTATAGACACTCACATATAAGCTTGCTCACTTCAAAGAGGGATATCTGCATTCAGCCCAGTGCCCGAGCCCAAAGGACCTACAGATGTGTGTGTGTGTGTGAGATCGAGAGCTTATACACCAGGGAGGGCTACAGGGAAGATCAGAGTATCTGTATCAAATGATTCTCTTTAAATGCCTATAATGAGAGGAGTGTGTGCAACAACTAGATTTTGATCAATGTATTTGACCTATTAACCTTCAGGAGAAAATGTTTTGATCTTTATGCTGGTGTTCTGTCATGAATATTTATGAGACAAAAAAAAGACAAGCACACACACACACGTACTGTACAGCTCTCTCGTGTTAATGTGAAAGGGGAGCTGTAAAAAAAAAAAAAAAAAACTGTCATGTTGATCTGTCTTCCATCATTGAGCTCTATGTCAAAGTGAAACAAGAACAATATTGAGGTCTGGTGCTCACTAAGAACTATGTTCTTACACTTTCACGCAACATGACTGACAACTGAGGTTATTCGCAAATTCATTGCTCATATTCACCCATCTATGTGGGCTGGCTTATCTCACCATAGGCCAGGCATAATGCGCGAGGACTTGCTGAGAGAATCTGAGCTTCTTTTCTTTCATGTTTTTTTATGCCACGTACTCACTGTCTCGCACACAGGAGTGAAAATAGGACACACATCAACAGGGAATTCAGTACGGAGAAATTTCCGCTCAAAACAAAGTTTGATTTGTAAGCTAGTGTTTTTTTTTTTTTTTTTTTTTTTTTTGGCTCCAGGATTCATTTAAGGTGACACACGCCATGGATTTCACTTGATGTGTGACATATCACACCGCAGGATCAAGGAGGAAAAGGTGCTGCTGAGAGAAAAGTTAAAATGTGTGTCATATTTCTAAAAATCCTTCTTTCTGAGTGGAGCCGAAGCTGTTAAAATTTGCACTGACCTGTCTGTTTTAGTTCACTGGGCTGCATCTTCATATTTCACATTTTCTATTAAATTCCATTGCCCTGCAAGCCTCTCCGTGTTAGGTTGTACCTTTCCTACCTTTTCATTGTCCTCCCACTTCTCCCTGTTTATTTTTCACCCTGCCTCTTACTCCATCTTTTCCTTTTTCTATCTTCAACTATTTTCTCTCTGTGTGGCCCGCTCTGAGAGCTGGACAGAAGAAAAACTACACTCTTGAAAAGACCTGTTACAGTTGGTCATTCCTGACCGAATCTTGTGCTGTAGTCGCCTTAGATTACACTCAGTTAAGCCAGCAGGATCACAATATCGTGCTGTGTGTCTTGGGGCTGTGGCATTAGAGCTGCTAATGAATGAATGCACTGGGAAGAGTTGGTGAGGAAACTGAAAAAAAATAAAATAAAATAAATAAAGTGCAGCGACGAAGGCCAAGGCAGAAGATCCTCTGGGAGCTTGTTACACTGTGCCCAGGGTCAGAGCAAAAGCAATTAGACCATACATCAATGAATGAAGGAGGGAGTGAGGAGAGATGGAACGCGACTACAGCAGGAAACAGAGTCAGTGGAGATCTCGATACAGTAGCGAGAGGTTGAACAGAGGCAGAGGACCATGTCATGGGAGACTGACAGAGCTACAAGAAACAAGTACGAAAAAGAAGAAGGAGTACGAGGCCAGAACAAGGCCAGAGTAAGGTGAAATAAGAGGATTGAGGAGACAGCAGAGGAGATGAGGGAGGATGGCGCAGAGGTGTGGAATGTGATGGCTAAGGCATGGTTCAGGCCACATGAAAGATCTTCAAGAGGCAACAAGCTCCCACCCACCTCCACTCAAACCCCACAAGGCTCAGCTGACATGAATTAGTGATCTGCTCGCTTTCAATAATGTACAGAGCCTGTGACAAAAGCCCTGGTTGGACGTGGTGTGCATACTGAACATTTAGATAGAGGCAATGCTACAGGAGATAACGTTGAGACGAGAACATTAAGATGCAGCATGGAGTGAGCAAGTCAGCAGCATAGCAAGGTGGTGGAGTTGGAGAAGCTGCTGCTGATGCTGAAAAAGGGAGGAATAAGCAGGATGAAAAGAGGAATGAGGGACTTTGGAGGAGTAGGAAGAAAGAGGAAGGAGGAAGATGGAAAAGGAGGATGAAAAGAGGGTTGACGCAGCTGATGCAGGTAAGTGGGATGAAGGATTAGAAAAAGAAGAGGAGGAGGAGAACGTATGAAGGATCATGATGACGAGGATACAATGTGAAGTGCAGGAATAGGAATAAGGCTGAGAAAGGAAAACAAAGAGTGGAAGATGTGTCAGAAAATAGGAAAGAGCAAAGATTCAGGAAATTGTAAAGAAGAAGTGAAGAGAGGAGGAGGAGGAGGAGGAGGAGGAGAAGGAAAGGAGGCAGACGGTACAAGATGACAAAATCTGAAGGGTAAATAGAAGCGAAGGTTAATTAGTATGATTTAGAACAATAGCAGAAAGATGACGGAGTGCGAGACGAGGAGGAGTAAATGATGATGACAAGTGAACAAGCCCAAAAAGTCAAGTTGTCTGCCACCGTAGAGGGCGAAAGATGCGCTCACAAATATTATTGATGCATAAAAAAGTCCAGAGAAAGCACTTTGTTATAGTTATGTAGCAAGCTAATATACAGCTCAAGGCCACTTTATCCAATAAAATGACAATAAAACAGTTTCCATGACAACTGCATCTTTAAGTGATTAGTGTAACTGGCAGGCAGGAGAGAGAGAAAGGACCAAGGGAGTGAACCTCATCGGGGGTCAGTGTGTGTTTGGCTCACTGTCACCGTGCTGTCGGCACAAACAGCTAGAGGTAAACAATAAAACTGTCACTCCTCTCTGTATCTCATTCTTTCAGTAGCATACAAACAAAATCAAACTTTGGTTTGGTTCTTGGCATGTCTGGGACTCATACACACATTTTCCATCGAAATTGAATTACTGGACTCACACAACTGGACCTCGAGGACTTTGCTTAACCCTAAAACATCTTTCATATTTAATTTTGTTTGCTTGCCAGCCAGCTAATGCCTCCTGCCAGAGAACTTAGCCCTTGTTCAACTCCACATTCAAGGATAAGAGACTGTAAATTATAGTAAAGGGGGAAAAAAAAAAAGATTTGGTCCTAATGACAAAACACATCTTCTACTTCAAACAGAGGAAAGGTTTGTTACTCACTAACAAAGGAAACCTTCTGTAGAGTATATTGGGAAGTAACAATTTAATAATCTCTCTGAAACACCTTAAAGAGGTGCAGATGCAGCTATGTGTTTCCATAGGATCATTTGCATTGCCGATACATAACTGCTCTTCCCTCTGAGTTTTTAAGCAGAAAATTCAATTATCTTACTTTAAAAACCATGGTAACTGCACCATCACTAATTCATCTTGTGATTAACTAAAGTATTTTCCAGGGTCTTTACATGTAAATGAGGCCCGAAGGTATGACAAGCTAAGTAGTGTTGATTAAGATGGAAATGCCACTCATTCAGGAACCTAGATGTTGTTTTTGTTGTTTGTTTTCAGCCATTTATTTCTCAGTATTAAATTTGCTCTTGGGCCATATTTTGCCCAACCTCCGCTCACTGCCATTTCAAAACTCCATACACTATATTAGCTTACTGAAAATTATTTTAGGTTTTGGAAACTGCTGTGGCCTCATTATGACTTATTTCTATGAAGTTGCAAATAAATTGAACATGGTTCATCTTATTAAAATGTTATTTATATGCACTGAAGAGCATTATTGCAAATAGTTTTTAAATAACGCTGCGGAGCTCTTGAATAATAAAAGGAAAATGGTAGACCAGCATTATCAGTGGGATTAATTCATATATGTATAATACTGAAGGTTAGGAAAATGGAATTTTCAAGTCAAGGCCAACATAGTGATGTTGGCTTCTTTTCACCCTCGCAGCACAGAGCTCCAGTGAGTCATCAACACCTCAGAAAACTAGAAAAGCCTTTTAAAATCTCTTTGTACATCTTCTCTCATATGGGCACTTATACAGGCCAGACCAGTGTATTTGATAAAAAAAAAAGGGGGGATTAGCACTCAGGAAATGATCGAGCGGCAGATTACCAACTCCATCTGAGCTCTATACCATGTTCCCTTATAGGCCAAGACGCCTTTGACTGTGTTTTATTTGTGTGTATGTGTGTGCATTTGTGTGTTTTGTTGTACAACCAGAGGTTAAACCTTGACAAAGCCTAGTGATCAGCCCTTAATCCTAGCTTACTGTTTGATCAAACTTAATCTCTTCTATGAGCTTATTACTGTGGTCAAAGTAAAATGAGCTAAATTAGGAAGCTTTGGTTGATTTGAGGTTTATATTGTGCACTGATTTTGTTGTTTTTCATTTTTATTTATTTGGTTATTTATTTATTTTTGTCTAAATGGTTAAAATTCCAGAGTAGTGCTTTTCAAAATAAAAGCTCCCATGAAAACGTCATCCATCTCAAGATAGACCGTATATTTTTTTCTTGTGCAACCTTTTTGTGGAACACAGGAGACTTCCAAACGCAAGTCCAACCACTTCTCTGAACAATGTCCATACAGCAAACTGGAGGGAGTCTACAGCGAGCCTCAACAAGGATATGTGGGACAAGAAAGCATGGACAAAGAGAGTGAGGGACAACCAAGTGTTTGTGCTTGGGTGAATGCATGCATGTGTCTCTCAGAGGTGAAGCTAATCTTCTTTTATACAGCACAGCCAGAGGTATCCAAACAAGCAGGCAGCAAGAGGAAGAATAGTAACAATACTTGAGAGAAACTGAGGTCCATATTTATCACAAAGACTGCAGACAGTCTTCCAGCCAAACAACATGTGTAGCGCTTCTCTTTAGCTAGCCGATCACAATGGAACAGGAACAAAGACGCTGCTGGGAGAATGGCTGTAGGTACGTACACTAGCATGGTGCTCATCCCGCTGCTCACACGGCCCACAATTATACGGCTGTCTGGCCTCACAAAAGGAGCAGGGAAATAGAAATGGATGATTTTTGAGAGAAGAGGGCAAAAGAAAAAGAAAGTAAGCATGAAATGTATAAAGAAAGCGGTTGAAGGTCTAGAGAGAGGTTGAAAACATAAAAGGAGGAGGAGGAGGAGGAGGCAGCGGCGGTGACAGACGAGACTTCAGACTTCCATGGCTGTCTTTAGACTTAATGAAATGGAAGGGCGGAGCGGCAAAGAGGAGGAGAGCAAGGCAAGACGTGGGTTTATACTTCTGAGGAGAACGCTCTTGCAAAATGATTCTTGCTGTAAATTTTCTTTATATCACCCATAAATCCATACACAAGTGTAAGGAAGCAGCGTTCTGCTTCCTCAGACGTTGTGCAGCACAGAGTTTCTGGAATCCTCTGGACAAAAAAACTTTAAGACTTTTTTCATTAGGCTAATATAAATGGATATAAAAATATCCAATACCTCAAAAGAGCCCTTCAGTAAGCAAATACTTCATACTGAGGAAAAGCAACAATCTTAAAATGGAGCAATACAGGTTTTATTGAATGAGAGGGAACATCATTCATCAATTCATTGCTTTTGAAATTGCTGACCCTCTGATAATATGTGTTGACTTGGGCCATTGTTCTTCTGCTTATTTGGGATATAATTAAAATTGTGTTCACAACAAATGTTAGTGAAGCAACTGTTCCATTTCTCGCCCTAAAAAAGCTGTTTTGCTGCCTAACTACTGAAAAAGGAACAACTTCGACAGACGGCAAAATTGCCTGAAATGGACAGATCTATCAGAGTAATCATCAAGTCGTTTATGCTTTGTCGTAATTTCCATTTTTGGCATGACTTCCTATGGATGTTATACAAAATGAAAACTTGCAAAAATAAAACAAACACAATACAAATGTGTGGCTTTACCTACACTTGTCTTTCTTTTCTGTTTCTGTCTTTATAAGATATTTATACAGTATGAAGACGGGTTTGACTGTAAAATATGCAACAAAAAGTAAGTGCATACCTAACACAGTAGACTCGTGGACCTGACTTGTAGCTTCTTAAGCGTAACCATGACACAGAGTTCATAGACATATCCCATTTTCGTTTATTGTTATGATAAAATTACAAAATTATAAATCCAGAAGCCAGGGCTGTAAGAAGCACTTTTTATCCCTATCTGTTCGAGTCTGTGTGTGTAATTTCCAGCTGTCTGAATCAGGGTCTGCTTGAGCAATTAGGGCCTGGATGATTTCCCAGGCTAGCCTCCCGTACCCACCGCTCAAATGAGAATCACATTCCTATTGTGTTCCACCGCCGTTAATCATGTTTTCAAACGACTCTGCAAAACGGCAGGGCATTCCAGCAGCTTGTCATCGGCCCGCTCAAAAATGTGCCGATGGGGTCATAACTGGAGCCATAAATGCCCATCATCCGCAGCTTTTCTGTCCAACCTGCGCCTTTTTTTTTGTTTGTCTGGGAAAGGAGAGGGGGGTGCCGAATGAGCACACTTTTCAGGCCAACGCAGCCAACGGAGAGCAGAAACGCCAAAGCCCTTATATGTGCTGCTGCCTCCTCTCATCCTCTGAAGGTTGGGTTCTTTAAATGCTTGAAACACTTTCTTCAGTCGTACTGTAAGTAATGCAGTAATTGCAGAGTACAACACCTCTAGTGCTATACAAATGGCAAAAGTTTCAATACACACACAGCATGAATTCTACTCTAAGCAAATGGCCATTTAGCAGTTCTACAGGATACATTAGATATGAGTTGTGATATGAGTGTGTCAGACGTGTAAACTCATGGCTGTTATTGCAAATTCGCCTTCTCCAAAAACAAATGTCACTCACAAACCAGTTGTTTTGTCCATCAAAACCCAGAGGGAAAATCCAACTAAGCACTTTGTGAGGTTAAGTGGCAGTTACTCACGTTAAGCTCATCCAAATGGACAGCCTGTTGCCTTGCCAACGCTGACGGGCCTCCGTGATGCACATGCACAAACAGCATTTTGAAGCAGCTTCTCGGTTGCCAGCGGAAACCAAGCAGGCCTCACATCGCTCACACAACATGGATTTCTGATAGCTCCTAACTCTGCCTCTGTGCTTTCTTCCTCTGGTGCACCTAAGCAGTTTCCCCCCCTGAGGACATGCAAGTGAGATACTCACCTGTAAATGAACAACTGGGCTCTGTAAAGCACTGCCATGCCCCTATCTACCTCCACGGTCAGCCCAGTGCAGCCAAAACACAATAAATAACTCAGGAGAAGATGAGCACTGCCCTGTGGCAGATGGCGATAACACTTACAGCCTCAGGTCTGAGTTGACACAGTGCTGTTTTTCCCTGTGCGAGTGTGTGTGTGTGTGTGTGTGTGTGTGTGTGTGTGTGTGTGTGTGTGTGCGTGTGTGTGAAGGAGAGAAGGTTAGTGGAGCTCTGCCCATGTGAGACGAACCAGTTAGGTTAGAGATGGTTGCCCATGATAGATGTCACTGTGGGGAATAAAAGCAGTGAATGCATCTCCTTTCTTGGTGCCTCTCTTATTTCTGAAAGATGGAGCAGGGTAGAGCAGGAGAAAAAAAAATATTCTAGCTATTATTTATTTACAGTACATATCTTTGGTTTATATTCTAAAACGCACACAAAATAGAGGCCTTATTTTAATTTCACCAAAAACTCATCGTATTAAGTCACTTTTGCCATTAAATGATTTTTGTCAAACAAATGTAAAAATCTGCCAGGCAGCCTAAATACTTCAACCCTTCCATGTAAAGTAAGAATGAATATGTGTTTGGAGTTTGTCAGACCAAAGAAGAAAGTGTCATTAACTAACTGTTATTAACTACTAAAATATTGACAAGTTTATGAAATTAGGTGTCAAAATCAGATAAAAATGAGCAGTATTCTCAACTGCAGGACTGTGGGGGGCGTGTCTGCTGAAAGTGCTGAAGCCACGCCCCCTCGGGGAGCATTGATGCAGCAATTTTGAAGCGACTGACGTGTCAGATGAGTTCAGAAAATGACATGACTAACTTTGAAACACTCTGAGCGAGATGAATTCATCTCTATCTCTCTGCTAGGGGTGCAGGAGTATGCTCGGTGGCCTCAGCGTGTCATCGAGCCACCCTTTAAGGACCGCCCAAAAAATCCTGGACTGAAAACTGGTGAAAAACTGTTTTAACCTCTAACTCCACATTTCAGTAATATATCCTTCAAAGTCTTTTCACATGTTTTCAGCAACTATTTTCCAACATATTAAATTTATTTTGAAAGAAATCTCAGAATTGCCTTTCCACAGACTTTAACAAAAGATTTTCATAATTTTATTGGATCATTTTTTGGCATTTTCCTTTGGTAGGAACAATGACAGTAAGTGACAGTAATGACAGTAATGACAGGAAAAATGAGGCGTGAGAGAGACATGAGAGGTATGACATGCAACAAACATTCCCAGCTGGAATCAGACCAGGACAATGTGGTTAAATGGTACGCAACCACAAGACCAAAAGGATGACCAGATGCAGTATGTTGTAAATTGTCAAATACATTCAGTTCTAAAAAATAATTGACTGATTACTGGCAGATTTCTTAGCTTGTTTTACCAAACCAACTTTTTCGCAGAAATGAATAGAAATGATTTTTTTTTTTTTTTTTACAGAACAGACTCTCTTTCTCTGTAATCAAGTCAAAAAGGTCCAGCATTTCACTATGATTAAATGAGATTTCTCCAGAACAGATAGTACCACTAATAAATACCAGCTAATAACAGAGTCTTGTTTCAGGTGCGAAAAGAAACAGCCAGTCTGACTGTGATAAATTGAGGTGAGCATGCCCCTCAGGCCTGCATATCATAGCTCTTCTGCTCCGTGTCCACATGCAGAGAGAGAGGTGAACTATCACGATGTTTACCAATAGGCCTGACACGGTGGCACACGCTAACACACAGTGTAACACCCTCTGCCCACTCAGCCATGTCTAATTGCTCTGCACTTTGATTACTGCCATCTATTTTAATGAGAGCTTACCAAACTCATTCTCTCCTGCCCGCTTTCTCTGTCAAACACACATGCAAACGTGGCACACACATCCAGGTGTGTGTGTTTGTGTGTGTGTGTGTGTGTGTGTGTGTGTGTGTGTGTGTGTGTGTGCATGCCACTTAGACACATATAAACACAGAGAAGAGAAGAGAACAATACTGTGAACCGTGTTTGTCCCGGTGGCAGGAAATTGGAGGGTGCTCATTAGGCTAATGGATATGAAGAGGAAGGGAGAAGGGGGATGAGGACAGAACGGGGGGAGGACAGGAGGAAGTGAGGATGGGAGGCCACTGAATTATACCACAACAAATTCTGTACAATGGCCCAACAAGTCATATTGCAGTGTGTAATTTCCTTGCTGCTATGATAGAGAGAGGAATACTTCAATTACACAGACTGGCTTTAATTACGCTGAATGAATGAGCTGTTGCATTTTTGGTGACTCTGCTGACTGCTCCTGCAGCTCGGCCGGATGGACTTGGCTTCATTAGAATCTCCAGTTTACCAGCGCACACACCAGGACAAAGCCTAATCAATGGACTCACACTGTTCTAAAGACCGAAGGAGAGCAGAGACAGCAGATACCGAACTGGACACGAGTGGCTGATCGAAGGAGAAAACAGTGCTTTCCAGTGTGCCTTCAGCCATCCTTTATTTTCCTTTGCACACATTGTGGTTTCTGTCACTGAGGGTGTACAGTGTCTTTTCCTCAAAAGTTATAATACTTTATGTTTTTCCCCCGAGAGTGAAATGACATGGGTACACTATGCTATGACAGCCCTTGACTAAAAGTGTGCCTCGCAAAAAAACAAACAAACAAAAAAAAAAACACATGAGCTGAATGTACATAAAGAGCAAGAGAAAGTGAGGGAGCCCAGAACAGGGGGGGAAAAAAACACAGGAAAAAAAAAAAAAAAAAAGGAGGAGGAGTGTGAAAGGAAAGAGAGATGGAGCTCGACAACCGCAGTGCAACCACAACTATGCCAGATCACATTGTCACACTCTGTCTCATCACTTTACGAGACGTTAGGTCGTCCATGAAACTAGTTCAACATGTCTACTATAACAATCATCAATACCACAATACCACACATGCATACACGTCGGGTGCATACAATGTTGGAAAATGCTGTTCTGAGAAAACAGAGTTCCGATAAACGCCAAGATGAGGTCACAGCACAGTCCACTAAGTCAATTAGAGAAAAAAGGTGACTATGTGTAACTTCAGGGCAAAATCTGTGTACCCAAGTGTCATTTCAAACATAATAAATCTTTACAGTCTGAATCGACCTCTGACCCTATAGTGACCTGACCATGACCCCTGTCTGCCACTGTCTCCATAGAAACATGAGCAAGGGTAGCACTTGAATACCTGGATCCAGCAACCTAAAATAGCACTGTGTAATAAAGGTTCGGGTTCAGGTTTAATGCAAGCAGCATTTCTCTCACCTCATTTCTATACTCTAACACCTTCTCCCACTGGATATTATCACTGAACGGTCCTGTTTGATTTACAGCATAATGTCTTCCTATTCCCTCGGTGGTGTTATCATAATATTAAAATATCACAGCATACCAATTAAACACAGAGAGAGACGCCATACCAAAAAAAAAAAAAAACCCAAAAAAACAATGTGTAGTATACGGAGAAGGGTCTAGCATATACTGTAAAAACTAGCTGCTAATCCAATTGTTCCGTCCATGGGGACAGGAGAGAGAAAGACCCTAATGAGAAACTGGTGGCTAAATAACCATGATGGTAATAACAGTGGGAGCGTCTCTTGGAGCAGGCATTTGACTCTGGTGACACAGCCATTAGGTATTCATGAAAACAGATGTTGCTTGGCTCGCAAGCTCATTGGCCCAAACACCCCTTCGAAAAAGCCAGAATCCTAAATGAATTTCCCAACGGAACATGCCGTTTGATCCCACGCCAAGAAAAAGTGAGGAGATTTTCATGCTATAGAAGAGGGGGAGAGATCGCAAGAGGAGAGGGGTGAGGAGGAGGAAGAGGGGGAGGAGGGGAGAGGAGGATGGAAGACGAGATGGGCTAAAAGAAAGAAAAAGAGAGAGAAGTGCGGTTTATCCCCCTTGAAGTAGCTGTCTTCTCTCATAACGCCTCTTCAACGCTGAATCTCATCTCACTCTCTCTCTCTCTCTCTGTCTGTGGCCAAAGATGCCATCTTTAGCATGGGCTGAAGAAACAAAATCCTATTAGCTTGATAGCAAAGTGAATTTGTTGAAGCAGTCTCAACCAGGCGACGCTCCAGTGGCTTATCACTGGCTAAGCAGACAGAGCTTAGGCAAGCGGAGGACAGAGGGGAGTCGGTGAGGAGACAGAGGGAGGGGGGAGTTTAGGTGCTTTTATATACAGAAATGTATTAATACTACAGTATGGTTCATTAATATCTTTTTTTTTTTTTTTATCTCATCACTACAACCCCCCCAAAATGTGGAAAATTAGCGGTTTATTTTGAGTCTTTTAAAAACAAGAATATTCTTTTTTTTTTTTTTTGTAATTTGTAGCACAGAAGCTTACTCACATTTTTTAATTCTGTTTATTATTTATGTATCATATTTACACAGTCAGCAACAATATTAAAAGAGAAGCAGTTTTACTGTCAACTGCAGTGGTCAGTGTCCTGTACGATATAGACATCCATTTAAGAGTAGGACATAAAATCTGGTCAAAAATAGCTTCTAACTAATCTGAAAATGATAAAGATTATTTATTGATTTATTTAGCTTTTATCTATCCTTCTGTTCTGCATTGACAGATTACAAGACTTAGATGAATACATATATCCACATTTTAAAGAAGGACCAAACACTTCTGTAAAGCTTAATTAATCACTCCTTTGCCTTTTTTTTGTCCATCTTTTGTAAAACAGCAAATGTCAATGAGTTTTACCATTGGCTAAAAATACAAGGAAGAGGAGGAGGATGTTGTCCATGAGAACAGGAAACCAGATCTATAGCCTTTGTTCTCTTCCCTTTCCATAACTATTCATATTACAGTCGTCATCCTTACAAAGATCTTCTATTTAGTGTGCTGGTAAATTGACCATGGCTGGTGGTTTGGAGGGACGGAGGGAGGAAGACCGAGTAGAAGAAGAACACGTTTTTATAGACAGTGTTGTTGATGGATGTGATTATAGCCTCTTCATGCCCATCCATTCTCTATAGATTCCAGATGATAACAGTCCTTGGACCCTCTCTTTCTTCCTCTCCCTCCCTCTCAATGTTTTTCTCTTCTCCTGTGTTTTACACCCTTTTATTTGAACGTCCCGTCGTCTTCTCCTGTCTTTCAAACTTTTCTGTTTCTATTTATCCCTCTTTTCTCTCTGAGGCCTTGTTCTTTCTTTCTGTTCTTGCCTCGCTCTGCTCTCTAAACCCCGTGCACTCTTTAATTCCCTCCTCCCCATAACACCATCTTCTTCTCACAATCGCTTCCCCTCTACCCTCCTCATGTGCTTCACAGGGAGCCAACAAACCACATCACATATCTAAGACCCCTGCTTCCCCTCCCAAACAACCCTGCTTCCCTCCTCTATCCCCTTTTTCTCTTTACCACTGCCTCTCATCCTTTCATGACCATCATCCCAGTGCGCCTCCTTACAGTTTACAACAGTGTTCACATTTCCAAAGAACCCCCCCCCCCCAATGGGTGGTACGTGTTTGCCTCGAAACACATTAGCAGTGTCGAGCAAAAATACTATGACAAATGACATGAGACTAACAGTGGGGATCCTACTGGTCATTCAGCCAGCCAGCAGAAGCACTGGAGTGCGCTCCGCCACAACACTGAGGCTCAAAGTGAAACCAATCCTCCAATGCCGTACAATATCTTCCTTAATCTTACTCAAGCTCCGCTCATTACACACTCAGCATGGGCCGGAGACAGGCAACACGGGGAGCTATGCGGCTGGGATTTGTACACCAACTGTGTGCGAGTTAGCATGTGTGTAGACGCAATGATGTGGTATCGCTATCGCTGCTAAGACGAGGCCACAGTAAAAGGGTGTGTAATACGCCATGACACTGTACGCAGATCAAGTAGATTTATAGTCCCCATCATCCCCTCCCATAAGAGACAAAACCATAGAGAATGTTAATTTCCACTGCCATAAACAACCGTAATAAGCGTCACACTGACATGTGAGCATGTTTGCATGCCTGCGTAACAATCAGCATACTGTGATACATATACATGACATGCGCATGCCTGTGTGGATGTGCAAGAATGTGCCTGTGTGTTTCACAAGAGTGTACAGTATGTGCGCAAGTAAGCGGTTGTGCGCGTCTTTTTTTTCTACCTCGTTACCGCAGTAAGAAAAAACCTGACTATGCTTCATTCATCGCCTTTGTCATGCAAGGTGAGGTCATCCAGACTAAATTCAGACAATCCTAATTGTACAGGGTGATAATGCACCCACATAAAGACTAACATATTTCAACCCACAATAATACTCTCTCTAATCCAACAACTTTTCAGCACCCTCCAGTATCCAGCTTACATTCAAGGACGGGGCGGAAAGAGGGCTGCGCCAAAAGCTGGAGGGCTGATCTGAAAAACAGGAGCAGAAATCTGAATAGAAAAGAATGTTTGCGCACAAAAGACACACACTTATGCGCAAGCAAAAATCACTTCCTTGCATACATTATTTTCTCACATGCTTAAAACCATGTACGCTCACACACGTGTACAGAAAGTCTACCCAAAGCGGCAGACTGGAGGGTTGGAGTGTGACGGCTCCCAGTCTGCCAGTTCAGTTTTATGTCTCGGCTTTGATACAAATCCACACAGCATGGAAGCTCACTCCACCACCTGAGGTAAGTGTCTGTGTGTGTTTATGTGTGTGTCTGTATATGTGCGGTGAATGTACAATCCACCACCTGTTTGTTAGCAAAGAAAGCCAAACTCCATTCCACTTCCAGAGGGTGCACTTGGATGCTTGCACGCGCGTGTGTGTGTGTGTGTTGCACATGCACATGTCTTGCATGCGAGTGTGTACCTGTGGCGTGTGTATATGTGTATGTGTGTGTGATCCATTCTGTTTTCCACATGAAGCTGTTCCTCATTAATCAATTTATGGAGGGACAGCTATATGAGCCTCGGCTCTGTTCCACTCCTTTACAATAAAACCTCATTGGGCTTCGTTCCTCCTCCAGCTCACATAACCCACCTTCTGGCCAGATCAGGTCATACACAGTAACAAGCAAACCACAATGAGGATCACTGGCCTGGGCCAAACACATGCTATGATTATTCAATTTTTCAGCTGAACTCTTGTGGGTGTATATATATATATATATATATATATATATATATATATATATATATATATATATATATATATATATATATATATATATATATATATATTGTATACACTTTCAAGGTATTGTTTTCCCTGAAATGTTAAGATCACAATTTCCTTGCCAAATTTTCATTTACCGCAAAGTTTGTGTGAATGACCTAATGTCTGCACTGAAATAGGTAATAATCACGTTTTGCCAAATTGTATAATTTATGGCACGTTTTCTTAAAATTCTGGATTGCTAGGCTCCAATAACACTGTTGAATCCTGTTGGAAGTCAGATGCAATAGCTATGAAGTGTGTAACAATGACAGATGGTCAAAAAGAAAATGTATTAAAAAAATTATGCAGTGGGACACCTGTGACAGCCATGGGCCAATCTGGTCGACCACGTCCCATAACGTAAACTTTTCTCATTTCTCATGAACCCCACGGAGAGGACATGTCAAAGGCAGCAGAACAATGTTTTATCTCATCTGACATCCTGACAACAAGGAAATAAACATAAGCTGACAGCCAATCAGATCTCCCATCTGCTGGTCTGCCTCACAGTGGTTGGATCGCCCGACAAGTGGTGAAGGAATAATTTTATGTGAGAGACACACCCCAGAGATGGTAAGTGGGAGAGCAGGGGGTAAAAAGAGAAGGAAACAAGAGAGAGGGAATATGGGGAGAGTAGAGTGGGCAGCCACATGGCAACTCCGGGCTGTTTGATTGGTGGAGGCACGCAGGCAGCCAGGCAGGAAGACCAGGAAATGTAATTCAGGGAGGCTGTCTGAATATGACATCTCTGGGAGCTATTCAATCTGCAGCCAAACCCTCAAGTGGCGCCTCGCTTGGCATGGTGGCAGGGAGGTTACAACTGTGAGCTCACTGCCTGTCAACCCCACTACACCCTCTGCAGAGAAAAGGATATGATGGGGAAGGGAAGAGGAGGTGAAGGGAGGAGGAGGTGGTGGGGAGAGGAGAGGAGAGCAGGAGTGGAGAGGAGAGCAGGAGAGGGGCAGCAGAAATACAAATGAAGATAAATATATTTACATACTGACAATGTAACTAAAAAAAGGTGCAGCCAAGAATAAACAAGATTTAAATGGAGTGGGTGAACGTCTGAAAGGAAAGGAGGAGGGAATGCCAAGAGGCAGAGGCACAATGGGACTCTGGAGAATGAATGGGAGAAAGACTGAGGAAGGAAAGGCGGAGTGAGTGAGAAAGTGATCCAGGCGCCGGTTGTGATTCTTCTCTGTCAAGCAAGGCTCATAGAGAGTGGTGATAATTGACAACAGTGGCCTACGTCCTTCACCGGACCACTCTATTCATTACAAAACCAAAACAATCTACCCCCGCCCCTTTACAGTGCCTTAAGACATACTGTACATTAAACACAAGCACTGCAGAGCTATGTCTGTGAAGGGTACCTAGAACGTCTGATCCATTCAACACAGTGAAATGTGATTTAAACAAAATACATAAACAAATGAATAACAATTCATTAATAAACTGGACGGTGTGTGTTCGCTCCATTGACAAAAGTGTGTCAGCCTATCACCATGACATCCCATTCCCCAAATTTGGTGTTTCTTGCTCCAAACAAAAACAGTAGTCATGTTTCCATCCAAACATATCGTCATTCATCCGAGACCGTTAAGTGATCCTTAGAAGGTGGTTCTCGAATTAAGCAGCAAGTGACGCCAGTTCTCCAAGAGGCCACAACAAGGTGACGTAATTAAAAGAGTGCCAGTCAAAGCTTAAACAAAAAAAAAAAAAAACAGTGCAGAAAAATATGTCGGCAATATTACATGTGTGTTTGTTTCATGCACAAATGTGAGGAGGGCTACAACACATCTGTGTGAAGCGATCATGGATGGATCAGTCATGTGAGTTGTTCACTACGTCAGAATAAAAGTGTTTCCATCTCTATTAAGTATCTTCTTTTTTTTTTGTTCAAAGTTTGTCATTTCTATTTCTTTATTATTTATTCTATAGGTTTTAATCAATAGTACACATTGTTTTTTGTTTAACGTGATACTGTGAACTTTTTTTACTGCCATTTTATGGAACAAAATTCCCGCGACACTTATTCATATGCACCCGAGCGCCATCACATATGTACATCTTGGCATCATGAGACGATGTTCTCTCGTGTTTCAACAGAACGCACCTGGACCATAGAGGAATGACATCATGGGAGGAAACGAATGAGAGCTAATAGTTCAGATGCTGCCATTCATCTCCACTCCCTGTCATTCACATCTATTTGGCTTCCCTGCGGTCCTTCCTGCTGATTTTCTGGGTTTAACAACAGCTCCTGAAGAATCTTATCAGTCAAGTTACGACTTCACTGTCTAGTCCTCCCCAGTCAGCATTCAGCCCCTGAGATAGACGATGACAGCTCACTATTGGATACTGCTCCAAAACTCTTTTATCAAGCCCGTTCATTCATACTTGCATACAGATCGAGAAATTCAGAGGCACACAAAGACACACAAACAGAATTACTCAGCCCGCCTCCCTCCCTCCCTCCCTCCCACACAGACTCACTCATCTACCATTTCATCCCAAAGAGACCGTACACATTCAAACAAACAGAGGAGACAGTTATTGTCCGAATGCAATTATCTTGTACTGTCCATCTCCTTGACTGCTGTGGGACAAAGGGCCCTCTGTTGATGAGGCTAGCAGCGTGTGAATAGGAGGTTAGACATCCTTGGCCTTTTCCATGGCTGTGGACATTCAATCTGCCATCCACACATCCCAGTGGATCTGATAACACTAAACAAACCCCAGAGAGAGAGAGGGAGAAAAGCCCAACGCTAATGGCTTTAGTATTGTGTGTAAATCCTCTCTTATCTGCCTGCTCTCTGTGTTAAGAGACTGGTCAAGGGCAGTGGGAGAGAATAAACTCTATAACCGCAATGTTGTCTGCCAGCACTCACCTCAACATAAACAGTTTAGAATAGGGCATGACCATGCAAAGACAAGCACACGTGAAGAAACACACTATCAGATTCCATAAATGAAACACGCACAGACGCACGCACGTGTAAAAAAAAAAAAAAAATCTTGCTGTCCAGACTGATGCCAGAAAAAGCTGACCTGGCATTAGACTGGAGCTAATTATTCTCAGCCTCTCAGATTCTCCCATTGGAGTTGTCTCACAAAAAAAAAAAAAAAAAACACACACACACAAGCACACAGTCACACCCATGCACACACACACACTAATTGTTGTGCTGATTCTCTCTTTAGCGCTGTCTTGTCTGCGTCTCGTGGCGACAGAACAGTAAAAGGGAGAAAATTAGTGAAAAAGAAGAAAGAGAGCAAGGATGGGAGGAAAAGAAAGGACATGGTGGATTATCCCCCTAATCCCCCCGTCCCATTATTGGGTGGGGGGGGGGCGCTCATCTTCTCGTACATTAAGAGTACAGTAGGTACATGATTCTCTTTCTTCTTCTATCTCTCTCACGCTCTCCTCTGGTTCACTTTTCCACCGAGGAAGTATTAGTGTTTGTTTGCCGTTTTGGCCCACTGGGAAGAGGAGGCTTTCAGGCCTGGTTTTAAGTTTTGAAATACTTTGATTTGTGTTTTTCAGAAACAATTGCCTACATTTTCTCAGCCTGTCGAACCATAAGAGTCTGTCCTGTTACAAAGAGTAACGTTCGGCCTTCGTTGTTACTCGTGACTCAACAGAATGAAGAGGTGAACGCTGATGGACTGATTAAAATACCAGCCAACGTAATAAACACTCTGTTATGCTAATGCGAGCCTCAAAATGACTCCCCACTCCTCTCTATTGCTCTCTCCCATGCACAGTCACACATTCAAACTCTACAGTTCTCCCTCTGACCACATAAAACAGATTCGGGTTAACAGCTAATGTCTATTTGCAAAGCACATTTGCAGGATTAACTGCTGTGACAAAAATCTGTTAAATGAAACTTAACTTGGGTTTAACTGGAACAAAATGTTTGTTTTTTGGTGTATTTTCTTGCTCTGTCATTGTTAATGTTGACTGTAAACAATCCAGTAGTAACAGCAGAAGTGAAAAAAAGGTACAAAAATAGTAATATCTTCTTTAGTTTCTTGCATTACAGCTCAGCACTGCCTATTATATGTATGAATCAATTCTAAATGTCAGATTATACCGTCCAGAAAGGTGCTACCACTAATTTGTAAATAACCGCAAAGTCTGGACTGTGTAGAAGCTACAAAAAAAATAGAAGAAGAGACGACCATTTTCACATATTGTCTGCATCTAAGAACAACTTCCTCCATTACAGTGATACAATCCCATGTCTGCGAGGTCTCTCTAAATGAGGACATCTCTACTCCAGTGTCCAAAACACAAAGACAGGAAAGAGGTCCGCAGCAGCAGTAATGGCCTGAAAGCTGAGACTTGGCGGAGTTGGGTGTCACCTTTTAGACATGTTCCAAGGCCGTGGGCTGTCAGAGGCTGGCAGTCTGGCTGTCTTCTTCTTAAGCTGACAACAAACGCTCGAGCCAGGGCCCTCATAGGTGCCTTCCCTTGGGAAAAAGTCTATCACTGATGGAGTTACTGCTCCTCACTTGTGATTCAGATGTGCTCAGTAAAAAAAAAAAAAAAAAAAAAAAAAAAAAAAGGGTGGGGGAAAGCAAGTAAGCTCCTCACACATTCAGGAAAGGTACACACCAATATCAATAATCTGTCTAGCACATGCACACACACACACACACACACACACACACACACACACACACACAGACACGCATTTGCTGCCACTTCGTGTCACTCCCAAAATTATGGAGAATTCATACACTTGATTTGCATGCATGCATCCCAGTGCGCGCACACACATTTGCGCTCCCTCAGTGTGCAGTACGTGACAGGAGTAAGTGTTGGATGTAATGAGTTTGTGTACAAGCTGTTATAAAATGACAGCTGGGAGTGTGGACCCCATCGGTGGCAGATACAGCCCCCCCCCCCCCCCCTTTTCTTTTTGTTTTGTTTTTTTTTGTACGCTGAATACAAACACACACTGTGGCTACAGAGTGCTTCCCTGACTGCATACTTCTGTCAATACCACTTGTCTTTGAAGAAGTAAGTCAACTGTTTGAGTAGAGGAGAGAAGTGTGACAGAGGTGGTGCATAAGTGTCTGGGCCCATGGACGCATGTACCTCACACTTAGCAAGGGTGGACAGATGTCCTCCTTTGTGTGGCGCGCGCGGCAGGTATGGTAATGTGTGAATTAATGTCACGCGGCCACGCCTCGCAGCATGCATCGTGTAGTTTCATCTCGAGGACATGATCCCACTGCAAAACACTGCAGCTGCGATTCACTCCATCTCCTCCCTTCAATCACTTTCACAATCTGCCCATCAGTAATTCATCTTCAGGTAAGACGCTCGCGCTTGCTCGCCATTCTTATCAGAATCTACATCGGACTTTAAATGACAAGTACAAGAAGAAAAGGGATCCTTTCTTGTTAACAACTGTTGCAGATATGGAGGTCAATTAAGGACAACTATAAACACTAAAAGCCATATTTTAAATGGTGGACAGTCCATATCGCCTTATTAAATACATCGGAATGAGCTGCATTTGAAATACACTAAATAATTTCCTTTCCATCCTGCACTCTTTCCATCTTCAACTCCCTGCTTATTTTAAAAAATCAGATACAAATGTGGAGCTACTGTAAAAGCATGGAAAATTAATGCATGGCCTCCATAAGCTCTTTGTTATTCACCTGCGAGCGCTGCGAAGGAAAAGGTTTATTAGACGGAGAAAGAGAAGAGGACCCAATAAGCATCCGCTGAGGTCCAGACAGGGTACTCTTTCTCTCTACAACCCTCTTTCGTTCTTTCAATCATTCCACCCTTAACAAAGTCTTTCCTCGCCTCATGGCTGAGCATGGTCTACCTCAAAAGCTCTCAGAAACACATTAATTTGCAATCTTCCATCCTACCTCCCGTCCGTCCATCCATCTGTCTCTCCATCAAAAAAGCAGCTCCGCTTCTCCCCTCCATCCTCATTGCTCCATCTGTCTATCACTGCTCATTACTCGCCCTCTTTTCCATTCTTTCCTCTGTCATATCTGTGACCATCCATCCATCTTCTTCAATAAACACAACAGAAACTGCAGTGCATAAGCTTATATGAATTCCCTAGGGTTGAAATAAAAGTGCACTTTTTTTTTTTTTTTTTACATACATCAACTCATGTCAATTCACAAAAGCTTAATATTAAACGTTTCCCTGTATATGCAGGCAGAGCCATTAAAAAAAAAAAAAAACATTTGATGCTGGATGATGTTGCCACAATTTCAGCAGTTACTAAAGGTGGAATCTGTTGCATTGGCTTGGCAATAAGGAAGTGATTAATAGAGCAAAATCAGTACACATAAATAAGTCGGAAACATCTTTAAGAGTCGAGGGAGTTATGTCTCTGATTTACTCTAAACTATGGAAACCAACTGCAGAAGTAAGCGGTTTTAAACTCATCTGTTTCAGTTTCAGGGGGAAAATGGTACGGTCTCTATACGTTTTCTGACAGCTACAAAGGAATGCTAGTTTATTCTTGTATAGCAAACACGCACGCACACACGTACACAATCTCGAGTTTCTATAGCAAGGGAAATTAGTCTAAACAGACAAATAGCTGTTTATTCTCAGCTCTATCTGCAAACTAATCCAGACAAACAAAAAAGCCTCTAACATTCCCGCTACCTGTGGCGACTTGATCTGATAAAAGTCCCCGCCAAAAAGATTCCCCTTTGTGCAAAACCAACTCATCATCTCTAAATGTGAACAATGTATCTCTCCCTGAAAACTAATTTCCCTGTGAAAATGGGGTTTTAAGTCTTTTGAGGCTCCTTTTAGATTCTAATAAACTAATTCCAAGGCCGGTGCCGAGAGAGGCTTATTTCAATTTCACAAGGCTTTGTTCGAATTTGTTTTACATTATGATGCTGTTGGGCAGGGAGGAAGGAGGGGGAGGGCAGGGTGTTGAGGCGATGTTTTGTTTTAATGCATTCAGGTATCTTGTTTTGTTGTTTGCACTCCTCACACTATAAAAAGAGAAAAAGGAAACCGATATGTAACTCAGTCTGGTTCATCCTCTCTCATCCTTGTGTCTCTGCGGCTGTCACACAGACAAATACTGGGATACTTCCTCCCTCCTCAATAATAAATAGTGTATATTAAAATAATAAAAGTCATGTTTTAAGAATGCCTATCTACACTGGTGTCTGTACGCACATGTACCACTGTAAGGCTGTCTTTCTGTAATAATATTTTCGCTGCACATTACAGCATAGTAAATCTCCATAAACCCTGGGACTATTCTCGCTATTTTCCAGTCGGCCTGAGTAAGCCAGCCAGTCTCATACCAACTGTTGTGAGTCCCTAATAAACAAACACACATACACACTCATGCACACAGCGAGTTGGAGTCTGAAAAGTTGGTCTTTTTTTTCTGTTGTGACTTGACAATAACTGCTGTAGATTTGGATTTCCTCACATTAGAACAACAAATAAAGAACATGAATGAGTAAAGTTGCAAGGAAAAACAACTAGTTCCAGGAGGAAAGCAGCACATGCAAAACTGTGGTTAAGATACAGGGTACTGAGCAGTATAATAGTAATTGCAGCCACTAATGACTATAATAACATACCTTAACACTGGGCTGCCCAACTCTGGGCTGTCTCTGTTGATTGCAATCATTGATAATTGCACGTGTTTGGGCCAATTAAGAACAGTAGCAATTTCAACTGTTGCTACTCCGACTAAGTCCGTTTCATTGCAGCCAGTTTACAGAATATCTACATGCAAACACTTCTCAACATAAAACTTCTGGGGGAAAAGATAATTATGAAAACACAAGATAGTGTTTAGAATTCTCAGGAACAATCAATAACTTCAAGAAAATCAGCGTCATCACAACAGCTACTACTTGACAGCCCTTCCTCAAAACATAAAGATGTGGCTGCGTGCTCACATTAACAGCGCTGCTTCTAGCTAAGCAAGGCTGCAGCAGCCATTAGTTTCCTGTTATCCCTCCGGGGGCAGAATATTGTGTCCGCACGGAGTGCATGTACAGCAAAAGCAATAAAAACAAATTTCCAAAGAGGACTTTTACTGTGTGTGGATCATCATTCATGCTTACAAAAACAAACATATACAATACATACCTGAGGCAGACATGTAGATACCTCTCCAGCACCATAATTACAGGCATGCAGGGGTGAGTTGGGTCAGCCCAAACCAGTAGAAAGCAGATGCACACAGGGAAAGCAATAGAAGCAATACTATATCAGACACGTTGTTTTCCTGTATGTTATATGGGGACAAGGGTGATGAATGTTTTCCAAATGCACTCTGCTGTAAAATGGCTCGAATAACACACATAAACATGGCTGCATATAAACACGCAGTAATGCTGTCTCTTTCTCACTGGCTCAACACAGGGAGTTTTCTGTGCCATGACAGCATCCACCGCTTTGCTAAACTAAATACGAAGATAAACTTTGAAACTTTGGTCATGCTTAGGAGCAGGTCCAATCAGCAATGCTCTGAATCCTTTGCTAGGTTGCACAGGATTCACAGGATTAGAGAGATTGTGCCATGTTTTAGAGCTCGCCTACTGCCAAATCGATACTGTAATTTCGATGTTACGATACTGCTGACGCAAACTGATTTCCTGCTGCTTCACATTGAAAGCATTTCATCACAAAACGCTGTAGGACTTTATTGTGAAACTCCTACAATAAGTGCTGGATTTGTCAGTGAGGTTTGCAACTGACTGCTGACTTCTTGGTCTACACAGCAAAAGATGGATTTTTTTCTTTTTTTTTTTTTCCAAGGCTTTTTTGGAAGAATGGAAAGACGGAAAAAAAAAAAATACCCATGGTGAACTGCTTACAAGAAAAGCTGAAAGCAACAGGTGCACAACACAGTTTGGGCAAATCTCAAGCCTCTAGCACATAATGTCTGTACCATCCTGTCATACAGAAAACCACTTCAGCATAGCGCAGGCGTCCTAACCGTAACTGAAATCCGGCAATATTTCTTCATCCGTAACGTTTTTGCAGGTGGTGGCTTAAAATTATCTGCACCAAAAGACAAAAACATACCAGTGCATTGCTATCTCGTTCTCACATCTTCTTTTAGTCTACATGGACAAAAATTGAGCAAAATTCAAATTCCTCTTGAAGCCACAACAGCAGCAGGCTTCGTCAACAGACAGGGTATAGATGGGCAGGAAGCACAGGGTAATGGCTATAAAATGTCACTCCTTGCCAACCCCTGGCATGATGGAACCAGCTGAGCTAGCTAGACGCTGAGGTAAAATGTCACTGTGTGGAAAGCGAAGCTGCTGACACGCTTCCAGCTGGCTTGTACTGCCATGAAATAATACCCCTAAAGTTACACACACATATTTTGATCGTGATACAACAGCTTTCCCTGACTTTTATTACATGCTTTTCTTGTTACATTTAGGACCTTAATACCCCATTAAGTTTCCCCTTTACTAGCCTTTAAGGTACTAGAAACTATTTCGTATGTGCTCTGTATTAGAAGACTGCTACTGTAACTGAAAAGTGATGTTCTAAACCTCTCAAAATTATTTCAATTCATTATTCAATATCTCTACAATAAGACAACTTCCCACCAAGTAATGACTAAAGTTACTTCCCATCTTTAGACAAGAACTTGTTCTCATTTGATTCTGTCACTCATTGTGTACATGTAGGTGTCATTTCAATGAAAGGATAGGCCTTGTGTACTGAAATAAAGTTTTCTAATTAACCAAAACACCTCACTAAATGTGACATGTCTTCAATGGTTGTCATTGTTCTACAGAGGCACCAATACATCACCATTAAAAACAGGGATGTGAATGTCTCCTTAATTATCCCCATTTCCATGTTGTTTTTGCTAGCAATATATAGCGGCTTTTACTTATAATGTATTATGCAAAAACGACACATTTAAATGGAAGTAGGTGAGAGCTTGGTTATGTTTGTCACATGACAACCATGCAGTTTTAAATGAAGTAAAAATTCGCAGGCCTCCCGTGGTAATTACAACTTTTTCAGTATCCACAACAAACCTTATTAATTATTCCATTTGGGGGGAAATGGCTTGGTCAATCACTCATGTTTACTGATTGAGATTCTCAAGAGATTGACTCCTGAACCTCACCTGCTGCACACGTGTAGTGTGCACGCACGCACACACAGACACACACTGCCAGCAGCTATTTCACCATGCTGCTGAATGCCATTAATTCTTGTGCCACATCTGCTTAGGTGAGAAACTGGTGACAGAAGCAACCTCCGTCAGAGAAACGTTCTCTTTCTCTCTCTCTCTCTCTCTCTCTCTCTCTCTCTGCACTGACATCCCTCTCTCCTCCTCCCATCCCACCACCTCCATCCATATTCAGCAGATCCTGGCATGTGCAATAAGGAGGGAAGGAGGAGGTAGAGGAGGATTGGGAGTGGAAGGTGGAGACGAGGAGGAGGGCGGATTGGTGTGGGTGATTGTAAATTCAGCACCAGCTCTTCTTGTTGCGCAGGAATGACCCATCATTTCACACTGGGCCAAATGGCATGAATTCATAAATATAAATAACAGCAGCAAATTCGTCTTTTCAGGATGCTGTACAGAGGCACGGGCAGGGCCATATTAGAATAAAGATGCATTCTCTCTCCCTATCTTTCCTATTATTACCCACCACACACACCTTTTTGGCTTCTTTATCAACTTCCACATTTCTCCTGCTCCTTCTTCACTACCCTTTTCCTCTATCACTAGCTGCTTTTCTTCGGCTCTTTTGCAGACGCCTATCTAACACTGTGATGATTCAGAGTCATACAGTATGTGGGAAGAGTAGGAAAGCACAATGGCAACATTATTAAACTTCTTTTCTCTTCAATCTGAATAATGTGTCTTATATTTATTAATTGCTTCCATATTTTTTTCCCCTTTTCGGGCTGTTGCTTTTAGGGTTTTTTTTTTTTTGCCTATTCCACCTAGGTTTGTGGATGAAAAGGGGTTTGATCAAGACCACCCCAGTGACATGTCAGGTTGAACCATGAGGTAGTGAGAAGCAGCAAAAGCGTGGGCAGAGATTGGCCTGGGCTGCTGACAGTTGGATTGATATCCAGCTTGGCTCTCTCTCCGCTCATCCAACGCATCCATTTGCCTTTTGCACAGTTCTTCAGTCCTTTTTGTTGTAAATTTCCATCTTTTCTACCCTTCTGATTGCTCATCTCGGTGCCCTTTTTCCTCTTGGCAGCAGTCGCACAAAAACACAAACAGACAATCAAAAGTCTTGTTATGTGACTGTATGCATACACACAGAGAGAGAAACACGCCAAGCATTAGAGCTAGGGCAGATACGACTGATTAGTCAAACTGCCACCTCTCCACACCACCAACGCTAATGGTTGCCACAGTAGTCAGAGATAAATACGGCCAATCAGAGACAATCACCGGGCGGGCTGAAGAGGCAGGTGAACTAATGACAAGGATGGAACAGAACGATGAAATTCTCTCACAGAGCCTGACAGTCATTTGGCATGAGTGAAAACAAGTGTTTTTCTCACGCATCAGGTGGGAGCAAATGACACCCACAGCCTCTCTCTCTCTCTCTTGTTCACTCCTCTATCACGCTTGCCCCTCACCGTCTCTCGTCGTCTCTCCAATTCCATTTACCACTTTTCTGTAATAGAAACTCAAACTGATAGAGAAGGGATCAAATAAATGTAAATACAGAGAGAGTGTAGAGACACGAATAGCAGACCACCACTCTTTCAGCTGAAATCAAATGGTCAGATGAATACGCAAGCTAAGAGGAGAATATGGTGTGCTGCTGGCAAAGAGTTACTAGTCCTGTTTTCTGTCTACTAATTCACTAAAAAGCTACTGAAAAATAAATGAATTGCTACCTTTAAAGACAAGTTGTTCTGATGAACACTGAAGCCTGAAGCTAAATATAATACTTTATATAAATAAATATGAATAAATATGAAACACTTCATAATATCTGAGTGAAGACATTATCTTCATACTAATGAGATGGCAACAACAACACTTTGAACAACATACTGTACATTGCTAGAACATTTAAATAGTAACTCTAAATAAAAAAGACAAGATTAAAACAGACTGTTTAACATGAATACCATAAATTATTAACAAAGATAAATTGCATGCAAAATAAAAATCCATTTCATTTGCCCACACTGATGATAGGCTACCCATGAATCAATGTGTGTCACACAGGCAACATATTTGTGAAGGTGGCTTTTCCTCCCTCACCTACCTGAAGAGCAAATACAGGTCAAGACTGCAGCCTGAGGCTGATATGGCCCTCTGCCTGACAATCTCTATCTGCTCAAGGATAGACAAGGAGAGTGCCACTCACCAGGGTCAGACACCTCACTAAGGTAGGAGTCCGTGCCATTCAAAGATGCACTTAAGCTCAGGGATTCACTGTCTGCCCACATTTACATTCAAAACGAAAACAAGAATATGTGAATCGGTCGATTATTGTTATCTCAATAGCTGCCCAATAAAGTGTGTTTATACTGCCTTGGACATTGTTGTAGTTTAAGAGTTTAATATGAAACGCAGTGTTATACAACATATGAAGTAGAGCGTCCCTGCTCCATCTTTCTATTAGCTAACAGGTCCTTGGCCTGAAAAACATGGAACCCTTCACTATATCATCATTTATGATTGAATAAGGAACAATAAAAAAAAAGAAAAACTGCTGCTTCATCTGCTTCATCAGGACTGTGTGGGTGTGGTTTGATCAGATTTGATTAAGCAGTGGCCGGGCGACATGATTTAAACAACCTTACACACTTGCTTCAGATATCGCTAAATTCTGATTGATGCACAGGATGTCTGTGACATCCATCCTAACTCTGTCCGGGGTCCTGTCCAAAACAAAGGAATAAAGAAAGACGGAAAAGTGAAATAAGTGAAATCACCAAGTGCTCTAACTTTAGGTGAAAATCTGTTTTGCTTCATAGCTCATAGGTTTTCAAGGCCTTTGAAGTATAACATAACGTAATGGTGAAGTTAAAATGTGACCAATAAACTGCTTCACTTTACTGCTCTACAGTTACAGTTTCGTATCTGGGCATAGGCAACACGAGTACATGTGTGATAACACATTATCAGCCAATAATGCCAATGTATCAGATGGAGTCTAATTGGCACGGCTCACTGTGAAAGGGATCGTTACGTGTGCATGTGATCCATCTACTGAAGAGGCCCTCTTCAGCCAGAGGACCAGCACATTACTCAGGGCAACAGATGTGCTATAAACCCTCTGTTGAGTGAATTTAAAATGGAAAAACAGAGCACAAGCAAAGAAGAAAATGCACTTAAGGGCACTTAATCATAGATGTGGCTCCTTGGTCTAAATCAGAAATGAATGAGGACAAACTAGAAGAGTATGGGACCATGGACGTACCAGCGCTTTGTGGAGAGCAAAAAATACATGGAGCCATTAATGATGAACACCATATAGTTATCCCTCTGCCAGATTTAGAGCTAAAAGACGTTCTGCAAATAATAATGGTTCTGAAAAGCCCACAGAAAAAAAAAAGATCTTACCTGGAAAAACAGGGCTCACCTACCTATAAGACTTCAGCCGAGGGCAGTGACAGAGATCTTAACTCTCTGAGCCACATATGACCTTTCTCTTTTATGTTTCTTTTTTTTTTTTTTTGCCCTCTTCTTCTCTTCCCGTCTATTTTCCCTGCACTCATGTTTTCTCTTGTTCCAGACTGTTGCTGCTACAGGCTTTTATGGAAAATGAGCACACTGTTACATATCAAACAAAGGTCAGTATGTGTAAGTGGAATATGCGTGTGTGTGTGTGTGTGTGTGTGTGTGTGTGTGTGTGTGTGTGTGTCTGCATGGAAAATGGAGTCATGTCAAATCACACAGAAAGGTCAGTGTGACATGTGCTTGAGTGATCAGGTATGACTTTCAGCAGTGAGCGACTGGTGCCTTCAGTATGGACTAATACACATGACTGCATCTGATATTAGAGCTCATACACGGGATCAATACTGCCAATCACTGAAGCACAAGCAAAAACATTCTCTCAGACTACCCAAACAAGACTCTGTTGGATAGCATTATGTTTGACAATTGACTGGTAATATTTTACATCTCAGCCTCTTATTGCACAGCAGATAAATTGTTCCTCATTCATTTCTAAGATAATATGACTGCATTCTCTACTGCTGCATTGCTGCCGTATTTATGAGTTTTGGCTACACCGGAAGAAAATAGTTCATAGCCTCCATCCTTGTGTATTATTTTCTATAGTGCGGTTGTGGTTATGCAGTTTCACTGGTAGTCATCTTGGAGGTGTAACTACCACTGATGACTGCTCTGCAAAATTACACATTATACCCGAGAAATATGAGGCTATTTTGCAGAATTAAGCACACCCAGTGGTGTTAACACCATTTCCTCATGATGTTTCCCAGATAGTTACACTCCCATACACGCCCATCCTGTTCACAACACTAAACAAATTTAAGAGCATTGTCATTAACACAAATCACTTGATTTAAACATCAGTGAAACTCTGGAGCGCCAAATGCAACACAGATTTACACCCTCGCCTCCACCCCTCAGAGAAATTGAGGCTTTTGGCACAGAAGAAATGTGCCACCACAAAAACGATGCTTTAATTTAAAGTAAACAACTTTCAGTAATATTAGTGTCATTGATAGACAGCAGTAAAAGAGCATTGATTTCTAGGCCCTAGAGGGTATGTTCTCTATTAGTTGATTGATACATTTATTTATCAGTCTAATTATTGCATTTGATTTAGTTAATCAGCATTTTGCACTGCCACTCAAACTCTTTCCAACCTGAAAAATAGGACCGCATACCAGAAACAGTTGGAAGGTCTTTAAAATGGAAGGCAACACGCCGGCAACAGAGCAGTAAGGTTACCTTGAAAAAAAAAATGCTATATTTTGAAAGCCATGGGTCCACTGCTGACACCTGAGTTCCTTCAGATGGAGCCAAGACAAACTGCTTTTATTGAAACATCACAAAAGGTTGAAAAGGAAATAATCTTGACATGTGTGAGCTGAACTAGCAGGACGGCACTGGCCAATGTCAACGTACTCAGGTGTTTATTTCTTGAAGAAAAAAGAAGGAAAAAAAAAAAAAAACTTCAACCTGCATCCTCAAATGGGACCTGTGGTAGGAAGCAGCTGAAACAAGGATTCAAGGCCAAGAGGTTAGTCAAGGTTTTCAACTTCATGGAAAACCAATCTTTCCCATACATACAACAGCCTGTATAAACACACAAACTGAGGGAGCGGAATGGACATCTCAAGGACCGACTCGCTACCCTGTTCCTGCTATGACTAAAAACAACCGAAACTGGATTCAGATTTTACTTACACCAACAGTACATGACAGCAACTAAATTAAAGCAGGCTGATATGCTGTGGCGTCCACTCATCTCCCACCTATTTGAGTACTGCAGCTTCTCTCTGGCTTGGGTCAAAGTGCCATTTGGTTTTTCAGAATTATTCAATATAGGCTATTCCTACATCTGCAGGCTCATCTTATTAGGCTTCATCGCATGGGTATGCACCTCTATTTTCTCCCATGTGAGCGGAGTGAGAAAGGACTGTGAGAATGCTAATTGATAACCCCCCAGGGCTGACAGAGCAGGTGGCTGATGAATCAGTGCAAGTGTGTGAATGTGGTTTCATCATCCTGCAGATCAAAACAGATGAAAAGAGCTGCCAAGCACATTGAGGATGGTGTGTATAATCGTAAGCAGTTGTGATGTAGTTAATGGCTGAGGAGAGGCTGGACCTCAGCGCAGCACAAAGAAACCAATGGATGTGTAAGTCAGTTGACAGAGGCTGGGGTAGTGGACTGAAGCATTTATGAATGTATGAGTGGCCACACGGGATATTGCAGCTTCTGCGTTCCTAATGCGATAGCCCAAAAAGCATTTTTCACCATGCACAATCATTGCAAAAGAAGCAGCTGTAAAATAGTGACATTTTTTTCTTGCTTTATAGCTCCGTCCAAACTGACTGTGCGTTATCAAAATTTGGTCCGGGAACGTTTGGAAGGTCTGTATGATTAAAAGAGATTAAGATCAAGTGCTCTATGATTAAATTATCTTATCCCATTCACGTGTGGGAACAGGGCAGAAATCTTGGATGTGTGTGCGGTCATCTGGTTTGACTGTAGTCAAAGGACTCTCGGGTGCATGCTTAATGGGCCCAGACATGTCGAGCCATGAGGAAGCCGGCAGAGATTTTTTTTTAAATCTATGCACCTCATGAGCAACTTTCATAGGAATGAACAGAAGTAGTTAATATATCCATGAAGTGGTTGCCAAGAGCAATAAGATGAAATATGGTGATTTAAGACTTGTATTTCTGTAAGTCAACCAACAACAATCTGTACAAATCTGTTTCATCCACTCCACTACTATTACGTTTCTATTTTTTTTTCATGAATGCAGCTAGGTAGCTAGCTATGTAGCAAGGTGATTCTTATCCTACCTGTTAAAGTCTGCAGAAAGGCAATTCAGAGATTTCTTTATTATTATTATTTCTTTTTTATTTATTTATTTTTTTTTCTTTTACGATAGATTACTGAGATGTGGAGTTAGAGGTTAAAACAGTTTTTCACCAGTTTTCAGTCCAGGATTTTTTGGGCGGTCCTTAAAGGGTGGCTCGATGACACGCTGAGGCCACCCTGAGCAAACCCCTGCACCCCTAGAGATAGAGATTAATTCATCTCGCTCAGAGTGTTTCAAAGTTAGTCATGTCATTTTCTGAACTCATCTGACACAGTTTCAGTCGCTTCAACATTGCTGCTTGACTGCTCTCACGAGTGGGCGTGGCTTCAGCACATTCAGCGGACACGCCCCCACAGTCCTGGAGCTGAGAATACTGCTCATTTTTACCTGATTTTGACGCCTAATTTCATAAACTTGTCGATATTTTTAATCATTCAAATTTAGATGGGTGGTTAATAACACTTTCTTCTTTGGTCTGACAAACTCAGACACATTTATTCTTACTTTATGTGGATTTTAAGATCTATTAGGTTGACTGTTCCTCTGACTGGCGAACAGCAGCAGCCAGCAACAGCATCTATTTCAATACTTTAATATTATCATATTTATAATCATACTGTTTTATTGTTACTTAGCGATGCAGATCAGTTAAGTGCTTTAAGCAATAATTTCTCTGCTGTATATGCTTTATTGTTCATATATCATGTATCTATATTGTAATATGTTTCACTAGGAAAAGATACCCCTATTGATATTGTGATATTGATTTCAAACATGATTTCATACCCAGCCTTATATGAAAGTTGAACAAACGATCTCTCATCCTGCCCAGCCTACTTTTAGCTTCCTACTCGTCCACTCTCCCATCCTCTCCATCACTCTCTCCTCCCTCTCTGTTCTCGTTTAACACTTCCCTCAATGGCAGCATGATGGAGTAGGGATGTCTATGGAGAGGTATGACAGTTGGATCGTTGGCTGTCACATAGACTGATGTCCATCTCTACCCACTCAGACAATTCTGACAGCTTAACAATGAATGTCTCAATGTCCAAACACGCGGCGCGCCTATGTGAATACATGCACACATACACAAACGTAACATGGTTATCAAGAGTGATAAGATAAGGAAACAGCCAGTCATGCATGAGTAAACAAAAACATAAATACTCTGTTACACAGACAGATTATTCCTTTGAATGTATTCTAGTGGTAAATGTGATGTGAGCCCACGTTAGGCTACGATGGATGCCTCCTTTTCCAAGTAAAGTTTCAACACATATATTTGGTTTATTGTTTTTGTAAGAATGGTCAAGCAAAACACCTCAGCTGCCCTAAGACTTGAAAACAATCTCCTAAAGCTGAGTTAAAAATTCAGAGACAAAGCAAAAAAAAAAAAAAAAAAAAAAAAAAAAATGCCCTCACTACCTTACTTTGACTTTGTTGTGAAAACTGGGCTTCACAAATGACAACCTATGGTCTTGAAAAGCTCCACTGTTTCAACACTCAAACTGGCTAGAGCCCAAGATGTTTTTGTTTCCCTTTGCACAGACTCAGTGAGTGCACTTTAACGCCATTGTTCTATGGATTTGCTCCTTTCAGTCCAAAGATAGATATTGATAACAAATAATACGGGTAAATTTGGGCACACACAAACAAGCCTTAAGGAAACAATCTCATTACAAGGTCCACTTAGTAGCTGATTGCATAATAGCAGACGGGGCTGGCCCAGTTGTCATGATAGTCCAAATTTCCATTTTCTGAGCACTTCACAGTTAAGGTTAGCAAACTTCATCCACTGAAAAGGATTGTATGGTTGATCAAAAGCTCCAGAACAGCTACTAAATAGACCTTGTGGGGGAACTCATTTGCCTATATAGCTGATGAACGAAAAGCTAATTTGTGCGATTTTAGGTACAGAAATTAGTAAAAACATGTTAATAACTACCCAAAGCATCAATTTAAAGATACAGGTAGAATACTGAATACAGCACATTACTGTGTAAGTAATTCTGGAACACTGTCAATGGACAGTGTTGTTTTAATCTTGAAAGCCTTGTATTCTTTAACACGACTCGTATCTGCAGGGGTGTGTTTTTTTTTTTTTTCATTCCCAATGTTTACAGTTGGACAGGGGTTTGGTAGCCTTCCTACCAGCTCAGCTTCTTCAATAATAGATGCTGGTAAGACGTTACTGTTCTATCTCCAGCTAGGGGGCTGTGAGCCAGTGGTTGAGATGGCTTGTGGAGGGTTATTCATAGATTGCGTGCACATATACACATGCACGCACACACATACACACGCACACACACATATGCATGCACACACTTCCCATTTCACCCATGCAATCCTGCTCTCTCTTCTCCCAGCTGCCCTATTAAACTGAAGAATCTCGGGAAGTGAAATGAAACTAGTAAATCTCAACTGCTTTTATGATTGACTTGATATGATTTGTATTATAATTTGGACCCGGTGCTCCTTCTCTCTCTCGCCCGCTGCCTCCCACCAACGCACTCCCTATCCCCTTCTCACTCCTTTCATTACTTAGATTGGCTCCTGTGAAATAGGCCATAGGGTCCTCACAACACACACATATGTCCATACGTACACGCACATAAGCACACAAAGACCCTCGCGTGCAAACACACAGATATCCACACAATCTATAACATCCCTGTCCCTTGCTAGGCAGGTCTACAAGCGAGCTAACGGTGATAGAAAGTGAACAGCTCTTAACCGTTTAAAGAGTCTCAGTTTAAGGGCTAGGGGAGAAAGCACAATTGATATGCGGAGATGAGATGAACAGTTACAGAGGAAAACTGAGATCTGACAATCCAATCAAACCCCTCCCTGGATAGGAACGGGCTGAGCTCATAAATGAATGTATGAGAAAGCCTGGAGAGATAACCAATGGGCATAAAGACCTCAGAGCGACAGAGAGAATCATTATATCGACTAAGTGATGGACTGACAGACTGACTGACAGACTGATGGAGGGACTGTCTGAATGGACCCTTTGAAATGCAGGCAGTTTGAAGTTGGAAGTCTCGGGGTCTTTGACCGTCACAGTCTGAACAGACAAAAGGCGGGAGAGGGCAGCTTATTCGACTACGGGCCCTTTAGCCCTCTGTGGCTTCATCAAAAGAAATGATAACCACAGCCCCAACTTCCTCTCCGCTTGGCTGATGTGCCCTTGGGCGACACTTTCCTCACTGCTCTGTTTGTGAGTGTTTGTGAGTGTCAGTTGTAAATGAAGGCCAAGTCGTAAGTGCTGGCCAGGCCTTTCCACTTCGCACTCAGATCAGGGGCCTAAACACCTGCAATATCCTCTCTCTGAAATTACTTTTTTTCCCCCCTCTGACACTTTGCCAATGAGAACTCAAAACTGGTCTTATCTGTGGAACAGCAGAGTGCAGGCTTCACACTCAGGAGCCTTTTGAACCGTACTTTGAAGATAGCATTAATGTACAGACAGTTTACACATCGCTGTGACACTGTATGTATTGTGCCTCGAGTCCGTGTCCTCGTCATAGTCATCGTGACTTAGAATCCAGCTCTCTCAGCTCTCGTTGCCCTGCCATCTTTCCAGTCCCTTACCACTCTATCTTTCAGAAAATAATCTCAAAGAAAAAAAAGGAATCCAATCTCTCAGATCTCTCTCTGCAGCGAGAAATGGCTGGCCGAGCTTCTGACACAGCCACAGAAAGGCCTGCAGCCACACATCTGTCACCAAAGCCAAATGACTCACAGAAGCCTGGGCCCAGTTACCTGCTGGGGCCCCGTGTCCGTCCCAGTTGCTGACCACAGGAACCCACATGTACATACTTTTACACAAGGACACAGGCAGAGTGACAAATACACACCTGCTACCCTGAACACTAATTCACACACACACACACACACACACACACACACACACACACACACACACACACACACACACACACACACACACACACACATTTTCGCTCGCTCTGCTTTTCCAGTCTCCTGTGGATGGCACGCATTCTTTCAACACCCTTTCCTGCCAATATCAGCTCCTTTTAACAGAGTAGGAGCAAATCATTCAGTCTATATTGTGTGGTGAGAGGCCAAGGCAAACTGGGCCTGTGGAAGCCATGGAATAGGAACTGTTGGCACCAGTAGAGGAGAGGAGAGGAGAGGAGAGGAGAGGAGAGGAGAGGAGAGGAGAGATAAAATATAATAAAGCAGGAGAGAGAAACGGGGGGAGATAGGAGGAGGAGAGGAGAAAGGAGAAGGGGTTGTGGCACAGGAAGCACATTAACTCTATCTGTATGGTAATGCTATTACCTCCCATCTGATCAGCATGGTCCCCTCCACACTCACTGGCTACCTCCTAGCTTTCATTAGCAACATGAATTATGGATCTGCCCTTGCATCTAAATGCTAAGCATTATGCCATTTGTGATGCACTTTTCCACATTCTTCTCTCTCTTTCTTTCCTGTCTCTCCTATCTTCCTCCCACTTCACTCTCCCGGTCTTTTCCAGAGCTGCCACAGACTACGATTACTGCAGAACTATTAGGGGCTGTGCTGAACAAATTTCCATACCATCATATGCCCCCTTGAGATACTGATAGTGAAAAATTTACTGATTTTGTACGCGTGCGTGCGTGTGCACCGCACGAAACAAAGATTTTTATCTGCAAGATGTGATGGCACCAAAAACTGTCGGGGTGAGGCTAGAAAAGATGGATAAATGAACAAAATGAGGGCATTCAAAAGGCAGAAGTAATGAAAAAAGAGTGAGGAAATGTGTGGAGACAAGAAAAGAGATATGGACTAAAAGACAAAAGAGCCAGCGGATAAGAGAAGGACAACAAGAGAGAGGAGAGGATTGAGCTTGCCTGTTTCATGCTGCTAGAAGCGAAGCCACATCAATAAGCCCGGTGCAGTGCAGGTTTTTTAGAGGATACATCAGTGGAGCGACTGAAACTGGACACTGTGTAATAACAGCTCACTAAAAACATTACAGCCTCTCATAAAAAGCCCCAAACTCACTTTAATAGCTGCCGAGATGTTTCCTTTGGCCTAACTCAGGGGAAAGGGGACACATCAGAACAAGACAGAAAGGGAGCGGGTTTATGTACGTTCTAATACAGGTCAACAGATAGATGACTTTTTACCTTATGACTTTTTTTTTAAACCCCAAACCAAGTTCAACTGTCCATCGGGCTGTTCTTCCGTTAACGGAGTCACAAATAGCCCAGCTGCGGTTGGGTGAATGACATCAACCTCTCATTGACTCTTTTATGAGCTCCTCTGACCAGCGTGAGAAACCATGGTACTCTAACCTCATGGAAGGTTTCAGCCCAAAGACCCGGCTCAAAGTGCGCATGCCGAAAAACACACACACTTTAACAGGGAGGAGATACACTGATGTAAATGTGCGCACATAGACACACACACACACATAAACTATGGAACAGCACTTGCCCAGACCGCACATACTTTCCCTTGCTGATGGTGGAGTTAGTGAGTTTTACAAGTTGGGCTTCTACTTCTCGCCGCATTTCTGGATACAACGCAAGATCTTTTTTGGAAACACACACCAAAGCGGCCTTTTAACTGATGATTCAAATTGTTATGGTTGGAATGTGAACTGAGAGCAAGCACACATCACAGAGAACATTAGCTCTCACCCACTGTGTCTCTCCCCCCCCACACACACACACACACACAAATTCATAAAACATCATCAGATTACAGCAGGACAAGGTCAATCAAAAGGCAAAAAATACACAGACACATGTGCGATCTGCATGAGAGGCAGACAAAAGCTCAGACTACATGACAGTGAATCCCTCCAGGTGAAGGGAAAAGATGTGACCACGTGAGTTGAACATTGGCAAGAAATCTGTGCCCATGCTGCGTTGTCTGAAAACAGAGAATCTGGAGGACAGTGATAGAATTATGTGCAGTTTCTGGAAAGTTTTGACATCAATTGACTAGTACATGCTCTCTGTTACATGGAGATTTTGTATCAGTGACTAAATTAATCTCCATCATATCTTAAACAGGCAATGAGATGCTTTTCCTTTGTTGTGACAGCTGGGCCCACTTTGAATTCACCCCGTGCAGCTTTAAAAATCTGAGATTTTAATAATAAACACAGGCTAAACTTCCATGCAGGATTCAAAACCTTCCTAAACTCATCTATACAGAAAACCAGATTTTACGCTGAAACCTTACTAAATACTCGCAGTCCTAATGTTTAACAGAGAACGTTGACAAATCTGCTCTGAGAATTACCTGCTGAAGTCAATTATCCAGACAGACACACTGGTAGTCTGTTATCGACACCACTAATCTGTCGCTACAGCTACAATGTGCTACAGAGAGGGGAAGGCAAATAGGCAGAACAAGATTTTAAAAGGTAGAAGTTTAGACGGACAATCCTCTATCCTCTCTTTAAACTCTGCAAACCGCGCCACGCTGCATACCCCTCATCTCATCGGATTCCAATTAAACCACGAGGGCTCCAACAAACTCCCGTTGCCATTTTAATCATCATTGTGTGACGGAGTAGAGAATCGCAACGACACAGTGAACTGAGGCAGCCTGAGGTATTCCTGCACACTCCGTGACATGGGATAGGATATGTTTTGATGGGGATTCCCCAAGGACTGATGAGCCACATAAGGGAAGTTGTAAGTGAGAGAAATAAAGACAGAAAGAGACCTTATCCCTCACCTCTGCATCATCGTCCCTCCTCCTCTTTACTCCGAGGGGAGCTCGCTAAAAGACACACAGGGATATGGGTTCTTTTTTCCCTTCATCTTTTGATAATCCCATCTTTTTTTGTATTTGATGTTCCTCTCTATGCTCTCTGAACAAATCCCCTGTCCCTGCCCCCCTAATCGTATTACCTCCTAAGGTGTAGTGCTCTCTGGGTAACTGGACCTCACCAGTGCCAGCACGCTACTCCACCATGACCCAGCACTGACTGCCAGCAGTACATGCATGCGCATTGGTCACATACTTAACTCCCTCTAATACACAAACAAACTAATATTGGCACGTACAGTCAAAAAACATAAAAATACGCCAAACTGCCTCTTGTCAGAGTAACTGACTAATACTGCGATGGCACAGGGCAGTCACAGTTGGTTCGTGCCTCAAACTGGCATCAGAAGCAGCATCACACCAGAATATAGCAGCGTATGAGCAAGCTATCTTTGAGTGAGAAAACCGAGGCCAGATCTGGGAAAGAAACATTAATTTCTATGTCGGTCTGTCAGTTACAGCCACACCAGAGACATGGAAAAGAGACACATGAGGACGAAAGCACAGAAAGAAAAGAGAAAGGGCAGAGACAGTGATATTAAGCCAAAGTGGGAGGCGTCCAAAAGCTACTAAAACTGTTCTTCATGTGAAGCCAACAAGCATAAGTGAGGTATTAAATATGAACCCTATCAAACCAGGACCAGAGAGAAAGGAGCGAGTAAAAGGAAAATAGAGAGATGAAAAGAGAAAGAAAAGGTAAAGAGCAAGTGGGCTGAGTTCCTCTTTCCATAGCAACGGCAAAATGTTTCTCAAACGTGTTTTTAGAGAAAGACTTCCCCAAGTCATGTTTGTCACGCGTGACCGTGGACAAATTTAAACCTGTTGTTGTGCAGAGCGCCAGAAACACCTGAATGATCAAAGCTGAAATAAGCAGTCTTGAGGGAAAGCACATAAATAAGTAAGGGTGTGTGGGGAGTGAGTTGTAATAAGTGTAGAGTCTGAAAATTACTGGTTTTCTTACCTGGGTTTCATGCAGCAACATCAACAGGAACATGGAAAAAAAAAAAAGCAGAGAGAGAGAAAAACAGAGAGGTTGGTTAAATGTTCATACAAACAGGATAACATAAATATTCATAGGTGCACGTGCTGTGTTGACGTGTGTTTCCTGCCTTCCTGCCTGATTGTCGGTCCACTGGGAATCTTTGTTTCATGTTGACTCATGTAAACATCGCTGATATCAAAAGTTTTGTCATTCACAATCAGATTTATTAACTAAAACAGAACAACAGCCACACAGGGGAAATAATTCTTGTATAAAACAGAACAGGAACGCTTGTTTCTTTTGACAAAGACGTTAGCCGTCGAGAAAGAATTATTTCTTGTAGTCACTGCTTTACGTGTGCAAAAGAAAAAAATATGTTTGGCGGTTAATACTGATAGAAAAGGCTGACTATGAATAATCCAAAATATGTATAATAATGAGACAATATAAAACTTTTAAAAGATAAAGTCTGCTTCTAATCAAGGTAATTTAAGGTAAGCTGCAGGATTATGTCCAAATGCATCACTGCAATTATAGAAGCTGCTATTTTCTAAAACTGAGTTTGACATGAATGTCTTTAGTCTGTTTTACTTGACCTGATTGGGTTAATCAAAGGAGGGAAGTTGGGTCATTGTATCAGCAAAGAATTAAAGTGGAAAGCTATTAAGTGCTTTTAAAATCAACGTTATTTCATGAACAGCCTGTTTGTGAGATGTTGATGCTCAAACAACCAGAAAAAAAATCTTAAAAGTGTGAACACGACTGCTGAGCCAACTTTATGTAATGTTATTTTTCTTTGCAAAGTAATTTGAGAGTGTCATCTTGTCTAATTTCACTAGAACATATTAATGAGAAATTCCTACAGGTGGTGTGTACTGAGAGGTTGGGAGATAAACAACTCATTAAGAAGAGGTCCAGAGTGTCACTCTAATTGATGTTTGGTAAAGGCAAAGCCACCACCTCTTTACTTTTCAAAACATTTTCAAACCAGAACAGGTTGACGGCCAATGTGACCCTGCGAGACCAGACTAAATCAAAAACTTCTCGCAAGCACAGAAAGAAGTTGATGAACAACGGGGACAAGGTGCAAGATGTCAAAACTATAAACAACAATCATGCCAGTGACAGCTAGGAAGGTACGAGGCGTGGAAACTAGTGATGCACACAAACAGGCAAAAGCACACTCGCACAGCCAGACGGAGGCAAGCGCATGATCACTGACACGCAGAGCCAAACACGCACGCACGCGACGATGCAAACGCACAACAACTCTCTGTTGGCTTTCAAAACAAAGGTATTAATCATCATTACACACATACACACAAACACAGAACACGGGTGGGCCGGGGGGTTGGTGTGCCTGCGGGACTCGTCAAAGAGACACACTGACACCTCAGTGCAGCCTTTTACTGCTGCTGTCATGGCAACCAAGGTCAAGTGGTCCAAAGCTGTGTGTGCATGCGTGCGCGTGCATGAGCAGGAACTGTAACACGCTCCCAGAAGACTTGGTAGGAAATAATGAGGTAGTTGCTGTCAGGATGGAGTAGGAAGACGACACAAATCCCTCAGCTGTGCAAGATGGTGCTACCTATCTGAACCTACAGGCAGCCACATACCAACATGTCAAATCATTTTACCAGATAAGACTGCGTTGGACCACAGTTAAGATAACATGCATGCATAGAAATTGGTATTTTTGTGATTTAGCGCACAGAATGCAGTAGCAATTGTATTTATACATGTATTTGTTCCGTGTATTATCTTGTCTAGTGGCCTCTTGCTCAGTCATTCTCTCGTTTTCACGTCTTAGCTTCCTTTATCAACGTAGATATAGGCTGCTGAGCTAGGTTACATTATCCTCTTGCTCAGCTCCGGTTCTAGTGTGACACCAGCTCCGCTGCCTGTCTACACTCCCTGCATCCTGGGCCTGAAAAACTCCTCTTCTCCATGGTCCAAAACATCTACTGTAAAATCCAACTGCAGTGCTCTGAGCTCACAGCCTGGGCAGCCTGCCTAATAAACTTAACTTAAGCTAATCACAGCAGTTTCCTTTACTGTCCATCACAAAACTCTGTATATCACAGTGTTGATACAGAGCGACCAGAGGACATCAAAGGGAAAACCAGAGAATACATTTTCCATAAAATATCTAGTTCAGTAAAATAAGTTAAATTGTTGGGGCGTGACCGAGTGCTGTAAAACATTATGTATGTATGTAACATTAAAATGATTTTTTTTTTTTTTTTTTTATTTTGTGGTAGAAACAGGGGTTTAAAGCTTTCAGCAAACTGGTATCATCAGCGTGAGGGGTACTAGTTTTATGCTGGGGGATGCTATTGGCAGAGATTTCTATTAAATCCAAAGGCGGTGACACCTGTGGAGTAAAGGAACAAAAAAAGATCCCGAAGCATCTTGCCTCATGATGAATTTAGCTAGTAGATGAAGGCCTAAACAACACTCCTCACGCTCATTAAATATATCCAGTATATGGTGTGTGAAATAGCGCCACAGTACTTTTGCCCTGGAGATTAAGGTTTTATTTCATTTTATTTCTTAAGTGTAATAATTTTTTATGTTAGTAGGGGTGGGTTTTTGTTTCAGGCAAGCTGGCCTACCTTAGCAATAAAACACTGTGGGAAACTCTGTATAGAGCAATAATACAGTTTGCCCAGTTGTGCATTGATACAGAAGGTGATGCATAGTTTGTTTTATGTTTTTTGGGATCATTTTTTTTAGAAATGGTCAGCACATTAAAACCACCAGGGCTCCCCAGTTCTATCAGACATTTGAACTTCACATCTTTGAGTTTTCACCTTACATTAAGACAAGACAAGACAAGACAGACAGAACAAAAAGCACAAACGTGGTAAAATTCATATTAAACGCCACGCTAACCTTCCAGTCAAGAACACCCCTTGACAAAGAACAACCGATTCTGGCATCCTTCATGCGCAAACTAAACACAATGTCAATGATGACTTTGTACAGAGGATTTGAAGAGGGAGCGTTTGAAGTGCAACTCAGTGGTTTGAAGTTCAACACTCTTTTCCATCTGGTCCAATTTATTCTTGTTTCAGTCACTGAAGCATCAGTATCCTGACTCCAAACACAGTGCCTGTCAGAACTATTGTAATCTTCAGTGGAGTGGTGTCACTCCTAACACAATCTGTCACAATCCACTGAAGGAGGAGAAAAGTACAAAACAATATTTCTTTATTCTCATACATGATTAAAAACACGAGCAAAAGGCCACCATAAGAGGCGCAGCCTGTCTAAAATTCATACACGCTGGGATGTTGGGTACAAATACATGCTGTTTGAATGAGTAATGACTTTGCAAACACTTTGAAAACCTCACAAAACATGTGCACATGTCACATACATTCTGACATATCCAGCCCACACCGACACAAGAAAGTAAAAAACACCAAATTAATGCCTGCACAGATACACTGCACTTATACACAGGAGTTTATACATACAAATACATGGTCATGAACAAACTCACAATCAGACAAACAGCGTCTGTGCCTGAGAGCTGAGATTCAAAACAGTGGCTTAGATACCACTGGCTGCAGATCAGCATTGTGTTTTTTAACAAACCTCCAAGGCCTTGTAAATGTCACATCTAAAAAAAAAAAAAAAAAAAAGATCTCCTTTTATTGTTTTGCTGTCGACATCCAGTCTCATCTTTATGTGAGTCATTTTGAAGGGAAATGTCTATGTGCTGTGAATTTGCAGACTTCAGAACACATGCTCAGCCAAACACGTTACACATGTACTAATTCAACTGAGAGAAAACAACAGCAATTTTGCTTTTATTATTCAACTTATGGAAACAGGTCAGGTCCTGCCTCACTGTTAGAATGCAGTACATTATAGTGCTTTAAAGAGCCCGATCATAAAGACGTAAAGCTGAAGGAACCTTTGCTTATATCAGGACACTGCTCATTACTTAATACTTGTGCTGATACGTGACAAAGATGGCCATCTTCTGTTGACCTTTGTCTCCTGATCTCCCCTATCTGTGTCAAACCCCTTGTGCCAATTCTCCCTCTAAACCTCTCTCCATCGTCCTCTTTCTGTGTCTGCATTACTCAACCGCTGTCCCTGTCTCTCTCTCTCCGTCTTGATGTGTTAATTGCAGAAACTGGAGACAAATCCGACCTTTTCGGTGTAATCATCCCTTTGGCTCCATTAGATCTACACCTCAGGCCCAATCACCTGCACTAACACACACACACGCACACACACACACACACACACACACACATATTTAAGCACACCTCAATAAAACACCCCGCACAGTACCAGAGGTTAATCACTGAGTGAAAGTAGCTATATCCAGGGACGTGATAATCATTCCATTCCCTCTGGACACTCTTGTCTCCTCTGTGCCCTGCAAAGGCCTTCACTGCTGCCAATGCAGCTGAGGAAAAACTGGAAAATCAGTGGCTTTGCTGTATATATATTTTTTTACCACTTCACAGCGGTTTGGCATTGCATACGGGTCATAAAGACGATTCAACACATGGTGGAGAATGCTTGCTATGAATTACAATGAGCGGGTTTTGTGACTGGTGGTGTTCATTTTCAGATGATAAAATCAGTTAGAGGGATTAGATCTGCACTCTTATTGTGTGTGTGTGTGTGTGTGTGTGTGTGTGTTGGTGGTTACGCACTTAATGCTACACTATGAAGTAGAGGTGGGAAATGCTGATACACTGCCATCGTCTGACAAAACCTTAAAAGGGTTCCTCAGAGCCAAAAGGAAGGCCCTGCAAATGATATCAGCTAAAAGACAAGAAGATGCTGTAAATACTGTGCTGCCTCGACTCCTGACTCAAAAGTTGACTCAAAAGATGCCTGGCCTAAAGAGAGAGCAAGAACAAAGGGGCAGATTGAGTTAAGAGGAGAAGAGGACAAGGACAATATTAGCCTTCCACTCACATTACCTCACACTAACAGTGATTAGATTTACAGCACACACACACACACACGCCACTGATGAACACATGCACACGCTGTGGAAAGCGAACAGGCACTTACATCCCTACATCAACACACGCCATCTGAAAATGGGAGCAGGCGAGGAAACGCACAGTGACCGACACACACTCACGCACATCCCATCAATTAGGAAAGAGCCATCCAGCAATCAGTAAAAGCTGACTTCGAGCTATTAGTTGAGACAGCGTGTTACAGATTGTGGCTGCTCCTCTCCCTTAACTCAACCTTTCTTTTTTTCATTCTGTCTTTTTTAAGAGGGGGCAGAATAATTAATAACTGGTATCATTCCAATAAAGCCATTAGCAGTCACTACATTTGTTAATTCACTCACTCTTCCCTCGCTCTCTCTCCTTGTTTCTTTCCCTTAGCCTACCTCGGTCTCTCTTCCTTTCTGTGATAGATGAACGTGCTTGAAAGCCGCTGTAATGCAGGATAGCTTTTAGGAAAATAAATAAATAAATAAAACACTCCAAATTGAAAATAAAAACAGGCCTGCCACAACAACAGAAAAACAACAGTACGTCACTGCTGGAGAACTTCTATGCCCTCGATCTCTGAATGTGGCCATAATTAACCAACCTTATTTTGAATCTCCTGTTTCCTTTCTGTATCAGTGTCAGGCAATTACATTACATTATCAGTCCAACTTAAAGAAATCAATCATTTTCTGATCAATCATCAGAAAAAAAAAAAAAAATCCACTAAGCACAGATTTAACTATGACCAGAATTAAAAGTATCACTTGTGAAAAGACAAGGGTCAGCAAATCCAAAGCTGCTATATATTAATCAACCACTTAAACATCATTACTAGAATAAAAAAAAAAAACAGTCAATGTTCCTGATTTGATGCTGGCTGAGGAACTTTCTTGCATGTCGATACCCCTAACCCTCTCTTTCTCTCTCTTTCTCTCACGTTTCTTGTCTGAATCTGAACCATTGCCATCCAATAAAAAGGCAACATGCCAAAAAATATAATAATTAAAATTGAAAAAACAGTTATATTAAAGTGCATATTTGTTCAGCTACTTCCCCACCGGAAGATGAACACTGATCCGTTTTTCCACTTAGGCATAAAAACTATTGTTGTAAGTGTTTAAATTTTTCCCAAACTCACAAGATTAGAGAGTCCGATCAATGCGGCAGAAGAAAAAACAAACAAAAAAAAAAGCACAGTTTCTCTTTCTGTTGGTTTCTCATAGTTGAATGTATTGATTTTGTTGACTCAAAGTATTAATATCAAGGGCGCAGCTATATAATCTGTCCAGAGCAGAAGACTGATCAATTAAGTCCTCATTTATTATTCATATCCTGTTAATTTCCCCAACAATAGAGGGCAAGCATGTTATGGAGTTACATTATTAAACGCATATAAAGAGAAAGAGAGATAAGAAAATGACAATGACACAGAACGCTATGTAAAGCACAGACAGTGCTCCTATCCTTTGGAGTATAAAAACATATTATTATAATACATTCTAAATTGCTCTTCCTGCACATTCTAACAAAACCACAGCACCTGTGTGCTGTAAAACAAGGAAAAAACAAAGCTCCATCTATATGCTGATTCTTCATTTTCTCCCTGTTCTCACATTCCCTGAGGATGTTCCGTGATAGCGTACGCTCCATAATGGCCCGGCGCGGTACGACTTTTAGGGGTAAATTGATGTCAGTGACATCGTTGTAAGTTTGCATAAAACCGTGGGAAGAAGAGCAGAAGAAAAAGTTTTGCTGGCGGGTTTGAGAGCAAATTGACAGCAGCCTGCGCTATCTAACGCTTTTCAGATCCTCAAACCCATGCTAACCTTTCTGCAATCACAGTCCAGCATGCTGGATATAGCTTTGAAGCTGCCCACACTCGCGGCTCCAGGCTGTGAACACAACACGCCATGTGCTCATACCTCTGCAAAGTGAAGTTTCTGGAAGCCCGGTAAAATCTGTTTGACCTCACAATCGCAATCACTTTCTGATTTTAATGAATAATGGATGCAGTATATTCCTAAAACAATTTAGATTAATTTAAAATATGAAAATGAGATATGTTATTTTTCATGTCTCTGATGATTAGTTAAACACATACAATTATGCAAATTAGCCGCAACTCTGTGTGGAAGAAATGAGTTTGGATTAGAGCGCGGCCCCGTTCTTTTTATCTTGCGGGATGAAAAGCAATAGGAGAAAATGCCACACACGCCAACAAACTTAATGGAGCACCTTGTGACTCATTGCAGAGATGCATGGTTTCCTGAATTCGGGGGTCAGCCAAACCACTTAGAGCACAATGGGGTGCAACATCAAACTGTGATGCAACATCTGGTGCAGATGGGAGGTTGCCTATAGTCATGGGAATGCGTTCTACTGCTTAGCGACCATGCATTTAAAAAAAGCACACATCAAAACAGAGAAATATCTGAGCGAGAAATGTATTCATGGACAACCTTTGATCATTTGAAACAAGTTTTAGTGAACTAGACCGAATCTCTTCGGCCACAGCCCTGTTCCGAAGCTGTCTTAATGTTAGATTAAGTGATTTAATTGTGGATTAACTGAACATGTTTTCTGGGGTTATGGATTAGGGTTAATCACCATCCAACATTTCACCAAGGACCACTCATTAAGACGGCAATGACAGCAGACGATGCAGCAGGATTTAATCTGAGACTGATCAACTGGTGAGTTGCACAGGAGGAGGCAACAGCTTGAGTTTGTTAACACTCATCCAAACTGCTGGAACTGGGAGATGACTCCCCGGTTTTCAGCTCAAACCAGATACATTTGTCAAAGTTTGGACAGAGGTGATCTTTTCATTAAGAGAAGATCTGTGCCCTGACATTTACAACACCCGTTAAAATGAAGATGTATTACATATTTCACAAGGTGGCAAAAAAGGCATCCATCTCTCTCTATCTCTCACTCTCTCTCTCTCTCTCTCTCGTGAAATGTTGTACAGTTAGTGGCTTATTAATTTAAAGTGTAGTGCATAAGCCTATCCTAGGTGAATATGCTAATCAACAATTTTGAGGCCTGATGAAGTATTTTACGAGAGGCTGTAAAAGTATTTTTGGGATATTCACTGTCAGGTTCAATTGCTCAAAGTGACTATCCAAGGAGAACCATATCTCACCCAGTATATTAAAGAGGAAGTGGACTGATGCAAAAACTGAGCTTGATTTAAGTGGCAGATTTGAGGCACCATGCTGTTGTTACAATTGAGTTATCAGTGAGAAATGTACACCCTGCATATTACACAGGAATCAGGTTTCCATGGTACAGCATGGACAGCGCAGCTATCGAAAAATATATAAGGTTGCTGATGTACTGCTACAGTATAAGTTTTAACATTATTAAAGCCTCTAACTCTGGAGAGTTTAATTTCTTATTTTGTGATATAAAAATATGTAATATATTGGTGTTATAAGATAATCTAGAGGTTTAGCTGTTTTATAAAGCTGATTTAATGACTGCAATATTTAGGTGAGTAAAGTTTAATATTGTCATAATCCACACTTTCCATCTGAGAGTACATTTTACCATATAACTGTGCCACTTTTTTTAATATGTAACAAATGTACACTGGATTACACTAAACTAATTTGAAACCATAATTCCACATACATGACAGCGTACGTTTGTGACATTTATCTGCAACAAATAAAATCTGCACTCAATACAGTATTTTCTCCAGCTGGATTGTCATATTGTAAACAGCTGAGAGCGCATCCATATCTGTCTAAAAGGGTCATTTGTTTTTCACTGTTCAAGTGTTTCAGACAAATAACAGAGCTAATGGACCACACTGAAACATACCCTGACATTAGTTAAGAAGGCAGAGTCAACTAAGATGAAACTCCACTTTCAAGTCTGACCCAGTTGATTTTACTCTGTTTGATGGATAGAAAATGACCAACGCTGAGTAAAACAACCCTTCACCTCCCTCGCTACGCCTCTTGTGTAATGCTTATATCTAATTCAAGTGTCTTCAGTGTTATTGTGAGGGGTTATTGAATACTGGAGTCATTCTCGATATGTGATACGTGCTGCTCCTTTTGCTATGTTAAATACCCAAACTAATTAATGATAATGTAGCTGACGATGAGAAGCAAAGAGCAGAGAGAGAGAGACATAACACCTAACAAGCTTCCCTGTCATGTCTCTCTCAGACGAGGTCAGCCGACGAGGTGCTGATAAACGAGTGATGACAAAGACAGATATGAGACTGGAAAGAGGAGGGAAAGTAGAAAATAGTGTGCCTTGCCCCCCCTCTCTCTCTTTCTCTCTCTCTCTCTCTTTCTCTCTCTACCCACCTCGTTCTTAAAAGTCCCTCCCATCCGACGCTGTCAGCATTTATTCCTCTATGAAAAGCTCTGATCGAAGAGTGATTTGCATGATTGCATTTTCCATACCTTGCATTAATAGTGCAGTAAGGATGAATAGCTAATGGCCTATCATATTTAAGTAGCCATCTCAACCAGCCATCACATTACAGCTCCTTCAATCTGCTAATGAAACAGGTCTCTCTCTCACACACACGCACACACACACACTTTCTATCTCTCTAATCCTTCTTTCTAAACAGGCACCTGGTCAGCCAGGTCAGGGAGATGGTATTCAACTTTAAGCCTGCGGGCCAGATTAGGCCTGTGATAGCTTGCCGGGAGGGCCAACATTTTCTGATTCATAATGAACATAAATTGATTCATACTGGGATTTTTTTGTTTGTTTACACCAATTAGTAAATGTTTAATAATTTCCCTTGGCTGTTATGGCTTGGGAAGTTGCATATTAGCCGATCAGCAATATGTACACTACGCAGAAGCGCTCAAACATGACTCTGCAAAAAAAGGTATGTACACCTGACCTACTGATGCTGTGACTGGATCTGCCTGAGGACAGAAAACAGTCAGAAAGTCTGGCAGTCTAAACCTAACCCTAACAGGCAACTCAAAAATGCGTCTATATTTTGCCACAGTCCTAAACCACTGCGTTTCATCAGCCCAACGACAATCGCTGTATAATTATTAATATCAGCCGTCATGAGGAGTCAAAACATGCTTCAGTGCAACGTTCTCACCTTGTAGCACCGGAGGAGAAGAGAAGATTCTTTGAAGTTGTCTTATTATGACACATCAACCATCCTAATGTATATTTATTTTATCATTAATGTTTGTTGACCTGCCTCAAATCATTCCATTGTTCTTGTAATATTTCAAGCACAATTGCAGAGCATTCAAGCTTCTCCAGTGTGATAATGTGCTCCCTTACCTTACTATCTTGAATGATAATAAATGAAGCATCAAAACTACATTAAAACATTAATTAACAGATTATTTGATAATGAAAATAAAACTAATTTTAAGTCCTATAAATTACTTATTACACTTTACACAAACTTTTATTTCTGTCTGTCTGTTCTGTGTGTGCGCGCACTGTCAGAGAGAGAGTGCATTTTCTCTGCTTTTGGGCGTACTGAATGTGCATATTTACACGCGTTGAAGCAAAAGCTTGAATTGTTTTCCCATTTGGCTAAGCAGAGCCAGTGACAGGACGCAAAACCTCATACCACAAGGTCATCGACGCCACACTCTATTCATATTTTTACTCTCTCTGGGTTACGGCAAACTCTTCCAACCCCACACACCCCCGACCACAACCACCCTTTTACTCCCTCCCGCTAGGCTGAATTTCCGTAATCTTCTGAATCTGCTGCCAATAGATTTCCCACCAGAGTTCACGCTCTTATTGAAGATTCAAAAGATCTAAAAGGGAGATACCCTCAACACCAATGTGGATACGTACACATATTACCACACAGATGTGAAATACGCCCGCAAAATTCACACTTACTGTACATATACATGCACACATCGACATGCACACACTGGATAAGCTCTAGAGACCCCTTTTAATAGTGTTTGGCTTCTAGGGGATCTGACAGGATCTTGGAGCAAAGGAGAGTTTAAATAGTGATTGCTTTGACGAAAGGAAAGATGACGCCAGAGAAGGAGGAAAAGATGGAGAAAGGGAGGGAAGAAAGAAAACATGGCTCCTGTAAACGGAGGAGGATGAATGGAGCGAGGGAAGAAAACAGAAAAAAAAAAAAATTTAAGTCAGGGGGTGAGAATGTATAAGCCTGAGCAAATAGTTATTACCAGTCTCTGAAGGGTGGCGGCGTGAGCTGAATAGACTGGGACTTGGAAACCACCATAACCGGTGGTGATAGGGGACCGCTTCACAGCCCTGCAATCTGACAAAGGCTTAGTAGGTAATGGAAGAGGACCTCCGACAGCAAAAAAACATAGGAGCTTTAGCACGCTATAAGAGCTGAGCATCAGATAAGTCCAAACCCTCTCCAGGTCCAACAAAGCAAACATTTAAACATCAGAGATGTTTATTGTCCATGATTTGTCAAATGAGGACTTAAACAGGAATACCTGAAACTATAGCCGCCAACCACTGGCTGCATAATATTCATTTGAAGTGCAGGACAGCATACTGATTTGGAAGTAATAATAATTCTGCCTAAAGGCCTGGGTACAACCTCCTTACAGTAAATCTCTTCTAGCTACTAGGATGCTGTTTTGGCACTGACCTTGTGCACATTTGAAAAGATAAGATATGACTGTCTCTCAGTACAACAAGAAAATAAATGCATACGCATTCACAAAAGAATGGATGCATGTGCACACAATGCGTGGACAGTATGCAGTTTTCTCTTTGGGTTTGGTTCATGTGCTCAATGACAGAGGTGAGATTTCTGAGTTTCAAACAAGTTGCGACCGAAATAACATTAGAAAGTTAAAGTTTCCAGGAGACAGGCAAATTTCCCAGACTTTCTGGGGGTGTCTGGAGAGTGTTTATGCATCATTCTGCTCCAGCTGAACATTAAATTTGAGGTTCAGAAGTTGACGGCCTGATCAGAACAGACAGGCCATATGTCATGGCTTGGGCAGGTTAGCGTTGACTGAAAGAAGGGGGAGATGAGTTTGTGTGGGTGTGTGTCTGCATTCATGTTTATTAAGACTTTGGTTGGTGAGGTTATGTGCTGAGTATTAAGGATAAATGGCACATTGGTCCAGTAGCTGGGTTTAACTTTTTAGTTCAAACCTAAAATATTTGTAACCAGTAACTGCCAGGTGTAACCAGGGCTGCTGTCACGATAGTGAAATACCACACCACAAACGTAAGGGATGGCAAGCGACCGCTACAACCACACATGACGCACAAGTCACATCGTGGCATGGTTTAGTGTTTGTTTTTTATGATGGAAAAGCATCCCATGGAGCTTGACTGAAAAAACTCTCAATCTCGGATCTCAGTTTTGCCCGGGATTACAATACCACACAGGAGAAAGTCACATGACCTCTGCCTCACTTGCTCTTGAGCTGTGGATTGGAAATGGCTGAAACCTTTTATTAGAAAACGCTGAATGCCTTTGTAGACAACACATTGTTATTTGGCTCAAAGTCACCAGTTAACAGGGTCACTCACTCGTTAAGCTGAAACACAGACAGATCCAGGAGGCAGGAGGAGAGAGCGTGATTTGTACAAGGAGGCACTACTAAGATAGGGCATTTGACATCAAGATGAAACCTTATCCTGCTGTACCCCTTATAAAGCAATTTTGAATCATTCAATGATTCATTCATTCAATTTGCAATTTGCTGAGCCACCATAAACCACAGTAAGGGAAATTCCTTTACTGCGACAGCTCTACATGTAACTGTTGTGAAGCTAACCGAACATACAAACTAAGCTAATATTAGCTTGCTAACGTGTGTTTGTGATTAAAGTGGAAGTCAAATATTTTACTTGTCACAATCAAAATGTTGGTCACTAATGAGATGATTTAGATTTACAAAATACAAAATACCTTAAATTGCAGCTCACTATGCTAATAGCATCAGGATGAATGACTATATAGCATCACTTAGGCCATCACCTGGTCACAGTAACTTCCTGTTTCACACAGCTGCTAACAGTGCTATAGATGTACGAGAAAAGCTAGACAAAAGTTTAAACAGTGTAACCTGATTGGCTAAATTGTGAGTTTGGAACTAGCTAGTACAGTAGTTAGTAAAAACTTAGGCAGAAGTTAACTTGGATTTACAAATAGTCGGTCTGCAGTTCTGTTCCTAACTAAAGAAGTTGCAAGCAAGCAGCTGGCATGTGCGGGCTTTCCAGAGGCTACATACACACATAAGCACATGCATACCAAAACAAAGAAGAGGAATAACAATCAGCATACCATTTGTCCCCAGGAGCTTCTAATACAAACCAGGTGAGCAACAATAGCAGTTAATAACTCCAATTTACTTTGTTATTCAAGTCCCATCACAGAGCACTGTTTAAAATACCAATTTGAAATAGTAAATCAGCCACGCAGCAAAAACGTTTATCCCTGGAGACTAATATACACACAAATATCCCACCAAACAAATTCAGGCAGACACACAATCCCCTCTATCCATTTAGCATGCTGTGATACCCACAATTTCCTTTCTTCTTCTTCTGGTAGAAAATGGCCTTCCTCTATTTCTCCTGCGCTCAAAACCCTGGGTAATTTTCTTAATCTAAGCCCGATTCTGAACATTTGCATAAAAATGTTCACTTTTGAGGCTCCCCTAACAGAACATGGCTCTAATACGCAATTACTTTCCTCAATAGTGGCGGCTAATTACAGAGGTGTCAGACAAACAGGTAGCAGAACAGAGAGGGGGGCCTCCGACACAATGGCTGAGGTGCTAGTCCGCCACATGGGACGGAGCGGCTCAATGGAAAGCAGTAAATTCATTTAGGCTGGCTTCATTAAACCTTGTTCCTTGGGCCCTGCATCATGCTCTCCCCTTTGCTCTCCTGTTCTCCCAGCTCTCATTTGTGGGGCAGCGGATGTGCTGTGAGTAAGAAGAAGGCGATCACACAAATGAGTGCAACGCAGAGGGATTGAGGGGGGGGAAAGCTGTAGGGAGGGGAAAGGAGGGAAGAGAGGTAGGCAGAGGGAAAGATGGAGGGAGATATACAGAGCACAGCAATAAGAGGGGAGGGAAAAGGGGAAGTGAGGGAAGGAAGGAAAGAGGGGAAAGGGTGGTATCAATAAAGAAGTACTGACACAAAAAAAAGAACAGAGCAATGTTACAAAAAGTGGTGGCGGGATGGAACAAGGGCATGAGGACATGTGCTCATTTGATGATAGAGAAATAAAGCATAAAAGGATGAGCATATAAAAGAATAATTCTGAATACGGCTTTTGTTTTATTCAGCTGACCCAGTCACAAAGAACAGTGGAAAACAGAAAATTACAGCTTTGGTCCTTAAACACAGGCCAATTGCCAGGTCTCCAGCATGGTGAAACAAGGCCAGTCGAGCCCCGTGGTCTCTTTACCATTTAGATTATACTGGCAACTTTCTGACCCCACAGTATGGATAACCATAATAAGCCACGACCCCCGCTGTGTACCACCTGTAAGCCAAACATATTCACAAACAAAACTCTCAACCTATGCTCAAATATCCTGACCACAAAAGTATCCACAAGCCCCAAACCAACACGACTTGCTAATAAAAAAAGAACTTTGCTGCAAAACTTCAATTCAACACCGCTGTCTTTCATTTGCACCATTTTTTGCCCAATTTAAGTGCTTGCTGGGCAGATAATTAATTTCTTATGTGTAATGTGGAAATTGAAGAGAAGAATTCACACTTTGTGAATCAAACCTGAAGGCTTAGAGGGTTAGGTAAAAGATGTCTGCGTCCTACGGGGAGGGAACATTGAGCGCTGATGGTCACGCGTGTCACCATCCTCTGTCCACTGCTTTGGTTCCTGGCCAACGGAGCACTTCATGAGAACATTTCTGCGTGATTACATTACCTACTTGCGACACATTAAATCTGAGTGACTCAAATCACTTTTACACATGACCCAGACATCCAGATGCAGGCTGAATACACACAGTCCTCTCTATGGGCCTCTCTCTTGGATGGAGAAGCAGCAATGTTCCCTGGATGACACTCACATAGAGAGCTTTAAGGTCATATGCGCTTAAACACCCATTTGCATGCGAGCGTCTACAAATATGCGTTCATAGAGACTGACGTAGGTCTGGCCACCGACCAAAGTATCCACGCATATGCAGAAATGTATGCACAGAAAGATATGCACTGATGTTTTGGGGTTATCATGTCAAACCGAGACTGTGTTCAAGAAAGAAAGGTCTTGTAGAATAAGTCAGAACAATAGGAAGACAAATGCCCTTTCACTTTCTGACAAACTGAAATTGATTCATCGCTGGAAAACACGGCGTGTTGTGAATTGTGTCGAATTTTTCTTTTTCTTTTCTTTTTTTGTCTAATAAAACAGATAAATCAAACATAAATGACCCCACACACAGAAGTTAACCTTCTGAGTGGAATTTATATGAAAGAAACATCAACCCGCAAGAACTGGGGAATTGGATAAAAGCTTAAAAACAAGATCAACTCTCAAAACAAAAACATAAAATAAGATCAGAGGGAAAATCAAATGCGAGAGAATCCCTCTAAGCAGAGACCTTGTTGGAAGATGCACAATCTAATGAACATACATTTTTGCATCGGTGCACAAAATCAAATGCCATGTTTTTTAAATCATGTTCTCTCTCTTGGCTTCTTCTCTTATCTCTTTGGTCTGGTAATGGGCTAAAGTAATAATAATTTTCCCAGGCTGACAGAGCACAAAGTAAACCTATATGCGGGAAAAATCAAATTACAGCAAAAATGTATTTGGTCAAAATGGAACCAATAATTTTGCTGTCAGGGGTCAACAATTTGGTTAACATGGATTTTAGCTGAATTTCAGCCTCATGCTCATGACTCACTTTGTGAGATTATAGTGCTTCAAGCCCTGTGTCTAATGTGGTTCCACAGCTGTGAGATGCACTGTTTCCCATATAATGATTACATTTGGACGTTTCCACAAGGTAATTTAAACGCTGCTAAGACACACTCTTGTTTAGGATTTAGTGTGATGCTCTAATCAGGCATTCAAAAGTGGTACATCGCATCAGTGCAGCTTACAAAATCCAAAGAAAGATTGCGACCGGGACCTAAAAAGGCTGTTTGACAGATAAAATGTCATATTAGCATGGGAGACCTTTTTAAAACCTTACTGCTGCTTCTACACTAGGCATTTTCTGCTCTTATTAGCTACCTTCCAAGAGTGGAAATCAGAATCTTTCGTAACAGATTCCCAGCCACCGTGACCTCCACGGACAAGACTGTTTGGTGCTGCGTTTCCTTAGTCACAGAAAGAGGGTGATAAAAGATTACGTAAAGCCCCCTTTAAATTCTGCAGCTGTTCAGTCGTCTCTGACAGTGTATCACAAATCAAATCGTATAACCTCCAGAAATGAGAGCAATTCAATCAAACTAAAGATCCTGGCGCAGCGGGGTGGCGTGAGCGAGCAGGAATACTTCATAGAAAGAGGTCAGGCTCTACCCCTTCTTACTTATTTCACATTACATATCTTAGGGTTTGACTTTTCAGAGCATACGCAGGAAGTTGCAGGATGCTGGCCTTGGATCTGTGCCCGAAGACAACAGCAGCTCTCACGCTGTTGTAGCCTATAAGCTCCAGCTGCTTGCCTTCATTGTGTCTCTGTGCCGCGCCACAAATGTTCCTCCATCTCCGATACTTATCAAGGCGCTGGAGTTTGACGCTGCCATTACTCAAAATTAATAACCACAGCAGCATGTTTATCATAGCACACTTTCACACTCAACCTGCCAGAAATAATCACCTCGGTGTTTGTGTGTGTGACAGAGAAAGAAAGAGAGAGAGAACGAGAGAGAGAGAAAGTAAGCACGAGAGAGACAGAGGAAGCAACACAGGAAGACAAGGAGGAGAGATGGAGTGTGAAAAAGAGACAGAACAAAGAGAATAAGACATAACTGAGAGAAAAATGAAGAGAAAATCTGCTACATGCATACGTGTGCATCCGCCGTACCTAATCACTCTGAATCCATTACACCTCGTTGGTTTTTCCCGCACCTTTTCTCACCATCGTGTCTGACAACAGGGCAACACTAGCTCTCCCTGTGTATTCACTCTACTAAGCAGGACTCTAATCTCCACTGACAGCCAATCTGCTCCAACAAGACAGGACCGAGTAAATAAAAAAAGGCAGCCGGCGTTTTTTTTTTTTTTTTTTTTTTTTTAATTTACAAATCATACAAGCCCAGTGCAGGGATCTGGTTCCCCACCGGAGGGAGAGGAATAAGAAAAGAAGGATGAAATTCTTTGTAGCGGTCAAATCGTAGATCCTTGTGCTGTATGTGTGAAAACACACGAGCAGAAATAGAGACGTGACAAGGACAGGGGAAGGCCCCTCAGCACCTCTCCTCAAATCTGTAGACAGGTGGTTGAGGAACAAGACATGGACAAATGTCTGTCGGTCACTGGTTCGGGCTCTGCTGACATTTTCCATGGCATTTAGAAAACATCCAAGAAAATCCAAAGAAAGGGTGGAGGAGAGCCTAAAAATAGTCGTCTGGAAGAAACCTAAGCGCGGTGAGGTTATACAATAGATGTAGAGAATTGACATGACCTCTTATCTGAGGGATTTGCTCACTTTCCCACAGTGTCTTGTTTTCTTGAACAGAAACGAACTTTTCATGCTGAACTCTGTGCTAGCGAGGCCAGTTGGTGAATTTGTGCCCGGCAAAAGTAAAAAAAAAAAATAAAAAAAAAAGTAGTAACACTGCTGGTGGTCTTTGTGTCAAAAGTGTGAGAAGGTTAAAAGCAGGGAAAGAAAAAGAAAAAGTTCCTTTCAGTACCTCAGGGAATTGGATGTTTATAGTTCAGCCAATTTACTATTATGGCACCCCTATTTACATCGAATTGTTAATTTCATGTCTCAAATTGACACTTGAAACGTGAGATTTTACAGGTTTCATATAAAACTACATAAAAAGGTTTAAATCATACAGCTTTTACAGAATAAAATCTTAGTGGGGAGATTTTTCCAAAGAGGGAACAATGGAGTTAAATCCTTGTGCCTGGCTACCTTTCTGAGCACACATGTAATCACATAATCTTACTCCTTGACTTTGCTGTAAGTAGGAGAAAATTGCTTGGTAAATGTTCCAAAGTCTTCCTTTTGTAGCACTTTCTTTGACTCCTAAGTTGGCTCTTTACAGTATTATTAAGTGTAACTCTCAGAACTTTGACAAATGCAGACTCTGGTCACCTTCACTGTGGCCAAGCAAAGTGGAGCAACCAACTGTCATTTGACACATCATTGATCACACTGATGTATCATATACTTATTCAATTTTGGGGTTTAACACTTCTCCAGGCACTGCAAGATCTGCCAGCTGGCTGCAACAGAGGCTATTTGGAATCAGCTTCCATTGCGAACGCCTCCGAATCTACACGCATATTAAAGAAGGTGTGTTTCTGGGAGAATGCTTCTCCAATTATTTCCTGCTTAATAAGCTCCTGAAAGTCAGAGAGGGCCCCCGGTCATCCCTCATCTAGTCCGATTTCTGTAAGAGGGGACAAAAATGTAAAAAAGCCAATTTGAGCAGTGATTTGTGATGCTCGTAAGTGATGGAGATATGCAGATAATGTTGGCCTGAAGAAAAAAAAAGCGGAGAAGGAAAAAGGGATGAATATTGATTCCCATGTTTAAATTAAGCTGCCGGAAAAACTGAGAGATGAAGAAAACGAGAGAGGCAAAGAGATGGAGAGCCAGAGCGTTTGGGAAATGCCCAACTTCCAACAATACAGATCTCATAAAAGAAATGACTCACTTGCTCCATGCATTTGCTTTTAGTAAAGACTCCAGGCCAGCTGACCAGAGCTTGCGCACACACACACAGACACACACACACACACACACACACACAAGAGCATAGACGGACACAGAGGGGAACAAACATAAATCTGCATGTCAACACAGGCCGTGGGTCCAACAGCAGGGTTAATGTTAGCAGAATAGATGCTGACACTTTGCTTTGACCAAAACCTCAGAGGACCACAGCAGACTTTATTGCAACACGCTCACACTTGCACAAACAGATGCATGAGATTAGCATAAAAAAACGTGTTTTATCTCCTTACTTCTCGTAGAAAAAGTTAAATATGGCGATGAAAAAACTTTGACAAATGACAAATTGTACTCTTAAAATCAGCAGGCTCTCCTGGGAAAAGCAGATGTCTCGATATGAAAGAATATTCACACACAATAGAAACAAAACCCACAAATGTACCGTGCAAATCCAAAATCTCCCTGGAGTTTCTTGCAAAATGGAAAAAAAATAAAAATAAATAAATAAATAAAACAGACACCCAGCTCCAAAAAAAAAAAAGAAAGAAAACAGTTTAACTTTGACACTGTGTTCTCAACTTGGTTCTAAAAAGTGAGCGCTGCCATTTGCTCTGCCGTTCCACTTTGATCATGACTCGCTCCCCGTTTTCAAACGCTGTGACATTAGAAAAACACAATCCCACTTTGGTCTCCAATCATTGATGGAAGGAGGATGCAGGGAAATAACAGTGTCAACACTGCCCACCTGCAGCACATCACATCCTCTCTCCCCAAGAAATGACAGTGACCAAAAAATAGGTGTCCCACTGTCACAATCTGCCCGCCGGACTGTGACGATGGGAAGTCCATATTTGATCGTCATTTCTCGCTTTCTTACACTGAGACGCTGTTATCGGCTATTGCTGAGAAAAGATGAGGGGAGCCAGAGGACACGCTGTTTACTTTTTTTTTTTTTTTTCTTTCAAACATGAGAGACAGGAAGAAAGAGAAAAGGAGAAGAAGGGACTGAAATGCTTTACCTCCCACAGAGCACTATCTCTCCAATGGCCCCTTGTTGGGGGACAAATTGATCCTGGAAATAAGGGGTCATTTCCTCTGCCTGTTTACCTGTTCACAGCACACTGCCATCAGTGACAAAAACTGACCCAGCTGTACCCTTAGGGAGCTAATGTGAGGGGTGGGGTGAGCCTTTCTGCTCATCACGGTGACAACTAGCAAGGCACAGGAGTGTGTGTGTGTGTACAGTATATGGGTGTGTAGAGTGTGTGTGCTGGCTTCCCCAACAGCAGTGACCCCGATGACCTTTGACTCTTTGAACTTTGAACAATCTGTCAGACAAATGATACAGCGTGTGTGTATGTCTATCCGTGTCCGTATCGGTGTGTGTTTTGATGTGAGATGCAAACTTATTATTTAGATTTCATCAATTCTGATTCATGTCGTACTTACTGATTCTGGTTCTTATTGAATCATAATTCAAGTACAAAAAGCAAAGAATTCATCCACTTCTGAGTTTTCCCCACCGTGCCATAAACAGTTTGCAATAAATTCTGAGGTTTTTGGTGATTTATGAGTTTAAGTGTTATTAGCTGATTCCAAGAGATTATCAGAACGACTGGGGATCTCAAAACTGCTGCATTCTTCGTGCAGCTGTAAAATGCAGTTAATGGTTCGCGATTTTTACACACGATTACGTTTTGAAGTATTATGACTGTCTTTTTTTTTTTCAGCACGAGCTCAGCTTGTCATACTATAAATATCGCATGTGTTTTGTCTCGTGTGTAACCAGCGAAGTAAGTATCCCAGAGAGTAGCCGGTGCAAAATTCAACACACAGAATTGTTTAGAAATAAATGACCAAAACTGAAAACTATGTGTGGTACTGTACCATTCAGAAGCAGCACACAGTGAACACGGTGTGTGTGTGTCCGTATTCTAACCCTGTGTTCCAGTGCTGACTAGTTATCTCTTGCTACATACTGACTATGGTGACGTTGTGACTCAGTCTTGAGCCAATCCGTCGGCTGTGTCAACATGACTCTGTTGAAGGAAGCTACCTCGTGCTGTGAGGCTATAACGGAAACACATGCCATCATGGCATGGCTTGGCACGGCACAGCTAGAGGGCTAGAATGGAAAAACGCTAAAACACTCCACTACATATACCTCCTTCAAGTTGTGGCGACCACCCTGCCAGTTTCTCCCTTGAAATAAACCCCTTCCCTTCCTCTCAGCTCTAAGCTGTGTGACTGTAAAGTTTAACAATAAAGCAGCTTACGACTGGAGGCTTTTATTTGCTCTGAGTCCTTGAGCAGTCAGCATGTACACAATACACACACACAAACAGACACACACACACACAGGTTTAGGAAACAGGGGAGAGAGCAAACATCAGGGCAGCAAGCGTGTAAGACTCCTCAGCTACGAATGTCCACCTTGGACATTCATTTCCCTACTGTCTCTGCTTCATTCATAAGCCAACACCACACTTACTGTATGCTGCCACACACACACACACACAGCATCCTAGCGTTATCTCCCACACAGACTGCCACCAATACACACCATTTTGAATTGCAATATTCCCACAGGTGATCCAGACACATACACACACACACACACACCTTCAGCCCCTGAACCAATGCAGTAAATATCATTATGGAATCAATGCAGCCTTGAATCAATCGAGCCTGTGTGTGCATGCGTGTGTGTGTGTGCGTGCGTGCATGTGTGTGAGTGTGATAAAGGGAAGAAGTTGATAACACACCATGTGCCCCTGTGAGGATTTCACCAAACTCTATGTTTTTTGATTGAAAGGAGGCGGGGAAGATATTACCATAACCTTCCCACCACATGTCTGCTGTTAACTCAATAATGCAAGAATGATTTCACACATGCTCACACACACACACACACACACACACACACACACGCACAAACACATGTGCACACACACACACAGCCATTGTTGCTATGCACCATGGTAAATTCAATATTGTGTTCACACTCCTAAGCCAGAGTGGGAGTACAGTCAGCAGAGAAGCCACAGCCTTAGCTGTAAATCAATAGATTAAATAGAAATGTATGAATAAAACACAAGATAATAAATAAAAGAGGAGATGGTTTACTCTCGCCATCATATACTATTCAGGTTCTCTCTCATTTGAGAGAAAAAAAGGGGAAAGAAAAAGGGAAAAAAAATGTGTGGGAGCAGGAAGAAAGATGACCAGGAAGAAAGACAAAAAGTTTTATTGTGTTTTTAACAGTTTAATTCTTACTAGTGCATGGCCATTCGGAAAGTGCCTGTTCAGAACGGGATGATTGCTTGGCTTCCTGTATTGCTGTTTGCGGTTTTTCGAGAACTGCTCATCTAAACAACTCGACATTACACTTCCTTGGGACCTCAGCAATACACCCGCCAAGTGGGAAGTCGATCGGATGAGTGGTTGTCGAGAAAATCGAAGGACAGGCATACAGACAGACAAAGGCTCCTTCCTTTGAAGTTAGATTTGTAGTGTTTGCATGCTTGCATAAGGAGCACATCTGATTCAGTGCGGTATGTGCAATGTGTTTCCATTTCAAGTGTTTGAATGTGCAGGGCTATGAAAATCGCTAACTGAGAAATCCATTAGTTGATTTAAATGAAAAAAAAAAAAAAAAAAGAATCAAGGTCCCCTGTGGGGTATTCTTGTGAGCAAACAAAGTGTTGTTTATATTCTCTGTTTCTCACCAAGACACATATCCTTGAGGCCTGACAATGCTGCATGCATGTTCTTCCACATAAAACTCAAACGCAAACCAAATCTTTTGAGACCTTCATTATTTACATCCATGTTTAGATCAGCTAGCAGTTTTCTTCTTTCTCTGCCTTTGTTGCTACATTTCTTGGGGTGTCACCATCAAACCATCAGCACAAATGTGTCACTTGGACACGTGCATCCTTATGCATGCAAACAAACAAAACTCGGGCGCACACCTTTGCGCAATACGATCAAAAGTCACTTAAAGAAGTGATGCAAAGGGATCTCAAAATCTAATGTTTACTAAAGACAAAAGGCGGAGAAGTAAGTAATACTTTTCATTAATAATTAACAGCTTGCTCCCCATAATAAGGTCATTAAAAATGACTAATCAATGAAAGATTTCTCTGCCAAATCCCAAGTCTGAAGAGCTATTATTCAAATGATCGAATGAAATGTGGCAGCCCCACGACCAACTCGACTTCTTTTACTTGATTTATTTTAAGCATTGGCGCACCCACCATTGGACCATATGTGATTTGTGATTTTGAGTTTTTCTTGTCTCATTAGACAGCTTGTGTTAGGTCAGTGACTGTTGCGTAGTGTGCAAGAAAACCCCACAATCACTGCATGTGGTATAGGTCCATACAAACAGACTAATAATTGAGTTGACATACCTGTCATTGATGCTCCAGTTGAGGCAGAGGTTGAGGGAACTGAGGTTGCGACATTTCCTCACCACCTCCATCACCGTCTCATTGTTGAGTTCTGAGATGTGCCGCAGGTCTAGGACATTCAGGTTCCGAAGCTACGTGAAGAAAACAAAACAAGCAAAAACATTTATGATTCAATCATGTCAAATTCACACAAATAGCACTGACATTGCTGCCCTTTGAAGTTCACAGTTAGACATCCCTTTCTGTAGTCCAAAATAATCTCAACATGTGTTTTAATAGTCTTTGTTAATAGTTTTTTATTATTAAAAAGGGGGGGAAAAGTCAGTCTTTCGGGAAATATCAGAAATGTGTTACACTGCAGGGAACAAGAGACCAATTAAAAACACTGCAGCCTTCATGTTATGGGCAGACAGCATGTTGTTAGTGCTACTGAATAGTAAAGACCACACCAGGATCTAACCGGACTGAAGTGACACTTGCAGGTACGTTTACGCGCCGTTTAATGTGCTGCGGTTGAGCAGCTAATTAGCTATCTGCGCTGCGAGATGATGGCAGCAGCGTGCTTTGTCCCCCCCCCGGGAGTGTTTATTTGGTCATTCGTTGAATAATCTACAGTGCAGGACATGACGCGCGTTCATGTTTGTGAGTCAGATGAGAAGGAAACTTTAGCGGGGAAGCTAATGCGGGTTGTTGTTCTAGGAATGTGGCTCTTGTGTTTTATCGTTGCTGTCTGGCTCGGTGGCTCAATCTGCTCTGCAGGCAGAACACTGATGTACTGCTGTATTGAAATAAGGTTGGTTCACTGAATTCATGTAAGACTAGGGGGCGCCATTACAAAACGCCCTCCCTTTTTCCATTTTGTTTCTGAATGCCACCTGTACACAGGACAAGTGATTTACAGAGCTGTAGCAGACAGCTATTGAACTTTATTTGCATTATTATTATTGGTTACATGGATGGTTTTGATACAAGACCAATGTTTCAGTCAAGCAACACTCTCTGTAAATGTAAAAGTAGCCTTCTAAGTATCGCTGCATATCCGTAACTGCTTAAAATCCACATAGAAAAGGTCTTTTTTTCATTCCAGCACAGAAATTCACTGTATTGGCCAAAATAGCTGTAATCTGTGAATTTTCCTCTCTAAAATCAGTATTGGTCTCAAATATCTCACATCATTCAGACTCTTTGATATATTGCCGTGGAATATGGAAAGAAAAAAAAAACTCTGCCACATGTACTGAAAAAAATAGCATGAATGCAGAATAAAACCTAACAAGGCAGATAAATGCTACAAAATTGCTTGCTGTTACTGTTTATCATTCTGCGCCTGCACGCCTGGTGTGAGGGGTTATGAGCCAATATGAGCATTCACTTTCCCTCTTCCTTTCATCTCTCCGACTTTCAATAATCCCTCGTTCTGATCTGAATACCTTATAAGAGGGGTTTAGATTAATCCTCCAGTCAAAACGTCTACTTCCTCGCACACTCTTGGAAAAAACCCACACCGACACACTGTTCGACAAGCGTTCCTGCTCTTTTACCAATTACCAAAAAGGCTTTTTAAGTCACAGCACAGGTGTATTTTCTCTGATACATACTCAAAACTGTTTAAGGCACAGGTGCACACACAGGCACACTCGCAGACACATACAGTACCAGAAATGAAAGATAATAGAGGTATGATATTCCGACCAGCCGCCAGGGAGGCAGGGAGGTAAATGTCACGGCCAAGGCTAAAGAGAAAACAAGCTTACAGTTGGTGTTAAGATCACTGAGCACTATTGTCGGCTCCATAGGCTTGACATATACCGACCAGCATGAACACACATGGGGGGAATGGATAAGTACTAAGGCTCACTGGGTGAAGTAAACACACATGTAAACATTCTTCCCTGTTCCCACATACTGAGAATCAAAACACACACCGACAGAACACAAACACGGCGAGTGTGTGATGCTGCACTGCGCTGAAGGTAATAAAAAGGGGCTTTCAAAACCTTTGCCTCTGTCTAGCTGCTCCATTTGTCTCTGCGCTCTTATGTAGTAGCCTGTGGCTTTTTGTTGTCACTCCTCAAGAGAAAATTGGATGCACACCTCTTGTGATAAAAGGTCTGCTTAGGCATGAAATAAACATGAAACAGATTTCGTTTTGTGGCATATCTGCGCCTATACTGTGAAGCTGTGCTTAGATATACTAATGAAATAAACATTAAACAGCTTGAGTGTGCGAAGATGAGCCCAGAGAGTGCCGCCGTGATCGTCAGGGACAGCTAAACTGACATGAGAAACAATGGCATTTAATGAAAGGGAAAAACCCTTAACTGTGTGGATTACCATAGTCTTGCATGCAGGCAAGCAGATGCTCACACACATGCATGAAAACACACACGCACGCACACACACACACACACACAAACTGTCATGTGCTCCTGTGGCCAGAGTTGGTTCGAAAGTGCTAAATTATTCATGAAGAATTAGGCTAAACTGTATGTGTGTGTGTGTGTGTGTGTGTGTGTGTGTGTGTGTGTGTCTGTACGTGTGTTTGCATGTGTGCATGTGTCCGTGTGCAGAGGCAGAGTTTGCAAAACACACACACACACACACCTGGATGTAGAATAGGTGACCACTACTAATATTCACAGTGGCAGACATCTACTCACAGTGTCAAAAGAATTTCCACAAACACAGCACACATATCCTCACACTTTTACCCCCCCTCACACACACGCACGTGCGCGCACACACACACACACACACACACACACACACACAGTTATTTGCATTCAGTATTTATGGTTATTAAGCCTGGAGTAAATTTTAAAAAGCCCCAACATCAAAAGTAGTATTTGTTCTCAAAATCTTCAAAACTGCTTATGCCTGCTAAATAGAATTTTTACTACAGCCAATAGTAACTGTTTCATTGATGTGGATAACCAATGAGAAATCAGGCCAACCAGTGTGAGTTTTCATTGGCTGAGAGTGTAGCTAGGTCGAAGAAAATTTGAAAATGCAGCAGATGTCTGCATGAAAGGGAAGAGGCAGAGTCACGGCTGAGACTGTAACTTACTAATCCATCAGCGAAAAACCACAGCAGGAAAATAAATTCCACAGTTTTAGCGGACATCTGCCAAAAGAAAAATATCCTTCAAATCCCTGAAATGAAAAGTCACACACACAAAAAAAAAACTTCTCAGTAATTAGTCACACCTCCAGAAGGTGACAGGCCAGAGTGCCAGTGTTTGTTTTTTCATAGTTGACAGATTATCATAATTGGACTCAGAGGTGAAAGGTTTTAATGCTTCCAATCTTATTTAATCATTTCCACTCCCAATATAGTTTATCTTCTGCTCATGTCTTTCTGTGATCCAAGAATATACAGACACGAAAAGAAAGAAAAATAAATGGGGAGAAATGCGGAGGAGGGAGCATGAAAGCTTTGGACAGAGGGGAAGACAAAGCGAGTGATTCACACAGCAGAGAGAGAGAGAGAGAAAAAAAAGGGGGTGCAAGTGAAAGAGAAACAGAGCAACAGAATAGAGAGCAGGGGATTTGGTGAGCGGTTCGGCAGGTTTTTTTTTTTTTTTTTTCTCCTCGTTGGCTGAGGTCTGTAACCAGGCAGAGTTGGTGTCGTCTCCTGAGTTGGCAGCGACACCTGGATAATTATTCATTCTGTTCATAAAAACACTGAAACCTGCAGAAACCAGCTGCTCTGAGGCCTGCAGGTTGTACCCACCCAGTGAAAACACATTCGCCGAAATGCGCGCTGATTATATGAATATTCCAACGAGATTCCACGCACACACACATCCACATGCACAGAGACAGAGGTAAACTATGGAAAGCGTGTACGTACATTAACTTGCGCACAGTACTTAAGTACGGTTTTGAGGAATTTCCATGCTATGCTAATTATACCTCGACTCAACTACACGTCAGGTTCACAGTTACAATTACTGGTTTCTTCTCAGATTGGGATTTTACATACAAGACATATAACTGGTTCAAAAATTGTACAGTAATAAGGAACTCCACCTCGACCAACTAAAACATTAAAGCACTGCCTACATGTTGATGCATCAATAACTAGGAGAGTGCACTCAGGAGAGTGCAGATCTCCACCAGGTAACAGATGGTGAAGCTCAACCAGCGAGATCAAGCTGCAAAGTTTTCAATGAAGTTCTTTGCATAGTATATAGTCTTCGAGTGCTCTCCAAGTTTTCTTTAAGATGAAGAGAATAGTGCAATGGTATTGTGCGTTGTATTGAGTGTTCTGTGTTCATGTCAATGTATAAACTTAATAAGGAAACATTTAGCAGGACGATAAGTCAAAACTTCTCCATTTAAACATGATTAAAACATGATTTAAAACATTAGAATATTTATTATTTATTTATTCATTTATTTGTTTATTCACCAAGCAAGTTAACAATAAAATGTATTGTAAACAGCACGTAAAAATCAATGTTTTTGGAGGTTCCCTATTCATAGATCAGAGCCTGCATGTCCCAGTTATCCATAAACTGGATAAATAAAATGAACAAAGTCTCCCTGACGTCAGCCACAGGTTTCACACGGGAGTGCGGTGGCTCTGGCCGTCACTGTCTTGGCAGGTCTGCCTCTGCTGGCTCGTGTGGATCGTGGGTGGAGCTGAGGCAGACTGAATGAAGACTGGCTGCTCAAACAAACAAAGCAGCCGTGCTCGTAGTTATGCATAACTTTGAGCCTTAATATCATTTCAACTGACGAGCTAAATGAAAATTCATCTCAAAAAGCTGAGATTCTTTTTTTGAAGTTGGACATTTTAATATGGGGGCTTATATGCAGTTCCTAGTCGGTGTTAAGTGGCCGTGCAAGAAACTATGTGTTTTTCATTTTACAGCCACTTGAAATTATCAATATTCAGAAGGTTAAAATTTTGAATATATCTGATTAGATTCACCCCCTTTAACCAAATTTAATTCCAAGAAGTAACCAGAATCGGTTCACAATTGAGAGAGTAATGGGGTATCTTGCACCGTCTCCAACAGTTCAAAGTGATGACGAATATAAAACAGGGTTTTGTTAATCTTACAACATGCCTAACTTTGGTGGATCTGAACATATCAAGTATGGAATTTATCTGCACTTCAAGATAAGATAAAGCCTTTCTATGCACATCAATTTTTAAGCCACAACAGAGGCCAAAATGTGGCCTGCAACCGAGAGACCATCGCAAACCCTCCAAAACATAAAATTATTAATAACAGCAATATCAGTTCTAGTGATAGATGTATTGTGCTATTTAGTTAGTTAAATTAATAATCAATAAAATAAAAGCTGTGAAATTTTAAACTTCTTAAGCTGTAGTCAATCAATAGACCTATCCCAAAAATGTATTTTTATTTTACTTAATCCAAATGCTCAATCCTGTCTGAGTAACCCACAGAGCAGAAAATGACAGATTCAAATTAAGCTTCACAGAATCATAAAAATGCATGTGAATCTCAGTTTATAGACTCACTCCAAATCAATTCAAAGATAGAACGCATTACCTGCCTCACTCCAGATAAAAGAAAAGCAATCACTACAGATTTTACAAGAGCTGGATGAGCAAACAGTAATCGTCTGAGAAGTGGGTGTAGCACCGCAATTCTGTATTAAAGAGGTTGTTTAATTCGGTCCACATGACCAGAGGAGATCTGTGAGCTTCAAGCAGCCTGGCTCCCACCTGCTCCAGTTAGACGCCTCTCTCAAATGGGAAAAATAAGAGCCTAGGGTCGGAGGTCAAAACACAAAACGGCACTTTAAATGGAAGAAAAATAACTGGCTGTTTAAAAGGTACCTTTATCCATCAGCCAAGCACAGGCTGGAGTTCAGTCTTTGGAGAGGTTGATTTGACACTTTATTGCATTAGTGTATGTCACAGTCTGGCACACAGTGGGTTATTATCGTTATGTGCGTGTGTGTGTGTGTACCTGTGTATGCTCTGCCAGACTACAGAGCTATAACTACCTGTGCTATTACTTAATTTATTTACACAACGTCAAGCGTCATGATGCCAAGCAGGAAGTTGAGGCCTGGCGGACCCCATGTAGAGGATATGATGTCATGGTTTGAACGCTGGCACAGAGCAGCATGTGTTCATGGCTGTTGCTGTCCATCAACCTCAGTGTCCCAAGCTGACAAGCGGCTAGATGACATTTAAAAAGCATGGACAGAGCGAGCATTGTTTTAGTCATAAATAGCTAACATGTTAGATTTGGAAAATATGAGCTGCTATTTCATTGCTGTACTTCGTTTATAAGCGCTTCAAGATTTGGTATGTGAGTTTATTCGATGAGAAAAAGATTTTACTGTGGGAAATGCATATAGATCCACAAAAAAATTGCACGCATGCGAGCACTGTCTATGAAAAAAAAAAGGGGGCCGGGACGTGGGGGAGAGAGGAAGTAGTTTTCAGTAAAACTAACAGCCGTAACAGTGGAAACTCTCAATCCTCAAAGATGGTTGAAATCATCCAAGCCGTGCAGGTAGGACTTTAGACAGTCACTTTGAAATAATATTCAAAGTCCTGAGCGAGGAGTCAAAGTCACAGGGCTGCTGTTGAGGTGGCGCTGTGGCTCTGACACATTTCTCTCAGCTGTCCGCATGTGTTGGAGACTATTTGTAAGACAGGACGAGACGGTGTGGGGGGCGAAAAGGTGAGACGAATGGCAGCGATGTCACTAGGTGAATACAAGTGCGCACTCATGCATACACACTACTGTTTTGGGGTTTTGTTTTTTTTTTCTCCCCATATCGGAGCATCCCAGACAGTTCAGTCAGACAGGAGAAAGCTGTGTCGAGACAATCCCTCTGTGGCAAACACACACACACACACACACACACACACACACGTGAATACATACAGGCCTGTGCAGACAGAGTGATATGAATATTTGAGAAAGGACTGAGGCAAAAAAAAAAACTGGAAAGGCCATGGGTCTGATATCACAAATACATTGTCTGCATCAGTCATGGACCAGTGAGCTGATCCCCGTGTGTGTGTGTGTGTGTGTGTGTGTGTGTGGTTAACTTCTCTCTTTATCTGTCTTGTGCCCATCTACTGTCTATCACTTATTTATCCTCCCCGACCCCCGTTTTTTTCCCCCCCTCCCTCTCTCTCTTTCAGTCGCTAATCCTGCATGTGTTGGTGTTGATAACAAACTCAGTGGCGAGGAAAGGCTCGAGGAGAGGGAGAGAGAGAGAGAGAGAGAGAGAGAGAGAGAGAGAGAGCGCTGGTTTCTCTTGGACGCGCTAAGCCAAATGACCACATAGGCACGCACGTACACAAGCACGAGCCAGTGTGACAGCGCTGGCTGACAGTCACAGCACAGTGACACTAGTTGGGCCAGTAATGAGACATGATACAACTCCCCCCCCCCTCCAGAGGTCAAAAACCTCTCTATCTCCGTCTGTCTCTGGGTTAAAAAGTCTTAGAGCCAAATGAATTATACTTCAATTACTTGCAAGAGACAGACATCATCCTTAGGCTCTTCTCTGCTCATTATATTCATAAATCCTCCAATCTCCTCCATACAGCAGTGAAGAAAATTACTATTACAATTTTTGACTCATTCTGCGACCCCCACAACCCCATTACCTTTCTTCCTCCAAATCCCCTCTGCTCCTTCGTTCCCCCTTTATCCTCTCTACCACCCCAGAGACACAATACACATACAAGTACACAGTCACACACACACACACACACACACACACGTTTGTACACAGGAACAGGTACAAATAGACATGAACACGCGCACGTTCCTCTCTGGTTTGTATTCGGGGTTATCAGTTTGACACAGGGCACTGTGATTATGTATTTTCTGTGCTCCAGTCAGAGGGAGGAGATAAGGGGCCAGCAGACTACAGCAAAGCCAGACACCACTCATCCTACATGTGGAAGGAGCGGCGGAGTGGAGGGTGTGATGGTGACAGTGGGTGAAGGCCTCTACCTCAACCTTTTGTGTTTCAACCACTTTAAAAGCTCTTTACCAACCTCTGCTCATGGCACTTTGAAAATAAATAAATGAACAGTATTATTCTTTTTTTTTTTTTTCCCCTTGTTTCATAGGTTGCAAGCGCATACCGGTGTACCAAGCAACCGGTCTGAACATATGATTCTTGTTATGAAATTAACTAGCTTCCCTGTCATAAAACCAGACTGTTTTATTTGCTCATAAACACAGAGAAAGAATGAGGTATTGCCCACGGTCCAATTCTGTCAAATTTAGAGAGCATTTATCAAAAGGTCCTAACTTTTTCTGGAGAAGAACAACAAAGCCACTGGAGCGGTGCGGCTGAATTAATCTACAAGGCCTAAAATTAAGACCAGAAACATTCAAGTTCTGCACATCAGAGAGAAGACACATAGCTATTACAGTCTCCAAATATACCTCTTTTCATCTCTGACACATTCTTCAACAGTCTCTCCATTTGTTATGTCTTTGGCCTGCTCTCTCTCTCTCTCTCTCTCTTTCTCTCCCGAGGGTGGGAACTTTCGCACACACAAAAAAGGCATTTTGAGGCCCACAGTGTCTTAGGGCAGTGATAGGCTGATGTATGAGGAGGGGCATTGTGGGCAGGCATGACAAGCAAAGAGAAGCCATCAGTGGGACATCTAAGGCTCAGGGAATGAAGGCTCTCTGGCACCCAGCGCCGCTCTCAAACACTGGCTCTCTGATAGAGCCGACCTTGGACTTAATCACTACCAGAAGAAAAGAGCACCACTTGACAGGAAGATGGAGAGACGATGGGAGAGTATGTCTGTGTGTGTGTGTGTGTGTGTGAGAGAGAGAGAGAGAGAGAGAGGGGGGGGGGGCACAGAGAGAGAAAAACATTAACCGCAAGAGTAAAAAAGAAAAAAAAAGAGACACATACAGAGGGTGACAATGACCAAATGTAGAAAAAGACTGGACAGAGAAAGAGACATAAACAGGTAACAACACTGCTCAAAGAGACGGATAATGACTCTTTTCAAAGCTAGCCAACAAAAAAGTGTGTCTGAGGCTGCCTGAGATGCAGAGGCAGAGCGCAGGAAATACAGTGTAGCTACTGAAATACACACAAATCCATTTCCATAAACACGCAAGCACGCGCACACATCTAAAGAGCGGAGGTTACATTCAAGGCGGCAGAGTGAAGGCTTTCACCCTTTTAATAACGCCCAACGCCTACACACACACACAAATACACTAAATCTATTGTGCTTCCACCTCTGTGGCTTGTCACGGGCTCAACTAAAGGGTGAACCCGCCGAAAGCGAATTAGAAGAATGATTAATCTCATACAGGTCCACAGAAAACAGTATAAAGTTCTCAAATTAGTCTCTGAGGGAGAGCGCCAAATCACTGAAAGCTCTGGGACACCCACAAAGCTTCCATCCCAAGATGTTTTGCATCCATTACGCAGTCTTGGGATGTGACAAGCCTCATCAATAAAACTATTATTAATGTCAAGAGCTTAGAGCTAACTTTGAGCTTCAATCTCAAAACCAACCATAAATAAAACTGTACAGTATATCCCTGTCACGGCAACACAAAAGACCACATCAGACACGTGTTTGCTCTTAAAATCATCGCAGATTTTCTTCTGACATTTGAAGGCGTGTGCAATGTTTGATTTCCAACCAGCGAGGAAAGTGTTAGAGAGCTTGTTTTCGATTAGCAGGCTTTGCTCTCGCAGCCAGCAGAAGTCTTGATTTTGCCTTTTAGTCTCTAACAAGCTGATGATTTGTCAAACGGTGCCTGGCTACAAATATTGAGTTGTGTTGCACATCACAGAGGAATCGCACAGCCCGAGTAGGACTGAAACACTGAAAAACCATTAGAGCAGCATAAATGCCACGGCTTTACAGTTACTATACAGACCATTTACATCGAACCCGGCACCATGGGTGGCCTATTTCAACCGTCAGCTCACTTGATTAAGAAAATACGATTTCAATTGATTTCCTCATACCCTAATTTGTGAGAGGTTGGTATTAAAAAATATCAATCTAAAATGAGTGTGTCATATCAGAGAAGTTAATAAAAGTAATGGATTTTCTTCCCTTTTTTTTCTGGTGAGGAGGTTGGAGAGATGATCAGAGAGAGAGAGAGAGAGAAAGAGTAATCGAGGTAGAAGAGAAGTGGAAGGGAGTGTGTGCTAATCGAACAAGAGAGGAACGCTGCAGTCCTGGAATCACATGCAGGTCCACGGAGTCATCAGAAATGCAACGATTCTAAATGCGAGAATATGATTTTCAATTGACAGTGGATGGGACCAAGTGGGAATGAATGAGAGGTGGAATCAACTGCTAAACGAGATAATTACTGTGAGAGATTATAGAGGGACGGAGAGAGGAAGAGGTGGAGAGGTGCAGGCAGAGAGAGATGACTCAGAAATTATAACAGAAACAAAAAAAGAGATGTGACTTGACTGTGGATCCGTGCAGACAGAATTAACATGGTCAAAGTGTTATCTCTGACACATTTCTATCTCATCGTGAATCAGAAATTATGATCAATGCTACCTATGCTACTGTAGAAACCTTCAAAAGCCTTCAAAGAGGACTTGTTTCAGAGATTCAGAGTCGTCACGCACTCAGTGTACTTTAGCCACTGATGTAAACAATGCAAAAAAGAAAAAAGGAAATAAAAAGAATAATAGAATTTTGCATTCCCGAAGCATAAACAAATAAATAAAACAATTTTTGATCCTTTAAAGCAGTGATACTCAACTTTAGACCTGCAGGCCAGACCTGTCTGCAACTGGCTGCCAGATGGCGTGCCAACAATTTACAATAAAAATAAAATTGATTCTCACTGGGAATTTCTTTTTGTTTATACCAGTTAGTAAATGTTCAACAATATCCCGTAGCTATTACTTGGATAGTCACATTTTTTGCCTATCAGCAATCTGCACAGAAGCGGTGGCACTTGATTTCTGCGAAGAGTTGACACACACCAGGCCTCTGGGCAAGTACGAGGGAGGACAGCAAACATCAAAAGGATGAAGAAAGGACAGATGAATTTTCCTTTATTTTGCCATCTCATACCAATCCTAAACCACCATGTTTAACTGCTAAATGACAATTCCTGTAGTCTTGTTTTTTTTTTTTTGCTATGTAAAGTACAAGTGTACAGCAAGGGGTGTCAGTACACTGTAACATCATTGTTGGGTGTGGTTACAGCTGCAGGAGAGCAAACTTATGACTACACCGATCAGTTATTCTGGGTGTGTTCAGATGAAACAGGCTTGAAACACTGTTTTTTAGTCTAGTACAAACGTTCTCTCTGAAGCTTTTTTGAAAAAACAAAACAAAACAAAACAAAACAAAAAACTGTGATATTTATTGAACAAGACACGAACAAGAAGTTGTCGAAAATAGACTTACGCTCTCCAGCAGACAAATATGTAATAGTGACATTGTTTCAAAACTCCCTCATACTGTAGATATCTTTGGCATTTTTGCACTGCGGTTTCTTTCAGCAGTCTACACCACTATAAAGAGGTACAATTAAAAATACTGTAAGACTTTGGATGAAACTGACCTAAACTTTGCACAAAAATACGAAGGGATTGCTCAAGTTATGACAACCTGTCACAGATTCAGTGGACTCAGTGGAGTTACACAAACGCGTACTTGGTATGGAGGTGAATGTAACAGTTTCATTTCTGCGTGTCTATGTCTATGTGTGTGTGTGTGTGTGTGTGTGTGTGTGTGTGTGTGTAGGCGTGTGTGTGTTACTGTCAAGATGAAAAATGTGGTTTGGTACGCATCTGTCTTGTTAAAACACTTAACCTCACTATGATGTCAAAAAGTAGAAGGGGAAAAAAATAGAAATTTCTTTTTTCCGCTTGAGACCAGACTGCAGCTGTGAGAAAACTAGAAATATTATCAGAATTACGAACTTGCTCATCTAAACTCTAAACTGAAAAACTTCACCTTGGTTAATACTGTAATAAATAATAATGAGGTGTGCTAGACTGTGCGTGTGGGCGGATGTGTATGTGTCCACCTCCAGGTATGCTAATGCTGTTATGACTGGCTGGCTTCATTACTGTCTGTCTACAATACACTGGCCAAGGTCAGTGGAGGCTGCAGAGATGATAGGGGGCCAAAAGCATGAGCACAAATTAATCTGCTGTTTAATCTAATAATGCAGCGTGGCATCGAGTGTCTGAGTCCTATTAACGCAACTGTAATTGCATTTGAGGAAGAATGGACGCACGCCGTACACAAGGGTACGTTCACACTTGCGTGTACGCCCAAGTACATCTAACACAAATCGAATTGTATTATTCAGGCACACATGGGTGCGGACATATCGTACACGCTCACACTTAAGTACACGCACACGCACGCACACATATTCTAGATGGACGTTATGTTGGAAAGAGGAAATAAATGAGAAGAAAAACAAGGTGCGGTATATCCCGGTGAATTCAACTCAAGCAATCACTGTGTGAGTGCATGTGTGTCCATGTTTATATGGCATGGCACATCTTAAACCGCGGAGCGCTACTCATTAGCATGGTAATATCCAAACAGCAGGGTGTAGTCAGAACAGCAGCGTATTATTAGGATTCATCTCATTAGGCTTTCATGAGATTTAAAAGTTAACGTGAAATAACTTCAGAACTAAGTTTTAGATAAAACACACAGCGAGGTCCTGAGTTTACTCTGCAAAAGTTAATTTTACCCCCTGGAGACAATGAAAGACCTGCTGCAACATGGAGAGTTGGCCTACGGTAACAGGATTAGATGAAAAACGTGGTCACGCTAAAGCCTCTGTTGACAATCGCCGATACAAGTAATTACTTCAAAAACGTGAAACCATTGACTGTAATTAACCTTCTCTTAACTGCACTTTTTATCTGAAGCAAACGTGTGACTTGAGCTCTGACAACAGGTCACAGCTGAGGGTTGCGAGGAAAACTACCATCAAGCAAGTTAAAACTTACCGCTGTAAGATGGATGACTCCCTGAGAGGTCACCGGGCATCCCATGAAGCCGACAAACTGCAGCTCAGGACAGTGCTCTGCAACCGCTCGCACAGACCGATCAGTGACCTGGAGATTAGAACAGAACAGAAAAAAAAAAAAAGGAAAAGCAGTGAGAAAAATTTAAATCCCAAGTAAGACGTCTCTATCTTCCAAGTTTAAATACCTGCAACCATTATTTCTGAAGTGGATCACATTTTCCTTTCATAATACCAGCTATATTTCATTCATCCAAGGATAAACATATTATGGTATTCAGGGCGAAGATACCTGAAAGTCTTTATTGGACGGTTTGCAGCAGAGAAAGCTGAGCTTGCCAGTAATTTCAATTCTATTAAGAGTATTATTCTGAACAAGCGTGTGGGCCAGATGCTGTCAGATTCAAGCCTAAATGTCTACTAGTTTGATGAGAAAAGGAGCAAGAGAAAAAGAATCACGGGAGGAGAGGAGCAGGATGAGGATAACTGTCAAGCTAAACAGCTAAAAGAGTGTGCCTGCTAAGCAGCGAGGACGTCGCCTTATGATGAATGGACCATTCGCCATCATTCACCCGGCTGTCTACTAACAGCTCATAATGGATCAAAGATCAATAGGGAAGCAGAACATTTCCACCAGCTTCCACTGTAGTCATCAATACGGGTATTGATAGCTACTTCGCCCCCCTCATCACACTCAACACTGCAACAATACATGGGAGATTGTTTGTCCTCTCTGTAGGCTTCCTCGGTGCTTCCTCAAACTCTTCATCAATCACAAAGACAAAAAAAAAAAAAGATGAGAAGAAGAGAGAGAGAAGAGAGAGCGAATTGACTCTACACTGTGATTAACTGGGAAAACAAAGAAAAACCAACATCAAAGAGCATTAGAGAACAAAAATCACTTTTTTTTTCCTAGGCATCCCTGTCAAAAACCTTCAGCGTTTCTTTTTGAAATTCCCAAAAAGCAAGTCAGCCAAAAAGTAGATTTGAATATATGCAAACGGCACATCAACTATTGACAGATGCATACAAACCCAAACTTTTCCTTTATTAACATAAACATATAAAATAAAAATCTGTCAGAGTGTACTTAGACTGACTTGTTTTCAAAAGTAAGCCTGGGGGGCTTTAGCTCAGTTTGTAGAGCAGCCACCCCACGTGCGAAGACTCAGTCCTTGCTACAGAGGCCCAGGGCTCGAAACGAATGTGAAATACTGTGAGAGGATTTGTACAGTAAACATGTGAAATGTCTCCCCCTTAAATTAGCAAAAAACTGCACCAAAGGAACAGCAAAGAAAAGCTTTACCATCTTCTCATTTCCGCTACGAAAGGATGATTCTGAACAGTCTAAATATTAGTCAACAAAGGATGAGATGGGATGAACATGGACATAAGGTGGAAACACTGCAACTTGAAAAATAGACTTTTAAAAAAATGAGAAAGTGGACACAGGAACAACAATGTACTGTAGTTATACCTTTATAACTCATATGATGCATTTCAGATTTTTAGGTGCTATGTTTTATGACCCTTCTCTGCTGAATATTTGACATATTTGTACATTTTTGGTTCAAGGGACCGAGAAACACTGCTAGTGGATGTCATACTGTGACCAGACAGCCAGTAACGCAAAGCCATTCATTCCCTGTCACACTTCTGTTCAGCCACAGCATGGTGTGCTCATAGATCCATTGGACACCCTACCTAGTAACGCTGATTAAACTACTACTTGCAAGTCTTGCTCTATACTGATCACTGTACTATACCCTTCATTCTCTTGATGTTATATACGCACCCTTAGACTTCATAACTCTGTCACTCTAATGTCAAGTCACATACAGTATGGCTTATCGGGGTAAAAACACCTCCTGTAACTCTAGTGTAGCTCAAAGGTTTTCTGCCTTAATCAGAAAGAAGCTGAAGCGATTGTAAAGTACAAAATGGTTTATAAGGGAAGGTGACTGGAGAGAATGGTGGGAGTGGAAGAGGTATAATTCAGTTATGAATAGGGTGTTTCAGATTCAGGTCTGTAAACACGTCTCACCGCTAACTGCATGAAGTTTTGTGTAAAAGGTTTTAGGTTAGCGTTATTATTCTGCCGCTGACCAAATATGAAACTCGAATTGAAGGAAAATAAGTACGAGAGTGCATGCTATTTTTATGGAGGGCAGTGTCGACTGGTCGGTCTCTTTCTTGATATGAAATTTTGTACAGACATTGATGAACCTCAGAGGGTGAATCTTAGCGATTTTGGTCATCCTCTGACTTTGCTTTTGAGAAAATGTTTTGAAAACTATTTACTATGAAATTTACTATGAATTTCAGTGCATACACAACTTAATAATAATTAGCAATTAGCAATAGTCACCATTGGTGACTAGCAATAGTCACCATTGGTGACTATTGCACGTTTAACTCGCTTTAATGAATGCTTATTCATAAAAAAGCCTCAGCTGTACTTTGTGTTTTGTCCTAATTAGAAAATGTTAGCATGCTACAATACCAAACAGCTTCTTTGAACACGGTGATCACTATATCTGCTAAACATTAGTATTCTAGTATTGTCACGGTGCATGTTAGCATGCTGACATTAGCATTTTGCTCAAATCACAGCTTTGATCAATAGCCTGCGAGAGCATGGCTCTAGACTAATAATCTTTTTCGGATTTTAACTTATGGAGATATACTGTCTTGCAGTTAGTGAAGCTCGAAAATGCTCTGGAGGTTTTTGCCAAGAGGTATAAGTTGTCGTTCAATTCAATGAAATGTTTAATGATTGGAATATGAAGAGCTCTATTTCAAAAGCTCTTTAAAAAAAAGACAACAGAAAACTTCACAAAACGGAGCTTTAGAAGACAGCGTGAATGACATTTTCTTAACTCAAAGGAGAAACCTCCTCTTCTGTATAGTTGCACAGTATCCTTTCTTTGCTCCTTCCAGTATCTGTACTTTAAGCCTTTTACAAAAGGAATAAAACTTATCACCCAAAACAGAACTGTTCACCCTGGACACGATTGTGTGTACATGATGTAGCAGCTCACTGTACTTGCTAGCTTTGCACAGAATAGTTTTACAGGTAAATCAATAACTGGATGCACCTTAAAATTCTACACCTCCGGTTTGGACCCACCACACCACCCGTCAACACTCACTGCAGTCAGAAAAGATTAACTGAAGGTGAGTCAGCGCTCCCATTCTGAGACACTGATGCATATGGAACCTGATCTGTGGGGCCAGCTGGAGATAGGGGGTTGAGTAGAGCGGAGTTGTCTTTTTGAGTATGAAACTTAGGGGGTGGAAAAAAAAGATCCAGAAGGACCAGCCTGAGCAGAGCAGCTGGCAGGTGAAGTGAGCTGGCCGGAGCTCCCTCCCAACATGGCCTCTGCCAAAAAACCATCAAGGAAAACATTTTCAGGTTGACTACCAGCAGAATCAAAAAGCTACACACCGCCGTGATCCTTAAATCAGAACCTTCTGCGAGAGAAGGACACAAATCAAAGTCCACCTCCAGACTGTCTTACATACCAGTGTTTGTGCTGCAAAAGTGTGTGGGTGCAGCCCTTTGTGTGTGTGTGTGTGAGAGAAAGAGAGAGAGTGTATACACTTGTGTTTGAAAGAAGAAGAGACAAAAGAAAGAGAGCAGGTTACACATCTACAGTAACTCTCAGCAGGTGAGAGGGGAGACAGAGGAGAAAAAAAATAAAATCCCACCGGAGCAGAACAGGCCAGGAGAGCATGTACCGTATCAGATTAAGCTTGTGTATGTGAGAGTGTGTGTGTGTGCCTGTGTGTGTGTGTGTGTGTGTGTGTGTGTATATGTGTGAGTACGACCATATGGGTTTGTAAGTAAGATTTGTCTCCAACCCACAAACACAAGAACCCGTCCCAAATTTCTCTTTGCTTCCCCCTCCTCCCCCTCAACCTTTCATGGACTTTGATTTAAAAACACGAAAAGAGCCATGGCAGGGCTTTGGAGAAGACGTGGCCAGCCAAGAGAGGCCTTAAAGCCTTTTAGAAGGGATCTGGTTTAATGGTCTCTGGTTGAAGGAGGTAAGGAAAGCAGGAAAAAAAAAAAAAAAAAAAGTGGGCTGGAATGGTGGAAATGCTGCAGTCATAAAGATAGCCTTTGTGTGTGTGTGTGTGTTTTAAAGAGCTGGAAGGTAATTGTTGAGAGTGCTGTGGTAGCAAAAAGGGGTAATGCTGTATGTGAGTGTGTGGTTTTTGTCTGGCGGTCGGTTCTTAGAAAACGCTGGGGCAGCACCCGGGGGCCACTTCTCATCCAATAAGGGCATTTAAGCTTGTCAATATCGTCTATCATACGACTCGTTTGACTCCATCAAACACACGGGCAAAAGAGATGTAAAGAGAAAAGGGCCAGAGCAGATTGCTGTTCATCCCTTTCATCCTTTCTTTTTTTTCCCCTCCCTCCCACTAAAGTTTTACATCCCTCCCCTGGCTCATTCTCACCAACAAAAACAACACAGCAAGAATGCCTCCTCCCTCACATCATTAATTGTGTTTCTTTCTTTCTTTCTTTTATTTCCTGCTTTGTGTGGATTTTACCCTCACACACGCACACACGCACACACACACACACACAGGTAAAGCCGGTTTCATCAGTAAGAGAGATGGCAGGGAGTGTGTGGAGGGCAGGCACACCATCATTTGTCTCGGTTTGAAACTAAATGATACACAATCACGCATACACACCCACACAAAATTCATCCCACACCGTGCATGACAAAAATGCACTTTCTTGTCCAAAGGAAAAAAAAAAAAAAAAAAAAAAAAAAAGTAGAAGACTGCAGAAGTTTAAACTTTCTCCTTTTGTTGCCAACTGGAGCTAGTCGATCGTAGTTAGACCTCCCATCCAGCTGTGCGTGATGGGTGACCGGCCAAAAACCTGAGGGAGGGAGAACTGTACCCTATTCAGGATGCATTCAGTCGATGAGAGCTACGTTTTACTGGATGCCAGCAACCATTTGTGAACATAAACAAAGAGCAGGCAGAGCAGAGTAGAGTTAGTTGCAAAGCTTCTGGAATTTATCAAGTGTTCAACATCAGGATGAATTCAGTTATCTGGACCGAGGAAATGGCGCCGCAAGGGGCGACTCAAGTGTAGACTCAAGTGTAGACTGCGAAGGTGGTCAAATTTGTTTTTTAGACACTGAAGCACCCTGTTAAGTCTTCTCTTGTTTTGTGTGTTAGTGGTGTGCTGCATCAGTGCCAGCTGAGGCATAAAATATGAACCAGGAGGTCAAGTTTTGGGAAATACATCCACGAATTTGAAATCATATCGGACACTTTGACTTTTACAACTCTGGAAAGTTACCAAGAAAGTAATTATTTTATCTTTTGCCGTGACAATCACAAGGAAAACTGAACAGATATAGTGTTCCCATTATAAAGTAATCTGCCAGGAATGTGTACTTTTTGATTGGTCACCAGAGTGCCTTTCCAGATGATGCTTTAGCAACTCCACTAAGCCATCGCAGGTGTCCCATTCTGTTGCCTGTCTGAACCCGGCCTTACACTCAGCTTTCTAATAAACCATTTTATAAAAGTTTCATTCACAGGAAACTGTCTATCAAGCCAGTTAGGCTAACATAGCACAGTATCACCTCATTAGATTAATGTCAGCACAGCTTGATACTGCAGAGGCGAATGGTCAAAACATCATTAATACTGAGCTCACCCAACATATGGCAAATCTCTCCATGCATATCGATAATAAATATATGTTATGCTGACATAATTCCTACAAATTGTGTGGGTATAAATTGAAAAAGACATAATTTCTAGACCGGCTGCACTTAAATTTCAGATCTGCACAGAAAGTTTAGAAGCTAGAGACTGAAATAAAGTACCATATACTACTATTTCACAGTGACAAAGATGCTTAAACCTCATCAAAATGACACTGGATATAATGATGTCTTCATAAAATCGCTCTGTTACTGAAGTTCTCTGTGCAATTTCACAGATTTCCAATATTACCTATAAACAAGGACGCCAACCGCAGGCCTGCGAGGCGCAAATTGAAGTGGGACGATTTTCATCAAAGTTCTGTTCTTTCCAAGGTAATCATTTTCTCCATAAATACTCTCTTAGGGGTGATCCTGCAGTGGGTTCATCACAGCCTTGGAATACACACACAAATACAGACACACACACACACACACACACACACACACACACACTTAGGTGCACCCTCATAAACTCATACACATTCCCGCGCCCCCCCAAACTCTGTCTCTTTTTAAAGAGCTCAGATGGGCTGTATTGACGCGGAGGACTGGTGATCTGGCAAAAATCTAAATGAACGCTTATCATCCTCTGTAATATCCGATGCCTGGAGACAAAAGCAACACGGAAAGTCATAAAGTTTTACTACAGCGAGGGAGAGTCTCTTTACTGTGCTGTCTCTGTGATGATGAGCAGGCACTGTGTGCTAAGTGCAGGGCGTTTTTTTTTTTTTTTTTTTTTTTTTTTTGCTCGGAGCTGCACACGTGTATTGATCAGAATAAGCATCGCAGAGGCGAGCAACTAAAGCTTTCGCACAACTGATTCACATTTTGCATGATGCGGAAGAAGATGTGTGATGTGTGATCATGCTTTCTCATATACAGACAGACATGAAAACTTCCACAGAGGCATCCAGAAAAACACATGCGGCACACACGCAGGCCAAGCACAAAGTTGAGACTAGACAGATGTTAGGTTCTTGGTCTCCAGCTATTGAGTGTGATGTTTTTCTTGGCCAAACAGGGGGACTAGTTATATTTATGAGACGTGATGAGACAGGAACACAGGATGGATCACAGTTAGAGACAAAGCAGAGGAAGAGGAGGAGGGCGTAGAGGAGGTGATGGAGGGGGATGAGAGATTTGCAATCTTTTCATGTTAACATAATGTAACTTCTAGTCTTCAGTGTATTGCTTTGGCAAGCTCGGCTGCTTCTTTCATGCCTGTAAATCCTGTCTGAATATGGATGTGACAGACAGTCAGCGAGAAAGATGGAGAGGTGGCATGACAGGCCAAACAAGCCGTGGGGGTGTGTGCGTGTGTGTGTGGGTGTGTATGCAGGGGAGTACGTGAATATGAGAGCAATCTGATCTTATTAGAGGCCTGACGGGATGAGGAGCTGTGATGAGAGCTCTGAATCACCACCATCTAATCAATCAGTCTAATTAACCGAGCTTTATGAACACTGGGCCGAGCTGAGAAAGAATCCGCCGACACACAGATTAATAATGATTACTGAATACACTGCAACACATTCTATTAACAATCCATCTTCATGCCTATCCAGCAGCTTTGCATAAGAAGTCGTTTCATTGCCAGTTGCAGGAAATCCTCTGAAATGTATTAGAGGTTCTTCTGTCTTCATCAAGTCTTCAAAGTAAATGAAATACTCTTCTCCAGAATTCATTTTTATTTAATGAAGCATAACGTTCTGAAAGCCACTTGCTAGCATAATATAATTATGCTGCATTCATGTCTGAAGGGGTGTTTTACCAACCTAATATTATATACAGACATGGCGGACACGAGAAAAAACTGGCAGGTAAAGTGTTGAACTCTAGAAAACAATCAGGTCATTTTTGTTTTCGCTCACACTTAAGGTTAAGACAGGACGGGCTGCTCTTTGACCGCCACCCATGCCCTCACAGAAGAGTCCTGGTCAAAACAGATCACGAGAGAAGGACAGGCACTAGCCCATGCTTGTTGTGCACGTGTGTGTACATGTGTGTGTGTGCTGTCAAGTCCTCACGCCAAGCAGACCTTTAACCACCAGCGGGGGTCTGCTTGTGTGTGTGTGTGTGGTGTTGCCGTGACCCGCTACTGGCCAACACCGGGGGAGCAACTGTCACCACCCGTGAGGCTGCACTGTGGGCAGTCACCATTTTGTGTCAAGGAAAAGCGTCCGCGATTGCCTACGTCTCTCTGAGGTTTTAGCGTAAGCAGCAAACACACTGGCCACGCTTCCTCTCCCACTCGCCATCTCTTTGTCTTTCTTAACCTTTGCCTCGCTCATTATTTTGAGCTGGAAATATAATTTAGGAGAATGCCCATCACTGCCGGAAGGTTTCTAACAAAGCAAGAGAAAGGCCAAGCTCTCACAATATTTACAGAGAAAAACAGCTAACCGAGGGCAGGCAAGTGGCATACCAAATAAATTAAAATAAGTAACTCAAGTGGTGTCTTTGTGGAAACAGTTATTCTCAGAGAGCGTTGAATGAATACTTGGTTTTTGTTAAATGATTGTAGTTGTAATGTTGTTGGCTTTTGGGCCATTGATGGGAGAAAACAAGCTATTCACAAGTGTCCTCTTGTGCTGTGATAATAATAAAAAATATGTAATCCTTAGTCGCAATACGCACTTCAGGAAAGTATTGCTCTCGAGCTAGGCTGAGGAGAAGTATGGCCATCCGCTTTCACTACCTACCATCCAGGGATTCTTCACGTCTCTCCACTGTACACTGTGACAAAAAGGCCATAAAATTATCTGAAAAGCACACTGTATATTTTTCAAAAATCGAAGCTGGCTCTGAAAGATGACTATGTTTGAAAAATGAAACTCCCAGGATCAATAGATCCACTTTTCTCCAGCTGTGGCCATCTCAGACACACTTGGAACGAGAGAAAAAAAAAAAAATCCATGAAAAACTTGCCCTATCCTTTTCACATATCTCAAAAAAAGTAACCACTACCTATTTAGCAGGAATGGTTCCATAGCCTGAACAAAGGCAGCATTTTTATGCATTTTTAGCGGAAATCAATTAATGTACTATCTCCACACATGCACTCTACGCACCTCTCTCTCACTCCCACTCTCTCTTGCCCTCTCTCGCTCTCTCACACACACACACACACACACACACACACACACACACACACACACACACACTTGTCAAGCAATCTTGTCTTGCTCCATTGTTGTCATCAGCCTTGATGATGCCAGGGAGGACTGGAATCTGCATGGGTGATCGCCAGAGAGATTGATCGTCTCACTCGTCTGTACGCTCCACTCTCAACTGAAAATTACCTGTCATTTATTCAGCGGCTTAAGCCCTTCAGTTCCCTCAAGAGTTTCACATGCTGTCTTTTATCATGATTTGGCTGTGTGCATGTGTAATTGCACGTGTGTGTGTGTGTGTATGTGGACAGGGGTCGAATGTTTCTGGAGACCCCTACATAGTAGTTTCCATAAGATGAAGAGGAAGTTTTGTTCTGGGCCCATTTCCCTATGGATCAATAAAGCTTTGTTGCGTGTCAGACGGAAATCAGAAGCTACTACGGGGGAAGCCAAAAGACATACTTTACTCCTTTAAATGCAAAGTCATTACACCACATTGTCAAAACCTTCCAACATTTCTCTTAAGGTTTCAAATCCCAGTGTGTTCCTTTCCCAAGCAACATATCAATAGTTCTTTGTTGCATGTCAGACCGAAATCAGAAACTACTGTATAGAAAGCCAAAAGTCACATTTTACTCCTTTAAATGCAAAGCGGTAGATGTCATTACACCGCACTGTCAAAGCCCTTGAATACCTCTCTTGAGTTTTCAAACCCCAATGTGTCAGCTTACCATATTAGTTCTACGAGTCTGTGTTTTATGATATAAGAGAAAGTGCAGGCTAGTTGTTTTGTTTCTGTGATGTTCCCAGCTGGAATAAAACATCTCTGAAAGCAAAAGAAAGGTCCAGCGGTGTCGTACAGTACAGTAGGAATTCAGCATTTAAAAGAAGCCGGTTGAACTCAATAATGATTTTGCAAAGCCAACCACAAAAGACACCATTTCATAACAAAAACAAACAACTCCCTATTCTTTTTAGCCTCTTTCAGGGAAGCCTGAGAAAATGCATTATTGGAAATGCTACTTCTAAACCCATTCACTCTGCCTACAGCATGCCATCAATTTTCAAGCTTGCCCTTCAGCTTCTAAAAACACTAACAACACACATACACAAATAAGCATTTGTCCACACTTATTAACTGTTAAAAGCTGGCGCTGAGTTTTGAAGACACTGTATTCATGTTTTTAGCACATTACAGTGAAAACTACACAGGGATTGACTTTTCTAACGTTTGATTTGGAAATTCAATTAAATTAAGACTGATATCTAGTTCGGAAAGGTACCAAAACAGAATGATGAAATAACAGCACTGTGTGTAGAGACAGTGGTTTTCAGCAGAAAATCAGTTAGTTTGCCAAGTTATTTTTCACATTTGATGTAGAAACTAAACTTGTCACAGCACTTGTACCTCATGTTTACCTCAATAATCTGACTGTTGATTTACTGTAGATTATACTATGCATACACATTAGTATCCTTGTTCTGATCATATTTAGGATATAACTTGCATGTGCCATGGAGAAACCCCGTTATTCATATATGATCCTAATGGTGCACTGGTGTGTAAGCATCTACACTACCATACATAATGTGCTGGATGGAAGTTTCCCTCCAAGCGGCAGCAGCCAGCTGTGAGTATTCTTCAGGACTAGGTGGCTCGCTGGTGTAATGTCCCTTCTACAAAAGAACTGGAAACCACCAAGAGAGACTCTGAACCTCTTAACCCTTCACTGTTCCCATGGTAACTGCCCAGGACAATCTATCAGGGTGGACCTGAAATTGACTTTTAACACTTTGAGCTTTACTTAGAGATCAGTTTTATGTCTCATGCTAATGATGAAAAATGGGACCTAAAGAGGCCAATTTGACCATGGACCTGGACCAGAATGACAGGCGGCTGTGGTGACATACCTATCAATGCCTGGCGTTACAGCTATGGCCCATATTGGATTGTTCTGTTCAGCAGTCTATGGAGAGAACCGCTGCCTCTTCTTCTTATCGACACAGTACTAAAGGTAAGGAGCGGGAGCTGGCAACGGCTGAGAGAATCACAGGACTAGCCAAAAAGAAAAGAAAAAAAAAATGCTTCAATGCTCTCTCTGAGGGAAATCAGTGGTTTTCAGAACCTTGGAGTTTCTTTGTGATGACATTGATCTTGTTGGCGAATCTTTGATGTTAATCCTGACTAAATAACCTATTCAGCAAATATGATAAAGCCCCAAGCAGTGTGTGAATGTGAGAAAGAATTTGTGAAGAGAAAATATGAAACTATGCAGAGAACAGGAAGACCAAGCCCTCAGGCCTTGTGTATTACATTTTTAATCTCAATCTCAAGATCAACAAATTCTCTATCAAAAAAAAAAAGAAGTTTGATTCTTACATTTCAAAAGATAAGCAATGTGTTCGCATTGTAGAATCAACAATAGACTTGTGGTCACTGAGGTGACAGTTAACACAGACCATATAAATTTCAAGAAAACAGTTTAAATCAAGTGAACGACCATTTTGTGTTTACTCTCACTGAAGTACAGTACAGTATTTTGCTTAGTGCCACTATTTTCTTTTATTGTGGTTATGCAGCAGTGCTACACAACTTTTGGATGACTGAAAAATCCCCACTGAAAATAGAAAATAGTCTCTAACAACTTTCCACGTCTCAACGATTAATTATTTGAAATGTAGTGTATGCATGTATATGCATGGCTAAGAAATTAATTTTCTCAAGCTGAAACATCAGCTTATAACAAAAAAAAAAAAAAAACAGTATTCATTACTTAAATATATGTCAAAACAACCATCTTTCCAGTGCCAAGGCAATCCTGTTTAACTCCCCGCAGTATCGTCAAGCAGAAGTGCTGTAGACTGTACTGTAATTGTGAGTGAGAGCTAATTTGCATCATTTGTGTTCTGACAATATGTGAACAAAGTTTGAGCTGACAGTATGTGTAGGAGTGGGCTTTTATTGATTCCAGAGGTCAGTCCCTCGGTACTTTGAGAGAAACGCTTGTTTCAAATTGCTGATTTTATCGAAACACAATCTAGCGCATTGTTGAGCAGGATCATTTGTCTGAACCTCCCGCATGCCTTTCCGTTTGTTTTTTTTTCTTCTTCTTCTTCTTCTTCTTCTTTCTAGTGAATGATCAGCTTGTTTTCTTTCTCTTAATTTTACCGTGTCCAAGTTGCCGTCCTACAGTGTCCACACCTCAGCTCACTTTGATGAGTTCCCACTGCCGCACCAGCTGCAAAAAAAAAAAAAAAAAAAAAAAAAAACTGGCTTCTTGTCGCACCTTCTGCAAACCGTGAACCCCTAAAAAAACATGGATGTTGGACACAGGTGCAACTTGGTCTGCAGAGTTCTGGGTTATAAAGGAAAGCTTCCACATTAACTAGATGGTCAGGAAGAAATCAGGCACACTGAGACAGCTGGAGCTGACACAGGAGGGGAAAAGAAAGAGGCCAAAAGGAAGTATGTTTCCTGAACACTTACTATATGAATATATATTTTTTTCTGGTGTGTAGAGCGAAGTTCACTCTTTCAATTTAAATTTTTATACTTGGCTTTTTCGGGGGATCATTTGAATGGAATGTCATTACATTAAAATGCTAGGCAGAACATCATTACGGTTGTTGTAGTTTTGTTCTCCAGTGGGAGCATAAACATATTTCAGAAGTTAAACATTTATGGCACCATGACCTGATTTGAACTTATTCTGAAACTATCTATAGTACCGTAGGCCCTCACTAAAGGCTTCTTCATCCTCAGTCCTTGTACAGCATAACTCCATACTTCATTCCCTCCACCTTGTCAGTGTCATGGTAGGCCAGAAAGACCTGGAGCTGGCCGGAGGGTAGCGGCCTCCTCTGCCCTCATGGCCTCTGGGCATGCAGCCTCTGCCTGCCAGGGCTTTATGATAAGAGCTGGATGAGTGTCGTGTGGGACAGTTGACATCCTAAATACTCTAGAGGTGCACACACATCCACGTACACACAAGTATCCAGGGTGTTCTGTTATTCAAATGACAGCCAGGTAGGTGACAGTGCCCACGGCAGGGAAATTAGAAGGTTGTTACATGTTACCGGTCTGTGCCGAGCTCATTCACAGGGCATTATTTATGCTGATGGTATGAGTAGTGACAGGGACAGATATCTGCTGTCAGAAAGATGGGGGTATGATTGAAATAAAGAGCAAGGGGAGAAGGGAAAGGATTTTTCCATACATTTTATAAGTAAGGAAGCCTCTAACAAAGAGAACACAGAAGCTGAATGTAAAGATATTCTGGTGTCCTGTGGCAATTCATTCTTTCTATAAAACGACATTTGTGTGTGTGTGTGTGTGACCAGGGAGCACTTGTCTATTGGAGATACAATGCTACACTGCCACAATAACGTTTATTCAGATGATTTCTTTGTTGTAACGCCGCACTGAATTTATTTTGTGACAGATTCTGCAGTCTAATCGTAGTTATTGATTGAGGTCCAGCTGGTCAATTCCAACTTTAACTCACTGTATTAGATAAAACGAGCATACTAAACGAACTTCAGCCGTGTGTCTGACCTCCAGCACAGCGGCGAGTGTTTCACACATTCTACCTGGTTATGACTGGTTGTGCTGTTTTGTCTCTACTTTTCTTGACTTGGAAAGAGTCAGAAGGTTTTCTCTTTTACCGCATGCTGCTCTGATTAATTACTGCGGCGCGAACAAATGATGTGATCGATCAATCAATCACCTGCTGCGCTGAATCAGGCAGATCCTGATGCATCTCATCTTGTTTTCTATGGCTTTACTAGATGACGGTGAAAAAATAAATCACCTCACTCATTAAACGCGCGGCCTTTGCTGCGTGATGTGGCGCCACTTGCTTGTTTTCCTCGAAGCTTAATAACCCTAATATTATATTTCATGAAAATGCAATAAATTCTTGTGATCTTTGATTCAGCCGGGGAGATGCCTCCACTATAAAACTGCAGGAAACCCTGGAATTAGTGGCCAGATTAAGGAGGCTTTCTGGGATGTTGATTTGGAAGCGCTGCCATTAATAGATCAAAAAGTGAAAAACAAGGGGTAGTGTGACAAAAAGAAAATATGAATATAGATGAGGAGGTATCCTGTATGCTAACATGTACATGTTTGTAGTCCAGGAATTGAACAGGGATTCAACCTGTTACCATGCTAATAGTTACAGAAGCCCACTGTGTTTGTGCATGTATGTGTGCAACTGACTAAAAGTGACTGGCAGTGAGAGAGAGAAAGAAAGAGGGACGGGGCAAGAGGGAGACATCAGTGGTTAGCTAATTAGTTCAGCACTATCACAGATGGCTAAGGGGTCACTGTTAAACCTTTATTCACTGCCATATTACCCACGTCAATGCTAATTCTACAGGAGCTAGGTCATACGCAGCACGGTTTGCATAATAAATGTGCCTATAACGAGGCCTGCGGTATCGGCAAACCTGAGCCTGACCGCTGGAAAAAATGGAAAACTGACCTTTTGTGTTGTTTTCCAACCTACCATTGCTCAATCATCAGGTCCACAGGCTTTCTGCAAAGGTTATTAGAGAACCATTGTTCCCCTGGGTGCAATGGGGTGCAAAGGGAGAGAAGGATAGCGTGAAAGCACAAAAAGAGAGTGTGGAGAAATGAAATGAAAAGAGAAAGAGAGAAATAGAGAAAGAAAAGCAAAAAACAGGGACAGCGAGAGCAAAGAGTGAAGGCAAGACCAAGACATCATTTGTGTTTCTTGCACTCTTTCTGCATGCTCACATACTTGTGCAGATGCTTCATTAGAACGAGGGAGTTTAGAGATAAGAGCATTCGCTGGTAGATGTATGCTAATTTTCATTGCGAGACAGAGCACATCAAGTATAAGTTGGTCCTTCTCCCCCACATGTTTGAGCAACTACCCACACACACTCAAACACACAGATATCTGGTGAGTCACTGCACCAAATGCATTGGCATGTGAGCATTTGAGCTGAGGAAACCTGTGCTGGTCTCGAACTTCTGAAACCAAACAGCGCTCGTGTATGCTGTTCGGAGCCCAGTATGGAAATACCAATGTGGCTCCCCAAGGGTTTTGTTGTAAATAAAAGTCCAGACATCTCCACTGGGGACAGCACTCTGTTTTAACACACTCGCTGGCTTTCAAACAGCTCGCGGGCACTGAAGTAATGAACAGCCAAACAAAAATGAGACTGTTGTGAAAAGAAACAGAAATAAAATAGCACCAGAACAGTGTCGACACAAGCATTTGCGGTTGTTTTTTGAGGTGACGGTAGACATTTAAAGAATGCATAATTCCAAGAAGCCTGTGGACAGACACGAGGACACAGATCCTAACTGATCCTGAAAATAAACTGAGTCATGCATGCAGACAAATTTCACAGATTTGTTGTCATTCATCCATAAATCATACACTTGAAGGAAGACATTTAGGGAAATAGGCAGAGGGTTAAATGAGAAGATCAATATCACTCTCATGTCTGTACTAAATATGATGCCACTGCCAGCAGGCAGGAAGCTTAGCTTACACAGCTCAACTGACTTTGTCCAAAGGTTAATAAATCCGCCTACAAGCACTTCTGAAGCTCACTAAATAACATGTTATATCTTGTTTGTTTAATGCATACAATAACATAAATTTAAGAAGGACTACTTGTGGTTTTATGGGGTGTTATGTGCTAGACTTTTTCTTGGCCTGGGAGCAGTCCCTTGGCTTGCCAGCTTAATATTTAGTGTAGAGGCATGAGTGGTATCAATCTTCTCATCCAACTCAAGAGCAAATGAGCATATCCCCCCCCCCCCCAAAAAAATGTCAGATTATTCCTTTAATATTAAAAGTTTTCCCAGCTGTTACTGCAGAAGCATTCCTTCCTTAAAAATCAACATCTGATCTCACAGGAAGTCCTCAAATCTAAAGCAACACACCAATCTAAGCAAAAAAAAAAAAAAAAGATTCAATTTCACCACATAATAGAAATGGCAGCATCTGTCTCCTCCGTTGAAATTTGTTTGTGAGCGCAACACAGCTGCTAAGGATTTCCGCAGATGTTGAGTTGTTAATTTCAAACATATCTGATATTCTAGGGAGGCCGAGATCAGTCTCCAGTGTAATATGTGCGGTTAGGATGGGATTTGAGAACATGTCACACGGACAGATCTGAGCGACGCTGAGATGGGCAAAATGTGGTTTCAAGCAGGTTTTTAATGCTTCTGTAGCTTTTAAGCATTGTAGACCACCATATCAGAGAGTGTAGCTAGAAAGACTGTTGATTAATAGTGTCTAAATTAATTGTGTTTAATTAGTCAACCACTATAGCAGTGGGAGAAGCAAAGTTTAAATACACACAACTTTGCAACTTTTTGTTTTCTGCCATGAATTTCCCCTCGAGGTTTTGGAAAGAGTCATCAATACTGGCAACTGCTTTTTACACTTGGTGATTTCATCAGCAACTGGAGAATAAAACCCCAACAGTGGTAGTAAAAACACAGAAAACAACAGAGAAAACAACCGTTAAAGATGGTTTGAACTGACATTTTCTTTTTTTCCTACTGCGACCACAGTGCAGGCTAGTGGCAAAGTCGGTCAAAAGCAGCTTATTCACGGACGGCATCATGTTGAAAGAACAACAGTATAGCTCCCGAGCTTGACATGAAGATTTATACCCTGTGTGTCTGCGTGTGTGTGTGAGAGAGTATCACATTTACACAAGGGCAAATACACACAGAGTAACACCTATATCAGCCTCCTTCCCGAGCCTTCCCCGCCCTGTTCAGCACCGCTAATGATAAAAGAAAGCAGAGGGGGGAATAAAAGAGTGGCACATCTACAGGCGGCATTAGAGGGATGCATAAAAATCTGATATTATGGGATGGCCTGCTGCAGAGTCAGCTCAGCGGGGGTTGACACGGAGATGTGCTATCTTAGGCAATCTTTGCAATATGGTAGCAGGGAAGGAGGCACAGCAGGTCCTCGGTGCATTAGCGGTGCACTCAAAGACGTACAGTATCAAACACACACACACACACATATGAATACAGTACCACACAAGTAATTACACACACACACACACACACACACACACGGTGTCGCTGCAGTAAATTTTAAGGGTTGCAGTATTTCAAATGAAATGTCAAATGTTATTTCTTTTGAGGGTATCAATCAGTTATCAAACGTATACTTTTAATCAATTAGTCAATCTCAGAACATTACTTATTTACAACAAGTCTGTTCCAGTATCTCAAATGAGCAGATTTATTAAGCAGTCATTTAAAAAAGAAACCTGCAACTATAACCATTTTCTGACATTTTATAAATGTGAAATTTGAAAAATAATTCATTGATGAATGAGAAAAATAATTAACAGATTAATCAAGAATGACAAGACCACAGACTATTCAACAATTCATTGATCCATTGATTGACGTAAACTTTAATGACATGAATAATTCTTCTTGCTGCTTCTCTTCGTCTTAGTTATAAAGTGAATATTGTTTTGGTTTTGAACTATTTGTCAGACGGAACAGCAATTTAAAAAAATCACCTTAGGCTCCAGGAATGTGTAACCATTTTTTAATTTTCTGCCAAGCTACAGATCCAACTAATTAAAACAGAAATTAACCGTCAGACTTATCAATAATAGAAAAAAAATAATCGTTACTTGCAGCCTCAATCAAAAAACAGCTAACAGGAGCGGCACTGCAGACCTGTGAAAATTCAAGCTAATGCATCCCGTTGACCATCAAGAGTTACAACCACTACCAGGCAAAACAGAAAGAGAGAGCAGGGGAGTAGGGAGGGAGGAAAGGGGGAGAAAAATGAGAGACAGACTGAAGGAGGGAGAAAGACCAAGAGAGTTACTAAAAGACAGCGAAGTGTTCGAGGCCAGAAGTAAGAGAATAACAAGAGACCACTGACTGAAAGCTGCAAATGTATTATTAACAAGCATTCCCTGCTGATTGTGGTATCAACATGTATGCACGCGCGCGTCCTTCTCGTTTTGCTCTGAACATCCTCAAACAGTCCACACAAGCAGAAGCACACGAAACATACTTAGTACAAATGTCAACACACACACACAAATAAAGATAGAGTTAAAGTCTTGTTTTTTTTTTTGTTTTTTGGGGTTTTTTTTTACATGGGCAGAGAGCGTAATGTAGCAGTTCATACAGAATGAATCCCAAACATCAAACGGTCACATGCATGTGGTCTGCTTCTCCCAACTCTCTCATCGACTTTCTTTTTTTTTCTTTTTTTCTCTTTTTTTTTTTTTTGTCAGAGGCAATCCCTTTGTGAGCCAAAGAGTCTGGGTATGATGAGTATCGCCCTCAGGGAAAGACAGGCATCCAGGAGTTGAACAAATGAATCGGAGCACCCAGTGATGAGCAAGTAGACAGCCGGGGTCAGCCCCCTCCAGTGGCCACTGACTCACAATCCCAGACCTGTCCGACAGCATTAAAGCCATCACAGACACGCAACATCTGGAAGCAGTGTGCTGAAGAGGGGAGATTCTGACAGCAGCTACACTCAGTGTGTAGTTTCAACTTTAGGAAAGCGTTATCTCTAAAAACAATTATATATTACTCGTGTTGATATATTTATATTTATAACTATAAACCCACTGCTAGAAAAAAAAAATGCAGGCATTATGATCTCTCATGATCATTACGATCCCTTAAATCTTAAAGATTTGTGACCAAACTGTGTTCTGAATCAGACATTTCACAGTTAATAAATAATTTGCACGTCCATTCACTACATGGGTTGCTTCATCTGTCAGGATCTAGTATATAACAAGAAAAACTAACTGTATTGATGTCTTCCTTTATGACAGGCTGATTATGTTACATACTAGGGCTCAATAAAGTCTTTAGATTGTGTGTTTTGATCAAATCTTTGAGTTGTATCAGTATCTCAAAACCAAATAACTGCTAATTTGTTTGCTGTGTGTGCCATGACTACAGTCGCTATGAAGAAACATACATAAACAGACATAAAGGTTTACATGTTAAACTTGACTTTCTTTAACAGTATTAGTATTTTGCGTGTAATTTATCATTTTTATCAATATATCAGATATTCAGCATTGGTTTTGTCCCACTTTTTCCTCTTCTTTCTGATAAGACAAGAAGAGCTACAGAATATTCACGTTACAGTCAGCGATGACACTTGTATAATAACACATCCAGTGTCAGACAGTTTCTCAGCCACTCAGCCTCTTCATCGATGCAGCTGATAGAAGCTTAAATAATGTACAACCCTGTCAAAATCTATTTAAATATACTAAAATGTTTATTTCTTTTTATTTCTTTTTATATTGTTTAGGTAAATTAAAATTGTACTACTTAATAAGAGCACTTAATAAGAATACTTTAACTGGTAATGTCACAGCAGGAACATGCTAATAGAAGGCGCATGCCCCTCAAGGAGCTGCCAACAAGACGAATATATAAAAAAAAAGTACAAAATAGGGAATTAAGAGGAGAATGCACAGATCAGCCAACAGGCTTTTGAAGTGGCGTCTTAAAAAGATTAGAAGTCATTAGAAAAAAGAAAAAAAAAAGGTTTATGTAGTGGTTTTTCACCCTGAGGGGAACATGAGGAGCAGAATCAAGCATGACACAGTCTGCCACAAAATTATGGCAGTGGCCTGAGGACTGTTGCTACAACAAGCCTCCTAAAGGAGGAACTTTTTGACCCAAAACATAAAACACTACAGACTCTGACTCTATCCCATCACTAATGAGAACAATGAAGAGCAGTCATTAAGGCGTAGCTGCATTCCATTAGCTCTCATAGTTGCTTAAGGGAAAAGTTAAACTTAACTTAAACATTAAGGAAAAAAAAGTGAAATAACTTTTTTTTGCCTTGTTGAGAGAAACTTCGACATACAGTAAGTTGGGAAAAGACAGTCAAACTCAAATTTTATGTCATCCTGAAGGCAACTGCTGTGCAAACCACCTGCTGCTTTTTTTTTTTTTTTTATTCTATCAATTTACATTAAACCACCATCCCCACAGCCTTGCTTACAAAACAGATGCTATATTTGTCCTACAACCTTAATTTCACACCCTGTTTCCTCCTTATTAGGGGCCCTTCTGGGGCTCCTAACCTCCTAATCACCATGGTAACAGGACAGACAGTGACACAGCCTAGGTCCCTCACCAGGTGTTGAGCTGATCAGAGGAATAAAAAAAAAAGGAAAAGAAAAGAGGAGTAGGGAAATGAGAGGAAAGCGTGAGGAGTGAAGTGTGGAGAAAATATGAATTATCAATGTGTCGTGAGCAAACGGAAAATGATTATTTCATGGTGATTGTCTGATGTCTGATTCTGAATTGTAAGAATAAATTATTAATTCTCTCAATGGGATGAATATTTGATGAATGAAACAGAAACCATGCTTGAGGTGATTTGGGAGAGGGAATATGGAGGAAGGTCACAGGTCATTCGAAGTTGGTAACGAGGACTCAACATCTGTATGCACACCAGAAAGCCATCTGAGGAACAGATTATTTAATTATTCATCTGAAATGAAGATGAGAGTAATAACGCAGAGACGCTCGCAATCAATCTAAAGAGAATTAAGATAAAAACAACTTGGTTCAGACTGCCGAACACAAGAATTACTGGGGCAGAAAGGCTCCTTGAGTTTAGTAGACCGAATGAATAACCTTGAAAAGCAGCCCAGGCCATATCGCTGGGGTTTTTACTGCTAATTACAGACATCGCTGAGAGCAAAGCATAACTCAAAATGCCTCTGTGACACACACACATACGCAAAAATGCATGCAGGAACACAATGCACACCTCACACGGTACCCTCACGTGCTTTCCGCCTAAAAATCTTCAACGCACTGTTCTCTGATAATGGATGCCCAATTTTCTTTTACAGAAAAAATAAGTTGAATCGAGAAAGGGTGGATTTTATACAGATTAAAAAGCCTTTTAGTGTTACTTCTGCTTGAACAATCACATCTCCGCTGAGCAGATTGCCAGGTAACAGTCTGTGATACGAGGGGAAAGAAAAAGTGTCAGGGGAGGGTTGAGGGTTGTGAGGCAGACGACGCACCAACAAGCCAATTCCTCACTCATGTTTTCATCTGTCTTTATTGCCAGTAGAGCAAATTGGAGTGTGCTATATTGTTATTGAGAACAAAGAGGGGAACACAGAAAAAAAGAGAGAGAAAACAAGAGAGATGGATGAGAGCGAGAAAGAAAAGAGACAATGACAAAACAGCAAGAAAGTGTTTGTAATGAAAGAAAGAGGCGGAGAGACAAAGTCGAAGATAAAAGGGAGTAAAGAGGGGTCACCAGACTAGTGACCTGGGAAATATGTAGGTCGACCCCTGGACAAAAAAATGACAAAAGCAACCCTGAGATGAAGATCACAGGTAAGAGCAGGAAGAGAGAAGGTCCTGCACTTCTGATCATTCACGATTCAGTGAATATTAACAATATTTTAAAGGTTGTCCTTTATTTTGGTTTTATTTTGTTTAATAATTCCTGTGAGTTACATGTAAGTAACGCAGACACCGCCAACACAGAAGTAATGTCTTCACCAACAGACACACTGGCTGTCATTCTTCTCAAACGGATACGTGGTATATATAAAATATCTAAATATTTGAGACAAGAATTATTGTATGATACTCCACAAAACTAATCTGCCCTATAACTTCATATCTTCTAATACACGTGTTCGTCACTTCACTTATTATTATTACTTTTGTGAGATAAAAGTGGCAAAGTTCACTTTAAAGTTTTAACTAGTGGTTTCAACAGATCTGTCCAACATACTTAGTGGAACATAAAGTGACCTGAGTTTGGAGAGCGGCTCAAGCTTCATCTCTTTTGTGTGTTCTAGTTAAACTCTCCAGCTATGGTTCACCAGGAAATGTATTCCCTAATATTATCTTCATCAGGTCAGGACCGTGGGTCAGAGAGGTCTCTATTTTTATACCACAACGATAAGTTCCCCTCTAGTCCGCTGTGAGAGCTAGAAAAACCACAGAGGGAGAGGTGCTCTTACCTGACAAGAGAAGAAGTCAACGCGCAGCTGATAATGAAGGAAACTCACTCAAGTCTGAAGAAAAGCAGCCTCTTTAGAGCAATGACCGCCGGTCAGTGCTGGAAAATAGGACACTGGTGTATTCATTGGGTTTATATAGATAACGACAGGGGTGACTGTTGTGATGTTTTCTGGACGCTGCTGTGTTTTTTAGCACTTAAGCTGGGAAGATTATTTCAATCGAATCATAACAATAAAGACCTTTTTTGTCCTGCTGAGAGACATGTTTCACCTTGTAGAAAATATATGTCAAATGTAGGACATCACGGAGGTCCCTCTAGCTACAGGTTACCCAAAAAATAAAATAAAAATATATAGGAATTTCATGAGGGAGCCCTGGTACTTTGGGAAATGGACCTTGGTTGAAATTATCCTATTATCCCATGTTGCTCTATGGTTGAAGCCACATGTTGTCCACCATGTTTAATATAGAATGTTGCATATTTAACTGACCATAGGGCATGTCTTGTATATACGATGCATCATGTATGGTACATGAAGGATCAGCACATTATAATAATTCCTGGTAGTTTTAAATGGATAAACGAGAGGACACCAAGAAAGAAAACTGACCAAGGACAGTAAGAATAGAGTAAAAAAAAAGGACAACGAAAAAGACATGGTGAGAGGGAGGAGAGACCGCCACGGATGAATAAAATCGAAATTGAAAGACAGAAAGAATGACTTGCGAAAGAAACTGAAAGAGGAGCAAAACAAGGAGAAATTACCGTGTAGGAGTAATCAGTGGCTAAAAGCTTCCCCCCGCTGGCTTAAAGTGCTTTTGGGAAAAAGGCCGAATAGCAGGAATAAAGGGATGTGAAAAATTAGTGGAGCAACACCGGGGCTGTGTGACAGCCAAGGCTGAGAAAGCAGAGCGATGCTGATGAAGAGAAGAAGCGGAAAGAGGAGGAGAGAGGGGGGAAAAAATGAGTGAGTGATTGAAACGGAGTGAGAGGGTAAAAGTGAGGGAGAGAGAAAATGAGCTTCAAGAACTCCAAAGGGGCTTTCTGTCCATTTCTGCATCATTCTGTCCTATTAGTACTACTCTTCCGGCTGTCCAAACACCACTGAAGCCTAATAAAGCCTGAACCTCACTTACTTACACACACACGAACAAACACACACACACACAGTGATGGCCTGAGATGGTTGAAGGGGGGGGGGGGTCCTTCCACAGGGCTTTTAAAAATGACCTCCAAACACTGTGGCCTCACTCTGCCAAGAGCCCGGAAACCTTAATGGAGACCATTTGGGGGTTTTCGGTGATTTGGCAAACGGCCTATTTGGCGCCAGCTCCTCCATTTTCCACCCATTTTGAGGGGAACGGGCAAATAGAACTTGAAACAGCTTGGAAAGGCCTTTTTTGGTTGTGTGTGTGTGTGTGTGTGTGTGTGTGTGTGTGGTGTGTGTGTGTTATGGGAGGTGGGCTGCTGTGTAGGTGCAGTCTAGTGTCCAGACAATTTTAGCATAAAGATGGAAATGCAGTTGAGTGTGTACTTCTGCTTGCATGCAGGTAGCTAAAACGCCACTTTATAAAACGCGTGTGGAAATGAGGCTGTTTTAAAGTGTTGAATTTAGCTGAAGCGCGAGAAAACAACAGAGCATTATCTCTGAAAATATCAGAAAGCAAGCGATTGAAAATGTAACTGATGACAGTGGGGGGGGGGGCGTAAAACAAAATAAATAAAAACAACGGCTACGCGCGCGTAATAAATGTTCTCAGTAGCACCTCATAACCTTTCTAATTGCTGTATTAAATATTGAGACGACTCGCTGTATACGTGGCCATGGGCGACATTAAAATTTAACGTGGCAACAGAGTCCAGCCTTTGCCTCACTTGTAAAACTTTTTTCATCAACATTCTCAACTTTAATGCTGGAGTAAGAGAAAGTGCGAGGGAGGAAGAGTAAAAAAGATTCAAGCAGCAAAAAAAAAAAAAAAAAAAAAGACGCTTCACCTTGTCTAAAACCTGTTTTCCCACAGTTTTAGAAAAGAAGATATAAACAAGCAGAAAGTGAACAAGAGTTATAATAGAAAGAAAAAAAACATATAAAGAGAAAATACAAATGGTACGTTGGGATATTTTTTACCGTGCTACTTTCCTGAAACCGTGCACCAGCAGCTTTACACCAAAACAAACCAGAACACAGACAAATATGTGAGCAGATAGACCTGATTTAAGTCTCTACTTCTGCGGACAGCAAAAGAGGATGCCTCGATGGATTTAGAGATTTTTTTTGCCCTTTTCAACATCAACCAAATTATAGACATGAAAAGGAAGAGAAATGGAGCTGAGATTAAAAGCATGAGGCCAGACGATGTGTTATTCCCTTTATTCCCCATGCAAAACTCCATCCCCAAATCAATTACTCTGAGGGGGACAGAGAAGGGCTTGAAAAGCGGGGGAAATGGAGGAGGAGAGCAGCGCGCATGGCCACAGCTTGAAGAAGAATATTTGAGGAGCTGTTAAAGTCTCACAGTTTCTTTCTCTAAACAATTTAACAATGGCAGGAGTTCTTTTGTAGCCTTGATCACACAATCAACAAAATATTATTGATTATGTTAGTAAATACCAATGTGACCAATTATGTTAGTAAATCAGATATTATGCCAATAAACGTCATCCACTGTTTTCACTGTGTCACTATTATTTGCTCATGTACATATTCATTCATTTCTTAGGTTTTAATCTTTAATCTTTCTTCGGTTTAAGCACTAAAGTTTGCTCAGTTTCTGCTTTTTTGGACATTAAAAGTGTCAAATGCCAAGATATTAAACATCAGCACACCAAATCAGCTGTATAACATATCGATTCATCTGGCTAAGTGCCTACTTGTGTTTCAACTGCCAGTATTGACAGGGTATGCAAGACTGCACTTGTAGAGAGGATTTTCTGAACCCTTTGCAACACCTTCTGTTGATGCCACGTCACCACGCGGTCGCTCAAGCTTTTAAACTGGAATTGAATTCAAATGATGTGATTATGGACATTTCTTACTTTTTTTTTTTTTTTTTTTTTTACACATTGTCTAACCAGGTTGTAGGCACATTACTGTTGCTGCAGAAGTGATGATGTATAAAGGGATACACTTAGTAGTGAACAGCACTTTAAAGTGGGAATCAGGTAAAAACTTATGTAACGCTTGCAGCAGCAGCACTGGCAAATCCACAGTGTGGCAGGTTTGCTTTGAGAAAGCGAAGCTTCAGCGAGGCTCCATAAAGAATCTCCACAACAGCCCCAAATGGAAAGTCTGCAGAGGAAACCGTGGAGACCACACAAGTCCCACGATCGCAACCGTCATCATAAAAGGTCAGGTAGGTGATCCCAGCAATGATGTGAAACTATAAATACACAAACCCCGCAGTCGCTGCATGGACACTGAAAATACCGTGGATGCCACTGAGACCGTAAGAAGTATAATTGAGCCTTTAGGGTGCATAACGTGCGGGTTAAGTGTACTGCATATAGGCATTTTTTTAGATGTGGGACACACATACCCAGTGATGTGTGAACGAGCATGGAAGTGCACAAGACCACAAGTGTGGATACAGGAACATGGCTTGTTTCGATAAGTGGGAGTCACCTAAAGCTTCACAAGTCGCTCCCAGATGTCTAATGGCTCACTTATTCACCTCGTGTTGGCCTTCACAATCACCACACTGCCTCCTTGGGCCAGAGGGAAACTGACTCGGCTGAAATGTGGCATTGTTTACCTACCTTGGTGGAATAAACTCTGGTGTAACAGGATTTTTTTTTCTTGCTTGCTTTTTGAAGCTCAGTAAGTTCTACTTTCTACCTTCTGGTGTTTTTTTTTTAGCTTGAACTGTTAGATTGGGTTTATCACCACCGCCTACATGCTTTAGCTTGTGATAGCACAGCCAACAGCACAGCAAATCTGGATCAGTTAAAGAATGTAGAACATCACTTTTAACTCTAGATGACATAAACAGATTGGACAAAGTGTAATACGATAATGATGCGATTCGACTAGCTAAACAAATAAAAAAAAAAAAGGAGAAACAATGGACCATCAAACAAGTAGAGGAAGAATGTGAAAGGAGCCACCGGCAAGGAGAAAATGTGGCAAAAGGAAGAGTGTAAATGCAGAAAGTCTGGCAGGAGGAATCCTGTTGTGAGATGAATAGTGCAGTCTTTTCCAGCCTCTCTGCTTTGCTAAAACCATTCTGAACACACTCCATAAAAATGTACTCTGCTCTGACCACCCTGCAAATGCAGGGCTCCGTGTGGAAAAAGACACCGCACTTGAAGAATCACAGAGAAGTTCAGAAACAGAAGGACCAGTGTCCGTCTTTTCTCAATAGAGAAAAGACGGACACTGGACAGTCTGTTCAAAAAATCCCATAAAGATTGTTTTAATCAACGATTTAAGATTCTACGTGTACAATATTACTTTTATTTGTAGATTAAGGATCTCTGATCTAGAGATTCAACACACGCCCCTTGATAGCTGACAGTTAAGCATTACAACATTACACTGAAGCAGATATTTTGCTGTTTCAGCGAAGAACATCTGTTCTTCAAGGAGCTGTTTCTGTTTCTTCTCCTGACAACGAGCATTTTATTGTCAATGAAATGCTTAATTAACTGGTGACTATGGTGGGAGACATTCTTGCTAACTCTAGGTGCACGCACCTGTTACTAGTAACCACAGGACTGAGCAGGGAAACGTGGCTGTAATTGGACTGTAATTAGACAGAGGGTAACACAACAAATACTTGAGCGACATCAAACTGACGAGGTTTTCACTTTAGCGTGTTTAGAAAACAGCTAAACCAACCAGTCTTTAAAATGTGACTAACCTTTTGACTTTTTATGAAGCAATGAGTTGAGCAGCTCATTGTGAACAGTGAAGTTTCTACGGGAATCCAGAGTCAATACTGAATTTCAAATAAATACATAGAAACAGGTGCCTGCATGCACGCATGTGCGTATGAGCCTGCATGCATCTGCGCTGTGCGCAGGCAGCTGGGGAGTGCTTGTGGCCATTGTGAGAGCTCAATCATTGAAGAAAGAGAGAGAAGTTAATGAAACAGACCTGCAGCTGGGTCAGAGATGTGGAAACTTCATTTAGCTCACTGTCGAGGTCTCCTGCAGGAAACATAATATTCCCCCTTTCTTGAAAATAAAAGCTCCTCAACAAAAGCAAAATTATGTTTCGCTTTTCTCTGTCAGAAAGCAGACCTCTCTGCTTCTGTCAATTAACTTGTCCAAATGGCTATTCATTATAAACAGCCCTCCACGCAAAGATCACTGGGAGTCAAATAAACCTCAATAAATTAAAGCCATGTCGAGAAAAAAAAAAAAGGTTTAGACAATAACAGCTGGTATCAGAGCAACGCATTAAATTCAACAACGCACAGGCAAAACAGTTGACAAAGCAGCAATGTGGAAGTCATCTACATGTTGAGAGCTGGAAAATAATATCCCTCCAAGCACGGTCAGAAATAGAGGCAATAAAGAAAGGAAGGCATTATTGCAATGTCTGCGTCTCATTCTTAGGAAATCGGTCTTGATAAGGTATTTGCCGGGCTTCGGGCTGCATTGCAATACTATGTAAGCAGTAAGCCTACAAAGTGATAATACAATAATTCCTCCTCAAGAATTCTGATACAAACCATCCACTATTCAGAAACTATTATTTTTCATGGTGCCAGTACTTCAGGGGCTAAGTTGGAGACCAGCTATTTTATGAAACCAAGCTGGCACTGACAGCCATTCAAGCAGACATTCCTCTCAGCTCTATTCTGTTTGGCATTTTGCGAGTTTCAAGTCAGGGTTTTCCCGTCATTATAACAGTGGCACTCACACAGTGGATTTATTTTGTGCCAAGCGTTGCCGTTTTCTCATATTTAATCATACCTGCACAAGGCTCTATGAAGACCAGCTGTGAACTCCTTTTTTTTCACAGCAGAACTTTATAAAAAAAACAACAACAGGGACAAAAGAGGAGTCTGTATTCCGAAAACCAAGTGCTCATCAGCGTCTGGAACCTCTTCACCCCACACCTTTCCAACAGCCGAATTGCAACAAAGACAAGGACACAGCCGCCAGGCCAGGTGTGCAGTGAGAAGGTAAGCTGGATTTGATTTTTTTTTTGTGTGTGTACAACCAGACAAGAGAGCTAGTCAATGTGATTGAAATGCTGACAATGTAACACCTTATCCATTAAATTTGGGTTTCATTACACTGATCAACAGTTGATGTCGGGCATCCATGTTTGTTTGGTTTTCAGGCGCTTCTGTAATTAAGTGAATGCTTGAGCGCTTGCATTTAATTGCACGTTTGCATGATCGCTATCCTACGCATCGTGCGTTCCCTTTGTGTAATGTATCTGAATCCTCTGTACACACTGAAAGTTCACAGGCAAGCATGCGAAAAAACGCTGCTCGCATCGCGGTTGCTCATCTGCATAAAGACGCCGTTAAAAGGCACGAGTACAAAAAAAGGACTGGAAGCAGACAAAATGTTTCTTTTTGCCCGTAATTTGTAAAACAAGAAGAAATTCATCACAGCCTGCGCACCCTGCTACACATTAAAAAAACATCTGCTGAAAAAAATCAAACACAAGTATGGATTTTATATGTAAGTAAGACATCATACCAACACAGTGCATATTAAGTAAACCTCAGCAGCAACAAATAACATCAATAGCAGAGCATTTGGCTTAAATGACCTCGCCCACCACAACTATAAAAAAAAAAAAACACAATTCCACAATGATTTCCCCAAGCTTGGCAGAATGTAAACCTAATCAACAATATTAGAACAATCAGGCTGATCTTTGAAATGACATTTTCGCTTTGTGCACTGATGTGCCCCTAGCGATGAGAGCGCGAAACAAATGTGTTTTTGATGTAATGTTTAAAGAGCTAAGAGGACTAGAGTTCAAGAGACCACTCTTTCCCCCCCTACACGGCATGCAGCGTACATTAAAAGTAGACTGTGGCTTCATCAATACGGTTTGTCCCTTCTGGGAGAGAGCGAGAGCCAAATCTATCTGGCATCACACGACAGTTGGCAGCCAAACAGATGAAGAGAGCTTTCTGAAAATTTCAAAGAATTATTCAGTGCGACAATTTATTTGTTTATGCTTGCTCTATAATCATCTGGCAGGGCCAGAAAAGCCCATGTTATTAAAAGAGATTTTCCGCAGCCATCACAGGTTTGGCACGCAACAGAAGATACAGAGCACTCACACGCACTTTGCATTAGAAACTTCAAAACAATTTTGCAGGTCATTGTCTGGTTAAATGGCATTTCAAGAAAACAAAATGTTGACAGGCACAATACAAAGTGAACTGATGAATATTTGGCCAGGAACCAAATATAACTGATGAAAAGCTTCTCTATTGTTGCTCAGAAAAACATTAAAAAAGGGGGAAAAAAAAGAACTTCACTGACACACCGCAGTTCAGTGAGATAAATAAGATTTGCCCAAATACAATCAAATTTAGCAAATGACAAAAAAAAAAACCTCACAGAACATCATTCTATTAGACATAGACTAAATGTTTTTAATGAAAAGGCATTTTGAGTTCAAGTAAATGTATGACTAATCGTGAGCTTTCAATGGATGCCTTTGTTTAATACCTTGAGGTTTTCACACCAAACGTGTCCATTATTACACTCAGGTGGTGTGACTAAACTGGCAGCCTCACCAATTAATCGAATTTCCTTTTGGATCCATCTAGCACTAGAAGTGAACAAAGCCTTTGTATTTTTTTTTTCTAAATCGCGTTAACACAGCAATGGTGAGACTGAACCACCTGGGCTTCCATACTCCAGGAGACGACACGCTGCCAGAGGAAAAGAGAGATTCATAATTACAGACGAAAGTGAGATCGCCAGATGCAGGTGTTTTTCTAACACCTTTAAGGAATGAATGACTAAATTACACAGGGAAGTTTCTGGACATCTGGGTCTCTTCTTGGACTTTCAAACTTTGTCCCTCTGGACCACTGAGTCTAAACCTCAAGAGCTTGAAGCCATCTTTGTAATAACACACAGTGAAGCAAAAAGCAATGATGAAAGACAAAAATATAGAAAGTGACAGACAGAGGAAAAGCCAAAGGGAAAAGGATAGTGAGAAGAAAATAAAATGTTAAAGTTTCAAAAGGCAGCACTCTGTATTATTATCTCTTTTTTTTTTTTTTACATTTGTCTGTCTTCTGCTTGTCAATGCCGTCCTTCTATTACCTCTCAGACTCATAATAAACTACTTTCACAAACCCTGCAGCCTCCATCACTTCACTTCAGCATAAGTTAAACCATATGTAGGCAGCACACTTAACTGTTAACATTTAATCTGTTTAAAACTCTGGATGAACTCTAGTGAATCCTAAAAGCAACTATTTGAATCTGTGTTAAAAAGTTAACCACCGAATGCAACACTCGAAACAGCTACAGCCTTGTCATCTGAGTCACACATCCTTGTGCTGTGCTGATGCTGTTCCAACTCAGCCTCAACCCCATGTTGAGGGTTTAATTTCACTTTTACTGCATTGCTGGCCACAGACCTGGGTCCCACAGTATTAATGAACTTCGCCAATATAAACGCAATCATGCCTGAGGAGCAATTACAAATCTAATTGAGCATCTAAACAGAATATTAAATCGGCGTTAAACCAGGTCTCTAATTTAGAAGACACTTAAAAAGTCAAATCCTCGCCCATAAAATAAACTCTATATTACCAGAGGGTCATGATGAGTTGGATTGTTTGGTATTGTTTTGTTTTTTTCAGAAGAGCACAAACAATGGTAGTATGGTACTACTTGCATCACAGCAAACATTTTTTTTTTTTTTTTTTTTTTTTCAATTGGACTATCTTCCTGGTAGAAACATTTGATAGTGCTGCAAGTTGATGCTGAGGCTGAATCTGATGAATGCTTTGCCATCAAGTGCTCTTAATTAAACGATAAAATACAATAGTTGGATTCAAATAATGGCGGGGTTAACTACTATTGAGGGGCGTGACCAGCACGAACAAATAGAGGCCATTGCTAATAAAGGCCGGGTTAAAAACACCTTGAGAGTGAAAGTTGCTGCTGATGCTGATGCTGAGGCTGAATCTGATAAATGCTCCATCATCAATCCTCTACATTAAATGATGATATATCTTACATAGTCAAATAATCTGCAAGCACAAATACAGGCCAGTTGCTAATAAAGGCCGGGTTTAAAATGAATCACTCACACGGTAATTTAATATAATGTACATTTCCACAGCACTGATGACAAGAGACCAACTTTATAGTCATGTCATACTCCTCTGTTGTTGATGTTTTCAAACATCACATTAAAAGCCAAACAATAAAAGGCAAGGCTTTCAATAATGACAGCGATCATTATGGAGGATGTGTTGAGTTTCATTTAATGCACAGTAGGTAAACATCATTCAGGGATAAAAATAGTAGACCGCCTGGTACGACTCTTGCTGTACTGATGGAATTAGTGTTGTGGAAAAGGATATTGTACTCATTATACTTCTACTACTAAGGCAAGAATTTACAGTCTAAGCATTTTCTGATCTAACTCCCTTACCATCTGTCAGTGCCTTTCTAAACTGGTTTAAATCACTGTTGCAAAAACAAAACTTTTTTTTTTTTTTTTTTTTTTTTCCTGATATGTGGCACAGGATTTGTTCGGTTTAGACGCACGGGAAAGATGATGGTTTGGGTTCAAATGTTTCTAGGTTATGCTTAGGGAAAATATCGTGGTCTCATTTAAAATAAACTTACTTCATTAATGTTCATCATCATGGTTAAAATAACTACTTGTTTAGGGAACAATTTTGGTCCAAGAGACATCTATGTTGACTGCCGGTGGGAAACAGGAAGCGAACAAAAGGTTCTCTGCGTCAAAGTCCTGTCCATAGACCACAACTGCCTCCCTCTGTGGACTTTGTGGCCCTATAAATATTTCACCCTATTTCTTATTTTGCAACTGACAGACAAGAGTCATAATTCCTACAACCACTAAAGGTCTTTGTTGCTTGGGCATTTGCTCAAACAGCTCTACTTGACTGCTGTAATGCTCTGTGTGCTCTTGTTTAAGTCATAGCATGTCGACAATTAGTTCAAAATTCTACCGCAAAGACTTCACAGCATTCCCATATTAACCCAAGGCTGTTTTTTGTCGCACAGGCTTCTTCAGTACTGAATTTAAAAAGCTTCCACTTGCTTTTAAGGCATAGCACAATTTGCTTCTACCACATAACATGTCTGTAAGCAGTGGTTGAAAAGCTTGTATAATACTAATATTCTGCTAAAGTTTTGCACAGACTGTATTAAAAATGTAATGTGTTTTGAATTCAAGCATTGTGCAAAGAACAGGTCAAGTTTGTTGATGCCTCTTAGCTATATCGCACCCCCGATGAGCAATGTGGACACCAGCTGCCACTGTGTGTACTCACAGTAGGCATGAAGTTCAAGCCAAATGATGCCTGAGCCAAAGACAATTAGCTAGCATGGCTAGCAGTTTGGCAGCCTCGACGTTATTAAGAGATACACAAAGTTATCCAAACTAACTTCCAGATCCTAAATCACCTTTCTTTGAATGCAATCTGTAAAAGTTTGCAACAATAGACGAATTCTATTCGAAGGTGTGACAAAGTAAAACAAACAGGCTCGTCCTCTAGCGCGTTGCCCCCAGTCGTGTACCTCACCGTCGATAAACAAAGGTGTGAGATGAGATAAAGAAAAGAAAAAGCTGAAGGTAATTCGGAAAAAAACTCAAGAGTTTTTGATGTAAAGGTGGCTCCTGTCTCAACGGTGAGAGCCACGGTTTGCTGAGGACAGCTTGGCTTCCTGTCTTAGGGCAATAGCAAGAGAAGAAGGGCAGAGCAGAGCAAAAGGGAGCAGAGGAGCTGAGGAGAGCGACACACAGTCAAACCCTAAAAGAGCCCTGGGGGAAGGTTAGCCCTCCTCAGTCCCTCTCTCCTCTCCAACTTCCCTTTCCACTCCACCATTCTACATCTTTGAACACCAATTTGCCAGCAGCCAGGCTCTTCACCTTACCCTCTATGAATATTAACAGAAAGCATTGTTACTGCATCTCGCACAAACCGCACCTTGATGTGTCTCGCGTACAATGCCTGAAATGGCCTTTAACTTGAAGCACGCAGGTATTTTTTTTTTTTTTAAAGCTGACGAAAACTGAATTTGAAAACACAAAAAAAAAAAAATGCACAGACATAAACATAAAGAGAATGGCCAGACACCTGAAACAGCAGGTTTGAGGAGTGACACTAAGTAGGTTGCCTGGCTGTGTAGAGCCAAGCTGGCCTGAGGGTAAGCACTGATTTACCGTCTCTTGCAAAGAACAAATAAATCAACCATCACACTGAGCCAGACACAGACCTCAAGAGATGCCTCAATACCGCTGTTTATCGATCCGCCCGTGTGTTTGTGCGTGTACGTCTGTGTGTATGGGTGTGTGTGTGTGAGCGTGCGCGCGCGCGAGAGAGAGAGCGTTATTTATGTCGCCATTTATTCATTTGTTGGCAAGAGGTACTTTATCTAGCCCGCGTTTGAAAAAAAGTTAATGCGCTTACTTTTAAATTAAAGACCCACTTAGGTAAGGTTGGAGGGCAAACAAGTGTGGCAGAAGAGGAAGAGAGGAGGAGGAAGAGGAGGAGGGGGCAGCTCAGTTGAGAAGGCCAACAACCCTTGCTGACGAGAAGGATATTGAATTTCAATTAGCACACACCTGCATTTACATACAGCCTACATGGCGATGCTTGGGTAAGCAATTTAACACTCCAATTCAAACAGCTGCTATGCGTCATTTACATAAATTAATAGAGCAAATTAAAATTCTATTGAAGTTTTTTTTTGATATTATTATTCTTTCCTGCACATATTTTCCACACTCTTTAAAAGTGAGTGAAAATATCAGCAAGGGGTCAAGGCAACAAGTTGGCCGATCCAATTTGTGACTCCCTGGAGAAATTAGGTCTCTGCCTGTTTTGACTAAATATAAACAGCAGGTAGCTGACAGTTCCACTCACCGTGTTACCGCACTACCTCTACCCCTGTCAGTGGCACATTTGATTCATCCAAGCTGGAGCAAGCAATCAAGATCTGCCAGAGTCGGGGAGTCTAAAACCTAACACACTAAAAACACTAAATCAGTGCCAATCTCCTACAGCCTCGATGCATTCACTGTGGAGGAGACTCCAATAAAACCAAACCAGCATCCACCACCAAAAACATTCAATCTACGTGACGATCAGACCAGCTCCCGAGTGCTCGTGTTTGAATCTGAACATGAAGGTGTGTAATTACTGACACTTTAATGATATGCACTTTGGTGCAGTGAAATCTTTCTCCAGCAAGAAGGAAATGAGTCTGGCGTTTTGAGGTCAGTAACACAAGCCGTGAGTCGTGCCGAGCCAACGTGTCTTTAGCGTCGCACAGATTCATCGCGCCAGCTGGTGAAAGTCAAAAGAAAATTGGAAGGCAAACAATTCTCGCTCAGAAATAACTGTACAAATTTTCATTTGAGGGAAGAACGCTTTTGAACGTTTTCTACTGTGAAGAATGAATTCAGTCTGTCTCTCACCAGACAAATACACCTTTCATTTGCTACAGATTGTTCACATAATAATATCCATATTTTGACCTCTGTGTCATGTATTAAATTTGTCAATAACAGTTCTCTTTTGAGCATTTCCTTTCATCATTTATGACAGAAAACCCACAAAGGCTTTTCTTTCTCCACAAAGGCACGAGGTTCAGGCAAGATAAAAAGAAAGGACACATTTCTCGACCGGGAAATTGTCTTTATCTCAGTCAATGCATATACACTCATATGTCTGTGTACATTAATTAAGTTTATAATAATATAATACCTCAAATTATGAAGCACTTTTTAAAACAAAGTTATAAAACTCTTTAGAAAAAGAAAAAGAATATCTGAAAATGCATACACGAGAGGGAAATGAATGAAGTAATACACATGAAATAAGTCATTTAAGATAAAGTACTGTTGTTTTAGCTTTTTATTTCTTTTAATCAAAAACAATAAAACAGCAACACCAACAGCAATATATTTGTTTTTATATATTTCACATTGTCATTATCTAAATGAAGCCAGCTTCCTTCCACAGTCCAAAAACATGCACTTCATAAATTAATTGGTGACTCTAAATTGCCCGTAGGTGTGAATATGAGCGTGAACGGTTGTTTGTCTCTGTGTGCCCTGCTGAGCTGGCGACTTGTCCAGGGTGTACCCCGCCTCTTGCCCAAAGTCAGTCCCGATGATGATAAGCGGTCACAGATAAATAATTTCAGAATTCTTTCTTTTGTCTTTTTATTGTTACATGTATTGAGACATTTGTGATTTTACACTTAAACTTACCTAAATACAAGAAAAGGAAAGAAAGAAAAGAACAAGACAAAGAATGTGAAATAATTTAAATAAATGCAAGTCCCTACTTAATTCTGCAAAATATTAAGGGTTAATAAAATGCACAGAGTCAACAATATTAGCTATTGTCAGTCAAACCCTGGGAATCACAGCTTGACCCATTCAGAAACTCAGACTCACAAAAACAGGGATTAAATTATTTCTCTTTTAACCTGCTGTCACACTCAGTGTCAGCCTTTTTAATCTGTTTTGATTTACTTTCATTGTATTTATATTATGGCACCTGCAGTTTTTTGCTTACTCCTTCTATTCTATAAATATTGTTATATGATTATTATTCATCTATGGATCGCCGGTTGAAAATGCTTCAAAAACAAATTCTGAGAGGCGTAATATCTTCTGAATTTCACTCCTCCCTCAGCCTTTTTAAGACCTGCATGCTAATGATCTGCCACATATAGGAAATGTGCGACTGGCTTACAAGAGCCTGGCTGATCAGGTGTCGTTTTAATGTCTCCTGATGAAAGAGAGTCAAGTTCAGGATATTCTAGAAAAATCCACAGCTGAGGCGAGTGAAAATAGAGCTATGCAACAGCAATAGACTGTCAGTATGAGGAAAAAACAAACTGCATGCATCACACAGAAAGATCTACACAAATGTAGACACACACACACACACACACGAGGCCCTGCCAGCAAAGCAAATCCTAGAAAATCATAGCCTGGACTACAGTATTCTCACCTCATGGCAGGGAGCTTATCTTCAGATCGGATGAAATGAGGACAATGTTCTGTTTCATTCTCTTAAACTACAGTCAGACATGTTTCACTCTGTGGTAAGGTCTGGAGAAATGTCTGGTTTTCATTGAACCTTAAAGAGCTTTGACAAATAGCAATACGGCTGTTACAGATTTTAACTGAGAAAACATAAAAATATGCACGTTATATGTGCCAAACGGTCCCAGAAATCCAGATGAGGAGGAAGGAGAACAGCAGAGAGGAGAGTGAAAAAGAAAAAAAAAAAAGTTCTGTTTAGCAAAAGATTTCACTGTTCAAATTCCCGGATATGTCGCCCCCTGGTGGTGCCCCGAGCTACGTAAAATGATGATATCTGTAGCCCTAGAGCTACTTCTATGCCAGAATGGCCTGCCTGCCTGAATGCCTTCTCAGCTCTGTCTGCCTAAGAAGAATACAGTGGGGATCTGGTTGCACACAACTGTTTCAGCTCTGTCTAATTTGTCCCCCCCCCGTCCCCCCGCGTTCCCCACATCTCTCTGGTTCCCTCCTCCATCGTCCCTCCCTCCTGAACTCCCATTCCTCCTCCGTCTATTAGAAGCATTACTGAACTGTGACTGAGTCATTTCAATATCGCCTCAGGATGCAACACACAGTGCTTAATTAGCTTGTTAAAAAGGGAGGGAATCATAGAAATTCATTTTCCCTCTCTCCGACGCCCCCACAGTGTAACCAGGTGTGGGCTCGCAAGGTGGCACAGAAGTGTTGTGTTGTAATCTCGGGAGGAAGAGAGGCCAAGTTATGGGTGGACGCGCCCACTGCAGGCATCTGCTTGTCATCATTTAGACCCCGGCTCGCATTAACAAACACACGCAGGCACACATACACACCCTACTCAATCACATAACGAGGCAGTCCAATGGGGACAGCTCCATTCTTCAGAGGCCAAGTTAACCACAGTCATTAGTCTTGCTTTGCTGCCTAATTGGTCTGGCGGAGGCACAGGGCCCGTTGTCCATTCTGACTGAGTACTTAGCCCCTGAACACAGCACACTGCAGAGTGTGCGGCACTGCTACACAAGAGTGCATTTAAGATTGATCGAAAATGCACAAGAGCACAACGGAGTACACAGGTGTGTGCTCCCCTGCCTACACCCACAATTACTAGAAGACTGCAGGTACAACTTGCACGTAGCAAAACGTATTCTCGTGAAGAGGAGCATAACTTAAAATACACAAGAGTGCAATCAACCTCACCTGGCATTTGTTTAGCAGACATGCGGTGAGGCCTATTGTTCTATGCAGCAGTCTAGTAAATAAAGTTTAAGGAGGGAAGTTATTAAGAGCTACAGAAACATATGTCTCTGCTAAACCACAGACTGTACTGCCGCATGATCAGCCAGTACATAAAGTGACCTTACGCCACCTTACACAGAGAGCTGTTTAAACCAATTTAGTGACATCTACGTCTGGTTTACATTATCTGCCAATCAGATTGTGATGCCTGCTGTTTAGGACTGTAACTAAAGCACTAAAAAAGTTTTAATCTGCAATGGTGTTACCAAATTAAACATTTTATGTTCAATAGGCCGTGCCTTGTACTCCAGCAGGGGGGAGCTTCTTAAATTTGCCATCACCCTAATGTGTTGCACACCTTGTTGCACTAGTGACTACCGAACCATGCTAAATGGGTAATCGTGACACCAGAAATGTGTGGAATTTTGAATTTCACACCACAGATGGAAAAATCGTAGCTAAAAGTGAGCTTGTCAGGCATTTAAAAATCCAACTGCCTGCAGTAATATTAGCAGAATAAGGTTATTTTCAGACCAAATCAAGCGATTAGCATGTGGGTGTGTATATTTGTGATGAACATAACAGCTGTCAAACAACCAGAATAACTTTTTATTCCTCTGATTCATCAGCTTTCTCGCTACCGGCACTCCCTCAGTCTCATTTACTGTCTATGTTACTCAACCACCTCTCTCTCTCTCAAACTAATGGACACAGAGCTTCTTAGTATTGCAGCACAGACTGCAAGCTAGACACAGATGTATAAACTTGATGTATGAAATAAACCAAATGAGGACACATCTTTGAAAGTATTATAAATTAGTCCATGAACTCCACCTGGACATTACCTGGTTTCAGTGAGATGAGAGTGGAGCAATTTGAAAGGTGGATTACCGGACTGGCCACCACAGCGGGACGTCGGGTTGCGTTTCTCCAAAAGTTGATGCTGGTTCAACTTCTCCGCCACAAACCGCTGAGTTTTTAAACAAACTATGTCACCTATAACCTTATCAATAGGGGCAGCATGATTCCAAATTTCACGATTAGACTATGTGGCTTGCTATCGAACAGATACAAACTATTTACATTTAGTTCTCACTTAAAAATGGGACAGTCCTAATTCTGAGAGATATTAGATTTTTGAAGCGTTTGTTTATATTGCTACTGAAATACAAACTTTGCCGGGTCAAACCTAGCTGGAAATAAACTACAAGATGTCCCAAATCAGTTTTAAATCCGACATATTAACCAGTCATCATTTCCTGACATGGATATCTTCCGGTGGGCGTCAGGTGATTGACAATAAGCATGGCATTATATACCCACGCTGACAAGAAAACACTCATCCCGGGCAACAACTTGGGAAACCAAAACAAATTAAGGCTTCGTATTTGCTGTGATGGATTACCTGGCTAAAGCAATTTTGTTTTCGTATTGTACAAGACTGAATGGCAGTAAATGAGTTCTTCTGATAGGAGAAAATAAGTGCTTGATGAAAACACTAGCAATTCTCCAGGGTAGACAAGAGTGCACTTCTATACACTAGAACACTGGTACAAGTACACAGTGAGAGGAAAAACTCTGGGAAGTAGTACCCAAGTTCCAGGAAAATGTCAGTGTTTTAATGCCGCAAACAGCGGCATCATAGCGGAGTACAACCAACCTCACAAGAAAATGACTATTCCTGCGAGCAGTGGAAGATCGTTACATTCTCTTCAATGAAAAGCCGGAATAAGTGAAATGGAAATTGAATAACGAGATAAAATACGGGATGTGAGTCAGAATCTCTCTGTACCTAACATGACTGATAATGCCATGACTCAACATGCCAAAACTATGTACTTTTTAATGTTACAATCTAAAGTTTGACTTATTTTAGTCAATCTGTACAGCGGATATGTTTGCATTTAATGATAGCTGACAGTCCCACGGTGCTGCAGAGTAACCAAGCAGCGCCATGCAATCGCAAAGCAGACAGTGGACATGAACACGCACACAACAGCAGCCTTCATCTCTTAACTGCCACGCTGCATTGTTGTCGGCTCCCGCAGCATGTAAGCCAAGCCTCCAAGACTCTCAACTCGTCTATTATACCACGCTACATATTAGGAGCTAGAGTAAAGACCCTTAGAGACAAAGCTATCAGCTGTAAGTGGAGTCAAGTCTCTGTTCTAAGCACCACATTGATATTGCACAGGTAATTGGAACTCCAATGTCACTACTTCGTCTAAGGGACTTACATAAACAAGTGCAGAGGAGATATTCCATTTATCTTACCTTGTGCCGAAGCAGGACACATCATTATACACAGAACAGTAAGTGTAGTGGTCTAACTAGGCTTGTATATTTGTGAAATGGATGGAGCTGTTGCATGTCCATGCTTTCTCCAGAAAGAATCGTAGCTCTTGTGAGAGGCAGAGGAAAAGAGAGAAAACCTAAGACAGAGTCAGACTCACGGTTTCTCCAGTACTTGACTTTAAAGTGAGTTAAGTCTTTTAAAGCTGAACAAGAGTGTTTGGAGCATTTCTTGGGGGACTTTTTATATTTTCTCACATGTCTAACAAGCCTTCCTATCAGATTCTCCTTTTAACTCCTAATACATTGGAGCAAAATGGCTACAGTTAGGGAAAGCCACTTGAGTGTCAGTGTTATTGTGCCCCTCGATTTCAAGCTTTCAGTGCAGCGCAGCTTTCACAGAAAGCACAGCTGGTTGACAATGAATTTCAGACAAAGGTGAGAGGCCAACAATAGCGTCTGAGTTAGGTTAGAGCGCGACAATAGTGCCAACAAGAACGCATATGATGCATGATAATTGCATTGTTATGGCCAGTCCGCTCACTAGAGGGTAAGTTTTCTCTGGATGTCTGAAGGTTGTCACTGCCCAGTAAATGTCCCCCGGAGGGCCACAGAAGGGGGTCCAAAAGTGTCCAGCTGCAGAAAGTTTCGGGCCAATGCAGAAAATCCAATCCAAGCCTTGCCTGAGGACTCAAAGAGGTCATTCCTTTCATGTGTGAAACCACTTTCAAACATTTCAAGGGCAAAAAAATGCCATGTACAAAATGATGGAGACTGTAATTATGCCACTGTAAGGCTACACAGTAACTAATGCGCCATTTATGTGCTATTTGAAATTCCAAGAGTAATGCATAAATGTTTCTGTCCCACACTCCAGGTGCTGCTAAGGGATCATTCACACGAGAAACATATATATATACATAAAAGTAGTCCTTGTAGAAAGTGCAGAATTAGTATATACTTTTATATACAAAGTGTGTGCGTGTGTGTGTGTGCGTGTTCACTTCTGCAGATGGGTCTAGGTATGGATGATTCAATCCCTATCGTTTCAAACTCTATTCTATTCTATTTTCTTTATCTGAACATTTGTTAAGTGGAGTCATACACAGAATGCAGTGTCATCTTTGTGTCAACATTGTTTCAACACGTCACGTCTATTCGTGCTTTTCTTTGCACTCAATCGCTGTGACTAGAATTTGCTCTGCGTGCACTCTTCACACACCCTAACACTCACTAGAAGAGTATGTAATGTTATATTTAAACTACACATATATGCAGTTGGTAAATCTTTCCAATATATCCTCTGGCTGTTTGGGCATTAAAAATTACAGTTTTAAGGGTCTTTCTTTCACATTCAGCAATGGCTACAGTTTGCCTTTAGCCCCCAACATCAATAGCAGCAGCAGCAGGCAGAACTATGAACTATTCACCACAATTCCTGAGCCAGCATTTTTCAGGCAATTTCATCAAAAACTTTTCTTCTATTGTATAAACAGCAAAGCTTTGCTGATCTGTACCTTTTGGAGATGGAAGTCCCTCCTCAGAGACCCCAGCCCCAGTTTTTTTTTTTTTTTCTGTTTTCCTTTCCTGCTTTCTCTCACACACACACATTTACACTAGGCAAACAAAAGACAGCCCGTGTCTATCCCACTGGTCTGGGAAAGGGTCATAGAGGTCAGACTTCCTGGGCCAGACTGCTCCCAGACATCATGGTTGAGCTCAGTGTCACTCCACCTCACACCGTGTCAGCATGAAGTGACAGAGCAGACAAGACAGCCCCTATCCTCCTCCTCCGACTTTCTCTCACTCTTGTTCCTACAATAATTCCCTATTGGTTCAGCAGGCGGGGGATGCCGAGTATGAGCTGGGATGAAAGGGCAAGCAGGGGCCAGAAGGATGACAATGGATGGGGCAGGAGGCCAAGGAAATGGGGAGACTCACCCGCTGGCCTGAGTTCCTGTCCTGTCTGATCAGAGACATTTTAGATCTGTTCTTAGTGCCCACAACCGACCTTAAGTGCCAAAGATCCCTGTCAGGGTTAAAGGTCACTCCCTCTGCATGCCCTTGTTGACCGACATACAGTTATGAATATGAAAGTAACACAGGTTCACCAGGTTCACAAGAACAGCGGGGGAGAAAATAACTGTAAAGAAATGTTTTCATGCCCATTAAATCATAATTGTATGTTTGCAAATTCCTCTACAAGCATGCAGAATAAAAGACCATAAATAAAGGACTAATCCCTTCCCATCCGTCGCCTTTGTCTCCGCTGACCCAGAGAGCTGTCAGAAGAGCAGAAAGGCCGTCAAACACGCCCACTGAGAAAGCTGACATGGACCAGTGACCATGACCCGGACCTCAGGACAATGAACTGGTCAGAGGGAGGTTGAGGGAGGGGGCAGAGATGCCTTAAAAGCAAAGGTGAATCACACAGAAGGAGAAAAAAACAGTGACCCAGTTTTTCATCTTGAGGAGGAAAAGAGAGACGGAAATGATATGAGTGATATGAGTGATATGGACTGTGTCTACCTGGCTGTGGTCTTCGTTAATGCAAGTGTGACGACATTTATTGGCTACTTGAGACAAAGTCAGAATCGTTGCCGTGAATAATAGCGCATCCTTTCCTCTTATTACTGCTTCCTCGCCATACAAATGAATGAAGGAGGTCATCTCTTCAAAGGAGAAGAAATGGAGATTATGGTGCACTGAAGGCCAAAGGAAAGGAAGAAAAGAAAGGGGGGACAGGGAGGAAAGGAGGTAATGCTGGATGGAGACAGCAGGAAGACAGAAAGGGCAAAAGACAGAACAGAGAGCGGATTAGAGGAGTGTCACGGCCCTGAGAGTTCACCATGCATCTCGACCCAATATCCTCTGCTCTCACCAAAGATAATAAAACGAGAGCAAGGGAAACCACGGGAGGGAATGGAAAGACATGAACACAACAAGCAGATGTGTCGTCTGGCCTGCGCTTAAATTAATCCTCCTCCCTCACCCCGCTTTCTTCTTTTTATCACTCAGAACAAAGGGACCTGCTTGTGCTTCAGGTCCAGACAACAGCGGTGGCTGGATGGTGAATTCAAGTCCTTGCTGAGAGAGAAGACTGTGGGGGGGGGGGGGGGGGACAGGGGATTTGGGGAGATGGGTGGGAGACGTGGGCAGAGTATGTGCCTACGTGCCAGGTCAGCCAGGGTCTTATGGCAGAGGGAGGATGGGAGATGCGAGAGAGACAGTGAACATTGGGGGGGTTTCGGGGAGCTGGCCAGGCTCCGGGAACACAGACAGAAGAGAATCAAACACTGGCTCTCACAGAGCTCAGACACACTCAAGGGGTTATCAGTGTGTCTGAGCTGGAAGAAGAGGGAGGGAGGCACGGAGAGAGACACGAGGTGGAAGGGGAGATAGAAGCAAACAAGCGTCTCGAGAAAGCATTTTTTCAAACATTACAAACTTGTTTGTGAGTACCAGACTGATTTATAACACAATATTTGACATTTAAACAATCATTTAGAACAGACATTAAGTAGTATAAGGGGAGTTAATACTGAGGCCACGAGTCACTTTAGTTCACCAAATATATAAAACAGACCCTGTAGTACATCACATGACTGGTATTAGTTAGGTAATAACAATATAATCACAGTTAATCTCAATGAACAGTTTCAATTTGAGCGTGAATTAATTCCCCAAAATACAGAATCAATGCCCTTTGCGATGCGGTCGCTGCGGTAATGAAAGAGGAATGGGTGAGTGATGTCATACAGGCGCTGGGAAGTAGCAAATGTGGAAAACAATGGCGGGCAAACAGCTCATCAGACAAACATGTCTTTGATATCGGATATCAGAGAGGACGAGACAAAACAAGGTCGGAAACAATGACATATTTAAACCAGACTTTGTGTCTGTGTGTGTGTGTGTGTGTGTGTGTGTGTGCATGTGTTTGTGTGTATGTGTTTCTTTCATCAATGTTGGATGTCTTCTTCTCAATCTGCCTTTAATGGACATCATGCAGCCTTCCCAACATGACTCCATCTTTTTCCCCCCACCTCCTCCTTCACTGCCATCTGAACAATCGCGATACAGGAACCCTAGAACAGATAGCCGGTCTTGATTGGTCCCTATGAGACAAGCATAGTAAACCCCCCTTCCTGGGGCTGCCGGCCCCCAAACCCCTTCACAGGATTAGGGTTTGACCTGTAGAAAGGCAGCAGATGAGCAGGGATGGACACACACTGAGCTAGAAAGCCACAGGAGTCTTGGCAACAGAACATCTAAGCCCTGGAAGAGGCCACAACACGAGCCAACATATCTGTGTCTGTGCATGTGTCCAATTACTAAGCTGTGTTTTTCTCCTGTTTGTAAGGAGGTGGCCTCGTATGCCACCTGTTTTAATCCAACTTCTTTGCAGCATTTTATGCCTTTATTACAGAGTTGACAGTCGAGAAAATACCGAAAATGTAACAACCGAGCGACAAGAAACGACATGCAACAAAGCTGGAATCAAATCAGGGATGCTGCAGTTCATGGTCATAACCCCTACGCTCCTAGGTCTAAGGACATCCAGTTATTCAAAGTTTTAGCAGTTATTTATTTGGCTGCTCAGAAATGTGCATCCATCCATTTTCTCACCTGTCCTTTAACTTTGAACATGCTTTAAGGATCCAACAGGAAATTAATACTATTCCTGTAAATAAAGACATAGAGAACATGTGTAGGTTTTTCAATAAAAAAAAATACAGATACATAAGTAGGCCAGTGTAAACTGGGACTGAGAAATATTACAGATTTTATTCATTATAATTTTAAACTAATCTGAATTAATCATTTGGTATTAGTCTGGAGTTACTGGGATTTGAATTTAAATATAAATAGCCACCTATCAGCGAGGCAGTTCATGACAACAAGATATAGTGTGTGCTGTGCAGCTTTAAAAAAACACTAACATAACTTTTTCTCAGTGGGATGATGCAATCCTCTCTGTTATTTCTCATTATCTGGTGTTTGTTGGCTACACGTCAGCATAATTATATTGCGTGCAGATCCTCTTGCAATAGACAGAATGTGAGGAAATGTTATTAATCACAGGTGCATAATCATGTGTACTCCTCTATCTGCTTGTAAACTATTTGCACTCTGTGTAAAGTACAAGCGTACGGCTATAAAACAAGCTGACAGACTCGGCTGCTTCCCTCTGGAAAATAAAGTCAGGCCACTGCCAGATATCAACAGGGACTAAGAGGGAGCTTTCTTCTGTTGTTAGAGAACAACTTTGATCAAAGTTATTTCTCCTCATCCATCTCTGACTCTCCTGGCCAGTCATAAATCATCTTCACTGTGCCAACTGTCAGGCTCAGTCCCAAAGCTGTGAAGAGCTAATTCACCAGCATAACACTCTGAGCCCATCTTTGCTCTGCTGCCTTAGCATGTAAGAAAAGGGAGCAACAGAACCCTGTTCTTCTTGCGCTCATGTTAAGTGTTCCCAACCAACATATGTAAATAATCCAACATGACCTTGATTGTTATTATCCCAATTAGTGAGTTTACACAAGAAATATGTTGTACAGTCCAACAACACACAGCCGGCCAACTGTATGTCAGTGGTTAATAATTGTGGCTACTGTAAGTCAGAAAGATTGTTTCCTAAGTAGTTCAATTAAAGGGGTCTTTCGCATACTTACACACAAGAAAATAATCTTTTCATTTCTTTGTAAACTGGCACTCAAAGAGAGCCCAAGTTGAAGTCTAGTTGACACGAATGAGACAAACCTTTTTAGCCCTATAACTCCCTCATGGACCCTAGTCATAAAATTATTTGCTTGGCTGCACTGAGTTCTGCCAGAGCGTATCTGCAATGCTAATAAACTCCATTGGCGCTGGCAGGTAATAGCATGCTACTGTAACTTTTCTACCTCAGCTCAGCACAGCTCAATCAGCCCCCGCCAGAGGCCTCTCCTCTATGAGTCCCCGCGGCTCAGAATCAGCAACTTTCAATCTCGGTGTGTTAGCACGCAAGAAGACGCAACTGTACGTTAGGGATGGGTGATGAGACAAGCAGACAGTACAGCGTGAGAGTGAGAGAACAGCAGCAACCGCACACACACACACACTGTTGCACGCACAAACACACATATACCGTCTAATATCAGCTCAGTCCCCGACTCCCTTTAAGAGACCTGAGAGCCGAAGAGGGGGAAATAAATACTCTTCTTTATTACTGGGAGAAAGACAGAGAGGAGAGACGAGGGGAGGAGGAAAAAGTAAAATACAGAGGCAGGATGAGACTCCACACACTCACACACACAGAGCCATGACTGGCTCTACCTGATCTTGCTAAATCCCGAATATGAGCAGGGAACTCTTTAATTCCTCCAGTCAGCAAACCTCCCTTACCCTTGTCCTCTCATATTCTGTCAGCTGACAAAGTAGAAAGAGAGCCTCCCCACACTTAATAATACTCTAGTACAATAACGTGCAGAACCATGGTTACATCTCTCACATTACGTGGGAAAGATTGTTTCTTCTGTATCTCCAAGGGCATGAGTGTTTAAACAGGTGCCAAGAAGGGAATAAATCATGTTTGTTTACAATAAAAACTCCACCGGGTCCCTTTAATTAACATTCATAGATGAACATTAGTCTATTAATTTAAAATTGCACAGAGGCAAGGTACTGTGCAATTTATGAGTTACACTATTTGAAATAAGTTCCTTCAAACATGATCAGATCTGTGTTGCAGCTTTGCCATGTCAGATGTTTTTAATTCAATTCTAACACCGCTGCATCACATGTGGGAAAAAAGTTTATCTCATATCTCTAGAATAAACTATACTCTACTTTTGATAGAAACTGTTTTCATTTTGGTGATTTGGGGAGACTAATCTTCTTGAAAAATTAGGCTCTACTGAGTTCTTCAGCCTATTTCTCGGATTTATTTGAATAATTTGTTGCGATTTACTACTTCCGTCCCTGCTAATTTCCAACTTCTAGATTCTGAAAATCAAAAATTTCTAAAAGCAGATATATCTGACTTATTAATATAACATGGAAGTAGCATTATATTGGCAGTATTTCTGACTATCTCACAGGCAACATTTATAAAACAGTCTTGAGTTGTCCTCAGAGACGAACGTTCCCAAGTCCATGGGAATCTTTTCCATCTCTACCAGCCGTCTCATACAACATGAGCACACCATGTATGTATTTTCATGAAATTACATACAAGGGTCTAGGACCTGTAAGGCTGTGGTAGGATCAAGAAAGCAAAGCATGATCCTCTGCACATGTAGGGTCTCCAGTGAAAAGGACCACAGTACAATATATTTGTCTATCCCAAACTTACTTTGAGAAAACGAGGAAAGGTCTTTTTTGAAAAGCTTTGCCAGTTCTTTGGGGTGGAGACCAGGAACTTATGATTGATTAGGCAGTGAAAAATCCGACCCATATATCCAGCATATTTAAAGAGTATTGATCAAGTCAAGTGCAATGAATAATGGTCGATCCCGATAAATGTGCAAACATTAAAAGAATCCTATCCGAAAAAGACACCCCCACTGCATTAAAATTTCAACTTTTTAAATAGAAAAAACACCTAAAAAATCATCCTGAGGCGCTGCCATTAACAGGGCCTAATCCCTACCCTCTTCCTTCTGCTACCTAACCGAATCGATTCACCTGACTTAAAAATCCCCTTATTTCTTTTACAAAAGCTGCCAGATTCTCAAATAGGAGTGTGAGAAAGTGAATAAGAAAGCCAGGTTTCTCACTAAATCATCGTCCCCTGATACAACCCTGTAGGAGGAGGAAGAAAGGTTTTCCCTGACCTAGTGCCATGCGGAAGCTTCCCTTGAGTCCAGATAGGCCCTCTACAGTCAACATGGACGTCCCCTGGCACATTCCTGTGGTACCCGCCACAGTGAAGGGAGACATTTGAAAGTGTATTTATGGGCCGTGTGTGTGGTGTCTCCAGCTGTAGTAATCCCACGCTACTCTGGCACAGCTCCAGCAGACATGGGAACACCACAATGGATTACTCATGGAAGAGAGGGATTTACAGAGGAAGAGAAAGAGATCAATGGAGGAAGGTACAGTAAAAGGGGAGATAGAGCAAAGAGTTTCCTGAATACGATTAGGCTGTATCTGCATAGACACAGTCAAAGAGGGGTAATCAGTTTAAGATTTCTATCGATACACTTCAGATAGAGTAAGAGCGGAAAAAGGACGGAAGAAACGGAGAGCACTGCAGTTTCAGAAAAACTGTATGGGCACTGGCATAGGTTGCCGAATACGGAGGAATAAAAAGATACCGACAAAGCCCTACTCATTAAGTGAGAATGAAAATAAATCTTAAAAAATATGATGCAGTGGCATAACATTTTGAGGTGAATTTGGGTTCTACTTGAAAAATGAATCTTTTGTCATTAAATAATATAACTTTTAATGCCTCACGTCTGTCTCCACCAGTGTTGGGTAACCTTGTATATTCAGACCAGGAAAACATATGATGCCTGTGCATTAGTATGATATATAAGGAGAAATAGAAGAACTGAGACAGGTGACTGAGAATGTCAGAGCAGGACGTGATCAGACTGTCAGCAAGAACGGCCTGTCGACAATCACACAGAGAGGATATTACAGTGAGGTTGCGCTGCATAAAGCCCTCGTCACAAAGATGAATGTGCATGTGAGAGTTCGGTGGTGCAAAGAACACTGGCACTGGTCTAC